>JBBPBO010000001.1:16613280-16835843 GCA_037974295.1 Cicer cuneatum
AAAAAAAAAAAAAAAAAAGACAAGTTGTAAGTGGAAAATTTAACTTTTCATAATTTCAAAGTTTAAATTACATAAGTTTCATTTTTTTTTTCTACATTTAAATTCTTAATAAGTGATTCTTAAAGCCCTTAATGGCATTTCTCTAAAAGATTTTATTTTGGTAATCATCTATAGTCTAATTTGTTTAGCTAAATAAGCTTTTTTGAAAAACAAACTTCAACTTTGTCTACTCTTTTTTTAATAAAAATTATAGTTTGACATGGACTTGATGTATTCTTGTACAACCTCTTACTACAATGACAACAAATAGAGACATTGGTTCAACCTCTTTATTTTATTTAGTCCTTTTTAGGCAAACAGTTATGAACAAATCTCCTAAACAAGAAAATTATATTATCTAATAATTGTAAAAAATGTTTTTCTAAAAAAGAGCGTCACTTTTAGTTTCTAATATAATTTTAATTATATTTTTTAATTGTACTATTTAATTAATATTATATTTATTATTTTAAATTTAATAATGGAAATATATTAATGAGTTAATAAAAATTGAGTGAAATTATAATTCTCATTCTTTCATTTTTTTCATTTTGTCATATTTTTTAATAACTTTAAAACTTCACACTTTTTTTAATATAAAAACCTAAATACTTTAAGAGCACAATTGAAACACAAAAGTCAATTTAAAAGTCTGGATTCACATGTCTAGATGACCTCTTTTAACCTGTAAATTAAAACTAATACCACTTATATTTTACCCGAATTCCTTCATGCAGGTTCAACCCAAAGTAACTCATTTAAACTTGGAGGCGTTTGGTTCAAATAATATATCTTTTATTTTATACTTGTGAACATGCAAATTCAACGTGTTCAAGAAAATATATAATTTTTTAAACTATTATTAATAGTATAATATAAAACTTTTAAGTATTAAGGTAAAAGTGTTTCAATTAAATTCATGTGTTAAAATTTTAAATTGTCAAATACAGTGTAAGATATTTTTATTGAAAAGAAAGTGATATAACCATACACTTTTTGGAAATGTTTTAAAAATTTATATCTCACAAACTTGAAGACGCAACTCACATCAACTTGTTGATTACTAAATTAGGTTGGTTCAGATTTTAAAAAAACAACACAAATATTTTATCAAATCCAAATCAATAAAATTTAATTGGGACGGATAATAGATTTAATCCAAATAGATGGAATACGACCTTCGAGCACCCCTATTTATTGGTTTGAAGTGGATAAAGCATATTAATTGTGAGCGTGTTTGAGTCTTTGAGAGGGGTGAAAAAATATAATTACTTTTTCTTTCTCTTATAATACCAATAAACTATAAGATAAATAAGTGCTCTAGACATTTATTAAGAAATTAAAAATGAAAAAAGACAATTGAATATATATTGAAATTTATATTTTTAGATCTTTGAAAATTAAAATTTATTTTTTCACTATAAAATTTCTATTTTTATTTCTTTAACTCATATATATATATATATATATAATTTTTTTTTGACGAATTTATTAGTATTAAGAATTTTTCAATACTCTTAGAAGATTTTATAATAAAAGACTTACGGGGTACAGACATGGATACTAGTTGACCTGAAAATGAGCAAGTCACCGCTTACTCGCGTGCACTTGTTTGAATGCGTGTCAAAGAATTTAATACACTTTTCGCCTTTTTGACAATTTCATCCAACAAACCCATAACTATTCCTATCTTAAATGCTCTAACTTCCCACCAAACACCCCCCAATTTGCTCCTTCCCAATTGCCATCTTGCACCATGTGAACCACACTTCACGTTAGCAATGTTTACATAAAATAGTCCACAAGTAAAGAGGCAATTTTGGGTATAAGATTATGGATAATGTGAGCTACTAATAAGAATTAGACAAGTACTCACTTATATAAATTGTCTATTCAAAGGAGAGATTAATCATGAATATATGAGTTAAATTATTGGTGCTTCCATTAGGAGGAAGTTAGCAATGTTAGACAAGAATTATGCCTTACACGAAACAACCTACGATCTCTCCCTTTCTCTCTTTTATAGTTTTATTATATATTAAAAGGTTCTTAACACACTTAAGAAATTTAAAAATAAGAGTTTATTTAAAAAACAAAGTAAATTTGGAATATACATATTTTCACAACCACTTAAAAATAGATCATATATAAAATGTTTGAAATCACATATATTTCATCTAATAAATAAATAAATATTAAAAAAGAATTAAATATTTATGTATATAAATGAGATACACCGTCGATGTAAAATTATTTTATATCAACAATTAATTACAATTTGTCAACATATTAAACTATATATAGTTTTTTTTTTAATAAAAGTTGACAAGTTATGATTGATTTCATGTGAAATGAATAAAAATATTGAATTTAGTTATATAAAATATCAGCATATTTAAACAAATTCTACCCCATCAATACAAACTCATAAAATACAATTTATATTTTGCTTAGTACCCTAATGCCATTACGGCTATTGAGCTTTTTTATCATTATAATTAGTGGCGTCTTTGCCTATTTGGTTACAATGTGATTTTAAGTTGGTGGTCGACACTTGTCATTCTAAGTACAAGGTTCCCTGGTGCCTTCTCACAAGATGAAATATTCGTTTAATTCTTTGTAGTTAGATGCATTTTAGAGTTACTCGTATCTTTTACAAAGGAAACACACGTGTTGATATTTGAGCTTCGTATAATATTTCCAATCATGTCTCTCACACGTAACGACGGATTTGGAAATTTTGATGAGTAGAAATAAAATCATATATTATAAATATTTATGTAAAATAAATGCATCATTCATACATGATAAAATAGTTTTATAATTATTACTAATCAAAAACTTGGAGATTATATAAATTATAATATTTTATAGTCACAAAATTGGAAACACTTTAATATTTATCAATTATATCTTTTTTTTATGTATTTTTGTATTTTAAATTGTTGTATTATTTTTTTTTATTTTCAAAAAATATATCTTTTTCTCTCAATGTCACTAAAAATCATTCATGAATTTATCTCTTATATCATTTAATATTAAATTATTTACAAATAAGATTACTCAACGATTAAAAGTGAAATATACAAACAATTGAGGACAGCTGCCCCAATTACCTTATTGTAGATATGTGTTTGTTCACAAGTGATCTTTGTCTCTTGGTTGTATTAAGTCGGAGTTTTTCGGAATTTGAACTTACTTACCTAATTATAGATTTAAATGATGGTATATAGTTTAGTTGTGAATATTTAGATTGCACTCTTTTTCTTCTTTGTTTTAATTTTATCAATTGAGTTTTTTATTAAAGTTTTTATCAATGGAGTTACTCACAATGATAAATTTATTTTCTTGAATTTTGGTCTAATGCCAATATTTTCCTCTTTTTTGTTCAATAAATTTATGAGATATTGCTTGATTGCTATGGGTTAAAGTGTCAACTATTTTTCTTACTAATATAGCAACTGATGAGCCATTTATAAGAAATAAAACAAATTTCTATAATGAGCATCTTGGAGAATATTATTTTTTATAATTTAATTTAAAAAATTAAATAAGATTAATTAACTATAGCAATTATTAATTAGCATACATTATTTTTTAATATTAACATTGGAGAGAATAATGTATTAATTTTTAGAGTATGTTTGGTTGACTGGAATCAGAGGGATAGAGAGGATATATTTTAAGTTATGATTAATTGATTTAGTTTTTAAGAGAAGGTGGGAGCAAACTTCCTCTTTGGTCTTTTTTCAGTTCTCCTTCATCTTAAAGGCATTTGAAAGGAAGAGGAGGAGAGACAACCAAAATCACATATAAATCATTTTAAAAAAAATTCACCCTTTAAATCAAACATAAATTTAATTAAAATTTCTCAAACCAACTCTCTCTTTCTCTCTTTTGGACCTAAGAGACCCTTAATTCTATTCATGTGTACATTTTAATCATTGTCGTGTGTGAAGAGATCTAGTTATAGTAGTACATATAGGCTTAAATCAAATTGACGATGAAAGAGACATAAAGATGAATGGAAGCCAAGGTTGACTTCGGTGGATGTCCCCGCGTTTCAAAATATTATATTTCTATTATTTTCCAATTTTTAGATGAAAGAGATCCTTTTATTATTCTACTTTAAACAATTAATGGACTATCCATAAACCTACCGATTCAATACAGGTCTATATCAGTAACATTTACTGCAACTTCATCATTATTCGTATACTCCCTCCCTCACTTTATAAGCAAAATAAAATTTAAGAGAATAGTTAACTTCATTAAAATTATTGGATAGCAATAGTAAACTTCATTTGTGGACTAATTATTAGAGCTATCAAATGAGTTGTATTTGATTTATCTATTTTAATTTAAAGGAGTCAATTATAAGACTGATCTTCTTTATGATTATGCTATCATTTTTATTTATTAATATGAGCTATGTGGACTAATAGATCAGTCTGTTTTTCTTTCAATGTTCTTTTTTTTAATTTATAAAAATTAAACAAATATAGAGGTTATAAAATAAAATTATGAGACAAATACCAAATAAATGAGATAACAAATGTACCGCGTAATTTAAAGTAATTCTTACAAAATATAACTTTAAATATAGTGTCTTACATTATTAAATATATAATCAAGTATGACCTTACATAACAAAAAATACTCTTTATGTTCTAAATTCTACTATCTATGTTTCTATTTATAAACAAATATATTGATGTATTTAGCTTAAAATTTGAAATAAATATATCAACACTTCTGCTTATAAACAGATGAAGTATGTCACTTTGAAAATTTCATATAAATATAGTTAATGTTGTATGAAAAAAAAAATTAAAAATTATTTTACAAAAATACCCTCCTCCATTAACGGTGTGCGAAACATAAATTAAAATAATTGAAAAAAATAAAATAATAAATAGTAAATGATATAATAAAAAAAAAGTATTTATGATTAATTGGTATTGTAAAATAACATATAATTTGGGACAAACCTATTTTACTAGAGTGACATGTAATTTAGAATGGAAAGAGTAGTTCAAAAAATGGATAATTGATCTAACAATTCAAAATAGATAATAAAAGGTACATTGTATTGAAATTATTATTTTTCAATTATAGTGGATTATAGATTAAGAATACGAAATTTAGCTTTTTTAAGTATGGAGTATAATCTAATCCAATAAATAAAAAGGCGAAACAATTGTACCAAATAAATATATGATTTGGAATGGTTTCACAAATCACTATTAAAAAAATCAATTAATGCTATGATTTAGAAGACTTTTATGGCTAATCTAGCAAATTAAAGCCAACCGACTGAAAACAATTTGAATGCCAGCGACTGTATCCTTATTTCTTTGAATTTTTTATAAGAAAAAAATAAAAAATAGAAAAAAATATAAATTACCTCTATTTTTTTAGTTGTATGGTTCAGCTATAGTCCATTGACCCGACCCTATTTTAGATGCAAGCCAGATAGACTACACCAAATGACATGTTAATTTTTTTGACCTCCTTTTTTAAATCATAACCTATACTAACTAAAATGTGGGTCAAACAAATTTATACGGCTTAATTCGTTTTAACATCTCTAATAATTTTTAATGGTTCATGCTAATAATAAATCCTTTTATATATAAGCAAAATAAAATTAACTTTTTTTTTTACTAAAAGTTAAAATTAACTTGACAAAAATATTTAATTTCATTTAATTTTCCAAAATAATAAAAAATAAATTATTATTTTCTCTAACTTCCACAAAAATAAAAGAGTTATTAAAAAAATAAAATATAAATTAATTAAAAAGTATTTGAGACATAATAACACTGTATATAATAAAGTTAGTTAAATTTATTATATTTAAGACAAAAAATGTTAATATTTTTATTTTGTTTATAACTGAGACGGATGAAAGTATAAATTAATTATTCACCATATTGTTGACAGCTAGTGGCATTAATTATGAAATTTAGCAAAAACAAAGTTGAAATCAATTATAATGTACCCGGAATGTCAAGAGGCATCCTTTAAAGCTTGCAATTTCAATCAAAGCTGATCACCTATTTTCACCCCTTTTGAGAATCCTTTCCAAGTACATTTTCATGTCTGGCTATTGCACAGCAACTCCAGATAACATCAAATAGCTACAAAGATATTTCTAAAATATTTCGTCCGCAGTAAAATGTCGAAATTATTAAGTTAAATTTATTTTTGAATTTGAATTTAATAGTGTATAAATTTATGATGATATTTACTATCTTCTATATAAAAAAAAAAAATAAAAGTGAAGTTATAGTGACATTTATCCTATTTTTTACAAAAAAATATAAAAAAATTATTATACAATTACGAAATTTAAATTCGAACATAAAATATAATTCACAACATATCAATATTAATATCTATCAATTGAATTAAATTTACAAATTACTTCTAAAAGATTCTTATTAGGATTCAAATATAATTGGAAGGTCATAGTGCATCGTATTGGAAAAAAATAAAATCTATAATTATCAAGATTAAAAAAACAAAACAAAAAAACAGCATTGTTCATATGCAAGAAATCATGCACGACATCCTTCATCATGGATATTTATTTCTTAGATCTAGCATATTGGGCCAACGCGCCCAAAACGTTGACCTTGTTATCATCTTTTACTCTGTCGGTAAGTGATGGGTCGGGTGAGGTGAGCTGAAAAAAACTATTAGCTAGAATAAATCATAAATGTGAGTTAATATGTGTTAGTAATGTATGACACTACTCTTGTTTCGGCTCTTTAATTCAATCTTTCACGATCAAGTTCACAGACGATAAATAATATGTGGTAATCGAGATTTATGATATCCAAATTCAATAACAAGTTCCACACCTTTTAAAATGGCCAAAAGCCCAATCACTAGGACCGAGCAACAACCCAGGTTACTAGAGAAACCTAGGATGAACAGGCCAAATTGATCCCACATTACCATCAAGGTGAGCGACCACACCGTCACAATTGATTAAAACCCAACCTTTTTCAGGAGGTATCCACAATTACGAATCAAACATTCCGACAACACCTCTTATGCTCACCACCTTGTTCTGCATCTTATGAAACAAGTCAATCTCATCATTAAGACTTTGTTTAACATGTAACTAAGAGCATATAAACTTAGATGACTAAAGTAAAGTTGTTCTATTATATTCATCTCACAAAATGATAACATTTTTGCATATGCATTTAGGTAAACATTTGAGTTTATTATAACTAAAAATTCTAGTGTTTGAGTTTAACATATATATTTTCTCTCATGTTCTGTTCATTAGTTTAATTGAAGAAATTTAAATATAAATTAAAATATTATTTTACGTCATTTTAAATTTATCTATCAATTTAACAACTTGTCTATTGTAGTAATAAACACATCGCAAATATTAAATAAGGAAAATAAAACTTTAGATCAAAGTAAAGTTTAATTTTATCAAAACAAAATGATTTTTAAATATAACTATTTAGAAAACGATAATTCATAAAAAAAGTTAAATTACAACATTTTTAAAAAGTTAACATTATAAAAATAAAGAGTTGAATAATTCCCCGTCAGTAGGACAAGCCCAAGGCCGAAGGTAGTAAAATTATGCCTACAAAACATAATTAATTTTTATGTATATTTAAGTCTAGAAAATAAAAATATTTAAATAGTACAAGTAAAAATCTCATAATTATAAAAAGATACCACTATTAATATATTTAATTAAAATATTTTATATTTCATAAAAAAAATGCAAAATTTAAATAAATTTATAGTAAAATATTATTATTAATATTAAAAAATCTTCTATTTTTTTATTTATCAAAATCTTACTTTAGAATTTTTGTAAGTCTCAAGAAATATCGAGTCAGCTCTAAGTTGTCATAAAAAACATTCAGGTTAGAGAAAGATTTTGGAGATGCTAAGAAGCCATTAAAATTTTTAGGCTAAATAACATATGTGGTGTCTTAACTTAATTTCAGTTAATGTTTTAGTTCTTTATTTTTTTTCTTGATTTAATCCTTTATTTTAATTTTAAGTGACAATTTGATCTTTTATGTTTTAGAACGTCAACAATGTTATCCTTTTTTTTACAAAAATTCATCAAAATTTTCAACAAAAACCCATAAAATTAATTATATTATTCAATATAATACAAATTTTATCAAATTCGAAACTCAAATATTCAAATAAACGCATATTTTCATCTCTAACAACATCAAATAAATAATAAAAATATGAGTTTATTTGAAGATTTGATATACAAATTTGATAAAATTTGTATTATATTAAAAAATATAATTAATTTTATGGGTTTTGGTTGAAAATTTTGATGAATTTTTGTAAAAAAAAAAGGATAATATTGTTGACATTTTAAAACATAAATGATCAAATTATCAATTAAAATTAAAATAAAGGATTAAACCAAAAATAAAAAAATAAAAAACTAAAATGTTAACTATTTAGCCAAATTTCTAATATCAGAAGTTATTCTATTTCAGGATCATATGATCCATCGATAAATAACTTCAATCATCTCTGATTTTAAAATCGACCCAAGACCTTCTTTAATTTTGTTATCTGTATACACCAGTAATATGTAAGTAAATAAAAAGCAACTAGTGACTCAATTAATTTAAGAAAATCTAGGCAGTCAATAGCCGTTTCGGAGTGGAACAATGTGAAGCATCAATTTGCAGCCACAACAATTAGTATTAGTATTTAGATATATTTATAAAGTTAATTTCTTGTATATGTTTGGTATACATGTATACGAGTCATATGATTAGTTTACATCACATGTGAAATTTAACATATTTATATTTTTAATAACTCTTTATAAAAAGTGAAATAAATCAATTCAATTGTGGAATTAAGTTATCATTAATTAGATTAATCATACAAAAATTCAGAGAGTTTTAATATCGAGTAATATTCCATCACACCATCTTATTTTATTATATTTATTCCTCACCATCATAGGGGCAGCTCCTCCCAAATAAAGATATGTTTTCTTTTTCCTCTTCTTGCTAGTGAGGACTGGTTTATTACAATGGTTTGTCCAAAGTCACTCTTTTAAATGGTTTTTCTTCGTTTTATTTTAATAAATAATTTTCACATAAATTCACTTTGTTTTTATATTCTTTTATATTTTTTTTAATTTTATCGTGTGAGTACAGTATTTTTCTATGTTCTCATTTTAGTGCGGTATTTTGTCAATATTTATGTCTTAGTGCAATGTTCGTTTTGGTTGACAAAATAATTTTGATTCATTATAAATTTTAATCAATGACTTTGACGTTTTTAATATTATAGATTCAAAAACATGCGTATTTTAAACACTTGATTTTGATGTTTGGATTCATTTTATATTTTTTATTTAATAAATTTAAATTTATATTGCATAATTTAAATTAATTGATATATATATTTTAAAAACAACACATGTGTTATTTAAAACATATATAAATAACTAGTATCAACATATATAACAAAGAATATCTAAATTTTTTATACACATGATCACTAACGTATAAGATTTGAAATAATTTCTTGAATTTGTAGCCAACATTCAAAGTTATAAGGGTCCATGCAAAGCAATAATAAATAAACAACAAGACTAAATAAAAAATATAAAATTAATATAAAAAAAATTAAATATTTAAAGCTATAAAAGTCATTGTTATCACATCAATCACATTTCTCAAGAATTAATGAAATTGATTAATAATTTATTTTTATTACATCACACACTTTAAAATTGATGTTTATTTAAAATGGAAAAATATTTGTTTTAATTTTTTTTGATATTTTTGTGACGATTGTTCAAAGAAAAATAATGTTTGACGATAAAGAAAAAACATATTTAGACATTTCTATAGAAAAAAGAAGAAGTAAAAAATATGACACTCATTTTTAAGAAAAAGGAAAATATTGAAAAGAAAAAATATGTGAGATACATAAAAAACGTGGAGGAGAGGAAGAGAGAAGAGAGACTTATAAATATAAGAAATAAATAGAGATGAGAGGAAAGAGGAAGACAGAGGAAGGAGAGAAGAGAAAGGAAAAAATATTCAAAATAAGATAAAATCCATTGAAATTTCATGTTTTTAGTGAACAACTTTTAAAGGTTAAAATTTGCTATAAAGTCCGTTAAAATTCTATTTTTTAAACAATCTATCAAAGTTATAATTATTTCAAATACCAATAGACTTTATATGGCTTGTAAGAAGTCTTGATAAATTGATAAAGATATATATATATATATATATATTTTGAATTAATGATAAGGGTATATTAGGTAGAGCAAATTGACACACAAAACATAAGTATTGTCTTTATTTATAGTTAAGATTATAGATTATAATTATAGATAAAAATACGAGACACGTGTTTGTTAATGATAAATATTAAAAAAATATAAGATAAATATTTATCACTAATAAATATAAGAAAATAGAAAATGCAAGTTAAATTATTGTCACTAATACATAAACACGAAACAAATATTGTCATTGATATATATTAAAAAGTATGAAATAAAAATTTATACTTGATGTTTAAACAAAAGACACATATTTGTCAATCATAAATATAAAAAATATTGACAAATATATGTCACTGGTACATAAAAAAACAAGACAAATATATCTCACTAATACATAAAAAAACTAAAAATAAATATTTATCACTGATAAATATAAAAAGGTACATGATAAATATATATAAATAAAAAATTGGGATACAAAATTAATTGTTGATACAAAAAATGAGATATTTTCTTTGAAGTCTAAATAAAACACATGTAAAATACTTTATTAGTTACATATAAAAGTTGAATCCAAACCGAATTAAATAACAATTAAGTTTAATAACACAAATTCAGAAAATAAATAAATAAATAAAAGTTTAATAACACAGTTTTTTTATAAACGTTTGATCAAACAAGTATTAATTCGTAGGTCTAATTTAGTAGAAGTCGATCAAAACCTCTCCTTATGATTTCCTTTCAAAGCACCTTGCATTTCAAGTAACAAAAAATAATACAGAATAATAGAAGAAAATACAGATCCTTGATTTGATTTTCAATAATAACTTAATTTACATAAAAGAACTAGGCATTAATTCAACCAAGAACAACTGAGTGACATGTACTAGCACTATCTTTTTCGGATAAAGAAAGTATAATATTTCTGAGTTAGATAAGATCAAATTGCTACAAGAGTTTTAACACTTGAATGTTGTTTGTTCCTATTTAGGACCCAGAGTTTCACTCCAAAACTCCAGAGATAGCAGATGATGAAGACTTTGAATAACGTTCAATCAATGATAATACCTTAGCAGCTTTCCTTCTAAGATGACTATCTCCATATATATTCATAACAGTAAGACAAATTAAACGTGATCTAGCAATCGCTCCATAGTATTCCACCATTTCCTTTGACACAAACACCTTCTCCATAAGTCCTAAAGCTTCTGCCTTAAGGGACTCACTACCCCAATTCAAAATCTCCAATAAGGGTCTCATTGCATTTGACTCATGCAACAAACGAGCACCCCTTTGTGGAAATTCCTCCAAAACCAATGTAGAAAGTGTTTGTATTGCTTCATAAGCAGTTGCATGAACCTCACCATGTAACAGCTTTACTAAACCAGGTAAAGCATTTGCTTCCAAGAGACAAAATGTGGTGGTGACACTGCATACGCTGTCGTGTGCCGCGCATAATGAAACGCGCGATGATTTGAAAAACCAGCAACCGTTTGGTTTGGATGCAACTGTTAGCTTTGGAGTGCTCATAGAAAGATCGCCAATGAAAGCTGCAGCTATTGCTTTTGCTGTGACTGAACCGGTGTTGAGAAAATCAATAAGCAATGGATATATTCCTCGTTTAACCAAATCGCGCTGCGACTTGATGTTTGTAGGATCTGTGAACCTGAAGAGAGCGTTGAGAGCATTTTCTTTTGCTTCCATTTTTCCGGTTTTTAAAATGCTTATGATTGCATCAAGTCCTCCCATTTCAATCAACATTGTAGTTAGTTTTCGTTCTGATTTCGGTAGGTTAGCTAGTAAACCAGCTGCAGCCATTTGTACATTATCATTGTCATCATTCTCTAAAAATCCAATCAAAGCTTCCAACCTTCTAGGCTTGAAGAGGTATTCAACTACTCCTTCCGGTTCGTGCTGAGAGAAAAGAAATAGCAGGTTTATCGCAGTCTCTCGAATTTCTGAGTCAGAATCATCAAGAAGTGGAAGAATTAGAGATACACCATTGGCTGCAAGAATTGCTTTCTTCACCAAACTAGTCTCAAACTTACAAATACCAAGAAGTGCACGTAGCGTGAGCTTACGAAGGCTGTGACCTGAGTTGGAAGTCTGCTGCAAAACTAACAATTTTGTGATGATGGAATCTAACTCAAGCTGTTTCCCTTCTCCGTCAACAAAGAAATCAATTCCATCATCTTCAGAAGAAAGCTTCTCAAGAATTTCCGAGCATTTCATGGTAATGAATGATCTTGTCCGGGGAGAGAACATTAAATCTAGAATAAGAGGAACACCGCCTGAGGAAGCAATAATTCCCTTGTTAGCATGAGATCCGGCTAGTTTAATCAGTGCAGACAATGACGCGTCTTTTGATTCGATACTTCCAGACAGCATATTTATCAAAGGAGTTATAACTCCTTCCTTGCCAAGGAGCATCAAGTTTGAATCATTTAAATCCAAATTAACTATAGCTTTTGCCATTGATATTCTCGAATCCGGTCCTGAGTACAGAAGAAGAAGTATAGTTAATTATATTGGTCCTGTGAAGTGTGATGAACAGCTAAATTAAGCGCTTATAACATTAACACTAATCATATTAATGCTTATGTATAAACTATTTCTCTAGTAAAAGATAAGATAAACATAATCTTTTCAGCCATTGCAGTGCCAACTATATTTTCAATGTCATGAAAATCATTCATCTCATAACAATAAACATGTTTCAACTAGAAAACATTCCACCATCTTACCTCGAATCATGCGATCGGCTAGTGGCTTATACCAGCCACAATTAGCAGCAGTGATAATGCTGCTTTCATTTATTTCAAAAAGCTCCATCAAAATCTTATGTGCAACCTCGGCTGAATCGTTTTCAGAGTCCTTTGCAAGGGTTACAAGGTCAGGAACTGCAGAGTGGTTGTCAGAAAGTTTTTTGCAAAAACATTGATTCCAACCAGATCGGTCTTGAAGTAACTCATGTAGCAAATCAATTGCTGCCTTTGAAATGTTAGAGTCGCTCTTTAAGCACGAAATAATATGATCCCATCCTTCAGACTCGACCACTTTCTCCTATAACATTTTATGCAAATGTTTAATTTAAATTGGTCTTCATGATTTCATGTTTAACACGTATATACAGGATTATAATGAATCAGGTTATCTCAGTGGTAGTCCACTTTCCATTCAGGAATCTATAACATGTAGATATTAATAACATGAAAGCAGTGAAACATAATTAGCAACATGAATTTTTGAAAAACATGGGACAAAACTACACAAGAAGTAATTCACCTTAATTTTGAAGTTTCAAATAGGTATTTTATCTTCTTTTTTTGTCAAGTTTATTTTTCATCTCAAGTTAGTTTTTTATGTTTAAAAACATCAGCAATGTTCGACCAAACTTAATTTTTCATCTATGTATGCTGCTAAAAGTTTTACTTGATCATTCAAAAAAGTAAATTACATCTTCGATTCATCGAAGATAATATCTAAATTACATCATAATTCTATTACAATATCTAATCGTCAAAATTTACATGATAATTTTCAGAGTGGTGAAACAATCTTTATAATATATCATTCAATAATCATGTACACAAATTTGTAACAGAAGTAGACAAAGAATGAAAGTTTGTTCAAGGATGTAAGCATTTTAAAAGATAAAGGACTAATTTGACACAAAAAAAAGATAAATAACATGTTTGAAACTTTAAATTAAGTTAAAGCACTCTGGTATAGTTCTGCCAAAACATGACGTTCAAAAGGATAAACCAATAGTATAATCAAGGTCATATTTTCACATTGGTTGTGTCTAAATATGTTTCTCCCCTTCATCCCACTAAATTATAAATTGCCAATCCTCAAGAAGGAATTGTGTGGTTTTAACTGAAGCAAAAAACAGAAAAATGACTTCCTTACCTTGTTTCTTGCATGCCCCTCAACAGCATCTTTCAAAGTGATCAAAATCTTCATCTTCACTTCTCTGTCATTAGACTTCCCAAGTTTAGAGATAACAATATCAGTAAGTTCTCCAATAGAGATCCAATCCTTGTTAATAGAATTCTCATTTATTAGAGCCTGCATTTGGCTCATGGATTCTTGCAGGTCACAATTTAATAACAAATTTTCCCTAATAGACCTTATCAAGAGACAGTAATTAAGTTCTCTCCACTCTTCAATGGATTGTCTTAGTGGAATATTAGATCTCAAGCTAATATCTTCAAGAACCTCTTTTGTTTCCGGGTCGGTTCGATTTCCATCGTAAAACCAAGTTTCAATAGCAGATCGCTCACATGTAGTACCTGTGCAAAGGCTGACAGGATCAACCATCACACCTCCAGTTATACAACAAAGGAAAGAATTAAGAGGCATGATATATTTCTCCCTTGAATCATATCTCTCTATCACTTGAACCCTTTCAAAGTATTGATTCTTAACTTCTTCATAATCCCTTGCCGCATCAGCTCTAGAGAGTAACTTAATGATCTGCTCCAAGAAAACAAATTCGGCTTTTTCTTTCCGAATAGCAGCTTCTTCTTTTTCCTTCTTAATGCTGGCCAACTCTTTTCCTATCTCAGATGGTTCCACTGGCACTCCAACCGCCCTCGCGATCTCCTCGAGTATGTCGTTTGCAAAAGCCTGATCTTGGTTCTGTTCTCTTAGTCCTTGGTTCAACTTGTCAACAATTTCAAGCTGAGATTGCGAAGCCTCAAACTCAACCCTTTGCATCTCATCCTGTAGTCTATGCACCTGATCAGAGATTCTTGATTGCAATCCAGTATTTGCAATAGGAAGTGTAGCCAGAGACTTTCCGATATCCCTTGTGACTTGTTTAACCTCCTCGACTATGGATCGACACTTAACCAATAAGTAGAAACGGCCGCGATTCTTGTACTTTTCAACCAAATTGTTGGCTTTTTTAACATCTTTTTCAAGGGACTCTAGAGCAACTCTTGTAGGTTGTGAATCATTCAATTCTTGAAGCTGTAATTCCTTTAGTACCGGCTCGATATCAAATAGATGTTTTGAAAGGGCCTTGAAACTTTCTTTACCAATAAGAACATCAGATGCTGCATGAGCTGTTCTCAATACCTGGTTTGTTAGCACAGTTAAAATTGTACCTATAGGTATGAGTTCCAAACCTACCATGGTAAAAACCTTTGCACTGGTTGATTTTTCTACTCAAACTGAACTCTGGAATCAAATTCCTATAGATCTGTCCTCTTGTAGAGCATAGAAAATATTCTGCATCAGTTCATTAATTCTTGAATAAGCCACTTAACAGTGAAAATAATAGTGCACTAGTAATTCTCTACTTAACTTTGAGAACTCAATAACACACCATTTAAGAGTAGCTAAGAATCCCTGATAGAAACAAATTGAAAAATTGTATCTAAGCTGCAGCAATTAAAATTTATCAATGTTGTCTGTATTGCAAGCTAAAAGGAAACAATTGGAGAAAACTGGAAATCAAGACATAATCCAATGATTAACTAATGAAGAGACATTTTGTATATTATCTAATTTGAAGTATTGTTGCTAAAAAGATATTTATAGAACCTTACCAAATAAAAATTGAAGTTTTTAAGGAATAATAATAACCAATGAACAGCAAGTCAGTTGTATTGTAGCAATAAGAAAGAAAGAGAGAGTGGTAGAGTTACCTCACAGATGTTCCAAATTAGCGAGCTGATTGTGGATGTTGTTGTTATTTAGCACTAAAGACATTATTTGGGAAAATACAAGGAAAGTATGTATCATTTACTCATATTTCTGTTTTATTGTAAAAGCTTTAACACGGTTTGACAAATGTTCAGAGTGCAGAGAGGGGTCAGACCAATCCATGGCACACTTTCACTCCCAGAGTACATTTTCTTTTCCTCCAAAATTTAATAATGGGGTCCAGGGAACGCGGACACTTGGATGGATATGTTTGCTTCGAGCAAGAAAGATTCTAATTGTAAATACAAAATAAAATGATTTTTTATTTATGTTTGGCTAACTAGTCACTTAACAACGGGTAATAGCATAAAATCACATAATGTCTGGAATTGTGATAAAGTTTATCAATATAATAAAATTGAAGTGTTTGTCTTTTTAGTTGTAATATTAAAGACGTCAAAGTCATTAATTAAATTAAAATATACATTTAATTAAAGTTAATTTATCAATTTGAACCAAACGAATACCACAACAAAACGAGAAATAAAATATTGTACAAAGACGAGAAAAAACTAAATATATATGTGAAAAATACTTATTTGATTAAAAAAAAGAGTTATAGGTGATTTTAGGCCAAAAACAATGACCTTAAATCACCTCTTCTCCAATGGATCAAAAGTTAATGCAGTACCCCAATTTTTTTCGACTATTTTAAAATAATTCAAAAATAAGTAATAATATGTTTTATAAATATTTTATAAATATTATTATAAAAAAATCTGAATATCATTGTTTTTACAACTTAGTCCAATTCACATAAGTGTCCCCATTTAACACAACAAATAAAATAAGATAAAATAAAAAAGAAAAGTTGTCAACACACTTTCTTTTTTTGTCTTTTTCTATTATTTTTATCATGTACATTCCTTTATCTTGCTTGTTTTGTTAGCATTCTACTGCAAACATTCTTTTATCTTGTTTGTTTTATTAGCATCCTACTACAAACCTTTACAAACCAGTTATTTGCTTCAAGCTTATTATTTGTACCACTTGTGCACCCAAAATCTGATGTTGTGTAAAATTTGCAACAAAACCATACAAAATTCATACCTTAATTTTAATTTTATCTAATGAAAAGAAAGATTTACCATTTTATAAATTGAGTTCGAAAATCAGTAAAAATGAGAGCTTTATATTTTTTAGAGTAGGGATCTTGATTTTTCAGTGAAAACATATTTATTTTCCAAAAGAGAAATAAAGAAAATTAGAGAGAAATTGAGTAGAGAAACAACAATACAATCTTATCTTCAAAATTATTTATTTCAAAACAAAAAAGAAGAAAATAGAAAAACAAAGGTCATTACCGTCATTTCATCCCACCGGTAACAGCCGCCAACCACCATACACCACCGTCTCTGTCTTCACCGGTATCTGAAGAGGCATGTATTTTCTCATTCTTATCATATTTGCTATTTTTTTTTTCAAACTCTATATTATTAAATTGGAAACTAGAGTTTGAAAGATGAAATTTTATGATATGTATGAGTGTTGTTTTGGTTGAGATTTTCAGGTTATATTGATAAGGTAGCGTGTTTTGCTTTGTTTCTTTTTACTTTGTGCCATGCGTTGATACAGTCTCTTGTTTTTGTATGAATGTTTGTTTTTTTTTTTTCCTGCCATGAGCTTCCTATAGCTATTTTCTGTACGGAAGAGATAGATGAGTTGTGTTATTCTCATGACATTTATTTCATTTAATCAACAAATATCCTATTATATTTATTACATTTAATATAAATAATTATAGATGTAATTAAATAGCAATAAACATTATTTATTTCATCGATGAGTTATGTTAATCGATTTTTGTTTTATTTTTAACTTTGAGTTGTGATATTTAATATTAAAATAAGTTTTGTTGTCATCACTTATTTAATTAAAAAATATTTTGAAAGAATCTCACACTTGTATATAATATTTTTGGTTCTATTATTAAAATGCGTTTTCATTTATTTAACACATAAAGTTACAAGTCCATATATTTCGTAGAACCATTTAAACTTATTTAATATTTATCATCGATTTTTAATTCTAAAAAACAAAAGGGCAAAGATAAAATTGTAATCAGATATTGAAAGGTTAATTAGATGTGACATTTGTTAACCTTTGAGTTGTTAGGATACGAGTTATACAATTTAATAGTTCTAAAATTTACTTTTATAAATAAATTAATTTAAAATCATTTTTTTTAAATGTGATTAGTTAGATGTGACATTTTTTTAATCTTTGAGTTATTAAGACACAAGTTGTACTACTTTGTGGTTTTAAAAACTCGATTTAAAAAAAAACAAAAATAATATAAAATATTCTTATAAAGGTTAATTAGATTACACATCTTTTTACTCTTTGAGTTTTTGAGACACAAGTTGTACAACTTGATAGTCTTAAAACTCGCATTTGAAAATAATTATTCAAGTCAAACAAACTCATTTTCTTTCGCCAAATTTTTTTTTATTGATAACAAAACATATTTTTTCTTTAAAAGTAATCAACACATCCATATTTTCTACTCAAGAACTACATAGCTTTGATTTCTCCATCGCACAGCACATTAAAAAAAATTCTTTTTTTTTCCTCTTTTCTTTAAACACGTATTTATTTCAAAATCACATTAAAAATAAATAATTGATATTCATATGTAATAATAAAGAGAAATAAATATATTTAAGTTAATACTAATTTTGCACAATTAATTATAGGTAACTGTATTTTAACGGATGTCGTAGGGTACTAATACCTTCCCAATGCATAATCGACTCCCGAACTCAAAATTTGGTTTCAAATACCATTTTTTTTTTCTTTTTAAGGGTTTCTCAATGTTTTTCCTATTTTAAATAAACTTCGGTGACGACTCCATTGAATTCGAGAAATATTCGAAATTTAGGCCGCGACAGTTAAGAAGAAGAGGGAGCAAAAGGTTTGGGGGTGGGCGGCTAACCTCACTCAACATAGGCAACTTAAGCTTTTAAATAGTTAAAAACATAAATTTCAATACATTTTTAATTGAATTGTTCTATTTTAAGTTTCTTAACAAATGATGACATTTGTTAGCATTTGCCTTATTATTTTTTATTTGCTAGTTACATCTTATTGGGGTGTATTCAATTAAGATTGCGTTAAATATATTTTTGATTCCTATAAATATACAATATTTTATTTTTATACCATCTGAATTTTTGTTTTCAAACAATAGTCTCTCGTAAATTTTCTATCAACAATTTTGATCCCTATTTTTAAATTAATTCATATGTATCATCTTAATTTTTGAATTATTTTTTGCATGTTAAAAACACTATAAGAACTCTCCCATAAAGGTTTAGAAATTTTTACAATTGATGAATTAAATATAATTTTTTTAAACTTTTGGCGCATAAAAATTCATATTTAATTTATTTTTTTATAAAAAATTCTAAATTTTTTATAGAACAGATTCTTAAAATATTATAAACATGCGTGCACAAAATAATTCAAAAACTTCAATGATACATATGAGTTGACTAAAAATTAGAGATCAAAATTGTTGATATAAAATATTTCAGGTACCGTTGTTTGAAGAAAAAAGAGGGACTAAAAACGAAATATGATATAATTGTAGGGACCAAATACTTATTTAACTCGTTAAAATTTTAAAGGATATCAAAAAGACTTTTGGTGATGGAAAAGTCTTGAGGTATTCGATCAATATACTAATGTAATTAAAATAAGTCTTAGGGTATTCGATTATGATTGTTTGAATTTTTTAAACAAAGTATAGAAATTTAGTAGTATTCAATCAAACTTTTTACAACTTATAAAAGTCTTGTGATATTAAAAAAAAATTAAATTTTAATGGATTGTTTTTTAAGATGGATTTTGTTAAACTTTTTAGTGAGTTTTAAGTTGAAAAGTTTTTTTTTCTAACCACGTGAAATTTTTGTGGATTCTCATTTTATTTATTTATTATGTTCTCTCCATACATACCTCCACCTAAGTCCTTTTTCACATCTTTTTATCTTCTCATCTCCTAGTTGAAGAAAAAATCTTTTTGATATATGTTTTAATGATAACAAACCTTATGAAATAAATGATTAAGTTTTATGAATGGTGGTCTACTAATGATTTCACTTAAGTTTTGTTTGAGGAACATGAATGCATAAGTGAACAAAGCAAGAATCCATTCACTTCATTAAAATGCACAAATGTGATCAATTACAATCAAAAGAAGCCATTCGAATCACAAAAAAAAAAGGTCATGAATCAAGTTGCCCAAGCAAAACTGAACAGTCTCCAGAATGTCCAAAATTAACAATCAATCTCCAGCATGTTAATGATTCAAGGAAAGCCAAGAAATCAGCATAAAGAACACTCTTGACACAATCTAGAAAAACAGAAGATGTTACTCGAAGTCATCAACAGAGGATGACGTCACCAGAAGATGACATCACTAGAGGATACCTCCAGATGACATCACCAGAGAATACCTCCAGATGACATCACCAGAGAATACCTCCAGATGACATCACCAGAGGATACCTCCAGATGACATCACCAGAGGATACCTCCAGAAGATGATATCAGAGGATACCTCCTGAAAATACAATCAGAGGATACCTCCAAAAGACGATATTAGAGAATACCTCCATAAAACACTCCAGAGGATACCTCCAGAAAATGATATCAGAAGATACCTCCAGAATACTATTAGAGGATACCTCCTGAAAATACAATCAGAGGATACCTCCAAAAGACGATATCAGAGGATACCTCCAGAAAATACTCTAGAGGATACCAGAAGATACCTCCAGAGGATACCAGAAGATGCCTATAGAGGATACCTCCAGAGGATACCAGAAGATCTCACTAGAGGATCCATCTACAAATTTAAGAGCCCAGAATACGCATCACTAAAGATCAAGACTCATTTGCCATTCAGAGGAAGAACTAAGTCTGTTATTGAACTTCAGAATTATTGGAACCAAGTTGGTTCTAAGTACTTATGATTTTGATGTTTACAAAAGCACTCCATGTAATCTTATTATGTACCTTGAATTATTACATTAAATGCCACCAGAAGATAAAGTTTCCAGAGGCAGAAGATGAATTACCAGAGGATAAAATCAGACCAGAGGATATACCTCCAGAAGACACCAGATAATGCATCCAGAAGGTACTAGAGGATGCATCCTGAAAGCACCAGAGGATACTCCAGGATGTCAAAATACCATAAAAGGATATCTTTCCTGGCCCTGATCAGAAGGAAGCAGAGTCCAGAAAGAGACCTGGACCAGACCAGTAGGAAGCGTGTCAAAGGGAGAATTGATCCAGACCAGAAGGAATCATAAATCAGACTTGGTCCATAATTTATTCTGACCAGAAGATAGCCTGACAGTGAAATGATAAACAGTCCAGACTTGATCCAGACTTAATTAGAGGATAAATTAATGGGTCCAGAACAAGAGATTTAATCCAGATTTGGCCCAGACCAGAAGATAGCATGATTCAGAGTATGAAACTCAGTCAAGATCAGAAGAAATGATGTCCAGATTGAATCCAGAACTGATCCAGATCATAAGGTAAATGTCCATATTAAAATATCCTATGTCCAGAATTAATTTCAGTTCAATCCAGATCCAGTCCAGAATTGGTCTAGATCAGAGGGAAGATATTCAGATCAATGGTCCAGATTTAAGCATCATGATCCAGTGTTGGCCGAAATCAGAAGATCAGACCATATGGCCCAGTGTTGGCCGAGATCAGAAGATCAGAACGTGTGGTCCAGTGTTGGCCGAGATCAGAGGATCACAACAGATCAGTTTGCAAGTCCAACGTGGTCGAAATCAAAAGATCAAATGGTCCAGATTTAATCATGAAGCTATTGGCGGGTAGAAAGATTTGTTCCAGAATTAATTAAAGATAGGATTGGCCCAAGTTATTTTTGAAAGCAAATCTGGAGCTAAAAAGATATGTTTTTTATTTAAATGAAACCCGATTGGTCAAAGTATTTTTGCAAGAGAATCCAGCAAGATAGATCTTGAATTTAAGCTTGGAGGGGACCCGAATTCACATCTATAAAAGGAGGCTCAAGACTGAAGACTTAGCATCAAAAATCACAAAAGAGTCATACACTTCCAAAAGCAAACACTCGAGTATTCAGTAAGGTTAATTGTGAGTTCCAGCTTTCCAAAAGCAAGCACTCGTATTTTTCTTTCCCTTGTGTTAGATCTAAGTTGTTGAAGTAGAGTCTACAATCTAAGGGAGTCAGAAGGGGTAGCAGATTACTTAGCAATTAGATTCAAGGCGTTGTAATTCCTTCTACAATCTGGGGTTATTAGATTGACAGGAGAAGACTTGACTTAAGAAGTCAATGTGCTGTATTTCTCAAAAGTCTAGGATTGTTAGACTGTTTGAGAAGACTGACTTGGAGGGTCAGTGGTATTGTTGTAATTCAAGGTTTTAAAATAGTGAAATCCTTCAAAGTGAAGGGACTGGACGTAGTCTTGTTAACGGTGAACTAGTATAAAATTTTGTGTTTTATTTTTACTTTACATCCGCTGCTAACTCTGTTTAATTCATACATCAAGTTTTGTTATAAAACTGCAAAAACAGAAAAAGTATTCAAGTTAGTCAAACACAATTCAACTCCCCCTTCTCGTGTTTGCACCTTCAAGAATGTCTAGAATGATCTTCTGTCATGAATGATCATTAGTCTCCAGAAATGATCATCAATCTCCAGATTGATTATCATTCTCCAGCATGTTAACATCAATCTCCAGCATGTTAACATCAATCTCCAACACGTTAACATTAATCTTCAGCATGTTTAACATCATTCTCCAACAGTGTGTCATCAATCTCAAGATTGATAAACAATCTCTAGCAGCAAACATCTTTCTCCAGCATGATTAACAACTATCTCCAGAATGATCAAACATCATCCTCCAGTATAATAACATCAGTTCAGAATGATACAATCATTCTCCAGCATACTGAACATCATTCTCCAGCCTTGTTACATCCTTCTCCAACTTGACTGCCAAGAACGTTGAATGATCTTGAAGTATATTTACATCAAAGCAGATCCAAGAAAAGATCAGGAAGACATCCAAAATGATCAAAGCTGAACCTCCAGATTGATTATCAATCTCCAGAATTTTCATTAACATTCTGCAGAAGTTCATCATCATTCTCCAAGTTGTTTTGACATAATCAAAACTCCATATCAAATCAAATATGTTAACAAATATATTTGAAGTATAAAGGATCATTAAACAAATGAAATCTGATCAAGAATCAAAGGTTTCAGCCCAGTCAAAACAGAAATTAAAAATAGTCAAAAGCTGTATTATTTTTAATCAGAAATATTGTCTTTGGTCAAGCCTGACAAGAGCACTACCAACAGCTCTATTTGACCATCATTAAATGCTCTCACGACTATAAAAGGAAGGCCAAAGCTCAGGAAGAAAGAACAGCTTCAAGTACAAAGAAAAACATCACTCATATACACTTACATACTTGAAAGCTTCTCAATCACAAAAAAAAAAAAGATTCAATTATGTTTTTCTTCTTCATATCAGAATCATTCTACTGAATTCTTTTGTCAAGAATCTAATCTCAAATATGAGTTGAGCATACTCAGATTCTGTCAAAAAATCAGAGACATTCAAGTGCCAAGATATATCATCAATCATTCACATACATGCTTGAAACTCTCTCATCACTTAAAAGAATCATTTTGGTCAAGTTCTTATTTACTCTGATACATTTGTATTGAATTCTTTATAAAGAATCGAATCTCAAACAAGATTTGAGACATCTTAGATTCTAACAAAACAATCTCATCATTATTGTAAAACTCAAACTATAAGAGTTAAGATAGTTTTGGGTAGATTGTAAGAAATCCTATCAAGGTTGGTAGGTGATTTGATTAATCTCTTTCTGGGTGGAATTAGATTAAAGTTTGTAACAAATATCAAGGTTGATCTAAGCTATGTGTTGTAAAACTAAGAAGGTTCTTTGTTTTAAACACTTAGTGGAAAATTTCACCAGTGTGAGGACTGGGCGTAGCCCGGGTTGGGTGAACCAGGATATATCTGTGTGTGATATCTCTTCTCTTATCTCTATTTACTTTCAGTCTGTTAATTATCAAGTTAAATAGATAAACTGAACGGTTGATTTTAACTAACCAAAAACATTCTCTTTTTTCTGGTGAAAACCAAGAACGTTATTCGTTTTCTGTTTTCACAACCAAGATCAATCTTGAGTTATTTTCTTAAGTTTTTAACAAGAATTTTAAAAGGGCAAATTTACAATTCAAACCCCCATTTCTTGTAAATCGACATTGCTACTTCACTCCTCTCTATTCTCATCTCTCTCTTCTCTCATATCCTCCCCCATCTATATCATATCTCATTTCTCACTTTTTTCTATTATCTCCTTAGTTCTTTAATGTATTTACAACTCCCTATTCTTCCTCTATCTCTCTCCTTTCACCCTTCTCTCTTTTCCGGACACAAGTAAGATCGTAGTTTTTCATATTTTTTCGTGTTATATGTATATGCACTGTTATAATAAGTAAAAATAAATGTAGAATGCAAATTTTTAAATGATGTCAATTTTAAGCTCAACTTTAAGGTGTGATATTCCAATTTTAGATGTATAATATAATCTATAAAGTAATGTGTATCATTATAATGACTTTTAAAATAAAAATGAGCTGGTAACTTTCTCAATACATCGTTGAAATTTTTTAACTGTTGTGATAGTGAAATTAATATAACTTTAAATATCTTAAGAAATTTTTTCTTATCTATTTTCATTTATTCTTGAAACTTTAAATGTTTCTCAAAAAATTGAATGAGTTATCTAAAATCTTATAAAAATAGTCTTTTAAAATTTGCAAGACTTTTTTATTTCATTTAAAAAGAGTCTTTGAAAATCTACATAACTCTTATAAATAGTTTAAAATCTTACATTGTATTTTAAAATCTACACGACTTTTTGGTAAATAAATATTTTTAAAATTTCAATCCAATACAACCCCTTAGTTACTCCCCTGTTTGACATTAAATATTTAACAATAATATCTAGTTTAAACTATTGAAGTCTTCATGTATTTATATATGGTAGAAGCTTCACATATGATTTGAAAAGTTAATACAGTCGTTGTGCATTTTTCTCTACGCATTAATGGTCTGTTTGATGTGTATGATATGTTAGAGATAAGATATGATAAAAAGTTGGATAACAATATTATTCTTTTTTACAAAATCTCAAAAAATCCATTATCTTCAAACAAAACTCAGAAAATTCATTATCAATTTCAAGAAAATTCATATATTAATCAAATTTATAACTCAAATATTCAAATAAACTTATATATTCATCTTCAACGACATCAAATTCATTAAATAAAAAACTTACACTTTAAGATTTAAACATCAAATCACCAAGATAATATATTTTACTTCTTTCTATCATTCTTCAAATCAATTTCCTAACCTAAATCTTAAAATGTGTGTTCATTATTTGATGAATTTAATGTTGTTGTGATTGAAGATAAAAATATGAGTTTATTTGAAAATTTGAGTCATGAATCCGATGAAAATATGAATTTTGTTAGTTTTGTTTGAAGATGGTGATTAATTATCTGGATTTCTATAATTAAAAAATATATAATATTGTTAGAATTTTAAGATATAAAAGATCAAAACGTTACTTCAAATTAAATAAATGATAAATTCAAGAAAAATAAAAATATAAAAGACTGAATTATTATCAGAAATTAAATTAAGAAATAGTATAAAGTATTTTACTTTTAATATGATATATCATACTTAAATGACCAAATTACCATTATAAAACAACTACGTATTATTTTGTCCAAATTAACTTACTTATGACTATCAAAAGGTTTTAAAAAATTTACGTTCTTGATTTAAGAGAAATTTTTTAGATGATTTAAAATAAAATATGATATATTTATAGTACCAAAAATTTATTTAACAATTTAAATTTATATTATGTTCCATTTGTATTGATTCTCTATTTTATTTTTTTGTTTGAAAAAGTAATTCTTTAATTATTAATGATATGCTGTGAGTTTTTATCTTAAAAAAAGTCGATTATCTATCTCATCGATGAAAAAAATAGAAGAAGAAATAAACTAGCACATTATAAAAATGTTGACGATTAGTAGTAATTTTTATAGTTAGTGATAATTGATCAATCATCCAAAATGGCACAAATTACTAGTTCGAATATGTTAGTTTTCAAGGTATCAATGTTATATAGATAAAAAAAAAATAATGTTATTAATTTATTATTAAGTATATTAATAAAATTTAAAATATATGGAATTTTCCCCTAAATAATTTCCGTGATTGTGTAATGTATTCATGATTCAACGGATTCAATGGACAGTCAGCTAAAGAGTTGGTTTGAAAAATCTTATATAAAATGTAGTAATTATACAATAAATAAGACCAATTTTATATTTTTAAAAAGAAAAATATATTGATACTTTTAATTTTTTAATAAATAAATGTGTGATTTTTTTTACATTAACATCTATATATTATATATTAAGTTAATTAAATAATTTGCACTCACACATTTATTTTTTTAATTTAATCTTCATAAACTTAATAAATTATTTTATTTTAATTAAAATTTGATAAATGATACAGAACAACGGAGGAAGACGGTAAAACAAAGAGAATGAATGATTGATTATTTTTTGTATATAATTTAAATATTAATAATATTATTTTAAAATAGAATAAAAATATAAAACATTTAAATTTTATAATATTAAATTTAAAATATAATTAAAATTACTCATAAATAGAAAATTATTAAATTATTGATAATTTAATTTAATATTGCTCAAAAAGTCAATTTTCAAATATCCATTAAAAAGATATATCGAAGAAGACTCACGAATAATTTTTCAATTCATGAGGAAAGTGTAAATGTTCCGAAATATTAACTGAGCGCAAAATTGGCATGTGTGGTCATCAGTGACTGCTTCTCCGATTTGCACCAAGACGGTGTGATTGACTTGTGCATTTAAGTGAGGGAAAATAATAATTATTGCCAGTTAATTATATGCTTAGCATATTCTAATTCCAGATTGTCCTCAAGTTGTCTCACACATACACCTCTAGGGTATTAAATAGAAATGATATTTTTTGTGGAGTGGACGTACCACCAGGACCGGCAGAAGGTGGCCACTCTTTAGGGCTTTATGAAAAATAAATTTTATATTTTGTTAAAAGATTAAGAAAAATTTTAGTTAATAAAAATATTTCAAATTTTAATATTTTTAAAATTAAAATTTATAATTTTTTTAAATCTTTTTAGTAACTTAGTGCATAGGTCTTAATTACCTTTTTCTTGAAAGAGAAGCGTGTTAGATGATATTTTTGTTTAAGATATTTTGTCAGCTATTGGTCATTATCATTGATTATGATCATATGTAATATGCTTGTTAATTTGTGTTAGTTGGCTCTGCTTTTCCACGATCTCACTCTTTTTGTTGATCAGCCATCAATAAGCTTTATTAGACCAACTTGCATGAAGCGTATTTGATAATAATAAATTAACAGTAATAACTCTAAATTTCCTATGGTGTCCCCTTAATTTCAAACCAAAAAGACGTCTCTATGTTCACTTTTACTCAGTACTTCAAATGCACTTAGGTTGGACTGTAAAATAAAAAAGTTAATATTAGAAAATTATAATTGTAGCACTATATTTGAAAATCCAAAGGATAAAATTATATATATACTAAAATTATTCACAAACCAAATATAGGTTGAATTAGAGTTATAGTTGAAAAATGAGGTTATCTATGTTTGGGGACCACATCTTCTAAAAAATGGAAGAGGTTATTCCTTGAACCCAAACTTTGATGATGACTCGTTGTCGACTGAAATTCTCTTACGTCATAAAATTTGGTTAATATGAGGTATTTGGCAAGGCCTCAAAAGTTCTATAAAAACAATATTCATTAAAAAAATATATATATAAGTGGAGCCCACTAGTACACATGATATTTATTTCTTCAAGAAACGAAATGTTTGTGTATATAAAGGCATTTCCACACAAGCATATATTATAGTAGTTGCTAAGCAAACCATGGAACCAACATTGCAACGCTCTCCCACTCCCACTCCCACCATTCTCGGAAAGTACCAACTAACTCGCCTCCTTGGCCGCGGCAGCTTCGCCAAGGTCTACCAAGCCCGTTCCCTCCTCGATGGTGTCACCGTTGCCGTCAAAATCATCGATAAATCCAAAACCGTCGACGCCGCCATGGAGCCTCGTATAATCCGCGAGATCAACGCCATGCGCCGCCTCCACCACCACCCTAACATCCTTCGAATCCACGAAGTCATGGCTACTAAAACCAAAATCCATCTCGTCGTTGAGTTCGCCGCCGGCGGTGAGCTCTTCTCCGCTCTCTCACGCCGAGGACGCTTATCCGAATCCACCGCTCGTCACTACTTTCAACAGCTTGTCTCCGCACTCCGTTTTTGCCACCGCAACGGCGTCGCTCACCGTGATCTTAAACCACAGAATCTTCTCCTTGACGCCGACGGCAACCTCAAGGTCTCCGACTTTGGACTCTCTGCTCTGCCGGAACACCTCCAAAACGGCCTCCTTCATACTGCATGTGGCACGCCGGCTTACACCGCGCCAGAAATTCTCCGCAGGAGTGGCGGTTACGATGGGTCCAAAGCCGACGCGTGGTCCTGTGGCTTAATACTCTACGTACTCCTCGCCGGTTACCTTCCGTTCGACGATTTAAATATTCCGGCGATGTTTAAGAAGATTTCCCGGCGAGATTACCGGTTTCCAGATTGGATTTCGAAGCGGGCGCGTTTCGTGATATACCGGTTACTTGACCCGAATCCGGAAACCCGAATGAGTTTAGAGGCTCTGTTTGGGAACGAGTGGTTTAAGAAATCGCTTAAAGAGGAAGCGGAAAAGAGCGTGTTTGGGTTTGATTATGGAAACGAAGGGAAGGATTTAGGTTTGAACGCGTTTCATATAATATCTATGTCTTCGGGTTTGGATTTGAGTGGTTTGTTTGAAACGACGTCGTTGGAGGGTGGGAAGAATAATAATGATAAGATGGAAAAGAGGTTTATTTGTTGTACAAAGATGGAAGCGGTTGAGGAAAAGGTGAAAGAAGTGGGAAGGGTTTTGGGGTTTAAGGTTGAGGTTGGGAAGAATAGTGTAATTGGTTTTGTGAAAGGAAAAGTAATTTTGGTAGTTGAGGTGTTTGAGATTGTGCCTTCTCAACTTGTGTTGGTGGCTGTTAAGGTCATAGAAGGTGGGTTGGAGTTTGAGGATAATCATTGGGGGAATTGGAAAGCTGCTTTACAAGATCTTGTGCTTTCTTGGCACAATGAAGAATCTTCGTGAATATATTATATATACATACTTTCTAAATCTCAGCTGCATAGTACAATGGTGATAGGTCATATCACCCTTGTTGAGTGAACGGAGGAGTTGTACACTGTAAATAATTAGTTGCTAAACATGACTCATTAAGAAAGAGATGACTAAGAAATATTAGTATATGATGAAGAATGATGCTGGTTAATACATGTTTAGTGAGGTATACCTCTTCAGTTGATTTTTAGTTAAATTACAGGTGTGTGTGTGTGTTAATTTAATTATGTTGGTTTCTTCCATTTCTTTTTTGAAGGAAAAAAGATATAATAATTATTAATGTACATGAGAATTAATGATGCTAATGTTTTAATTTCTTTTTTATTCAATGTTTTTAATTCCTTCTACCTTTAGTTTGAGTCATATAGGAAAATTGATGGCTTTAGTTGTGATTAGTGATTATCATGTTATTAGATCCTATAGTTCTACTCATACCAGCAATTTCTTTGTTCCTATTATGGCTAATTAATATGCAAAGTACCCGTCTTTATTTTTGTCGTATATAATGAGACATTATATGAATTATTTTGTCTTCGTCTAAGAAGGCATGCAATGCAATAAGGGAACTAGTCCAATCTTCTACTCTATACTAGTTTAGTTGTAAGGCAACAACAGAAAATGAATATGTATGTGTTATGCTCAAATATAATTATATATCAACCAATTTATATAATAAATATATATTTAATGCTATTATTCTTTTACTCCACATTTAATGTTATTGTTAAAAAAACATTACATTAAGTCATGAGTTTAATAGGCATAATAACTAAGTAACTAACACGAGTATTTGATTATGTAGTTATTTCATAATCATAGATAATCATGCAATAAAATGAAAAAATTAATTATTTTTATTTTTAGTTAAAAAAAATATTTTTTTATGAATTATCTATGTTGTCTCTTAATTCATTAATTTGTGAGGAAATGAACATATTAATTAGAGGTCATTTAGTAAAGTATATTTCTTGTTTACATAAAATTAAGAAAATTAAACGCGTTTAACTGCCATCTTTAATAAATATAAAAGTACATATTTTTATTTACTATAATTGAGTTCAGTGGAGGAGTACCTAATTATTGCTTTATATTTTGTTTTATTATAAAATTTAAGTGTAAAATAAACTAACCTATGTTAACTAAGTATAGATGAAAATGGGTCATGCTAGAAAACCAGAATTAAAAGTTTTGAATTGAAGACAATAAATTTCAAAAAGTTAAAAAAAATACAATTTCCAATACATTTTTAAGTTTCAATAAAAAGTTGCATGGTTCAATTTTTTTTCAAAATCTCTTATTTATAAATAAAAATTAATGTTCGTGGTAATTAATTCTCTCTTCCTTTATTAACTATTCTTTTTAGTCATAAATATATACAAAAATTAAAATATATTTAGTTTTGGTCAAATACATCTTAATTTTTACTTTTATATATATATATATATATATATATATATATATATATATATATTTGTGACCGGAGGAAGAAATAACAACTAATAAGGAAAATGTTAAATATTAATAATCTGAAGATATCAAGACATCAAGTTTTATAATTGACATATAAGACGCACATATGTTCGTATGAATTTAAAGTGTGAGATACATTTACAAGTTTCTTTTTAAGTATTTAAAAAATAGAAATTTCGTATTAGAAAGAACAAAATTTGAACTTTCAAAAGTTTAATATACAATTTTCAATACACTATTTAATATAAGATTTCTATATTTAGATATTTAATAAGTGCTATTATGACAATTGTTAGGATTTCCTTTGAAGTATGTATCTTTTGGTCACTATATTAAGTTAAAAAAGTGACATCAAATATTGATTACTATTAAAAGAAAAAATTAACTGATTTTGACTCATTTAATACTAATATTTTAATATACTTATACTTTAATAAAAAACATTTAATGATGATAATTGACTGTTCGCCATTCAAAGAAACAAATTTGTAAAGTTAAATTATATTTTTCATGAAATCTAGAAAATTAATGACACTCAACTATTTTTCTTAATAACCGTGAAAATAATTAATTTGTTTATAATAATGATCAGAATATCATTTCTGGTAATAGAGATTTGGTAAAAAAAATCATAATAGATTTATGATGTATACCATTATAATTTCTTATGTAAAAACATAGTTTGTATATATAAAAAAATTAATCCTAAAAATTTTGGGATGACTAAATGATATTTCGATCCAATTTTTTTATCGTAAAAAATGTAAAGAGTGAGTAAATGGTGTTTCAATCTAAAGTAGAGAAGATTTTAGAATCATTGAACACTTTAAAAAAATCACACTTATTTTCTTCAAATGACACTGGCAAAATTTAAACTCGTAATATATAAATTTAATATTTATTTTTTTACCATCACATCAAGCCATTAGAGTTTGAATTCATTTATTTTTATTACTATAAACTCATGTTTGAATATTGAATATATTTATTTTTATTACTATAAACTCATTTGAATATTGAATATAATAGAATAGAATAACATAAATGCATAATTGATCTTATAAGGTGGTTTTAGTAGTATTGGGTGAGGGGCTTAAGATTTGATAAGTATTGGGTTTGATTATCATCCATTAACTTTCTAATAATTACTAACAACTAACTTTTGACTATTAAAATAGAAGTAAAATTATTTTATTTTTTTACTCAAGAAGCAAATAACATATTTTTGGTGTAAATTGAATATTCATGTAACAACATAGACTATTCTTGCTTTCAAATTCCTTTTTAATTAATTTGTTGGCCACTAAAATTAATAATAAAATTTGTAACACGTTATGTACCTAAAAAAATGGTAACATGTTTCATATATTTGATAGAATTTAAATGGAGTAGTATTTATATTGCATTTCATTCTATTATAAATATTTTAAAAAAAATGATCAAATGTGATTTTATTTCATTATATATTTCTTGCTTTTTTCTCTTCTTTCATGAATCCAAATTACAAACCATCACTGACGAGTTCTCTTACAGGAAACAATAATCAATTAATCACATAGGCATGGACATTCTTGTATCCATTTGAAAAAAGAAAAAGATATAACAAGGACGTATAGTCGATCGATTTATTCAATCAAGAGGCTTTATTATTGGGACTGCAAAGTGACATGGTCCTACCATATTGAGCATGTCTTCCAACTTTCAACGGCTTCAAATTAGCATGCATATAATAATTTCTTAAATTATGGGATAAGTTATATATACAAGTACTAATTACTCAGAATTGTTTATTCAAGCCCATGTGAGTGTGGAACCATCAAGCAACCACGTTAAAATAAATCCAAATACTTTTTGATATGCTCAAAACATATCTTTTGCATCGCTGATCTATATTTATTTATCAATGTCAATGTTACTTTCTCTCTAATTAATTTGTTCTTTTTAAGTGTAAAGTTTAACATTTTAGCTGAAAGTTCACCACATCATTCATAATTGTAAAAAAAATGTATTTACATTTTTAAATTGAAAAAAATATTCAAAATGATATTGTAAAAATATAGGAAATGTACATGAATCAAATAGATATAATTTTTTTTTGGTCTTGCCAACATCCAATGAAGAAGAAACGTCTTCCTATCGAGAGTTCAACTTAAAAATAAGTAAAAAAAAATTATAATCTATAGGATTAAAAAATAATCCCTCTTTGAATGAAATTTATAATTATCTCCTTAGGTTGACTACTTAACTATAAATAGCTACCTAACTAGAACTATTTTTTTTTAAAAAAAATCATGAGTTGAATTTATGAAAAGTAAATGTGACTTATGTGCATAAGGTCACATATAATAATAATTCTTAAGTATTGTAGTTTTGTTTTTAATATAGAACATAAAGAAAATGTACTTACACTCCATCAAATTCTAACTATTCACTCTATTATATCAAAATTGTAGAATTAATATCTTACTAATCAATGTTGTGTTGAATATGATAAAATAACCGTGTAAAATTAGTATCTATTATCAATGTACTGTAGTATATCTTAATTATTAATATGGTAACATCACATGCAAGATTTAAGCAATATTATTTTTTAAAGCAATATATATCTTAATGATAGGAGTGCGTTTTGAGGATATTTTTTTGTCCACATTTGGATTTATACAAATCTATGACTAAAGATATTTCTGGATTACATATTTGTATCGGTGTATAAGCTTTCTAAATGCTTCGATGATACACTTGATGGAATGACGCAGCTGCTTAATTACTACGGTGCCGACATTAATAGAAAAAATTAATCACCTTTTAAAACCTTCTAAGAAAGGGACTAAAATATCCCTACTTCAAAGAGATAGACTTAGATATTTTTAAGAGATAAAAAGAAGACGTGTATGTTTCTATTAGTGATAGTAAGAAAAAAATAATAAAATACTTTACACCTAGAAAATAGCAAGTTCAACTTTCTGTCACTCTTTCATTTTCAGATCAATTACTGTTTGAGATAAATATAGTTGATCTAAAGTCTACGTTTTTTTTCTTCATAATATATTTTTCGTAAACGATGATTAAGGTTTTAATTCACACAAGGACAATTTTTTAAAGAAATTAAATACGGTAAAGTTAACTTTACCGTAAAGTCACTTTTTTATATTACATGATTTTTATTAGAAATAGTGAATATAGTTTGAGTTGAGTTAGTTACAAAGTTGATTAAATATAATTAATTAATTAATTAATTGAGTAAATTTAGTTAGTTGATTGATTAAATTTAAATGTGTTTTATAAATAGAATTATTATATTCATTATTTTGTAATCTTTTTAATTAATCAATAGAAATATTTAATAGAATTTTTTATATATTACTGTGAAGAAGACATGTTTACAAAATAATAAGTAAGGAAAAATATTTCTTGTTTTATTGAATAAAAGAAATGACTTTTAAATAGCCTCACATATACTGAAAAAGAGAAAAAATAGCCCACACTAACAAACACTAAAAACGTGGGGATAATGTCAAAGGAATATGTAAAAGCAACAATTCACTAACAGTAGCAGTAACATTGCTTATTCTAACTAACAATAAATTAACATAAAAGAAAATACAACTTTAACATCCTCCCTTAAACTGAATGTTACTAACAAATTGTTTACTAGACACATTCCCTACAGGTTTCGCAATTTCACAAAGGCATCAAGTTTTAAAGGTTTTGTCATCACATCGGCCACTTTTTCTTGAGTATTACAGTGAACTAGTTCTATAGTTCCGTCCTTCGCGAGTTCACGAAGAAAATGAAAGTGAACATCGATGTGTTTGCTACGACCATGCATTATAGAATTTTTAGGAGTCGTTGTCACAGTAAACAGTTGTTGAGCTATTTTGAGTATGTCCAAGCTTCTCCAAAATCTTTCTCAACCAAAGAGCTTGACAAACACAAGTAGATGCAACTATAAATTCTGCTTCTATAGTAGACAAAGATACTACAAGTTGTTTTCTTTTATAACCAAGATATTGCACCAGAGCTCAATAGAAACACATATCATGACGTGTTTTTTCTATCATCCAAGTCACCCGCATAGTCACTATTTATGTACGCGACCAACTCTTCATTTCCACCCTTCTTATAAAACACACTATAATCATTTGTCCCTGTTAAGTATCTTAAGATTTTCCTTGCTGCTTGCAAATGTAGTTTAGTAGGATGCTCCATGTACCTACTTATGAGGCTACAACAAACATAACATCCGATCGAGTAGCAGTTAAGTACATAAGGCTTCCTACAATCTGCTTGTAGTAAGTACTATTAATCTTCATGCTATCTTGACCTCTTTAAGCTTCTCTCCTGAAACCATTGGATTATGAACAAAATTACTTTTGTCCATTCCAAATCTCTCCTACACTTCCATCACATATCTTTTTTGACTAATGAATATGCCATTAGTCTTTTGCATTACTTCAACACCGAGAAAGTACCTCATTTTCCCCAAACCGGTCATATCAAACTCGTCCATCATGGATTTTTTGAATTCAGCATACATTGACTCATCATTGCTAGTGAATATCAAATCATCAACATACAAGCTTATAATTAGAATTTTACCTCCAATATTTGTCTTGAAAAACAAAGTGTGTTCATGAGAGCATTTTTCAAAGCCTTCCTTCAAAAAGCATGATTCTATGCGACTGTACCAAGCTTGTGGAGCTTGTTTCAGTCCATAAAGTACTTTCTTTAACTTGTACACCTTATGCTTGTTGCCCTTGCTTTTCATATCCGCAAGGCTGTTCCACAAAAACTTCTTCATTGAGTACGCCGTGCAAAAATGCCGACTTTACATTCAACTGATAAACGGTCCGTCCTATTTGAGCAGTAAGTGCAAACACTAGTCGAATTGTATCTAATCTTGCCACGGGTGCAAAGAATTCATTATAATCAACTCCATTATTTTTAGCATATCTTTTTGCTACAAGTCTTGCTTTGTGTTTGTCTATTTCTCCATTCTCATTGAGCTTTGTTTTGAATATCCATTTCACTCTAATTTTCTTTCCACCCACCGATAAATTTGTCAACTCCCAAGTGTCATTCTTCTCTATTGATTCTAATTCCAAATTCATGACATTTCTCCATTTTTCACTCTTCACAGCTTCTTCAAATGAAATTGGGTCAGCACCTGCAAACATGGCCATGCTAGTCATGTTTTCTTCTTCTTCTTCTGAAAATCCTTCTCCACTTTCATAATCCCTCATCCAAACATGTTGTCGTATTATTCTTCTATTTGAATCTTGCTGGCTCTCTTCAATTGACTCGTTTGAATCAAAGTGATCAAGTTATCCTTCTATTTCTTCATTGATGCTTGTATCATTTTCTGCACTTGCAGCAGTGGCAGCTTCATCTTGTTCATCTTCCCACTCTAAATTGACTTTGATGTTTTCCTCATATCTTTTATTAGTCCTAACCTTTGTCTTCTTCAAAAACAACATCTCTACTGACAATAATCTTTTGAGATATTGGATCATACAACTTGTATGCCTTTGATTTTTCACTTACTCCAAGTAGAACACAACTAGTACTTTTGCTATCTAGCTTTGTTCTTTTTCTGTCAGGTGCGTGGACATACGAAACAAATCCAAAGACTCTAAAATACTCAACTGATGGCTTTACACCACTCCAAGCTTCTTCAGGAGTCTTGTTTTTTACAGCAACCGTTGGACATCGGTTTAGCACATGAACAGTCTAATTTACAGCATCGGGCCAAAAATTCCTTGGAACTTGTTTCTCATACAGCATGCAATGAACCATGTTCATAATGGTTTTGTTTTTCCTCTCTGTTACATCGTTCTACTGTGGTGTATATGCAGTTGTGAGTTGCCTATTTATACCATTCTCCTTGCAAAAGTCATTAAATGCTTGTGATGTAAATGCACCATCCTTGTCAGTACACAAAATTTTTATGAATGTATTTGTTTCTTTCTCCACATGAATTTTAAAGCTTCTAAAAATGTCAAAAGCTTCAAACTTTTCTACTAAAAAATATACCCATGTTTTACGACTATAGTCATCAATGAAAGTAATTAGGTATCTCTTTTTGCTATTTGAGGCGGGTGTAATAGGTCCGTATATGTCAGCATGTACCAATTGTAGGATTTGATATGCTCTCCACGTGCTCACTTTAGGAAATGGATCCCTCTGTTGCTTTCCTGCGAGGCAGCCTTTACAAATTTTAGAGGGAGTTTTGAGTTATGGCAGACCATTCACCATCCTCTTTTGCTTAAGAATCTTCAAGCCTTTAAAGCCTAAATGTCCAAATCTACAGTGCCATAACTGAGTTGAGTCTTCAGTGATTGTGTTGAAATAAGCCGATACACTTGATCGAGGCTTAACCAGCAAAATGAACATTTTGTTTGAGGACATTGTTGTTTCCATGATCAAGCCTTTCTCCTTATGATAGATCTTGCATTTTCCATGTTGAAAAATGATTGTTAACCCCTTTTCTTGTAGCTGACCAATGCTCAACAAGTTGTTCTTTAGCTCAGGTACATAGAACACACTAGTAATGATATGTGAGATTCCATTCAAGTGAAATCTCACATTTTATTTTCCCTTTACAACCATGTTGTAATTGTTTCGCAACTTCACAGTTTCACTAAAATTTTCATCGAAATAAGAGAATAGTTCCTTCTTACCACACATATGATTACTACACCCCGAGTCAAGGAACCATGCTTCTTCCTTATCTGATTCTTTATTTTCCATTGATGCCATCAAAAGCATTTCTTCTTGAGATTCTGCAAAATTGGCTTCACTCTCCTTGCTTGGACATTCATATTGAAAATGTCCAAGTTTATGGCAGTAATAACACTCCACAGTGGACTTGTCAAAGTTTGACATGCCCCTACCTCCTCCTTGTCCCCGAAATCCTCCACGACCATGACCGCGACCTCCTGTTCTATTTTCAAAGGTTACTTTCAAGGCTTGCTCTTCAATAACTGGAACATTCATGTATTGCTCAAGCACCAACATACCACTTTTGTAGTTGGTCGATTGATAAGGCGTCAATGTCATTTGACTCCTCAATAGAGCAAACAACATAGTTGAATTTTGGAGTCATGGACCGCAAAAAAATTTCAATAACAACAACATCTCCCATAGTCTCTCCATGAGTTCTCATCTTGTTGGCTATGGTGAGGGTTCGAGAAAAATACTCATTCACCGATTCTCCAGCTTTCATTTGTAGGATTTCAAATTCCTTTCGAAGTGCTTGTAATTGTGCTCGTTTAACCCTTGTTGTCCCTTGATACTTCTGCTTCATTGAGTCCCAAATGTCCTTTGACGTTTGTTTCTTCAAGATTGTCTCCAAGATAGATCTATCAATTGCTTGAAACGCAGCAGTAGTCCTTTCAAGCAGATTAACAACTTATACTAATTTTAATTTTGGGCTTTTGAAGTCCCTTTTAGAGTTTTTTTTCTTCTTTAGAGTTAATTTTCATTTTTAAAAACTATTATTCATTGATGATTTTTTATTTATTTTAATGTCTTTAGAAATGGTCAATTTCAATATACTTCTTTAAAATATATTTTTAAATTAGTCTATCTTTGAATCTAAATTTTATCTATATATATAAATACCTATAACTAAAAGGTTATGATATTTTGGTGTAGCCTACTTTGCTTCCAAATTTACCTTTTTCTTGATACAGTTCCAAAAGTAATTTTTCATAACTTCTCACTCCTATTATTCTTTAAATTCTTTTCCAATCAAATAAAAAAACAATATTTGGTGGAAATAATTTTGTTACCGAAAAATGGATTTTTTTACTGACGTGAGAATGGTGTTGCACATATAAAATAACTATGTGTAGAACATGTCTTATTTTTTATATGTAGAACATGTATTAATTTTTATGTAGTACATGTTAACTTTGATTATATAGGCGTTAAAAGTTTCTCATATATAGTACATGTTTGCTTTTTCTTCTACCATTTATTTATTTTTCTTTCTATTAATTTTCTTATATAAAAGAAATCCACTCAATTATTATATAGATTATGATTTGAAGCAATGTGCAGTTATTATATTTAAAAAATACTAAATTTATTTGTTCAGAGAGGTTTGTCATTTACATTACTTCCATCCATATTCCTTCTTATTTTGTGTTCTTTAAATATTCACGTGTAAAGTAGAAGGGTCTCTCTTATCTAACTTTGTTTTTTTATTGGAAAAAAATCCCGAAGCTTTGATGGGTACGGTTGTTGCTGAAAATTAACAAAGTGACTAAATTCATAAACATAACAAAATTTTGTAAATAATTAACAAAGTTCTGAATAATTTGGAAATGTTCGAAAATAGAATTACATGATTTACTTTTATAAATACTCATTCCCGTCAATCCTTATAAATAAATAGAAGTACATTACATTCACCGTCGTGCATTTATTTTGTTTTTCAATCATGCAATAAAAATAAACTTTATTATAATATGTTTTTCAAACTATAATCAACAAATATTATTACTATTTTTATAAATACTCTAAATATAATTGAAAATTATAAGGTTTTGTCTAAGATCCCATACATAAGTTTATTAATTTATTAAGTATCTCTACTTAAAATTAAAATTAATAACATAGTTTTATTTTCTAAAACTATATCGAGGTTCTACTGCATAGTAGAAAACTGTTATATAATTACACTATTAATATGATGATTAAAAGTCGCAATATGATATTATGATCACTCATAAATCAAAAAACACAAAAATCATTCTAAAATAACTGTGATATTAGGACTACTAAAAAATAAAAAAACTGCGTCATAAAAACCGTTATAAAATGACAGTAATATCACGATCACTTAAAAATCAAAGTAATTATGACATAAAAATCATGGTATTATGACCACTCAAAATACAACATAAAAATCGCACTAAAAGAAAGCTAATACTACTAAAAATCGAAGAGACAGAAAAGGAAGAAGTGACTCGAAAATACATCAAGAAGCATAAGAAGGAGAAAATAGAAAGTTGAAAAATACATCAAACTTTGGTAGACTTTTTACAAGAGTTTGACACTCTTTATATAGTAATAGAAACAAATTCACATATATACTCTTTATATAGTGATAAAAACAAACTCAAATATGTTTTCTATGTATAATGGACTTTTAGTATTTAAAAGGTAACTACTTGATATGTATAAGAATTTTCTATTATAAAACTTAAACAAATTTTAAATTCATGTAGTAGAAGCAGTTATGTAACCTGTACTCAATTATATTTGTACTTATACGAGAAGGTACTTTTAAAAGGATGACTTGACTTTTCACGGTGGAGGGCCTTAATGACCCACAAGGGCCACCCCACAACCGCACTATGTACTCCCTTACCTCACCTAACCCAGCATGCTAAAAAAATTGTGCAGATGCTAGTCTCCCATTTTCTCGGCCTTTTTACTGAAAGTTGATGGGTTGATACGAAAAATGTTAAAATTTTATAAGTATTAAAAATAAATGCAAAAATTTATATAGAATAAAAATTTATTTAATTTTAAAATTTACAATATATAAAAATATTATTTAAAATGAATAAATGTGTATGTATATCTATATAAATTTAAAAACAGTAAATTTTTTGCTTAAAAATAGTAATAATTTGAATAGCATAACATTTTTTTACATAAAAATAAATTAAAATAAAATAATTAAATAATTAAAAAATATATTAATAATACACATAAAAATTAGATAAATTAATGAAAAATAATAAAATAAAAATATTAATCCCACCAAATATACTATGTTCCCCTCAATGATCCAAGTTTTAATGTTGGGAAAATTCATCCACATTCACTTCGTAAAAATCACGATGGACGATAGATTTGTGTGGATACCGATTCCCGGTTGGTGATTGTGTTGCTATTTCTAATATCTATGATCGTGTTAAGGCTATGTTGAGTATAAGGTCCCAAATCAGAAAGGGACCCGTGACGCTTTCAAGTGTGGGCATTTTTTAGTTGTATCTGACATCTGTCAACTAGTATCACGTTTACAATGTGGAATACCGCCAATACCGCCAATACCCCTTGACAGATAACTAGATCTTTTATACGATTAGGATTCAATACCTGATCTGAAAAAGTACAGATTATAGGTAGTGTTCAGTCTCTTAAACTATTCTTAATCCACAACAAACAAATTCATTTTTGTTTTCATCGTGGAATGGAACCACTTATGATGGTTTATTACTTTTTTACCCTTCAACCGCAGCAATTTGTACAATCATTATATACTGATATTTGTATTGTTGTGAGAAACTTTTTGGCCACTTTCCACGCCGAGCAGAGCAGGCCATGTCTCAGTTACACATGCACAGCTTTCTGCCATGGATTCCAAGGCACAGCCATATTTCATCACCAATCAACAAATATTCCAGGTACTTTTTCATCTTCAACTTCAGTGTTGTAATTTATTGATTTTTTTATTCTCTTATAGGCCATTTCCTTAGGTTGAAGTGAAATCGACGATGGTGAAGCAGTTTTTTTATGAATTTTGCACGAATCAATAATTGAAATGTTCAGTTACTTGGCAATTTTTGTTGATTAACATAGTTTATTGTTGTCTTCAATGGATTTTGAATATCCTCATTGTTGAGATTTAACTTTTGACTCATTATTCCACTCTTGTTGAGTGATGAAGGGATTGTTTCATCTGTGAAAATATTTTATGTTTTTATTTTTTAAAATTTGTGTTAATTTTTTTCGTTAATAAGGATGTATGAAACTTTTGAAGTAATTGTTTACATTTCTAGAAATCATGAAAATGTTAGGAACATGTTTTTATTATTTATGGAAATGCATATTCATTAACTAGTATTTCAGGAAATGTTTTTACAAAGTAAATGGTCCCTTAAGGTTTTCTATATTTTGAATGCATTTGTTATTTGAATCATTTTTGTGTTTGATTGCGTGATTAGTCACAGGAGGTTTATGCCCTGCAACTTCATCTGGCTTAGGTCTTCACCATTACATGGACATGGTATTAGACCACTCACTGAAGGTGAGTTGCATGAATCAAGTGAAAACATCGATGGAGTTTCTTTGCTCAGTTTCTTATCAGTTGAATAAGTAATGCTGCTTTATTTAGACACACAGAGTGTTTAACATGTCAACATTGAGTTTTTGTTGGATAATATATTATTGACTTCTTGTTTATAATGAAGAGATAATCCCAATATTCACTCAACCAAACTTTTGTTCAATTCTTAATACTGCCATCGTCCCTATTTATAAGTCCCTTTGTCACTTTTCACATCTATTAAGAAAAGTTGGTAATGTAATAATTAATGTGTACATTTTGTGTATGAATATTATTGAATTGCCCTTTGAGTATAGGTATTCAATATTGACTTTTCATCTTTCAAGAAAAATTAATAAAGAGATATAAAAAATAATAAATGTATCTAGTAATCTGCAATGAAATTTATATTTAGAGACAATTTTTTGCTTCTAAAGGGAGCTTATATTAGGGATAGAGGTAGTTGTTAAAATGGCTTGTCTTTGACTTTTATCTTTAGAAACAAAAATTTACTTCCCTTGCGACTTGAGTTACTGGTTTGTCTCAATATTGTATACTTGGAGTTCATCTGTGATTTTGGAGTTTTATTGACTAGGTTAAATTTTCAAGCTGCTCTTATATTGCTTATCTACTTATTTCCAATTTGTGATCGCATTCTATTGTGCCCTCAATCTATTGGTTGTTCTTGTAATTGACATTATGAAATTCTTTCTTTTACTTGCTTTATCATCTCTCAGCTGTTGAGTTCATTATACAGAACATTAAGTTACATGAAAACAGATATGTAATTTTTGGTTTTCTTTGAGAAACTATTTCATTAAGGGGGATGATTTCAACTTCATAGCAAATATGAGGTGCTACTTAAATTTGCCCAGGTGTAGGACCCGGGACAAAGCCAAATCAATAATCAAATCCCATAGGATGCCGGAATTATAGTTATTTCTCACTTTCTGTCTACATGCTTCTTATTTGTCCTCTATAAGTTTATTTGGGCAGAGTCTATTGCATTTTATTTGATAAATTAGTAATTGTTTTGTGACTAGTAATAACGAGTTAAATAATATTTCCCCCTTATTCTTGTGTCTATGAATAGGGTAATAAATCTTAAATTATTTACATTTATTATTATTCGATATTGTATTTTCATTATCTTCTTCTGAATGAATGTAGACTGTTATCTGTCTCCTTGTTTTTGTTCAAAATATTTTTTTGTGGAATTTTTTTTTTTGCATGACCTTCTATCTGGAGGTTTGATCTATTATTAGCTCTGGCTATTCTAAAATGCTCCTTTTCTATTGGAAAAAATTAACGCTGTTGTTACCAATTTTTATTATTTCCTCTTTTGGCGGTGCTTATCATTTCCCATGATATACGCTCTTCATTGTTTGATTCTAAATAATTTCTATGAACGGACTTGATTGTTAGCTCTTACCTAAAACTAAAAGCTTGACAACCCTGTAGGGAGATGGGAAGTTGATTTTCACAGGCCAGCTTTTGAATCCAATTCAAACACTAGTAAACATGTTCCAGAAAATTTGAGCACCAAATTCATTTGGACAGAGAAAACAAATAATAGTTCTCAGGTAAGAAACGTGTTGAAAATTTTGGATAAAATGTACAAATTTATTGATGGTATATATAGTAAATGTCCTATTTTCTTTGGATCCAGTGCACATTGTTTCTTCTGTTCATGCTGGCATTTTTATATTTTGCAATTATTTTTATTCTTATCATTATACTACTACAGTCTACAACTATTGCAAACATGTAGTTCATAGTATTAACACTAGGTCAGACTGACTTTGTGGAAGCATGGAACTTTGTATTTCATTTATGACTAATTCTATATCAGAGCGTCTAGGCTCGACTTGAATTATAGTATTTGCTGAGTCACATTGGATTATGGTGTTATGTTTTCATCAATTTGTAACATATGGAAGATTTCTAAAACTGGCTCAAGTACAGGCTTGAAGGTAAGTTTATGTTGATTATGCTCTTTGAACGTATCATGACAATTCTACTCACAAAGTGCCTCTTTCAACTATTATATAAAAGCGAAATAAATATGTTTGCTAATAGATATAATCTTGTCCTTGGAGCTACGTTTTCTTCGGATTCTTTGTCTATGTCAATATCATGGCTGCTTTATTTTCACATATGTTAGATCAGTGGATGTATTATTAGACTTTGTATTGTTTATTGTTTGCTAAATTTCTTCAAATGCCACATGTGTTGCAGGGTCCACAGGCTAAAAACATGATATTACAATACATGTTGTACTTTGTACTGAAACTGACAAATACAAAGTTTGTTGATCTGATGATAAATGTTGTCCAAGCAATAATTCGAGATGTGCCTCAGACTCTTAGTGGAACAAGCTTGCCACTTGCTTGTATTTCTAATGCCTTGAATAAACCTAAGCCTCTTAAATTAGATGTGTCCTTGCCTTCTTTTCATGATATTAGATGGAGCTTCGCTCGGTTGTTGTACTTATTTAACATACAACTTGAGAGAAATGTTGCCACGTAAGTTGATCACTTTATTTTTTATTTGAATGAGAACTTTTCTATCTGTTGGTTATTTTGGTTAATAGATTTTAAGCTACTCACTTAACTAAAGCTTTTTTAAGTTTCGTCTTGTTTTGGCTTAAATATGTTTTTTGATCCCTATAAAAAATTGTCAAAGTTTTGTTTTGGTCTCTAGAAAAACTTTTATTTGCTTTTAGTCCCCATGTTTAACAAAAATAGTGTGTTTTTTCATCCCTTTTCGTAGGGACCAGAATCAAAATTTTCCAACTTATACGAACCAAATGTATATTTAACCGTTATGGGAATTTACGGATTTAATGCATATGATTGGAGAGAAATGCAAAATTGTTTAATAATCAAATACTATATTTGAGTCGCGAAATCAACCTATTGCAAGACTGATGATATTAGATTTGGGGATGGGTCCGATCCTTCCTTGGAGCTTGCAATGACAGGAGCTTTATGGCACCAAGTTTCCCTTTCTACAATCTAAAGAGCTTCCTTTGTGTAGAAAAGTTTGCATTGCTCCCTTGGGTGCTATGCTTTTGGGACTCTTGGGTTAGTTGTTCCAAGGGACGAGGAAGCTCACTTATTTGAGGTTAAAAAGGCTAACTGATAACTGCAAATTGTTTAAACACTGGTATAAAATGTGAAAATTAAATTGGCTTTATTCAATGGATGGAACCTATGGGTCTTGTTTATGTTACAAACTCTTTACTAGTATAAAAAATTGCTATATACATGCTTGTTGTCTGAAATATTTATATGGACTCTGTCAGGTTCTTTGTGGTGCTCCTTATAGCATGCATCTCGTTTGTTGTCATTGGTGGTTTATTGTTCTTCAGGTTCAGGTAATCGTAGATAAATGCACTCTTATTGTTAACCTATTCTTATTTTGTGGTTTTCTTATAGTAAATGGATTTCTCTTTGCTCCTTAGAAGCCTTGACAAAAAGGAAAAGAATATTTAAAATTATTTTTTGTTGAGTAAGAACACAAGAAAGTAGATGTGTGAATCTGTGTGCCTAAATTACACACTGAGAATATTGTGTATATACTAAGAGACAAATACAAGGATATATAGTTACACTACTTCCATTATTTTCAACACTACCTCTCGAGCTGGAGTATAAAAGTCATGTGCACCAAGTTCGTTACATATGTAACAGATTTGAGAACTTCTCAATGACATTCTGAAGATACCTACCAATTGGTCATTTGAGTTGATGAAGCCATTGGCACTTATCCCCTTTTTTTTTCTTTTCTGCTTTGGTTTGTTATCACTGAGTTATGGGTTCACTTTTATGGCTCTCCTTTGCTACCAACCTAGTGAGATCTTGGCAGCTTAAAATTATGATGAACTAGTACTTGATTTCAGTGCTGCTGTGCTTATATATGTTTGTTAATCTGGGCGAATATTACATTATCTAGGGGCAGTAAACAATCTCTGGAAGATTGTCTTTGGGAGGCCTGGGCATGTCTTTGTTCATCATCTACTCATTTAAAAGTATGTTCAGACGTATTTTGGGTTTCACAATCTGGTTTTTGTTATTAAGTCCTTTCTCATTGGTTATGCTTATAAACATTTACTGTGAAACCAAATGACATACATTCTGTTTGCCTGCAGCAACCAACACGTATTGAGCGTGTTATTGGCTTTCTTCTTGCAATATGGGGTATATTGTTTTACTCTCGCCTTCTAAGTACCATGTCTGAACAATTTAGGGTACGAACTGAAGCATTAAGTATTCCTTAAGCAATATTTTTTCTGTACATGTCAACAATTAAATCTTCTCAACAGAGTAATATGCAAAGGCTCAGGGAGGGGGCACAGATGCAAGTTCTGGAGACTGATCATATCATTATTTGTGGGATGAATAGTCATCTTCCTTTCATATTAAAGCAGTTAAATAAGTATCATGAATTTTCTGTCCGCCTAGGAACCGCTACAGCTAGGTAAATGCTTCAAACAAAGTAGTTACCAATTGCCCCTATCTTGTGTTTTGATTGCTGGCTTCTGTAATACACCTTTTCATTTCTATGCAGGAAGCAGCGAGTCCTTCTTATGTCTGATCTTCCAAGAAAACAGATTGATAGGATAGCTGACAATATTGCTAAAGATTTATGTCATATTGATGTTCTTAGCAAGAGGTATCGATGCTGGGTAATTTCCTTCTTTTAGCATGGAAGCAACTTTTGTTATTATTTTTTATCACAAGTGCATGGTGGATTTTTAGGGGGAGGTATTGTTGGCATATATCATTAGGATAGAACTAGGAGAGTTGTTCTGTTAGCCAGTTAGTCCATTAATTAGTAATTAGTTAGAAAGGATTAAAAGGGGATATGTTAAATAAATCAGGACTAAAAAAAAATCAGGGAAAATCAGATTAGGGGGATTCTTTCAGTGTATCTGATAGGTTTAGAATAGAGATCCTTCGAGGAAGAAATAAAAATACCCTTGGGGAGAATTCTATTCTCTGTTTTCTGTTCAATTTTCAATAACACATTGTTATTATTTGATTCTTCCTGTCTTTCTTTCATTTCAACTTCTCAGTGTTCTTAACACAGTTTTTTTCCTGTATCATTTGGTTGATTTTTGGTAAAGGTTGATTTTAGAGAATGTAAATAAGAATGAGGTAAATATCAAATTTACCAATATTTTATCAATAAAGGGTTGCTTATTTTCTAGCTTCATTTCCTATAAATTTATAATCGTTAAGTAAGGATAAACAAAATGCAAAGCCATTATCCTCTTTTCTTTTATAAAAGTAACATCTTGCTGTATTTTAAGTACATTGTTTCTGTCAAGCTGGAAAATAGTAACTAAAAAAGGAATAAAATCCTAAACTTAGGCTAATAGCCGGATCACAACCTAAAATAAAATAGGAAACAAATGTTCTCCTAACAATTACACATTTACAGAAAATAACCCTATAAGTTTAGTGTTAATCCAATCTCTCGATTCTTGGGTTCTATAGCATAGCAACATAGTCCTGCAATTTCTTTTTTATTATTAAAGTAGAAACCAACAAAAACAGTTCACACCATCTTAACACTTTCCCTTTTTGGCCCTTTCAAACCCTTCAAAGTTAATTAATATGAGCTGCTTTAAACAATTCAAAGGACACTTCACAGACCCAACATTTTCAAAAAGCTCCTAATTTGGACTATACATGGCTGCAGAGTTGTGCAAAATTGTTGCGTTTTTTTAATTACGTAAAAGAAAAAGTAATTAATTTAATTTTCTTTCATGATTCATACTTGAAATTTTTGGCTTCACAGTTGCAGCCTTACTTTAACAAAATCATTTGAAAGAGCAGCAGCCAACAAAGCTCGTGCAATAATTATACTGCCAACAAAAGGGGATCGGTGAGAGTTGATGTACTTAAGCTAATTGTACATGTGGTTATAATTCAGTTTGAATTGAAATCACTTGACTTATTTTCATGAATTTATTATTGAAAGTGCATGAGGGTGTGAACTGATGATGTTAGAGAAAATTGTTGTTGTAGTCAAGACAAGAGAAATTTTTGTTGTTGTAGTCAAGACGAGAGAAATTTTTTGCAAACTTTTTTATCTATCAACTAATTACTTGCCTCGTAATGTTCAGTTATTTCCATAGATAGCTCGAGTTGTTTTAACTTTTACTAAATTTGACTTTTACTTTATGCTGAATTTACTTTTATTAGATTTACTGATTTTAGATCCTTTATATGTTAGGTATGAAGTTGACACAGATGCATTTCTTTCTGTTTTAGCCCTTCAACCAATTCCGGAGATGGAATCTGTCCCCACCATAGTTGAGGTTTGTTAATCATGAGCAGCTTTATGTAAAACTTAAGACAAAAATTTAAAATGCAGAGAATAAAACTGAAATATTGAGGAAATTATGATTTCATTCCTTGAATCAAAATAGATACAATGCCAGTGTCCCATTAGTACAGCTCGGATGGTAGATGCAGGTACATTTGATATGTTAGGGGCGGGTTTGAACTCGTAATTCCCTTCTTTCTTCACATTAGTGTTTGAGTTTTACTGCTAGGCCCTTTAGAACAAACACACACACACACACATATATATATACAGTGCTTATTTAAATAGAGCAGATCCGAATCTAAGAAAGGAAACAAATCGGAATCACTATAATAGGAGGGATTGACTATATGAGATCCCTTGATTTTGGACAGCTGTCCTACATAATATAATATAATATAATAAAATAATTACATAACAACAGTCAATAATGACCGATTCTCAGCCATGATTTGGTATCCGACAAAAACTTGATTTGAAATTTTCTTAATTAATGTATGTAGGTTTCAAGGACCCAAACATGTGAGTTATTGAAGTCAATCTCAGGATTAAAAGTAGAGCCAGTAGAAAATGTTGCATCCAAATTATTTGTTCAATGCTCTCGGCAGAAAGGGCTTATAAAGATCTACAGGCACTTGCTAAATTATCGAAGTACTATATTTAAATGCTCATGTCATGTTTGTAAGGGTTGCTCATTTACCTCTTTCTAGATTAATAGATTTTGTATAATGGTATTTTATATATGTTTTATTTTTTAATAAAATATAGAATGGATTTCATATAATTTCTAAATGCTTTATTTGATAAATTATTCATTTTTTGCGGTTTCTATATTTTAGTTAGTTGTTATTGATGTAAATGAACATCTTTACGTGTTTATTATTCTGGCCTTAAATTTTGGTAATGTTATCGATTTCCCAGATTAGTTTGTCTTACACTAAAGTAGACTGAGATTTTTTGTCTTAAATTTGAAAACCAGTTAAAACCTTTATTGATTTTTCTTTTGTATTCCTACGTGTATATATTCCTATATTTAATGTTTTTTACTTCTGCTGGCAGAAAATGTATTCCATCTTTTCAGCTTTCCTGATCTAGAAGGAATGACATATAGGCAAACAAGACATAAATTTCGAGAGGTAATTACTTTCATCAAATGTAATTTCTTGACTGAAAACCATTTATATAATTTTACATTAATGTTCTCTATATTGATATTATTTCAGGCTGTTGTATGTGGCCTTTACCGGAGTGGGAGAATATACTTCCACCCAAATGATGATGAAATTCTGCAGCAAACTGACAAAGTATATTGACTTACAGATAACTAATTCATATTTATGTCATATATGTCTGTTTCTACCTTTAATCTTGGATTTTGTGAGACTTTAATGGTTCAAATGGTTGTCTGAACAAGCAAGGGCTCTGGTTAATGTTCCAGATCATTTTATCTGGCAAATGTCTGTAAATTGCAATAAGAACAAAATCAAAGATCTGAATAGTCAGTAAGCTAGAAAAAGAGACTTTGATGTAGAGACATGAATAATTTAGAGCATAATACATTTTAGTCCTTGGCATGATCTAAAAAGTGTTTCCTTTTTGACAATTTCCCTCATGGCAGTTCTCTCAATGCCAAACTTTGTCCTAAACTGGAAATTCACCTAGCTTGGCATTTGTATTACCAATAAAATTTTCTCTTTTTACATTTTGCATAAATATGTAGGAGAGCGGGATAGTATTTTACAAATTTACATGTATGCAACTTTGGGCACATCAAAATTAATATCCACTAGAATAACCTTTTCAGCTTTTGTATATCTATTGGTCTGTAAACAAAATCAGTATCCTTTTCAGCTTTTGTATATCTATTGATCTGTAAACAAAATCGGTAACCAATAAGATGGTTCACTTCTACTATGTGACTATTTCGTATATGTTTTTTATATTACGCTTGTTTTTACTATTTGACTATTTGTCTACCCAGATTAAAATACTTTGTTTTCTCTAGTTTCAGTTGTAACAATGTTGCACTGCAGGTACCATATTTATTCAATCAAGTCTTTCTATTATGTGTCATTAACATGGTTTTTGGTACTCCAAAAGCCAGAGAAATGTCATTCTCTGTACCATTGAATGTATATCTCCTCAGTTAGGTGGGTCATCACTATTTCTCACTATAACAATTTGGATCATGGACAAAACCGAATAGGAGTGTTTTTGGTCTTTCTAGTCCCATCAGAAAACTACCCAATTTAATTAAAGTCTCTAAAAGGTCAATATCTTTAGGTACAGTGTTGTTTGCTTGATATGTATCAATTTAGTGATTGTTGTGTTCCTGAAATACTGGGAATCGGGATAAGGAAAAGAAGCTTTGTGTGGGGGAACTTTGTCTATGGCAGTATGGCTGGATCAAACCTGATCACTACCCACAGCCACCTACTTGACCAACAGGATAAAGGCCTGTTGGTTAGTTTCTATTTTTATAACATTAGTCAATTTTCAAAGTTTACAAGCATTCTGATATCATTCAGCTTTTCTCGCTAGGTACTGCTCATTGGATCCCTAAAGGATGCTAAAAAGCAACAAATTGTAACCCCAAATGGGAAAGAAGGAAAGCATGGAATTCATAATGAGGAAGTATATGAAAAGGACATTGATTATGCCTTTGAATTGAGTAAATTTAGACTTTCTAATATTGTAAAACGTCACAGATCAGGTTCCAAGGTATGACTTCCTGTTCTATGCTGTATAGATGTTTTGAATGAGTGTTATTCTATGGGTACCATTCGAAATGCTAAACTTTATCAGTTATCACCATTTAGGCATCAGACGGGAATCTAGGACCAAAAGAGTGCATTCTTTTACTTGGGTGGCGACCTGATGTAGTAGATATGATTCAAGAGTATGATAACTATCTTGGCCCTGGAAGTGTTTTGGTATGTTTATATCTTTAGAATCTTTGTTCATCCACACATTTCTGTAAATGTATACTTGAACCAATAAAAACTTAATTATTCTTCCCCTAGTAGTAGTAGTAGTAGTAGTATTTTGTGAAACTTCATCGACTACACTTTTGTAAGTTTGGATTTGCAGATATTCCTGTTATTGAAAAGCTTAAAGGAGTTTAATGGAAAATTGATTACTTACCCTACATATTGTGGGTGTGTAATAATGAAATTAAAATGGTGATCTGTAAAACATTGTGATCCTCTCTCATTTCCTGCATCTTTAAAAGTTTTATTGCCTGTCGATGTCGGGGAAAAGCACAATATATGTATTCAAAGTGTCTATAATGCACATAGATGTTGTCAATCAAGTGAAACAGATATTTTAATGAATCGACATGGTTTACTGTTTGCTATATTTGCATTAACCTAAAATGCATTATCCTAATAGATATTTCTGTTGCTGGTATGGACAAATCTTAATTCTGAACCACCAGCAGATTCATTACCTTAGAGATTGTGTAGGGTTATCTTTCTAGGTTATATATGCATTCATTTGAAGTTAAATACTCGCGGTTTCTTTTTTTTGTAATAAAATACTTATGGTTTCTGGCCATAAATAATATGCAGGAAGTATTATCAGACACACCACTAAAGGATAGGATTATTAGAGAAAGCAACAGCATTGGTTATAGCAAACTCAAGAATGTCCGAGTTTCTCATAGGGTATTGTCTCATGCAATTGACTAATGTGCTAAAAATTTCTTTAAATTTGTTTTTCTTTTGATATGATCTTTTGCTTCTTTTGGATACTATAGATTGGAAATCCCATGGACTATGACACTGTAAAGGAAACCATTTTGAATATTCAGACTTCTTTGAAGAATGAAGACATTCCTTTGTCAATTGCTGTAATATCTGACAGAGAATGGCTTCTTGGAGGTAATTATGCACACACAAATTTGTAACTGAAAATGGCATGCCATTGACTATTCTCTTTGCAGATACATCTAAAACAGATAAGCTATCTTCTTATTCTATCCTACTTGCTGAAAATATCTGCAACAAACTTGGAATCAAGGTGATATATATAACTTTTCAATGATTATAGGAATTGTTCGTTTTGAAATATAAATTATTATTATCAGTAGAGAGGATAAGCGTCGTTGGATTAAATTGGCTGTTTTGCAGGTACAAAATCTAGTTGCAGAAATTGTCGATTCAAAATTGGGGAAACAAGTAAGTATCTTGTTGTTTTGGGTTTGATCTCCCAAATTTTAGATTGTGGTATGTTTTGTTGATGGTAATTATTTACAAAATGCTGCAGATTACTAGAATCAAGCCATCAGTGATCTACGTTGCAGCAGAGGAAATAATGAGCCTTGTAACTGCTCAAGGTCATTCATTAATCTTTGTCCTCTTCTCGGTTGAGCTTTATTTAATTGTTGTGGTATTTCTTCTGTGTCGTTGTAAAATTTTTTTTTTGAACTTGAAATCAGTTGCCGAGAACAGTGAACTAAATGAAGTTTGGAAAGACATACTAAATGCAGAGGGTGATGAAATATATGTAAAGGTAATTTCTACTCATGTTGTGATTGTGATAGTTTATTTTTTATATCAAATCATTCCGAGAATGTAATAGTACATGTGAAGGTCATTGTTACATTACAACTGAGCAACGTCAGTTTTTTTATGAGCAACACATACTCTATAACACTCTTTTTAACATAATCTCTTTTATGAGTTGATATAAACAAGTTCTACCAAATTAATGAGGGATCCACTTAGTGAGACTCATTTAAATTTCAACTCATAAGCCGTATGTTAATTTGGGCAAAACACGTTCCAAGGCTTCAAATGTAGAAGGAACAATGGTGATCCTTTTGCTACAACCAAACATTGTCTTGCTTCAAACGGTTTCCCAAACATAAGCTAAGAAAGTGTGTTGGAAATGAAGTGTTAGAGCATATGTTGTTAGCTTTGCTCGTGATAAACTGATTTGGCAGGCAGGGTATACTTACAACATTAACTTATGTGCCAAACATTTTTTTTATACTTTGAATTATAGTCTTTATATTAGAACATGGTGCATTGTTTTTCTTATTACACAGGATATTGGCCTTTACATGAAAGAAGGAGAGAATCCATCATTTGCTGAGCTTTATGAGAGAGCATATTTAAGGAGAGAAGTGGCCATAGGTTATGTGAAAAACAACAAAAATGTATGATAATTACAACTTTGATTTGAATAACAACAATAATTGATTAGAACATGTTACTCATAACTTTCCCATTTTCAGGTAATCAACCCAATTCCAAAGTCTGAACCTCTCTCGCTTGAATTGACTGATTCATTGATAGTCATATCTGAGCTGGAAGGTGAACAACCAATCGTTTTGTAGTATGAGGCTTTAATAATGCTGAGAATGATTTAGGACAATTCTTATTCCTATTAGGATGGTTGGTATTTTTGTGTATCTCTCCTTTTTCAAGCGGGGGATTTATTTAGAAAAAATAATAAATAAATTTGTTGCAAAACGATGCTTAAATGTAAAATGTGGAAATTTAATTTACTTTCTTGCACTACAAAATAAAAAATGCAATTAACCAGTGTCCCTAGTTCAATAATGTTGTTAACATTTTGTTTTGCCCCATGATAACGACTTAATTTCTATATATAAAGTTTAACGGCCATGATGTAAATATTTGTTACATTTTAAGTTTAATCTCTACTAAATTGACTCAATCACGAGTTCTGATTAAAAAGAAAATGGCTGAGTTGAAATTGGAGTTTTGATTGAGGGAAGAAGACGAGTTAGGGTTCTTGAATCGGGACCCCTTTTGTTAATGGGTTTTTAATTTTTTTTTAAATAAAAGTGTTTTTTTGTGAAAATGAAAGTGTTTTTAATGAAAATATTTAGTTTTCATATATTAATATTAGTTAATTAATTTATGTGGGGATATGCCATTTGGATGCTACGTCATCAAAAATTCTACACGTGGTGTGTCCAGTCATCATTATTTTGGCTTGTCAGCTTGTATTATGACCGTAAGGATTAATTTTGATAAGAATCGATATTAATAGGAACGAAAAATATTAAAATTAAATAAGCACTAAACTTCATAACTCTAAATTAAAAACATATTTAATCATATATTTTATTAATATAATTCAACTCTATCATTTGTTTTACACTTTTAGTTAATATTATTAAACTCGAATTCTATTGCATTCGTGTTTAATTTTGATGAGTCAAATTGCTTTGGCAATTTTAATCTAAGAGAAATATCCTACTCATTTCATTATTTGCAACAAAGTTTCTTGATAATTTCAATCACTTTCATTTTTAAGATGTACACTTGCAAATAAATTGATTCAAAACTATTTTAAAAGGATTTAAGACATTTCATATAACTTAGTTTTTAAAAAGCCAAATCATATATTAACAAAACTTATTGAAAACACCCAAAGTGTGATATGAATAAGAAATAAGGATCGAATACTGTTGGAAATGAAGAACAAATAGAGCTAATATGTGAATTGAAAAAATAGAAGTCTCACATATGAAGGGTTATACATTCTAGTAGTATTTATAAGGTGAATATATGATATTTGGGGTGTGCTCTAAGGGTACCCCAATTTTGTGAAGGGGCGAGAACGTATGCAAAATAAATCACCACACACGCGCGCCGCTGTCCGGCCGGCTGGCTCAGCTGGGCTTGGGTGGTGAATTATTTTTTTTAGTACAAAGAAAATTAAAAAATTTATTTATTTTCTAAAAAAGAAAAGTTTGCGTTTTTACTTAATTGACACGATTGGACACGTGTAAGCCCTCCACTGAGTCAACACATTTTTTCTTATCCAGTCAAGTTCTTTCCCTTTTTTTCGCGCGATTGGGTTTATTTTAACCCTACCTATTTTCCCGTTTGTTTTGTGGACGCGCACTGGATCAAAACCCTAGAAAATTCGGAGTCAGCTTAACCTAGAATAATAGGGCACATTTTTAGTGTGAGTCTGGTCTGATGGATCCCGAAATCTTTCAGATCCAGTAGCAGATCCTCTCTATAAATATAAATAGAAGGTTCTGCTCATTTGGAAATCACGCCAAAAGCTCTCCATTCTTCCGAGACTTTTCTCTCCTTTTCTCTATCTCCATTCTTACTTCTCCTTTTGCTTTCTTTTGAATGGTCTTAGTACCATATTACGAGTGGCAGTCATTCGACTGCCATATTGAAGGTGTAATTTTAGAACGGTTTTTCACGGTGCAGTGAAACTCTGATACAGAGTATTTGGGCTGTTTTATCTTGGGGACGACGTGGTTGATAGTCTGTCTTGCACAATTTGGACAGTGCCGCGAAACGTCTTAAAGAGAGCAACCTAGTCCGCGACTCAATCCAGTAATATTTTCGGTGGCATAAATTATTTTTAAACTATTTTTTCAAAACTTGAACAAACTATTAGGAATGTCATCCTTTAAAAAGCCAAATCATATATTAACAAACCTTATTGAGAACACACAAAGTGTGCTATGAAGAAGAAATAAGGTTCGAATACACATTAATTTAGTTTAACATTGAAGTTTTTCTCCTTTTATTTAAGTTACCGTCATGATAATAGTTTTATAAGATCATGCAATTGACTAATAACACATTCATTTTGCTTAAAAAGTTTCGTAAATGAGTGGAAATACTCAATCAATGTACCGACAAAAAACTACACTCCAAAAAAACGGGTACTAAAAAAATGCACTTGAGATTAAGGATAAACCCAAATATTGGTGTGGGTGACAACGAATTGCACTAGTTTTAAGAAAATAATAAATTTTTAGTATTTAATACACTAAAAAATGATACAATAAAGAGAAAGAATAAGGACAAATCTATATTATAGATTGTCTACATTATACCTTGATTTTTTTAAAATGGACGAGGTATTTATACAGTAGTATTTAAATATATTAAAATTACAAAACATAAAAATTTAAATATGTATTTTATTATGAATTTTGATCTTTAAAAAGTGTCTTTAGTTGGTTAATGTAGTCCTCAATTATATTTTTTTCTAGTCAATTAATCTATAAATTAATATTAAATAAAACTTTTGGAGATTGTGTTTGTAATTTTAACAAATTCAAAAATTATGGTGACAACACATCACACAATTAAGAAAAAAATGACTGTTTATTTTTTTTTTAATACTGTATATATGACAACATATGAAAGAGATATATTGTGCATTTACTACTCAAAATTTATTTGTGTGTCTTAGTTGAGATGATTCCACATACTTACATCTTCCAATAAAAAGATATCTGAATCTACCCGTCAAACGTCATGTTTTACAAGATTATCATTAGTGGAAAGTCTATCATTCAAAAGTCTACAAGCATAGAGCCATCTTCACGGGATCATCTTGACACATTTTCTTGTACATAAAAGTTATCCAAAAACTCTAGGAGTAATTCTTCTTCCCATTAAAATCAATTTCCCCTTCACCCCTACTCCTCATCATTAGTCCCATTATCGCTCCTACCTATATCATCCAATAACACATTTATCAGAAGCCAAACTAAATAGCCTACTAAACTTTTCAAACTAAAACCACCCCACCCACCCACAAATTCTGCCAAAATGAAGTATTTTGCCCATTTTCAATCACCTTAACCATATTATTAGTAAACCAATTGACATGTCTACTTTCCAAACCAGCGCGAATCAATTGAATATCTTTCCACCATATCGACTATTTACTTGATCCACATGTCATCCCATATGGCGCTAAACTGCATTTAGGCGACAACACTCTAAACCACAACCTTTTTTGTTCGTCCTTAATCTGCAACACCATTTTCTTAATAAAGCAATATCAAACTCACAAATTATCCACATCTAATTCATCTTTATCATGTTCAAGACATGTTGTATCCCATTTTACCTAACGAATCTTACTGGTCTCTTCACTACCTTCATAAAAATGATTTTTAAAAGGGGTTCAATTTTAAAAATGATACTTGAAGGAGCATTGCAAAAATAAATAAAATAAATTGGTAACACTTACAAGACAACTTTAAGGAGAAAAAGACAAGCATCCATTGACATATTATAATTCTTTGATCTTGACAACCTCTATCTAATTCTAATTCTAATTAGATTTTAGAAAGATAACCTCCTTGGATTACCATAAATCAGGATACTAAGATATTTAAACTAGTTTGGCCCAATTTACAACTTAGCACTCTCGCCGCTTCTTCCAACCAAGGGTGATTCACATTAACACCAACAAGTAGAGACTTACGAAAAACAAGTAGACTCCAATGGAAATTCACTTAAAACCATGACACTAATTTAAAAAGAAGATTTGTCTTAATGACTCTAATATTAACCCAACACTTTTTCTCCAAAATCAAAGTATTGTCAGCAAATAGTAAATTTGACATACTACACTCGTCTCCATTGTCAATTTAAAAATTATTAAGACAACTAGTAGAGACCAAAACACAACATAGAGTTAAGACTTTATACACATATCTAAAATAATAAATGAGAAATATCTTTGTTGGACTCTCATTTTCTAACACAATAAGAGTAGTCAATCGAACACACTACAACGTCAATAGTGCTTTTTAACAAAAACATATTGTAATTCATAATTCAAACGATTATCTTTCTCTAATATTAATATAAAAAATATATAAATCGAATCTTTTAATAAATCTACAATGAAATGAAACTCATTGAAAAACTTCATAAAATTAATCCATCATAATTTGACAAAATAGATCATTGTTATTTTATACCTTTTTTTTCTTAAACTTTAAACGTAGTAAAAATAAAACACTTTTGCTATTTGCACCCCTGTTTTTGCTTCCCACACCTCCTAAGTTTTTTTAAAAACCAAAAACTCTAAAATACCCTTCTGTCTTCTACCTCATTAGACCACTTTCTTTTTCCTTCTTCATCCCCTTTTTCACCTGCTTCCACATTTTAAACTCAAAAATCACAAAACTTAAAAATTATCCATAACTCACCCATTATAACTCATTATCATTCAAAACTCACAACATTTACTCAAACCTTACAACCCATTAATCTCATATTGTCATTGTTGTTAAAGTGTTCAAAGAAGATACTTTCAAAATTTTGATTTTGGTTGAGTTTCTTTTTTCAAATCTGAAAATCATACGTGAACAACTGAATTTGCGTAAACAATGGAGTTCACGTGAACTCATATGAAACAAGGGTACGTGAACTGAGTTCATGTAAGTTATTTTTTTTGGCCCAATTTGTGTGTACATGAACTGAGTTGACGTGAACTCAGTTCACGTAAGTTAAATTTTTTGTCCAATTTGTGCGTACGTGAACTCAGTTCACGTAAGTTAAATTTTTTGCCCAATTTGTGCGTATGTAAACTGAGTTCACGTAAAATACGTTTTTTTTGAAATTTTTTTGACTCAGTTCACGAACAAGCCATTTCTGTGACAAATACGTGAACTCAAGTTTACCTTGTACCAAATTAGTAGAGTTACCGCATTAATTGGAATTGAAATTAATTAGAATTAATTGAAATAAATTTTAGAGTTACTTGCCATAATGAACCTTACGTGAATTCAGTTCAGTGAACCTGTCATTCAGTTCACTGTTTTAAAAAACCCAAAATCGTAACGTTTTAATGAGGTAGAAGACTGAAAGGTATTTTGGAGTTTTTGGTTTATAAAAAGACTTAGGGGTATGAGAAGCAAAAACGGGGGTGCAGGTAGCAATAGTGAAAATAAAATAAAAAAAAAGTGAGAGTTTTTCCCATTTTGAAAAGGAGGTGATGAAAAAAGCAAAGCAGTATAAAAAGTTTATAAGATAAGAGGATTGGGAGGGAACGGTAACCGCTAACGTTGAAAGGGATAGAGAGCAGCCACATAAACTATCTCCGGACCCAACCAGGTTTCTTGTTTCCTCTCAACTTTTTCTTAAATTTATTGATTAAGTGGTTGAATTGAACAATGAAGTTGGTATTTTCATAAAAAAATTATTATTATTATTATTATTATTATTATTATAGGTGAAAAAATGGTGGTGAGTATTCGATTAGCGAGACTTGGGTGCACACACAACCCATTTTATCGGGTTGTTGTTACTGATAGCAAAGCTGCAAGAGATGGCAAGAACATTGAAGTTTTAGGTTACTACAATCCTATTGCAGGTTAACATCATTTCTTCTCTATCTTAATTTTCTTCTTAATATTTCTCTCATTTTTTTATTCTTATGCTTAATTGCAATTTTCTTCCTTACTCCTTAATTATACTCAAAATCTCAAATTTGGTTTCCTAGTAAGTTTTTGCATTTATGGACTAACCACTTAAATTTTACATACATTGTATGGCATTTTCTAAGTTTGTCATACGTAAAATTCCCTTGGGAGGTCTACACAAGGAGAATTAAGGTAGGAAGTGTATGAGGAGGATTAGGGTGTGGATTAAAATAGGGAATTCTGTAGAGAGATTTTTGGGCTGGGAAGGTTGGGAATCGAATTGGAGGTCTTTTCGGGTGAAACAAGGGAAATTTTGACTCTTGCATAGCACCCTTTTTTGGTTTCTTTCTTTTTCATTTTGTTTACTATCCTATCATTTTCTGGTTGGGTCACAGATAATTCTCTGTTTGTAAGGAACTTTACTTGTATGTCTTGTTAAGAAAGTTCAGTATTCCTTTTATCTTCCTGTTTATCTGTTCTTAATTTGGCCCTTATCTATTTGCATCTTAATGGACCTACTTGTGACTTTAATTAATCTATATATAAATTGAGTAACATTTTTAAATATAACAAACTGATGTATTTAAATGGATTAAAGTCGCCAGTGGGTTCATTAAGATGTTTTACTTTGTAAATTGTAAAGTATCATGATGCATAAATTTTTATCTGCATCACTATTTTTTGCTAGAGAGTGGATGATACCTAATACACTGATGCATTGACCTGATTTTATCATTTAAAAACATGGAGAGATTTTGGATTTTGTTGCTTCAAAATATTATTGAGGGACCAAAACTTTTGGTCATACTGCCATAGTAAAAATATTATAAATGCAAGTTGCAAATGTCATGCCTAGTTGTTACTGTTATGTATACCAGTTAGGGATGAGGAAAATGGTTAAGTTGATACATATCAAATCCTTTTTTAACTTGATTTACTTTTTGTACAGCTAAAGATGACGAGAAAAGAGTGAGTATCAAACTTGAACGAGTGAAGTAAGTAACTTTATTTAATTCTAGTTTATCTAGTTATTTTTTTTACCGGTAATTTATCTACTTTGTCATTCACAATTTTGGGAAAATTAGTGATAATTTTAGGGATTGTCAGCCTCGATCCATCTTTATGAATTTGATATGACAGAAATCTCCATCATTCTTTTAATAGCATAGATTTTCCTCATCTTCCTTAGGTATTGGCTTTCTGTTGGTGCTCAACCTTCAGAACCTGTGGAGACTCTTTTATTTCGAGCAGGTTTACCAGTGAAACGTAAAGGCGGAGCGTTTGATAACTACCCTGACCAGCCAGCCAATGCCAATGACAAAGAAGTTGATGGTAAACTGACACTCCTTCCCTTTGAATCTCTTTTAGTTTTGTTTTTGTGTTCTTTCTTTATCTCATTTCATTTACTATTTATTTAAGGTATATCTCCAGAAGCTGTATTGTCTATCGGCTTACCAGTTAACTGAAGAGAATAACAGCCATATGTTTGGAGAAGGTGGGTTGTGATGTGAGTGTCAGTCAGTGCAATGGCCACACTTTGATAAAAGTTTGTACTCTGTTAAATTGATATGTCATCTTGCTGTTGAAACATCAACTGTTTTTGTCTTCTGAAACTTACTTGGAAGATGTCAGTACAATATTTGAATGTAGCTCATTTGATTATTGCTTTATTCCTCTACCTGTCATGTATGCATGCCTGACATTGCTGTTTACTCTTTAAGTTGATTTTTATGTTTATGGACTTATTGATCATGGGGATTCATTTTGAATATTATTCTGTTGTCTTTTTATTTATCTTTTGTTATAAAATATATAATGCAAGTAATTATCATCTTATAAAATGTTTTTAAAAAATATAAATACTTTTGTAGATATAGTTGATAGGTCACTACTGCGATTTTATGCTATCTTGTCTTCGTCAAATCATAGACCTCTCTCTTTGGTTATTTTTTTTATTTAGTTGTTTTTTACAACATGTTTGATTTAGATTATTATATCAATGTATTTTAAGCATTAAAAACATTAAATTTTTAGTTTTTTAGCAACTATGTAAAAATCTTATGTGATTCTAGAAAATTACACTTATGCAATCCTTCATTGTTAAATTCTTCCAGAATTTATTATATATTTTATAATTATACAAATCAAATAAACGTTTTCAACAAATTTCTTGTGCAAGAAATATGCAAAATTAACATGTTAAAATATAAGCTATAAGATGAAAGAAAGAAATATCAAATATTGATATGAAATATGAAATATAAAATATTGACATTAAAGAGAAGAAATTAAATTATGAGAAAAAAAATGTAATAATAATGATATAGTTAATATGCAATGAAAACATTCATATTCAAATTATAATTATAACCTTCCATATATAATGTAACTGAAATAGAAAACAAATTTAATTAATTGTAAATCATCCTTCAAAAAAATTGTAAATCAATTAATGAGAAATCAATTTAAATTATAGTTTTGATTTATAAAATAATTTTAAAATTGGTTTAAGCATATTCATTGTTAACTTATAAAACACGAATATTGTAAAATCTCGAAACCCTCAAATCAAGGTTGATAAGACAATCCTTTAGGGGATTTATGATTCTATGAATATTGAATTCTTTTAGAATTTATAGAAAATAAATATTAATATTTTTTTAAGTTCTTCAAGAACTATGTAATAGATATAAACAATATGTAAAACAGTTATTTGTACAATCTTTTAAGGATGCACGAATATTTAATTCTTTCGAAATTTATAGATAATAAATATTGATATTTTTTTTTAACTTCTTCAAGAACTATATAATATATCTAAACAATATCTTTGTACAATATTTCAAGGATGCATGAATATTTAATTTTTCTGGAATTTATAGAGAATAAATATTAAATTTTTTTTAAGTTTTTTAAGAACTGTATAATATATTTAAACAATATATTTGTGAAATCCTTCAGAGATATATGAATATTGAATTATTTTGGAATTCATATGAATAAATATTGAATTTTTAAGTTCTTCAAAAACTATATAACAAATTTAAACAATATATAAAATGATAAATAGTGTTGCAATCCTTCGATGATCCATGAATATTGAATTGTTCTAGAATTCATAAAGAGTAAATAAACATGATACATATTAAAAATAATGATATGTAGAATATTAACGTGGAGATATTATTAAATATATATATATATATATATATATATATATATATATATATTGGATTTACTGTTCTTATGGTGTGAACTAATGATATAAAGGAGTAGAGATGGATAAGAGAAAATAGATGAAGAAAAAATGAATAATATTAATCTCTTATTGTCTTTTTTCTATTACAATGTGAACTATATTTATAGAGTACAAGTAAATGGACATTCACTAATGAACGTAGTGGGTCTAATATTCATAACAGAATTTGGTTTTGCTGTGGTTTGAAAATCTCGATTTTACATAATTATGACATGTGATCGTTTTGGTTAAGATTATAGGGTTGAAAAAATGACGATGTTGATTTTATAATTAAAACTATCAAGCTTGAATATGAGTTGTTGGATCTCGATCGAATAACTACGAGTATCTCAACAATATAAATTTTAGACATTTTCAACTGCAAAGAATTTGAATCCCGTTAGAAGAGTCCAAGTTGGTATATTGGATCTTATAATTTTAAAACTCACGTATAAATTGACTTGTGATATTTTAAACAAATGCAATTCGAGTATGCTAACATAAACTTAATTATAATACGTTTATATAAATTTAATTTATGTGAACTTAGTTATAAACTCAATTATGTATTATTATAAATTATATGTTTTTAGATTTTACACACACGATTCAAATATGTTAACATAAATTCGGTTTACATATGTTTAAATAACTTTTAAAATTGATATATAATTAAAAATAATTTGGTCAATATGATTTTTTAAAACTCCACAAGAAGTGTATCTTAGAATTATAAGTGAAACCAAAAGTTTCTAAAATATCATTAGAATTATAGGTGAAACAAATGTTTCTAAAGTATTGTAATAATGCATTTTTGGCGTTCGTTATTCGTGATTTTGGAGCAATTTTTGCCTCCAACTTTAGCCTATTTATGATTTTGAGGGGACCTTCAACCTTACATTATTTGATAAAATACTAGATAATAAAAATATATTTATGAAAATATTAAAAATATTTTTTGACATTTTAATTGTATTTAAAAATATAAATAATTGATTATCTTATATATTTTTTATATTTACATCAAAGAATAAAATTAAAAAAAATAAAAAAAAATATTTTTACAAAATAAACAATCTTGTACTATCTATTATTTTAAATCATTTAAGAATTTAAGATATTAAAAAATTAACTAAACTTAAAGGTGAAAATTGCTAAAACGAAAAACTCACGGGTCAAAATTGTAAATTTTGGGAACATAATGCAATCAAACTCAATTTTCTAAAAAAAATATTTGCTCAATTATCTTTTCAAAAACATTACGACAAAAATTAGAAAGAATTAACGATTCTAGTAATATAAAATAATTTTATATTAATTTTCAATAAAAATTATTGATTTTATTAAGTTATTGTTGTATAATTATTTTAAAATTGACGGTGTAACATGGAAAATTAGAATTCTTTTTCTTTTATTAGACACGAGTAAAATTGTTTTCCATTAAATCCAAATTAGAGTAATAAAACAAAATTTAATCAGAAATAATTCCTCCGTCAGGTTCGGCGGTGTTATGTTTAGATAATAAAAAAGCGAGATGAAGAAAACAATGGAGAATCAGAAAACCTAACCAAGGGACCAAAATACTGAAAAAACAGACATGGCTCACGGCGGCGACAACAAGCGGCGCGTGAGGGTTAACCCCGCAAGCCGTCGATCCAACGCCAAGAAATTCAAACCTCCCGTCTCCCTCAAAAACCAGATTCGATCCGCAGAACGCATGCTCAGAAAGGTAACATCCTTCCCTCACTTACTCAACCCCTAATCCCAATCTTAACAAACCCTAATTCAATTTTTTTATTGTTAAAATATGGAATTAGCAGAATTTACCATCGGAGGTTAGAGAAGCACAGGAACAAAAGTTGGAATCACTGAAGAAGCAGCAGGAAGTTCACACTCGCCTCGCCGTCGAACGCAAGAGATTCTTACGCGATAGAAAGATCAAGTTCTTTGAGAGAAGAAAAATCGAACGAAGAATCAGACGTCTCGAGAAGCTTCAACGTGCTTCGTCTTCATCATCTTCCACTCAATCTGCTTCTCCTGATCAGCTTGCATCGCTCAAACAAGATCTTCAATATGTTATGGTTTGTGTTTTAGTGGTTTTCAAGTGACAATAATATATGTATTTATATACTTGCTGCTGGCAATGAATAGTAACTAATAGAGTTGTGTATGGTTCCATTTTAATTTCGATGTGCAGTACTTTCCCAAGAATGAGAAATATGTTCCTTTATTTAGTGGAAGTGATGATCCGGAGATGGTTGATAGGCGAAATGGGCTGCGCAAACAGATTGAAGACAGGTTAACTGCTGCTGCTGCAACTGGCAAGGATTTAGAAGGTGGTTCGTTATCTTTGCTTTCATTTTATTTTTCTGACAAGTGAATGTTAGTGTTAATTGGTGTTGTCAAATAGTCGCCAAAGCGGCGACATAGAATAGTAGAATTTGAGCAAATCACTATTGCTCCGGGATAGGCTCTTTAATACAAAGTGTTGTGAAATAGTTGCCATAGCATATAGTGGAATTTGAATAAGCCGGTATTTTCCACAATCTGCAATTGACAACACTGGTGTTACTATGTTATGTTAGGAGACAGAGTTTGAACAATTGACCTCTTTCTCAAACTCGTTTGGGTATCCCAGTCCCAGCTCAATCAATTGAACTATGCCTTGGAGACTATCACTACTTTCATTATTATAGATTCTAATTTCTATACCATTGTATTAGATTGAGTTTAGAATCAAAATATTTCTATTGCTACTTACCCTTATTTTGAAGTGCTTGATTTTAGTTGGTATGAGCTAAACTATGTTTGAAATTGGTGACCGTGTCCTTTTGCTATATTTATAAATGCGCCCTTTGTATTTATGCCTTTTTCCTGTTTGATTTAATGTCAACGTGATTTTGTGCTACTGTTGCAGAGACTGGCAGTGAAGATGATGGGCTTTTGGATCTCAGTGATGATGATTTTTTCCTTGCTGGAAGTTCTAGTGATGAAGCTGATGCAGATGATGAATGGACAGACAAAAGCAGGTGAGCAGAGATGTATTAGTACTTGGGCAATTATATCAATGAAACCTCGTATATACATGGTGTGCAATTTGGTCAAGGGAAATTAGGATGTTAAAAGTAGAGTATATTCTACAGGCTTTGTTTTTGGGAATTGTATTAATGGTTGAGATGATGTTAACATACATTGTGTTTTATTTTGTTGAACTGAACTGTATAAAATTATCTATTGGTTGCAGAGAGCAGGCTTCTAGTGCTTCTGGAAAAGCCGTTTCTGGCATGTCCAGTGATGAAAAAAATCAGGTTTGCAGCAAGAGTAACAATTAATCATTTGTTGTTTTAATTTTAGATTTACTCTAATACTGAATAGATAATTACACATTATTTTTGCATTTTTAAAATATCTTCGCTCATTTTTGTAGAGGCAGATTTCTGCCAGAGCTTTGATGCCTCCTCCTCGCCCTTCAAACAAATTGTCAAGGTTTGGGTCATCTTCAGGCCAAAATTCATCTAAACAGAGATCTCAGATTTCTACATCCAGCCACACATCAAACAGAAAAAGCAGCTCAGACTTCAGAGCAAGGGAACCCTCAAGATCAGGGACAGGTCATGGCAGTAGTCTAAGCTCCAACTCTGATGCTCACAAGCCTCGGAGAAAGAGAAGACCTAAGAAGAAAAATAAGCAGGTTCATAAGTTGTGCTTATTCTTGGTGTTTATTCTATTATGTTGCATTACATATTTTCAATTACCTGGCATTCTAACTCAAAACTTCATTATATAAGTCTAGAAGATAAGATTGTGACCTGTTTAAGTGTTCATATCATGTGGCCGTTATAAGCTTTTTATCTTGATAATAATTCATGTATGAATGTTTGCTAAGGACTTGCTCTTATCACTCTCACAAAAAACAACCCTCTCAGAAGATGCATTCCCTATATATAAGTATATTCTAGGTTGTTAATCCCAGATAGCGGTGTGTTGCGGCCAACCCCAAAAGTGGGATGGCGCATTCCAAGATAGGCGGGATAACTGCTATTTTTTGGACAAATTACATGAATAATACTATATAAACCTATATTTAATGCAAAATTAACAAATGACTCAAACTCTGAAATATTCATAATTAGTAATAAAAATCCACAAGTCTTGCTCTTAGTCAAAACATACATTGAAATACCATCAAAAGTCAAGGAGATAGAGATGATGCATATTGAAGTCTTTAACATAGTAATAAAATAACTAAATATTAAAACTCAAATGCATGTTCTAGCATAGGAATCAAAGATAAACATCATCTTCGTTAGCATATTCTTCTTCCTCTTCTTTCTAGGTTAAAGTAGAAACAACAAATAGAAAAGGACAAAATAATAGCGGGATCTTGCTGGTTCTCGCTGGATTAAATACGCCGGGATAGTGGGATCTCGCCAGGATCTTGTTTCACTCTGTCGCGGATCACGTCGTTGCAGTCAGACACTGCACCGCACCGGGACAGGAGGATCTAGCCGGGAAATGCTGGGATTAACTACCTAGATATTCACTTCTGCTTTTTGTGTTCAAGTCCCATAGCTTTCTCATATCTTTTAGTTTAATTACTTTTCAATTTTGCAATTAAGGTAATGGCTATAGTTATTGTTGTTTAATATATCTCATATTCAATAGTTTTACTGTGTACAAATGCCTATACTCAGCAGTCGAATGTGGAATTTTATCAAGAAAATAATTTCTTACTGGAACTTCAAAGAAAGGGAGTTGAAGCCAGAATCATGAGAATATGATAAGAGGATTAATGTGTGTTTGTTTTGATGTCAGCACACACCAAAACACACTTGACTTTAAATTTCTAATTTGTTGTTATTGTGGCAACTATGTTCAGTTGAGTGTATTTGATGCCAAATTGACAACAGTCCAAAACAAACTTTACTGTTGAATACTCAAATAAATATGAAATAAAACAGGATGATAGGATGTTTCATCATACAGTGTGGGCTTAAAGTCGATACTTACATGTATATATATGCCATCTTTGGTAGACCACTTACGATTGGTTTCTTTGTTCATCAAATGCAATGCATCCAATATTTAGTGACCTTTCTACTCTTGATGTCTCAATTATGATACACATTTATTATTCTACACCTGTAGGCATGATGGCGAAACTGAGCATTGCTATGGCATTTGGATTTAGCTTCTTCACATTCATTCAAGATTCTTACAGTTATGTTTTATCTGGATGGGTCATGATCTGCTGTGGACATGCCGACGGGAGCATCTTTACTGGTCATTATTATTATGATCATATATGTACTGACTTGTTAGGTTAGATTGAGAATTTGTGACTGTAGATTACTGTGGGGTCTTTAAATTTCACCACAGGTTACTGTAAATTAAATTCCAAGTTGCTTACGGACAAAAAAAATTTTGCATTATTATTGTATTGACATATATGGGAAACATCGTTACTAAATTAATGATCAGTTAGCTGGATCTTTTACAATTTTTAGATTTATGGGCGACTCATTGACAAGATTGGTTGAAGGATTACCAAGTTATAGAATTATTATAGTTGAGATGAGTCCTTAAACTTTGTTTGAAGCCTTAGCCATTTCAGGTAGCATTTACTTTCACAAGTTTGAGTAATGGATTCAATGGTTATAACCTATTGGGTCTCGAGATTAAAGTCTTAAATAAGTTTTTAAGAGGAACGCAAAGGTCATAGTCTCAAACAGACCCCCCTTACATACATCCTTCCACATAAAATGTATATACAAAGTATAACTTCTATTAAATTACAGTAGTTGATTGTGATTTTATCGTTCTCAATGCATTGACAGAAGTTTATCTCATCATGATATATCTGGCACCTACTTAATAGGTAAGGTTTACAAAAGTTTACATGAAGTTATAGTTTGAAAAAATAAAAACAGAAAATGCAGGATTATTTTTATAATGGATTGAGTCACTTTATATCTGCAAAAATTACTTGGCCATTTATTTATTTGATCAAACAGGAGAGGAAACATTTATTGAAAGGTGAGAAGCAACGGGTACGGGAGATATGAGATTAGCTTGGGGGAGAGAGGGAAAGAGGGGGAAGAAGAAGAAGAGATGACAACTAGTACTTTTTAAATTTTGGCACGTGACAATAGTATGTGCCTGTATCATGTCACATACGCACTTTTTTACTAGACTAGTCTAAACAAATGCCAACACCGGTCTTGCCTTAGTTGTCTACAAAAAATGCAACATTCAAATTGCATTTAAGTACTTAATGACCAGAACTCGATAGTTGATAGTCAAGTCCTGAATAATTTAGTTTGACTAATAAAATTTTATGGCAAATAAAATATCAATTAAAATAAAAAATAGTTTTAAAAATATAAAGAAATTCTTTATACGAAATATAAAATTTATTGTTAATTGTTAATTTTTAATCATTTATAAATGTGTATAATTTTAATGAAATAATTAATTATAACTTTTTTCTTATAAAATACCTTTTTATCAAATTTAGTTTAAAAAAATCATATTCATGTTTATTTTCCTCTTTTGATAATTTTGGTGAATTTTTTATTTATATTTAGTCCCTAAAAAGATTAAAATTAATAGAAAAATGAGTAAAACCACACGAAGAATATATATATATATATATATATATATATATATATATATATATATATATATATATATATATATATATATATATATATATATATATATATATATATATATATATATATATATATATATCAAGTGAGAAAATCAATTTTATATGAGAGTGAGAAGAATAATTTTCATCCATTAGATTAAAATGGATTGTGGAGATTACAACTCTAAATTTTCTAAGTCATATAACATTTCCTCATGTTTCACATTTCTTCAGTGGTATAAAAAATAACTATTTTATAGAAAATAAAAAATACTTTAATCTTTAATTAAATAAGAGATTAAGAGCTCATTTGTTAGAATTTATTTTGTAAAAGAAATATTTTCAAAAGTTCTCATTGGTTTGATGCAATTTTTTTTTAAATGATAACCTGAAAAATAATTAAAAATTGTTTCAAAATGAGAAACTAGTTTTAGTAGTTTCTCAAATCATCATTTTGTTTATAACTGATTTTCATTACGAAAGAAAATCACAAGACAACTTATACCTTAAAAAATATTTTCTAAATTATTAAAAATTAAAATAATATTTTTTTTATAATCTATAATAAATAATACATAGACCCTAAATACTTTATAAATTAATTTTACATTAGTATTCAGTAAAAATCTACGATCTTTCCTCAATTTTTTTTTCCCATTTCGCATCATTTCATTAATTTTCCTTTTAAAAAAATAATTTTATTAATTTTAAGATTAAAGTTAGAAGTTTTGTGAAATATTAAAATTAAAATAGGTGGAAAAATTGATTTACGCTAAGAACCCCTTAAAACTGATTTTGTAACGGTAGTAGCAGACAAAGCAAAGCTAGAAGGAGTGCGCGAAAGGATGAATAGATAGTTTGAGCGGTGTTATTGTTTATCAGATCACAGATTTGTGTGTTCCAATGGAAGGTGTTAGGACGAATACGTGCATTCAGATCCGTTCAATGTTAGCGTTTATTTGTTGTTGTTACCTCACTCTATCTCTCGCCGATAGCGTCACAGGAGAAGAAGCTATGCAACTAAGAGACGAAGTCGGTGAAATGTTCTATCACGCTTTCAATGGTTACATGGACAACGCTTTTCCACTCGATGAATTGAAACCTCTATCATGCGCAGGAGAGGATACTCTTGGTGGTTATGCCTTAACCTTGGTTCGTAATTAAATTCCACTTTCAATAACTATTTTATGATTCTTTGATTCATTGAAAATTGTAATTGAAATTGAATTGAAATTGAAATGCAGATTGACTCGTTGGATACTTTGGCTTTACTTGGTGATCGTGAACGTTTTGCTGCTTCTGTTGAATGGATTGGTAAAAATCTTCGCTTTGATATGATAGTGAGTAGAATCAACTAACTTATTCAATAAATTAATAATGAATTGTTAACTTGTTTATTTGCTTATTGTTGTTTATTCTATGTCTCGTTGGGTTGCAGAATAAAACGGTTTCTGTTTTTGAGACTACTATAAGGGTCCTTGGAGGATTGCTTTCAGCTCATCTAATTGCTTCTGATTATGCTACGGTATATCAGTTATTATTATTTTATAATAATAAAACACTTGATTGTTGAGCTTGGGTATTCTTTCATACGGATGAGGAGGCATTAAGAATGTTGATAGGAATGGAATGTCACTTAGGACCTCTTTGGATTGACTTATTTGAGTTTATCTAGTGACATAAGCATTTCTAATTCTGTTTTGGAGAACTTATGAAAACAACTTATGATGTGTCTATAAGTTGTTTTTAGCTTATTAATATAAATTCTCTGAGATAGCTTATGAAAACATCTTATAGTTTATATGAAAATAATTTGACTTTATACTGAAGGTGGTTTTAAAGTGCTTACTTGATTCACCCTTTAGGTGGTAGGATAGTTATTTTTCAGGCATTTACTTGTCCATCATTCCATTTCTTTTGGGGGCTTATATATGTGTTCATTTTACTGATTTGTCATATCTTTTATATAAGAACATCTTTGTACATTCATGGACATTTTAGGTCTTAAGTGATTCTCGTCCTGTCTAATGTCTGTAGGGTATGAGAGTTCCATCGTATGATAATCAGTTACTGAACTTAGCTGAAGATCTTGCAAGGAGGTTGTTACCTGCATTTGATACTCCTACCGGTATTACTTGATTCATACATAATTGTGCTTATCTTTTAGTATGTTTTTGTTCATAATTATCTTTTTAAATTCCAGAAAGGATTATTTTATCTGCATCATTGTTAAACTAAATATATTATTTCTAATTTTCACTTTGATGGCATTTGTACGCCACTGGTTCACTGGCACTGACACATACAAGTGAAGAATGATAGTGTGTATTTATGGAAAAATTCTTAGCGCTTCATATAGAATGTTTAAATTTTGAGGGCTAAAATTTGGCATGAATTTTTTTAAAGGGAAAATTTTAATCTGGAAAAAGAAGGAAAGTGTGGTGAAAGGGAGGATAATGTATACTTAATAATTCAAGATGGTGGAACAATAATATTATCTGAATCAACTCTAATACCCTTACGAGATCCTTATCAACAACTCTTGAAAATATCAGACTTAAATGATCAAATTCAACCACCAAAGCAAACAGTGAAGGGGACAGAGGTTCACCTTGCTTAGCCTCTTGCTGTACATGAAACCAACACATATGTTCTCGATACCATATTTATTTACTGAGTTTGGTGCAAAACTGATAGTATTTTCAGCTTAGCTTGATAGAGAATGTTGTTTTACTATCTCCTCCATAGTGCATCATATTGCTTCCTTCTACTGCGCATTGCATGAAGACAAGAAGCATGGTGAGAGATTCGAGTGATTGGGAGCAGGAGCGCGAGGAATGGCGCACACAATTGGAGTTGGCAGAGACGCGCGCCAAACATACGAAGGATTAGTTGGCTGCACTCGCGGCCAAGATTGATTCTAACGGCGGCGGGACTGTTCGCAGGGAAGAGGCGGAGACCAGCGGCTGCGGTGGTAGATCCCTGGGTAACCACGTTGAGAGCGACCGGTGGAGGAAGTTGGAGATTCCGATTTTCTCAGGCGACGATGCATACGGTTGGACGCACCGTTTGGAACGATACTTCGAGTTACGAAGCGTTGCTGAGGAGGAGAAGATATGTGCCACTTTGGTGGCCATGGAAGGTAGAGCACTGAGCTGGTATCACTGGTGGGCTAGGTGCAATCTTGAACCAACTTGGGACGGGTTCAAGCTGGCGGTGGTTCGCAGGTTTCAACCTTCAATGTCACAAAATCCCGTTGAGTTGTTGCTGGCACTCAAACAAATAGGGACAATAGTAGAATTTGTGGAGGAGTTTGAGAAATATGTTGGAGCTTTGAAGGCCATTGATCAAGAATTTGCACGAGGAATTTTCATGAATGGCTTGAAAAAGGAAATTCAAGTGGAGGTAAAACTTTATGAATTAAATTCTCTGTCCGATTTAATTCAAAAGTCTATTATGATTGAGGAGAAGAATCTGGTTTGGACTAAGAAAGGAACCAACACTTTCACTAAGCCAACCACTATTTCTAAGGCTAGTTCTTACACTAAGACTGTGGCGGTGGATACTAAGCCTTGGTTAGATAAGAAAACTGAGGGTGGTACTTCTGCTACTAATCTGGTGGGTGTTCAGGCTGGGGAAGGGAATAAAACCACGGGTGGTGATTTCAAACGTTTGTCTGGGGCTGAGATGAGAGACAAAAGGGAGAAGGGACTCTATTTCAGATGTGATGAGCCCTACCATGGATAATATAAATGCAAGTATAACCAGTTTCGTATGATTATTTTTGAAGAAGATGAGGAGGAGGACAGTGATACTGAGTTGCATGAGGTAGAAACTCTCAATTATCTGCAATTGTCTCTTTGTTCAATGGTTGGGCTGACTTCCACAAATTCTTGGAAGATACAAGGGGTAGTTCAGAACAATTTTGTTTTCATAACTTCATTTCTCACTTCATTTCTCAGGAGGTAGTTCAGAAACTGAGCTTGATGGTAGAAGATACTCCTTCTTACATTGTGGAATTGGGGGATGGTCATAGGGTGAAATGTAAGGGAAAGTGTCTCAAGTTGAGTTTGCATTTGCAAGGAATGGAGATTAAGCATGACTTTTATTTGTTCACCTTGCAAGGGGTGGATTTGGTGTTGGGTTTGGATTGGCTCTCTAGTTTGGGAGAGGTCAAAACCAACTTTGGCAAGTTGGAGCTTACCTTGTCTAGAGATGGCAAGTTGATTACTTTGGTTGGTGATCCTGCCTTAACTAAGATTGAATTGTCTTATGGGGCCTTCATGCAAATTTTTGAAGGAAGAAGGGGAAGGCTTGTTAATTTAGTACGATTCTGCAGAGCAGAAACCATCAGATGTTACAGTCATACCTGAAGCCGTTTCAGATGTTCTTTAGTAGTATTATGAGGTTTTTGAGGATCCTCAAGGTCTTCCACCCCAAAGGAGGTTAGATCATGCAATTCATTTGAAGGAGGGGGCTGAGATACCTAATCTACGACCTTATAAGTATCCACACTATCAAAAAACTGAGATAGAGCGGTTGGTTTCAGAAATGCTTGAGGCTGGCATTGTAAGACCAAGCATTAGCCCTGACTCTAGTCCTATCATCTTGGTCAAGAAGAAAGATGTTGGTTGGCGTTCTTGCGTGGATTATAGGACCCTCAACAAAATTACTATCCCTAACAAATTCCTCATCCCTATTATTGAAGAGTTGCTTGATGAACTTGATGGAGCAACAATATTCACTAGCTTGATCTAAAATCAGGCTATCATCAAATTCGGATGAAGGAAGATGATATAGAGAAGATGACTTTCCGAACTCATGAGGGGCATTATGAGTTCTTGGTGATGCCCTTCGGTCTCACCAATGCTCCTTCCACATTCCAAGCCCTCATGAATGAGGTTTTGAAGCCTTTCCTCTGGAGATTTGTCCTGGTCTTTTTTGATGACATTTTGGTGTATAGCAAGGATTTGTCAGCTCATCTTGTTCATGTCCACCAAGTCTTGGCAGTGTTGATGCAGAATGGGTTGAAGGCAAGTAAGAAAAAATGTAACTTTGGATAGTCTAGTCTTGAGTACTTGGGACATGTGATTTCTGGAGAAGGGGTGGCAGCTTGTCCTTCCAAGACTGCAGCCATGACTTCTTGGCCTATTCCTACTGATGTGAAGGGTCTTAGGGGCTTCCTTGGAATAACAGGGTATTATAGACGTTTTGTCCAAGGTTATGGTAAATTAGCCAAACCCTTAACTGAGCTTTTGAATAAAGACAAGTTTTGTTGGACTGAAGAAGCTACATCTGCGTTTCAGGCCTTGAAAACAGCCATGGTTGATCTTCCCTTGTTGGCTGTCCCTGATTTCACTAAGGTCTTTGTAGTTGAAACCGATGCTTCTAGTAAGGGGTTGGGGGTTGTTTTGATGCAGGAAGGTAAACCTCTTGCCTTTTGGAGTCAAGGCTTATCTTTGAGAGCTCAACAAAGATCTGTTTATGAGAGGGAGCTTATGGCTTTGGTTCAGGCTGTGACCAAATGGAGACACTACCTTTTGGGCAACCATTTCATTGTGAGGACTGACCAAAGGAGCCTTAAGTTTTTGCCTGATCAACGATTGTTCACTGCTGAGCAATTTAAATGGGATGTCGAGCTCATTGGTTTGGATTTTGAAATCCAATACAAGCCAGGAAAGGAGAATACTGCAGCAGATAGTTTGTCTAGGAAAGATATGTATGTTGCCCTCTCAGTTCTACATGTGGAAGATGATGATTCTTGGGATGAAGAATTGCAACAAGATCCTAAAATTGCAACAATTGGTGCAGGACTTAATTGTCTCTCCTACTTCTCATTCTGGTTATGAGTTCAAGAAGGCAAGGCTTTTGTATAATGGTAAATTGGTGCTGCCTAAGGGTTCTAACAAAATACCCCTTATCTTGGCTGAATGCCATGATTCACCTTGTGGAGGGCATTCATGATTGTTCAGAACTTTTAAAAGGGTCTCTAGCTTCTTGTTTTGGGAAGGCACGAGGAGAGATATCCAAAAGTTTATTGAAGAGTGTGATGTATGTCAAAGGAACAAGTACTCCACTTTATCTCCGGCTGGACTATTACAACCTTTGCCTATTCCTTACCAAGTGTGGCAGGATATTTCTATGGATTTTGTTGGTGGCCTTCCTCGAGTTAAAGGCAAGGATACAATATTTGTAGTCATTGATAGACTTACAAAGTATGCTCACTTCTTGCCTCTTGGGCATCCTTACAATGCTAAGGAGCTAGCAGCTTTGTTTGTGATGGAAGTTGCGAAGCTTCATGGATTTCCTTCTACAATTGTATCAGATAGTGATGCGGTTTTTCTCAGCAGTTTTTGGAGGGAGATGTTCAAATTGGCTGGAACTAGTCTTAAGCATAGCACTTCTTATCATCCTCAAATGGACGGTCAAACCGAAGTTGCTAATCGGTGCTTAGAAACCTATCTTAGGTGCTTTGCTGGCCCTAAGCCCAAGACTTGGTTGAATTGGGCTGAGTTCTGGTTTAACAGTAACTACAATATCTCTGCTGGAATGACACCTTTTAAAGCTTTATATGGAAGAGACCCTCCATTGTTGATTAAGAGCTGCACCATTCCATCAAAGTTGGATGATGTCAATCAGTTGGCCCAGCAACAGGATGAGTTACTTGCTGATTTGCAACATAATTTGTTGAAATCTCAAGATCAGATGCGGACACAAGCAAATAAGCACCGGCGGTTGGTGAATTTTGATGTTGGGGAGTGGGTTTTCTTAAAACTTCAGCCTTACAAATTGAAGTCCTTGGCTGATAGACCATATGCTAAATTAGCTCCTACCTATTATGGTCCTTTTCATATTCTAAGCCGCGTGGGGGAGGTGGCTTACAAGTTAGATCTGCCTCTTGAAACTAAAGTTCATCCGGTGTTCCATGTTTCATTGCTTAAGAAGGCTTTGAAACCTCAGCATTCACCTCAGACCTTGCCACCAATGCTAATTGAGGAGCTGGAATTGGCTGTACAGCCAGAAGATATACTGCAGTGGAGGATTGATGTTGGAGGCAATATGGAGGTTATGGTGAAATTGGCTCATTTGCCATCCTGTGATAACTCTTGGGAGCGAGCTTCCAAGATGTTGGAGGTTTTTCCGTCCTTTCCCCTTGAGGACAAGGTAGTTCTTTTAGGGGGGTATTGATAGGATTGCTAGTCAAGCAAGACTTCCTATTAGGAAGGTGTATGCGAGAAGGAACCAAACTTAATTTCTAGGTTGTTAGTTTTGTTAATTGCTGAGCTGTGCCAGCTGTAAATCCTAATTAGGATGGCTAGTATAATTAACAGAAGCTTAGTCTTCAGTTAGTAGGCAGTTAGAGAGTTAATTGGTTGGAGGCAATTCAGTTAGCATCTCTGTAACTGCTACTCTATTCATTTTTCTCAGTTTCAATAATACAATCTTGAGTTTTTCTTCAGATTTACATTCCAGTTCTAACACATATGTTGACTGTTATATGCCATTTCCTATTTTCAGGAATCCCATACGGGTCTGTAAATTTGTTACACGGAGTTGATAAACAGGAAAGCAAGGTAATGTCTCCACCTATGCTTTCTCCTTTTATGTTAGAAGATGTAGGTTTATGTTTACTAGTCAATGATCTGGTAAAGTAGCCAATAGTGTCAAATGATGTATAAGAAACAAGTGGGTGTAGCTGATTTTAATTTAGCTCAGGAAATGGCATCTTTGCTCCACTATTTTGGTTTTTAAGAAATAGGAAATTCTTCCAAGATCCTTTCTCTTTTTTTTGTATTATGTTAAACATTAGTTCTTTTGTGCTTAGATAACTTCAACAGCTGGTGGTGGAACCTTGACTCTTGAATTTGGTGTTCTAAGCCGTTTGACAAATGATCCTAGTAAGTTTACCATTTTACCTTTTTATCATTTGTATGCATGTCTTTTGTAAGGAGTCCAACTCTAATGGATTTTAGATCATTTGAACACAATTAAGTTTGGTGCCTAAGGATTGATAGATATGATTTGTCAAAAGTTTTGGTTTACATCTGGTCACAAGGTGGTCAAAATCGTGATCAAACTCTTTATAGATCATACAATCTTATGATCTTTAATGACCTGGGTCATCCTGGTCACAAGCATAATTGCAATCTGGTAGGAATGCAAGGGATCGACAACATTACTCAGCCTAGGAAGATTATGATTTTAACTTGAACGATGTTCTAGATTAGATACCTAGAACTTACTTCTTAATTTTGATATTTTTGTCTTGCCACTTGTTAAACACTTGGTGTTTTGTATTTGTCTATTTGTTGAGTTTTAAGTTGTTCTTGTTAATACTCTAGCTTAAGATGTTAATTTGTGACCTATGAATTGTGTAGGACTGTCTTATGGATTTTGAATTTAAGTTTATTTAAGTATTTATAGTGATTTAAACTTTTCTTCTCATATACACTATTTCTATATGCATTATGCATATAGATGAATTTATGTGTGTGTGTTTGCATGTATGTATATTTATAAATTTTGTAGGGTATTATAATCTGTGTTATGATTCCACAATTTACAATCTTGTTGTTGTTTCTGCATCTTAAATGTTACCAGTTTTCTCTATCCACAATTTTTTTGCTGCTTTTGCCATTTACTTTGGTTTTTAGCTTTTTTTTACATGCCAATTTTTCTGCTCGTCAATTTACTTGTAGTCCTTTCTGTGTGAATTTTTATCATGCAGTTTTTGAACAAGTCACCAAGAATGCAGTGCTTGCACTTTGGGCACGACGTTCAAAGCTTAACTTGGTTGGTGCTCATATTAATGTTTTTACAGGTGAATGGACACAAAAGGTACATAACGCATTTTATTTTTGAAAGTTCCACACTGAAGAGATTTAAGGAAGTCACGCACACACCCAGAGATATATAATACATTAAACATTCTTTTTTTTGGCATTTTGTCATTTATTATCTGTAGTGAACCAATATTTAAAATAATGGAGCCATGAAATATATAGAATTTTATGTCCTACTTTCTTTAGCATTTATAGTGCTTTTATTCCTATGCTTGTTTTATCTACGGGTGTACCTTGCAAGCTATGTTAGTTAATAGCAGTAACTCTCTTTGCCTTTCTGCAGGATGCTGGGATAGGAACTAGTATTGACTCTTTTTATGAGTATTTGTTGAAGGTTAGTAGCAGGAATTTAGTATGATGAAGCCTCCACAGAGCAATGTGTACTGAAAAGATAATCTGTAGATAATCTGTATTAATCTGCAAAAGTACCACTGTTCCTTATTACTATCTAGATTTGGTTTAGTATACCAAAACATATCTATGATGTTGCGTGTATTTTGCTTACATATTTCGTGTGATGTGTTTTCCTGTGTGTCTGTATTCAAGTGGACAAACGTTTTTGTTTTATTTGCTTCTGCTTTACTGTATAATTTACTTCATATTCTTCCTATCATGTACATTTCTCTTCTTTTGCTTCATTGGTTTTATCTAATTTAAAAGAAAGAAAAAAAACCTTATATATTTTGTATAATTAGAGACTACTTTTATCTGCCCCCGCCCAAAAAAAGAAAGAGTAGAGGTAATAGTGACTATAATTTTTATTACAAACTTTGAACCTAGTTTTGTTGTTGGTACCATCTTATTTATGCCTGTCAATTATCAGCCCTATCTATTTTGCTTACATGAAAAATACATGTAGTGGTTAAAGATCCTTATTGGGGAAAACTGATTTTTTTTTTCATACATGATCTTTCAGGCTTATATATTATTTGGAGATGAGGAGTACTTGTATATATTCCAAGAAGCTTATTCTGCTGCCATGCATTATCTTTACCACGACCCTTGGTAAAAGCTTGTGGCAATGCGTGCCACCTTATAAATATACTTGACTAGCTGTCTAAGTTCTTTGAAACTCATAATTATGTTTATTTTTAAATTTTAATGTATTTCAAGTTTGAAACTTGGACTTGTATTAATGCTTCTAGGTATGTAGAAGTTAATATGGATTCCGCTGCTATTGTCTGGCCATTATTTAACAGTCTACAGGCATTTTGGCCTGGCCTTCAGGTTTTTTTCTTCTTCTTGTTTTGTGATATGATGTAGTCCTTTTAGTTGATCTGTATAAATAATTATTAAATGGTTAAGGCTAATCATAGCAAGTATTTTTACAAGGTTTTAGCTGGAGATATCAATCCTGCAATTCGTACCCATGCTGCTTTCTTGAGTGTCTGGAGAAGATATGGTTTTACCCCCGAGGGCTTTAATCTCGCTAGTCTCAGTGTTCAGGTATATTAGTTTTGACCCTTAAGAACCAGCATGGCCGTTAAAAACTACTCATTTAGATATAGATAGAGTTTTCTTTCTATTTGTAGACTGTAGTATTTTAAAGTAATTGGTGATGTATTGCACCTGAATTTGAAAAACATCCTCTTCAACTAAAGCTCAAAATCTCTGTTCATATGATAAATAAATTATTTTGTCGAAAAAAGAATCTCATTAGAAAGAAAATAGGAAAGTACAACTACGGGGGGATTAGGGGTAGACAACCGGTCGGTTCCGGGTGAAAATTGTCAATCCACTGCTAACCGAATGCTATAGGGTAAAAACCATCTCTGACCGTTTTTTTTTAACGGGTTTGTTCGGCGTCGGGTTTGTCGGATGGTTTGTTACGGGTTTGAGGTTTCAAAGCATAGAAATTCATTCCAGATTTTAGAATGTTAAAGATGGGAAGAAGAAATAGAAAACTCGATGAATGACAAAGGAAGTGCATTCTGGTCACCGCTTTGCCGATCGCTGCCCTGAACATTGGGTCCTACTGTCTAGTTTCTGTGTGGGTAAATATCTTGCTTTGAATTCAAAGAGAAAAATCTCTCACAGATAAACTATCTTGTTGCATCATAACCATGAAAACATTTTTGGACCTTGCATGCAAATATGAGGTGAACTAATGGTAGAAAACTGTAGATTGAGAGAGATGAAAAGGACGGAATGTGGAATTTTGAGATTCAAGTCTGCAATATAGTGAGTATTGTTTTGTTGGAAAAAAATTATTTGAAGAGGTATTTTTCAAAGACAGATTAAATGATTAGAGTAAAAAGAATTATAGATTTAATATTATTATTAATAAGAAAATGAGTCCCAAAAATCAAAGTCATGCATCGTTTCCCATACTTCTGAAACAATGAATAGAGTGAAGTGACAAGTCTGTAAGAATACTCGATTACTCCAACTAATCTTGTACTATTTTGTCTCCTACCCCTATGAATCTAATAAGTAATAACAAAGTGGAAAAGTTGTTTCTTTAGTTCATTCTCGGTCGGTGTTGGGTACTACCGGATTGCAATTCGCAGACCGGACCCGACCGAGTGCATCTGTTTGTACTCGACTTTTTTGCTTTGGTTACCCGATTGCCTATGTAAACCCGACCGTTTGGCTAAAACTGAATTTGGTTTGCACGGTTTCGGGTGGGTCACAGATCTTTGTCCACCCCTAACAGGGATGATGAGATATCCTTCAAACAGAAATGTCAAAAAATTGAGAATGCAACCAGGCTGCAGGACTATATCAGATATGGCTCCATTCATGAAATCACCTTAACCGAGATCTAAAGAGAATCAATTAACGAATTCTATCCCATATCAAGTTTAAAGGCAAAGATGCATCCTTGTTTAGAGCACCTGGCTCCAGTCAACTGCAGCAAAATATGGCTAAGACAACAAGCTGGCAAAATTCTTAACTTGAACAGTAAAAAACTTCATAGCAAGTCGGCACCAATGATTATGAAGAGTCCCGAAAAATTCTTCCACAGGAATGAAGTTTGCTTTTAAGAATGCAAGAACAAGGGGCCTACTCTTTTGAAGTTAGATCTTAACATAATATCAGAGAAAGAGCAGCTTGAGATATACGACTTAGCAAGTGTTTATTCTAAAACTAATTGCAAGATGAACATTATTGGTTTATCACTTTATGTAAACAGATTTAACAAGTTTGTCTTGTCAGTGTTAGTCCTGGTACAATTCAAGCAGTTAATGACGGATTGACTGGGAGATTTTAAAATATAAACCAGCCATTCAGTTGACGACCCTTCATTTTCATTTAGCCAAATCTAAACCTTTTTATTGTCAAAAGAAAGTATCTTACAATTTCTTTTAGGAAGAAGCTTTTGCTTGATTATCTCTAATATTTATGATCTCTGTATATTTTTTTTCCTCATTATATCAGCATGGGCAAAAGAGTTACCCGCTGCGGCCTGAGTTAATAGAGAGCACGTATTGGCTATACAAAGCTACCAGAGATCCTAGGTCTGCATATATCTGCTTTTATTTTGCAGTACCATAAATAAAATTTTGCTTGTTAATGTCTGCTTAATATAGTTCTTCAACTGTATACCGTACATAGCCCTTTTTACCAACATAAATAAGGCTATTTGTGTACTTACAAATTCAAAAGAAGAGTTCTCTCTAAAGGTTGTCTCTCTCTCTCTCTCCGTGTTTGTTGCTACTTTTCATTGCAGCGTGAAGGCTGAAGCCTTAAACCAGTCTTCACAAGCCTTGAGCCGCTTTTGGGCACGTAGAATTCCTAATAGCCATTATAGATAGATAGATGGTTTTCATTGTATTTTGGTGGATTTTTTTGTTGTTATTTTCTTTTGCTTTTAGAGGATGCATTGTCATTCACGATTTTTTTCTAATGGTCTGCAATTATGATTTTGTTTTTTCTTTCATTTTTCCTGCAAAATAGGAAATTGAGATAACTTGTTCATTTTCAACTTTTACTAACAGTTTTTTTGTAGCTGTGGAGTAAGTTTTGTTTTATTAATATGAATTTTAATTCTTTCATGTATTTCTTTGTAGATATCTTGATGCTGGGAGGGACATGGTTGCTAGTTTACAGTATGGGACTCGATGCGCTTGTGGATATTGTCACATTTCAGATGTTGAACACCACAAACAGGAAGATCACATGGAAAGCTTCTTTTTAGCTGAGACAGTAAGAATTTATTTCTTATTCTAGATGATTTTGAGAACGTTACTCGTGCCCCATAAACTTTTCCAAACCCTGAAAACTAAAAGTTTAGTACATAATAATTTCAGTTGTTTCACTGAAAATCACTGTCAAATATGGTCAGTCATATTTATTTAGGGCTTCAACTGCTGTTTCTAGTAGTATTGCGAATTGTGGAGATTATGATTTTATGGGTGGCTTTGGTACAACATCAATTACTAGCTCTTGTAAAAGCTTCAAGTTTTTGGGTGAAAATCAAGGAATGGGTTTATTTTTTGTCTTCTATGATTTGTTTGAAAGAGGAGGAATTTTGCTAATGGTATATGTTATTAGGTCAAGTATCTGTGGCTCCTTTTTGATTTAGCCGTGGGTCCTGATAACCTTGTGGAAAATGGACCATACAAGTGAGTAGGCTTATGCATTTACAATTTAGTGGCTGGTTCTTATTATACTATGAAACTGAGTTTCTTCTCTTTTCTGTTTGTTGTGAAACAGGTACGTATTCAGCACTGAAGGTCATTTACTGCCTGCTACTCCTCAGATCTCTCTAGTGAGGGAACATTGTTTATACTATGGGGCTTATTGTAGAAGTGGTGATCTGAGACAAACTTATTTTGTGTCCGAGGTCGACAAAGATAAGCAAGAATCAAATGATAGTAGATTTTATGGGAGCCGGACTAAAGCTACATATTCATCAGAGTACACTACTTCTGAACCAAGTGCCTTTTCTGGTCTGATCAAGGTACTCTCTCCTCCCATCACTCTCACGGATTCATGTTGCACTTGGACCAATCTAGGACTTTAAATGGACAAATTTATTTACACTTATTTCTTTTAAATACATTGGAAGTATAGAAAATTTGGTTTCCACCAAAAAATTTCTATTTCTTATTCCTTATATATTTTAGAAGATAAAAGTGGTTCAATGATAGAAAGTGGATCAGAAACTAAGTGGAATGAGATTTTTATCAGAACCATGGTTCCCATCTACACCACACCAGTGGGGTAACAGACGTATGACAGAGCTATACATAGTTGACAAGTAATGGCTGATCGATAATGAATTGATACACATATGAAAGAATACATAACAGATGGTTCTGCAGAAATCTGATTTGGGTTCCTATGTAATTTGGAAAAAATTTAAATTTTATAATTCAAATTAGGAACAACTCTTTCATGTTTGAGTATTTTGTTATGATTCTGCAGGGTTTCTGCCCAGGACTAAATCATGGACAGAAGTTTGGTTTTTTATACGTGCATTCAAATGATGAACCTAATGATTATGAAACCATTCAACAGAAAGAATCAACATCTGTACAAAGCCATTCAGTAATTGTTCTTCCTGCCCAAAGTTCTGACCATTCGGTGCCTGATTCTGGCAATGATTATAATGATAGTCAGACTAGTGAATCATATGTTACTTCTTGAAGTGAGTGAGAGCTCTGATGCTAATAGTGACCAAGGTGCTGACCCAATTTATGGATGATTAAATCTCAGTTAAGCAAGAGGATTGGCGAGAAGGATAAACATTTTCAACTTTATAGCGTTGTACTTCTCCGGGCTCTCCACCTGAAATATAAATCGGAATTTTGATTGTATGTTCATAATTGAGAAAGCATAATAAGTTTGATAATATAGCAACTGTTGATACGGTGAGCAATAACATGGAGCTGAAAGTGTTGAATGACGATTGAACTGACCCGTTAGATGTACTTCTTAGGTTGTGCTACCAAAAGTCTGATACTGTATGCAGCTTCTGGATCATCATTGGCCTCGTGTACAAGCGTGTAATGTGATTTATTTTGTTGTATCATTGTCTCTTGTTAGTTCTTGTAACCTATTTTCCCAGAGGTAGTGTACGTGTGATAGGCATTGTCAACATCAAATTAGACCACAATTTCAATTGCTGATAGACTAGCAAATCTTAATCATCCATTTTATTCATTTATATGATTCCTCTTAGGGGAATGGTGAAAATAGCTGTGCAGATCCATTTTAGTTAGATCAAGCATTACATGATTCATGGTATATTTCATCCCTCAAGAAGTTCTGTTATTTTCGAAGGAGAATGAAAGGAAAGAAAATAAGGAAATTTATTTCACTCATTTGATTGAGCTCGGCTGACATGATAACATTTAGATAGTTATTTAATTTTCTCACCTAAAATGAGAAGGGAAGAAAATATGAAATCTAGTAGAAATAAAACAGTTATCTATTTGATCAATTGAAATTGGTGTATTGTGCATTGTAGATGAATTTTAAAAATATTTTAAAAATAAAGCTTCAAAATGAAAAATTAATTTAAATAATTTATCTTAAAATATGATTTTAAGTATTTTGTCTATTTTTTATTATTTTTTTGGATAATAAAATTTTAAAAAATGATTAAAATAATATTTTGAGAAATTCTTCATAAAAATTATTTTTAATACATTTTTAAAAAAAAATGTGATTTTTATCATGTTAAAATATTTAATAATGAATATATAATTTATTGAATGTCAAAATTATTATTTTTAATTGGTAACAAGTAAATACAAAAAATTTCTATTATTTATAAATAAATTTTCATAAAAATTATTTTTAAAAATATAAAATAAAAATTTATTTTTTAAAAATTTTAAACAAACGGTTCCTACCAATAGACTTTCTTAACATTTTTTTCAGTACACTTTAATCCGTTGAAGTTGAAATTTAAATGTCGCACTAAATTTATCCGAAGCATACATGATTTAACTATGAGACTCATTTGAATTTTAAAAAGAACGCTTGTGTAAGAAAGTATGTTCATAAACTCCTCTTCAAGGCTATGAAAGAAGCAAGTGGTGGAAGTCTTGCTGAGCCATGTTAATTTGGGACTATGCTAATGATATTTTATTTTATTTTTTGAAAAACGCAAAGGCTAAAAATAATTTGATGAGGAGCAACTCAGGGTTAAAAAGAAAGATCGAATACATTCCTACTCTTGCTCTCTATAGTTGGAAAAGATACCATTAATCAATTTCTTTTTGTAATTGCATATGTGATTATTAATGTTGTGAACAAAGACAACTGGAAATGGTTTTGAGCACAAATAAGTTGAAATTGGCTTTATCAATAATAGGATGACTACTTCACTATCAAACTTATCTTAAAAATTTGTATTATTTACATTTTTTTTTTAGTATAAAAAGGGTAATTTGGATAATAGTACTATAATTTGTTGTGCTAGGATAAGTATTTTGTGACATTAATATATCGGGTCTCTTTCCAATGTGTTCTTTTACAGCACATGAGAGTGGGAGCATATGTTCCCTTTCTTACGTAAGCAGCATTTCTTAGGTCAAACAGTATTTTGAAACATTTAATGTCTACAACAGTTATTTTTCTTTACTTGTGCACTAAATCTTGTTTCCTGCTACATTGTGCAACAGTGAGGACAATTTCTGCTCCTATTTCAGTAAAATATTACTAAGAGTGTCTTTCCCTTAAACTTTGCCGGGAAGAGGGATCTAAATTTCTTAATTAGCTAGATTGGTTCATAGCATTATTTTATATAGTTTCTTTCGATACCAAATAATAAATTAACTATGTTCATATAATTTATTTCATTATGATAAGTGCTCTGTTGCTAAGCAGAGAATATTGCCATAAAACTGAAGTTATGTCTAATGAATATTATTATTTAACAACTCTTTTGTATGTTAATTTAATCAAGTTAGTTATTACCCAAAAATTTCCTCAAAAGAAGCTATATATGCTAACACCAATATAGATAACAATACGCATCTTATGAAGTTGTTAAGTGGGGACAAAACAAAAGCAAACACGAACACAATCTTAAAGTGATGCACTTTCATGTCATGCTGAGGATTGTTTAGTAACTTTAATAGATTTTCTCATTGGTCGAAAAGATTTTCTCAGAAAATAAATAGTATATTAATTAATATTTTGTAGCAACTGATGTCTGAATCTTATATAAGTCATTTTCTAAAAGGCATCTGATTAAAATAAACGGAGTACATTATCAAAGGGGGAAAAGTAAGTTTTACCAATATATCACAAAAGAAAATCATATTCTATCCTTTTGTTTACTCAAACAATCATATTGTATCCTGAAAATAATTTATTCATAAATGTATAATTTGTTTTGTCTAACCTCACAAAAATTACATTGGATCGAATCCAAGGCAAATGAATGTTATAAAAAAATAGTATTAAATTTATGTAACAATAATTTCATAAGTTTTTAAGTATACAATTAAATATTTTGAGAAAAAAATTTTTATATACGTACAACAGGACGAATTCTCGAATTAATTATAAATTATTGCTTAAAAGACATCTAAAATTTCAATAAAGTTAGAAGTATAAGTTAATTGTTCTCCTTTTTTTTTGTGATAGAGTCGATGACTTTTATATTAGTTCGACGAGTTGAATTTTAAGAAATGTACACATTCATTTTTTTTTATTTTTATTGAACTGTCAATCAAGTTATTGTCTCAACTCTAAAGATCACGATAGTTGTTTATTTATACTTTTAAGTATATAATATGTAAGATACGTGCTCATTCATTTTTTCTTATTTATATATACAAATACAATCAAAGAATAATATTGATGACTCAATATTTTTACTGACATTTAAATATAAAGCATGTACTTGAAAATATTCACCCGACACAAATTTAAACATACATTTTAAAAAAAAATAGAAAGAAAAAAGTTAAATAATATTTATTTTGTGTTTGTGTGCGGCGTGTCCAACCAAGTATTTTTCAAGAAAATAATCATCTTTATGTTTAAAAGAAAATCCTATTTATAGTTAAAAAAAACATCTTTAAAACGAAACTCATGGAAAAAAATGCTTTTCAAGCGTGTGCGGACAGCAGAGATAAAAAGTGAATAATCTTTTTCTTATGTTACTCTTCTTTTCTTTTTGACGGTATGTTACTCTTTCTTTCTTGCTTTCTCTTTTCTTTTTTTAGACATTCTTGCTTTCTCTTTTCTTTGGGCAAATTACGATAATAAATAAGAAATAATATTAGGATCTACGACTAAGGAACATTTTATTATGTCGAAAGTCGCCGAGTCAACAAAAAGAAAAAGAAAAAAAAGGGATCAATGAATACTACACAAACATGATAATTGGTAGGGTTTGATTACAATACCAAGGTTCCATATCCATACTCGGAGTTTGTTTTTAAAAAATGTATTTCAACTCAAATATACGTACTAGTATGTTACAACTTTTAAGATTTTTTTTCTTTCATATATTTAGTCTTTTAAGTTAGATTAATATTTATGGAATTATTAGATTAATATTTATAAAGTTAATTTTTAAGTTCCAACCTATTTGCATCTTGATCATTTCAAGATGTACCATTAAAAAACTATTGTATTGTTATAATGTGTGCATAATAGTGTTGTTTGACAAATTATAAAAAATTATTTTTTAATTAATTTTAATAAAAAAAAATTGCAATGAAAATAAATTAAACATGTTGCGAATCTTTTAAATTTGACTTATTTCTTATATTAATTCTTTAAGTTTTTATATTCCCAAATTGATATTTTGCGTTGCATTTTGTTTGAACAGCCAACCTTCAAAGTTATGATTAGCTAATGTTGTTGTCCTAAAAATGAAAGTAATATCTTCACCATGTTCCTCTTCAACATTATTCTTCATGTCATCTCTCACTTAATTTCCTAGAGTAACCAAATTTTGAACTCAAAAAATATAAGGACAACATCATCACCCTTGTAAAAACACCAAAAATATGAAGTACACTTTCAAAAAACTCATCTTGAAATCCACAAATAAAATGCATCTTGAAATCCATAAAAATGTAAACAAAAACAGCAATTAGTTTGTGAAAAAAACAACATCTTGAAAAAGATTAAATGGAGGGTTTGCCTGAAAATTAAAGAGGAGAACGGGATTTAAAAAGGGCAAGAAAAAAGTAAATTTTAAAATGAATTTCATTTTTTTTTGTTTCAATTTTTTTCCAACAATTTGAGATGCTATGTTGAATGTAGATTGCAATAACAATATAAAAATGAGAAAGGACACTAAAGATTTAACATATAGTGCTGAGTTTCAAATTTTTTTTATTGACAAGAACATAAATATTTTCTAGGTTCTTGAAGATGATGAAGGAAGAAATGATATTGACATATGTACATGTGACTCATCTAAATATTAATCTACTTAATCTGTAAAATGTAACATATAGTACTATTTATTTAATAATAAAAGACTAAAGTTACAAACAACATATAAATTAAATTACCAAATCATGATTTTTTTAAGAATCTAAACAAAACCAGACCCAAAAAAATACTAAAAGTATTTGTCAGTCCTCTTATCTATTGTGCTTGTTGTGTATAAAATTTATTATGTTTTATTGTATAAGATATCTATTTATTTTATTTTTTTAATAATAACGGAGAAATAAAACTACACACAACAAACTCAAGGAGATAAAATGACCCTTGTTAGCTAGGAAGTTGATTAACCTAAGTAATCACAATTTAACATAAGTCCATTTGTTGCTCTTCATTAAATAATAATAATAATAATAAGCATAGGATACTTTCTAACCCCAAAAGAAGGCCCACAGAAAATATTTTGCAAAAAAGACTGCATCACATGTTATTATAATGAAGCTTCCTGTTGTTTGATACATAGTGAAATAAATGAATAATGGGATGCATGAACCAGCTTCCTCAAACAGTGTCCCTTTACAAAATTGCCGCCACCATTAATGTTAAATTCATACAAAGTAGCTTCATAATTAGGTCAGCTGCATATTATACTATACGCGCTTTCTCAACTCTAATTTAATTCACCTTTTACTTCATTTTTTTGTTGAACTATGAACTTTATGTATAATGATATTAATATGTATATCCACAGACTAAATGCTCTTGACTCCGTTAACTTAATTTTAATTTTATGTAATGATTCAATTCTTAATTTTTTTTCTTCTTTTGATTTAATTCTTTATTTAATTTCAAGTGATTATGTGATTTTTTATATTTTAAAATATTAATAATGATATTTTTTTTATAAAAATCTAAAACAATTCATCTTCATTTTTTTAAAAAGTTCATAAAAATTTATCATCGTTCTATAAACTTCTCTTATTATCAATGTTTTAAAATGATCTTCAAAATGACAAAATATTACTCTATCCGTTCTACGATAATCGACATATTTCATCATTTCACATAAATAAAGATAAATATTTAAATAAAAGAGAAAAAAATAGTACTTTTACTGAATTACTCTTATCACGTATTGAGGTATATTACCATAAATATAAAGTGGAATAAATTGAATCAAAAGTAGCATATGAAATATTAATTAAAAGTATAAATAAAAAGGATAAAAAATAATATTTTTATTAAATCATTCTCATGTTTATGAGTTTTAAATATAAACAAAAGTCAAAATAAATTTGATTCAAATTTAGACTAAATATATTTTAACTTTTATTTATATTTAAAACCAGATAAAGTATTAAAGTATATTATTATAAATATAAAGTTAAAGATGTTGAGTTGAAAGTGGTGGTATATAATATTAATCAGAGATACTAATTAATATCACATGAAAATTGAAAACAATATTTTGTAAATTGATCAATTATTATGGGACAAACTGAATAATCAAGTTTGTATCTATATTTGTTATCAAATCTATCCATGAAAATATTATTGAATTTCAAATTCGTAATCAATAATATAACCTAATGTGATTTTAGCCCCTGTAAGTACCAATAGAGAGACATACTTTTATTAAAATTTTGTAATATATATCATTTTGAAATATTGATACTATAGAAGACTACATTGATAAAATCATACAATTTCAAATACCTTTCTATCAATAAAAACTTATATTACAAGTGTTTAACAATAAGTTATATTGAAAAAAAATCCACTTTTTCTCAAAGTTTTCTCTTCTTCATTCATCGGAAATAGGTGATTTTGGGGTTATTTTTGACCTAGAATCACCCTTGGGCATCTCTTCTCCTTGTTTTAATCTTTTAAGTTAATAAGATTTTATTTCGTGCTTTCGATATTTTCTTTGATTTTGTTGTTTCAGGTCTTGTTTGATTTTGCGTCTTGTTGCAATATTCATTTGATTTAAATTAACAAACTAATTAGTAATTCAACTAATGACTAGGTCGTAATTCAGAGGCATGAATATCAAATCACTTTAATTTTGTCACATTATTTATAAGCATACCGTTTTATGCTATTAAATTATGTCATAAATTTATTTGCAGATTAATCATTTATATTTTTAACGGTGTTGAATTTGTGTATATATATGATGTACCCAATTTAAATAAATAAACATTGTTTTGTTTTGCTTGTCAAAAATAATAATAATTATTTATTAGCATGTCTTCTTACTTGGTCATTACTCATTAAGCTTGAGGATACTCTTGGCAGAAACAAACTTGTTCATGACTCAAGATTTATCTTATTTGTTCATCATAGAACTCTCAGACATTAACATCACTTTAAGAGATTATAAATTTTATAATTTATTTTCCCAAACTTAAAAAAAAGAACATAAGATAGCAGGGAAGAATACTCATTTCAATTTTAAAAGCAGGTTAACAAACCAAAACTGAATTTTATCTTTTTATAAATTTTAACAATATGATGTGTTCCAAACAAAAACACTAACATAATACTAGCAATAATCTATCTTGATTTTATTACAAATTACAGAGAAAGGCGTTTATGATTATGAATGAGACATGAAACTTACAACCAATAACAAAAATAAAAAGAAAGATCAAAGTTAAAGGCTTGCACATGCTTAATTTGAAGACCATTCAATATCACAAAAATTTATACAACACTTGAGTAGTAGTATATTACACTGTATTCTTGCATCAATACAAGAAAAAAAACTTGGATAATTAAACAATACCATAGTCTATAACATCACCCTTTTCTATCCCTTTCATTTGAAGCAAATCTCTATGAGATTTCTCATTTGAAACATGTAGGAAAAAAAAATCAGTAGAAATAACATGATTGAATAGCATCCAACCCTGAATGCTAAAAGTAACCAGAATGAAATTAATGTTTGAGGAAACTAAGAAACTGCACTGTATCTTCCATTTCCCTTCCTTAGAGCACAACTTCAGATAGGTATGCTTATAGAATAGCATACACTACAGTGATTCAAAAACTCTTTCCGAGAACACAAGCTGATAGGTTCTTTCTTTTTTCTTCCCTTCACACCAAAACACTTCTTCTCTTTTGCATACTAACTTTCTTGTTTCTTAAATACCACATCATAAACCTCTAGCTTCTGATCCTTTCATGATTCTTAGTCTTTTGCAAGAAGTCACAAACATGCTGCACAAAACAAAAATAAGTATAATTCTATCAGCTTTCATTCAAACACAAAATTAAACAGATTTGGGCCTATTTAGATTGATTTATTTGAGTTTATCTATAAACTCTTGCGATACTGTTAAGAAGACTGTAAATTATTTTCAGCTTTTTCTTTAAGTTCTCTAAGATAAAGGATTACTAACTTTGGTTATAAAATTAACTCATACATAAACAATTACACAATAAAAATATTTCATTAAACTATTTATCCAAACAGAATACTTAGAAAAAAAGAGAAAGAGAGCTTACTCCCATGGAACATCTCCAACTAACATCCAATCACCATCCTTGTCTTCATAAGTAGGTTCATAATCAGATCCTTTATAACCTTCTTTTTCAGAGTACTCGCCTGAAAACCAAAAACCTGTGTTAATTTCACAATATAAAAAAACAAACATTCATAATCCTAAAAACAATAAAACAAAAATTGTTCTGAATTCTGACCTATGGTTAACTTGAACATATTTTCCAAAGCTTTGAGGAGTTGTGAGTAACCTCCATAGACCCTCAAATCAATCTTTCTAAGGTAAGGAGCTCCATCCAAGCTCACTTTCACATAGATCCCAGAAGCCTCAGCCTCTTGCAAGCTGTTCTTCCTATAAGATCTTATTGGTGGCCACCCCACTATTTTAGCCCTGCCATATCATATAAAAAAAATCAATATTTAATTCAAAATTTTGATATTCCAATATAGAAATGAAAGATATTAATTTGTTAAACTTACTTTGAAGGAGGTGCTGCATCAGTGTTAGAACTTTTTGAATCACAGTGTTTGGAAGTTTCAATCAATGGTCTTTTGTTGTTTTTAACAGAAACAGAAAGAAGTGATTTTTCTTCATTTTCATTCTCATTTTCCTCTGTCCCTGGAAGTCCCAATCTAAGCTCAGTAGCCTTCAAGTTAAGATCATTCTCATATGTGACACTGTTTTCCATCTTCTCACAAATTCAGATAATAACACACTAATCCAAAAGAAAGTAGTTTATTAACTTCAAAGTTGTAATAATCTTGATTGTTAGATGTTGAAGAGTTTTGAGATGAGATGTATGCAAGGTTTTATTTTATATATGATGATAATGATAATGATAATGATAAAGGAGAAGTTTTATTTTTAATGGCATTGAATAATAAATTATGGACAAAGACAAGGAAAAGTGTCGGTAGAAGGAGGAGCAAGATGTCCCTACATTTAGAGGACAAAGGTGGGACAGAGTCATTTTCACACACTCTCCAATAGTATAATGGAAAGAAAGAGTTTTGGGAATGGTCAAGATGCGTTTTTGGGAGAGAAATAAGGAGCGTTGGCTTAAAGGAAGAGGAAAGGGAACATGACCATGTGAATTGTGAAGGGTAGGGTCCTCATACCATGTGGCTCTCATTTTTTTAATTGCTTCTGTTTGTGGGTGCTCTCTTTACATCTGTACTTCTATAACTCTTACAACAACTATCTTCTCTACTAAACATTACAATTATATTGTCTATCAACTTAATCTTACATCAAATATCAATCAATTCTTCTAATCTGTTATATTGTAAAAAAACTTTCTTGATTGTTTTTAAATACATCTATAACCTTTAAAAATTTCGTAATAAAAATATATTAACAAAATCAATGTCATATTTTCCTCTATTTACAGAGTAGTTTGGATAAGAAACTTACTATATTATTTAAATTATATTTTAATATTTTATGATATTAATTAAAAAATAATTAAATTTAAATGATCATATGTATAATTTAAAAACTAATTATATAAACTGAATATATCATAGAGAATAAATTCCAACAACAAAAATTTAATAAATTAATTAAAAAAATAGTCAAACATAGAGGACTGCGTAGCCAGTTTTGTTTAAAAATAAAAATACATGACAGTTGAGAATTTTCATTTTACAACTTTTAAATATTATCGTGACACCGACAAGTGTTGGGTAGACCCACCAACAATATTTGAATACTTGTTACAAATTTTAATTTACAATAAAATATCATTAGTGTTTATTTTTATCTTAATTCACTTGCTCCTCATAGAATTGGCTCTTTGATAGTTAAGAGTTCAACCGAAAAGAGATATGAAAAGTCTGATAAAATTTTATTTTAGTTAAGATTTAAAATTAAATTATCCTAAATAATTCATCTTTAAATGGATTTTATTCCCATTTCAAACTAATCAATTGGTCCAATATTATTATTAAAATCGACTACAAATATTAATAATGATAATAATAACAATATTTGTTGACCATTTATACCACTTAAGAAGTAATTCATGCTACATTTATTTCTATATATAAGATCTCTTCGATTAATGTACAAAAATTAAAAAAAAATTTATATTAAATTTATCAATAATGTATATTTTTTTTCAAAACTACTTTCAATTATTGAGAGAGAAAAATAATTGATCTTTTTATCATATCTCCAACGTTGAAAATTGATAAGAATCTATATTTGATCAGTTAAAAATTGTTAAGAATCGTAATGGAGCTTTTGATTTGAATTCATTTGATTTTGGTTCTATCTTATCTAACTCAGTTAACACAGATCATCTATGAGAGGATCTTCAATATCGAGACATATGTATTGTTGGTTCTTATAGTGATGTGCTATTAGAGGAAAATAATATTCAAGACTACTAAATCTCTTTTGTTTTGGTTGTCAACTCAAATGTTATTGTAATAGACAATAATTTACATTCCCAAATAAATATATATATATATATATATACACACACACACACTAATGAAGCACCACGAAGAAAAGATTATAATGATTAAGAGAATGTAGCAGTTTTGCATAAGTGTTCTACTACTAGTGAAGAGCCTTTTGCATAGGTAATTTCAAAGGCAAGGAAAAAAATGTCCAAAAAGAACTTATGTTATATATATATATATTTTACGTCTAAGGGCTAGAAAGTATGCATTGTTTGATGCACCTTTTGGAACTTTTTATTTTATTTTTATTGTGTTAGGGTCATGTCATCTCAATTTTTATTTTTTAAAGGGTAAACCACCATTTTAGTCATTAAAAGTGTAGGACGATGTCACTTTCATCCTTGACTAAATCAAAAACTCAAATTAGTCATCAAATTATCAAAATAGTCATTGAAACATATAACTTACTATCATAAAAATCTTTGAAAGATATAATTTACTCTCAAAATAGTCACTTACTGTTATAATGTCAAAGACTAAACTGACTAGCGTTTTGATGATTCAAAGAATAATTTGGGTTTTTGACTGAGTCAGGGCTCAAATGACAGCGCCCTACACTCTCATGGACTAAAATGAAGATTTACCATTTTTTTAAATAAATTTAGTTTAAAAAAGTATTTAGTCTTTTAATTTTTTATTTTTAATTAGGGTTATATTTGTGAAAAAATAATTAGTGTTTCTTTTAATTTGAAGAGGGTCTTACATAAAGGAATAATTTTTGTACAAGAGAGTCTTAGATACATGTAAGAGAAACCCTCGTTTTGTTGTGTCTAGATGAGCGATGTCTTGTTGTGCGACATGCTTGTAAATTTCTCATTTAAATGTGTCATTTCACCGCGCAAATTATTACACTTGTCATGAAAAAACATTTGTTAATGGCCCGTTTAAATGCCTGCATCGCAATGCAAATGGTCGTTTTGTTGAAGAAAATGACGAAAATCTAACTCTATAAATAGGCATGGGAATTATATTTATATGTCATATGTTACCTTTTAGTACAACAACTTAAGCATATTCCTTTTGTAGATTTCAACTATTTTTCTTTGGAATCAAGTCTCACATTGTCTAATATGATAAAAGAAGAAGGAAGTCAAAGCTAAATATTAATTCTAGTTATTTGTTATTGCTATTGATACTACTCCCTCTTTGTGTAACATCCACATATTTTATTTTTATATATTACCTTATTATGAGGAGAGGAGTAGAGATAATTATTCTAGAAATTTGTTGGCGATGGTTACTAGTTTTTAACTTAGTTGTATTTTGTTATTTTAACTTTTGGTGATAATAATAATAATAATAATAATAATAGAAAAGAAAGAAGCATAATTGGGAAACAAACGTTAAAAATAAAATTACATTAATTTGAGAAGTGAATATTTAGGGTTTTAATGCCTTAGGTTGAAAACAACACTTTCCCTAATTCTAGAAAGAAAGAAACCTCTAACTTAGTGATTCATCCCTTCAAATGAGAACTCTTTAATTATGATTATATTAATTTTAGTAGAACAAAATCTCTTCTTGATTTATTTAATTTTGTATTCCTAATTCAAAAAAAATAATTGATTTCAACAAAGACAAATACATGTTTATGCATAAGTCATTTTTTGATACATGAATATGTCTCTCTCGTATATTTATTGAATGAGTTAAACTATAGATAATATTTTTTCGTTAGGAGTTTAGATAATGTAGTGAATGAGTTAAACTATAGGATCAATTGTTAATTAGCAGTAATTAGAAATAAATAAATTAATTAAGATAGTAGGATCAATTGTTAGCAGTAATTAAAAAATAAATAAATTAAGATAGTTGCTAATATATTGTTACACACAAAAGGAAAGTTCTTAATATCGTCTTAAAAATGAAGAAAACGGTTTTTGGGAGATAGACTATTAGGAACTCTATTACCTCATTATTTTTGTAATAATGGTCACACTAATTATAGATTTTTGTACATTAATCTACAAAAATAAAAATAAATATTTTGACACTAAGTAAGAAGTAAATTAATTTGTGAAGATGTAGCATATTTGGAGTAAAGACTGTTGTGTAAGAATTTTAATAACGACGCTCATATCGGCAAAGACATCACTTTAATTATACCTATGTATGGTTGTGTTTATTCTTGAATGCACGAAATTAGATATATATTATGCTAAAATAATTGTTATCAAAATTTGAAAAATAAATGTGTGATACATTGTTATAATGATTGTGCGGAACATGTTCAAATTGTGGAAAATAAATGTTATGTAATACATTGTTATAATTGTTGTATTTGACGTGTTGTGGTTAATTCTGAAGGTGCAAATATGTTGTCGTTAATAAGTTGATCTTGCATAATATTGGTGATTTACTACAAAAGTGTCTACATTCATGCATTCATAGTTGTGTGGTGCATCCATAATTGATTGGAGCCCACATATCCTTGCAGGGATTTTGAGTTAGCGGTGTTGCTTGAAAGGACACGAAACTCTTGCGGAGAGGTGATATTCCAGGATCATTGCATTGACACATAGATTAAATAAGGTTTGTTTGGGTATGCATCTTGACAGAGGTGTAATTAGTGTTTTATAAAGATAATTGATTTATTGTACCTCCTGCTATCGGTTGTTGTTAGAAATAAGTGTTATTAATTATGTAGATATCATAATGTAATTTTTTTTAGTTTTGAACAGATGACATTCCTAATTTACTTGCGCACTCGGAGGAGTTTTTGGAGGAATAGATGAAGATATCTTCTATTTTTAGGTTTTAATTTTAGGAGGGGTAGTAGTGGTAAGCTTTTAAGGAGTTTATTTAACGTTCAAATCCAGTATATACCTTTTATTATTTTTATTGGTACAATATTTTTAAATGATCGTTTGCTTGAATTTACATGTGTAACTATATAGTTACACATATTTTTTTACACGAGAATTAAAGTATTTAAAAAAAAAAGACTAGATTTTAAACGTAGTATTTCTAGATAATGTCCACAAAAAAATGACTCTATCCCAAAATAATATTCGCATTTGACCATTTTACACATATTAACAAAAGATGATAAATGAATTCAAGATAAGGGTGATTTTATCAAACTACTCATATCAACTATTGGTTTATTTTAATTATCATAAATGCAAAGTAAATAATAATAACTTGAGAGTGTACACACATTAATTAGCTGAGTTAAATAAGAATCTATATTTGATCAGTTAAAAATTGTTAAGAATCGTAATGGAGCTTTTGATTTGAATTCATTTGATTTTGGAGAATTAGACATCATTCCAAAGGCACTTTAGGACTCTGAGATCTAGACTACACAACGTCTTAAAAATGTAATTTATGTGGTCTTTGGTTCTATCTTATCTAACTCAGCTAACACATATCATCTATGAGAGGATCTTCAATATCCAGACATGTGTGTTGTTGGTTCTTAGAGTGATGTGGTGTTAGAGGAAAATAATATTCAAGACTACCAAATCTCTTTTGTTTTGGTTGTCAACTCAAATGTTATTGTAATAGACAATAATTTACATTCCCAAATTGTTTGTAACTTGGAGATCTTGCGAGATATATATATACACTAATGAAGCACCACGAAGAAAAGATTCTAATGATTAAGAGAATGTAGCAGTTTTGCATAAGTGTTCCACTACTAGTGAAGAGCCTTTTGCATAAGTGATTTCAAAGGCAAGGAAAAAAATGTCCAAAAGGAACTTATGTTATATCTATAATATACGTCTAAGGGCTAGAAAGTATGCATTGTTTGATGCACCTTTTAGAACTTTTTATTTTATTTTTATTGTGTTAGGTTCATGTCATCCCAATTTTTATTTTTTAAAGGGTAAACCACCATTTTAGTCATTAAAAGTGTAGGATGTTGTCACTTTGATCCTTGACTAAATCAAAAACTCAAATTAGTCATCGAATTATCAAAATAGTCCCTGAAACATATAACTTACTATCATAAAAATCTTTGAAAGATATAACTTACGCTCAAAATAGTCATTTACTGTTATAAGGTCAAGGACCAAATTGTTTGTAACTTGGAGATCTTGCGAGATATATATATACACTAATGAAGCACCACGAAGAAAAGATTCTAATGATTAAGAGAATGTAGCAGTTTTGCATAAGTGTTCCACTACTAGTGAAGAGCCTTTTGCATAAGTGATTTCAAAGGCAAGGAAAAAAATGTCCAAAAGGAACTTATGTTATATCTATAATATACGTCTAAGGGCTAGAAAGTATGCATTGTTTGATGCACCTTTTAGAACTTTTTATTTTATTTTTATTGTGTTAGGTTCATGTCATCCCAATTTTTATTTTTTAAAGGGTAAACCACCATTTTAGTCATTAAAAGTGTAGGATGTTGTCACTTTGTTCCTTGACTAAATCAAAAACTCAAATTAGTCATCGAATTATCAAAATAGTCCCTGAAACATATAACTTACTATCATAAAAATCTTTGAAAGATATAACTTACGCTCAAAATAGTCATTTACTGTTATAAGGTCAAGGACTAAACTGACTAGCGGTTTGATGATTCGAATAATAATTTGGGTTTTTGACTGAATCAGGGCTCAAATCACAGCTCCCTACACTCTCATGGACTAAAATGACGATTTACCATTTTTTTAAATAAATTTGAAGAGGGTCTATCATAATGTTTCTTTTAATTTGAAGAGGGACTTACATAAAGGAATAATTTTTGTACAAGAGAGTCTTAGAAACATGTAAGAGAAACCCTCGTTTTGTTGTGTCTAGATGAGCGATGTCTTGTTGTGCGACATGCTCGTAAACTTCTCATTTAAATGTGTCATTTCACCGCGCAAATTATTACACTTGTCATACAAAAACGCTAGTTAATGGTCCGTTTAAATGCTCGTATCACAATGCAAATGGTGGTTTTGTTGAAGAAAATAACAAAAATCTAACTCTATAAACAGGCATGGGAATCATATTTATATGTCATATGTTAGCTTTAAGTACAACAACTTAGCATTCCTTTTGTAGATTTCAACTACTTTCCTTTGGAATCAAGTCTCACATTGTCTAATATGATAAAAAAAGAGGGAAGTCAAAGCTAAATATTAATTATAGTTATCTGTTTTTGCTATTGATACTACTCCCTCTTCTTTGTGTAACATCCACATATTTTATTTTTATATTTTACCTTATTATGAGTAGAGGAGTAGAGATAAATTATTCTAGAAATTTGTTGGTGATGGTTACTAGTTTTTAATTTAATTGTATTTTGTTATTTTAACTTTTGGTAATAATAATAATAATAATAATAATAATAATAATAATAATAATAATAGAAAAGAAAGAAGCATAATTTGGAGACAGACGTTAAAAATAAAATTACATTAATTTAGAAAGTGAATATTTAGGGTCTTAATGGTTTAGGTTGAAAACAACATTTTTCCCTCTAGAAAGAAAGAAACCCCTAACTTATTGATTCATCCCCTCAAATGAGAACAACTCTTTTAATTATGATTATATTAATTTTAGCAGAACAAAATCTCTTCTTGATTTATTTAATTTTGTATTTCTACTTAAAAAAAAATTGATTTTAACAAAGACAAATACATGTTTATGCATAAGCCATTTTTTGATACATGAATATGTCTCTCTCGTATCTTTATTAATTTATTGATGATAGGTAAGAATCTTTCATTTATTGATATTTTTTTAGATCTTAATCAACTATCAGGAATCTTGGTGCTATATTTTGGTAAATAAATAATTTTAGGTTTTAATTTTGAAAAATCTCTTTTAATTTTAGGTTTTAATTTTAAGAGGGGTAGTAGTTGTAAGTTTAGGGAGTTTATTTACGTTGAAATTCAGTATATACCGTTTATTATTTGTGTTGGTACAATATTTTTGAATGATTGTTTGCTTGAGTGAGTTTACATGTGTAATTATATATTTTGTTTATACGAGAATTGAAGTATTTTAAAAAAAAAAGAACCATATTTTAAACGTAGTATTTCTAGATAATGTCTAAAAAAATGGGATGTTACACTCTGTCCCAAAATAATATTCGCATTTGACCATTTTATACGTATTAAGAAAAGATGATAAATGAATTCAAGAGAATGATGATTTTACCAAACTACTCATATCAACTATTGATTTATTTTAATTATCATAAATGCAAAGTAAATAATAATAATTTGAGAGTGTGCACACATTAATTAGATAGTACAATTGGAAATAAATATTTTAAGATGCATTGAAAATTAAAAACGACAATTTTTTTTATAAATGTGATAATTATTTTGAGACAAAAGAAGTACCAATTTATTTTGAAATGTGAAAAGTAAACATTAATTATATTTATTGGTGGTACAATTATCACTCGAAAAAACATTGGTCTCAAGATATTTGTTCCAACGATGAACATGGCTCCAAGTGATCCTAGACTACCATTTAAATTTAGGTATAAGCAATTTCTTTTGACTCTATGTTTAGCAATGACAAATAATAAAAGTCAAGGCGAATCTCTATCTCATGCGGGGATATATCTTCCTAGGCCTATTTTTACCCATGGTCAACTTTGTGTTGCATTATCTAAAGTGAAATCAAGAAATGGTTTGTAGCTACTTATTCTCAATGACAAGAGTTAGGTTTGTAATACAACTATGAACATTGTTTATCAAAAGGTTTTTCGTAATGTATAATTTTAAATTATAAATTTACATTATTATTTAAAAGAACTTCATTTTAGTATCTTTACAAGGGAATACTAAATTTTAATTTTGTTTAGGGTTCAATGAACTCTATTTTATTCAATACGAAGAATGTTAACTATTATGTATCAACGTTTGCACTAATGATTCTTCTACAACTATTTCATAATTTATTTTAACTTTGTCTGTTTAGTTTATATTGTCAAACTCTTAATATTAAAAATAATGACAATTTATAATTTATAAATACATAAATTATAAATTTTTATGTTATGTTCAATCATATATTTTAATTTGTAATTATACCATAGTTTAAAATTTATATTTTTCACATGCATAATCGTATTTATATCCCATGGAACGTAAATGCTCAACTATACAATAGACAATTTAATAATAACAATACATTAACTATACAAACCGTTTTTCTTAATATACTTAAAACACTCCATGTTTATAAAGGGACGGAAGAAGTATATGAAAAAAGTTATTTCACTCCGTGGAAATGGGAAGGCATTAATGGAATAATGAAATCCTAGTAGAACTATTACTAATTTCGGTTGATTAATTGGAGTAGCAGCTAGAACAAAACACTCACAACCTCTATTGAATGGTTCATTGGACCAGCGACATCAATGTTCATCTTGTAATATGGTTCAGAAGGAGGAGACCAATTAGGGAGAGAGGTTACCAACAGATTTACCACATCAGTATTGATTATCAATTTCCACTCATCAATTATAGCCCATGTTTTACGATAATTCTCACCAACATGAATGAATTTACCTTCAAAGCAAAATTTGTGACTAACATGCCCAACTGTCACAACTAATGTGACAACATCAAATATACGAGGTTGGTTTGATGATTAGAGTGAAAGAGTTAAAAAACAAAATAATAAGAATGTCGATAGATTTAATTTTTCACTTTTAACAAATAATAACAATATTAATTATTAATATTAGTCGTTGAAAAAAAAAAACTAACGTGACAATATACAAATTTTTAGAATGACAAAGATCAATGGAACCTCAAATATCTAAAATTACAAACAAAATTGCTTGTGTAGTCATAGATTAAATATATCTATATTTTTATGGTATGAGAAATGCTAATATTTGTAATGTCTTACAAATAGAAACTTTAAATTAAAATGTGCATTCTATTTCTCAAAAAATTAAAAATTGTTGTTTTTAATATATAATTACTATTTGATTATTTGTCTTATCATTAACATGAGCCCCTAACTCAAATTTAAGGTTCATATTTAGATGTGGAGGGCTATATGCTGAAAGACCCTTAAATCCCTAAACATCAATTATGGAATTCTGAGTTGTATTTATACAATGTTAGCTACTTTTGTGTTTAAATAAAACTTTTGAATATAAAATGTAGTTGAAATAAAACCTTAAAAATATTTTGGAGAGTTGGATAATTGAGAGTTTTAGAGGAAAAAACTTTAGAGCCATAAATAATCATATAAGAGTTTAATAAAACCTAATTCATTTTTAAAAATATTTTTACAAGTGTCTTTAATTAAAAAAACAAAAGTAAATCCTTTCCTCCTTTTTAGATCAACCGGTCTTGCAATCTTCATCAATTTTGAGATATATCTGGCAAATTTACAAATAAATTGATTCCAATACAAAACCACAAAGAATCGTCTTAGAGGGAAAAAAACAGTCCTTTAACACATGTAATTAGATGATGAGTAAGGAAAATAATATTTGGTCTTGGAACAAATAAACATGACAGATCTTTAGGTACGTGCTGCTGGTTGATGTAACAAAAAGAATACACATTGCAAGACTATATAGTCTATTGAAACTCAAACAATAAGGACCCTGTACAGGATGTCAAAAGCTGTAAATGTTGGGCATAAAGCTAAAATCACAAAAGTCGGTGCTATATATATGGTGGCTACTTTGTAATAACTTGAGGGTTTTTAAGTCCATGTGTTTGGGTATCACTCAAATTTAATGATAATGGAATAATGTCATAGTTTGTACTTAAATATATAATTAAGCTTAATAATAGAATTAGAAAATAAATTTCTAATGTCCATAAGTCAATTCAACATGTATTAATATAACTCGTTTTTAAATTAACAGTTAAATGAATGAGTTATTATTTAATAAAAATTATTTAATAAACATTTAAAAAGTTATAATAAATAAGATCATTTATAATGGAAAGTGTTATTCTAATTTTTTCTTATTAAAGATCATTCTCTATTAGCCATTTTCGTTAGAGAATAATTAATATGTATGTCTTTATTGAAAAGAATTTTATATAGATAATTTTTGTTTTCTCTCTCGTCTATGACTTGCACACTCCACCATTAAATAAGATAATTAATATGTATTTGTTATTATTGTTGTTGAAAAATAATAATAAAATGTTATTATAAATCTCATTTAGTAATTTTTATAGAAGTGATTAGATTACTCGTTAAGGACTATTATTAAAAAAAATATAAATGCACGGTGTTTACACATAGAACCATGCGAGACTAGTTTAAATACTCATTTAGAAATTTACTGTTGTGAATGCTTTAAATAATATTCGCCAAAAGTATTACTGAAATAACATTTAAATTTGCTAATAATATATCTTAAATGCACTTTCAATAATCCTATTTTAAAAACTGAGTTTTTGATTATCTAATTTAATATTTTTCATGACTTTCATTGCCACTCCATTTTTGGATTATTTTTGTTGATGTGACCTATTTATTGGACATGGACAACTTTTATGTGGTCACAATAAATATTAATATCGTTAATTAATTTATTATTTATTATTTGTAAAATATTTAATTATTAAAATAAAATATTTAAAACTTAAAGATGAGCAAAAAAGCGAATAGACAACATCAATAAAAATGACCCCAAAATGGAATGATGATTGTCGGAAAAAAAAATGAAATTAAGGAAACTAAAAAGTCATTTTTTAAATAAAATGACCAAAAGTTAAAAGTTATAAAATAGGGGACATTAATAATAGTGAATATTAAATATCTAATAAAAAACAATATACAACATTTATATAATGCTTGTAAACAGTGAAATTATATTTTTCCTTTAAATTATTTTTTTTAAAGTATAGTAGTCCACAAATTACTATTTGATTCACAAAAATTATCATTAATTTATTTGTTAAATAAACAATTGTATCAAAGACCGTCAATTAATTAATATACCGTATAGGCTCCCTTAATATAAAAGAACTGCAATCATTTCACATTCAGGGCAAAAACATTTGGTTTAATTACCTCTCCCAAATTTTATCTTTATTGAGTGAAAAAAAATGTTATTTTTGTTTTTGACTTTTGTAGTATACAATATTTATTCAAAAAAACACTAATATAAAGACAACATTTACAGTAGCAATTGTAAAGTTAACTTTTACGATGAAGAAAAAATTTGAACCGCAAAGATAACTTTACAATACACATTTTTTATTCATTCCTTGAAGATATTTTATAGTAGCAACTTAAAAGACGACTTTTTCAGTGAAGAAAAAGTAAAAACCGTAAAAGAATAACGTGTACGTTTTAAAATATAAACAACCCATATGAAGAAAAAAAAAAGTGTTATAACTAAACAAGATCAATTATCAAAAATATAATTTCTTAAAATTTAAGTTTAGTCTAATGCCTATAACCATTTGGATTGTCCAACTCAAAACACTAATGAACATAATAAATATGGTACACTTAGTATATATTAACTATTTCTCACTATATATGTTAATATTTTCTATATTAAATTTTGTTATTGTTCTTATTGTTGTATTTCCAAATGAATGGTAGAATTTAATTTGTTTTCTACTATGGAAACTTGGAAATTAAGTGGATAAAATTTGATTTTTTTTCTCTCAATATAAACAGAGATTGTTAATTAAAAAACTTTATATGCTATATTCATTTAAAGGTGGAAATAAACATGACTGAATTAGACTTTACATAAGTAAATAAGTTTTGCGTGTACAAATTTTAAAAGTGAAGTGAATGTGTTATTTGTCATGGTTATTTTTTCTTCCAATCATTTAAAATGTCTTATATAACCAATTAACTTTCTTTAAAATATTTTATATTGACATCTTTAAATTGACTATGGAACTATTAGGTCATTAAACTCTATTTTGAATCTAACATTAACTTTTAGAGATTTTGATTGAATATGATATTGTATTTAAATTTTTTAATATCCTCCAATGTGAAGAAAAAAAAGTTTACATAAAATAAGTCACTGGTTAGCCAATTTATAATAATAAAATCTATATTTTTATAATAAATAATAATTTACTTAATCAAGCAAGCTGACCTAGTAGATCTAATGGTTATTTTTTATAGACGTTAAAAAAAAAGAGATAGTTAAAAAAACTTTAGTTTTATCTATTTTTTTGTACTTAGTGATACACAAGAACTACAATTAACAATATGTATGTATATATCTCAAAAGATTTGTTAATATACATCAACTTATTTTTTAAAAAGAATACATTAGCAACTCCCACGGGCGTTTGTTAGAATACACTTTTATGGTCTGTTTAGGATTTGAATTTGAAGGGTTTTGAAAGATTGAGTCCATATTTTAATATATATTTGATATTTTAAAATATTTTAAAAATACAATATAATAAATGAGTTATAATATAATGTTATTTTTTTAATTTTTTAAAATATCAAAATATATATTTAATCTTCCCAAATATTTCTTCCAAAAATCAACTCACAAACACACTCTTAAAATAAATATGTTAACAAGTTATAACTAAATATTTGGTGAATACACCCTACTTTGAATATCGCTAAAATATGTATTTATAAAAATTTATGAATGTATTCTAAGTGTCTAACATTCTCCGTATATAAATTAGGAAAATTGCGATTTACACATGTTATTGGAAAGTTTTGCACCTATTTCTGCTTGATCATTCCTATCTCTTCCTCTCCATCTTTCATCATCCTTCTCGTTGGCATGGTATTGGTAAGAGAAAATAAAAATGACCAAAACAACAAATTGAAAGGTAAAAGAATGAATGAACAAAAAAAACAAAGCACATGTGTAAAAAGGATAAAAAGATTAAATAAAAATGGCTAATATTAGCAAGTATTTTAATACAGCTGCTAATAATTTATATTTAAAAATATTGTATTGAAAAGTATATTAGAAACTGTGTATTTAATTTTTGAAAGAATTCTTTTGAATATTGCACTTGTGACCTATAAAAAAATATCAAAGAAATTTGTCAAAAATAAATAAATAAAATGGATAAATCATCATATTAGTTTTTGAAAGTATATGTCGTTGTCATTTTGGTCCCCCACTCAGCAAAAAATTCAAATTAGTCGTCAAATCATCAAAATATTAGTTGTTTAGTCTCTAACATTATAATAGTCATAAATTATTTTGACAGAAATTGTATTTTTCAATTACTTTTATGATATTAAGTTGTATCTTTTATAGTCTATTGTGACCGATATTATTAGGTTACACGTCTTGTATTGGGTTCGAACTCGAGACTTCATAGCTGTATGAGTTAATTACGGTAGAATTTACTATCTCTTCTAATTTAAAAAAAAAATAGTGGTTCACCCTAAAATAATACTAGTATCTTATTTTTCTTCACTATTTTATTTTGTATAAATCAATTATCCTTTGCGCGCATCTGTAGAAACTAATTTCCCAAAGTTTTTAAGACCCAGATGATTAAGCTAAACTGGGTATTTTTAAGAACTTTACCGTTGTTGCATGCTCAAACTTGATGGAACCCAAGATCTTGGTTAAGCTTAAAGATACACATATCATCTTATCTAAGGCCTCTTGGGGATATTAATTATGTTACAATAAAAAAGAAATTATTTCCTCTTTGTAAAAATAGATATATACTTACGTATATTGATATAGATTAGTGATGTATATCAAATATACTTGGAGTGATGAGTTTACAAAAATAGATTGAAAGTGAAGATTACATTATATATCCGACAAGAAGATACCTATGACAATGAAAGTGAAGAACAGATGAAACACGTGTGGTGTCTCTTTGATGGGTCCCTACCCTACCCAATCCACACGAGAGGACTAGTAAGATCAATGGACCCACGATGATGCAACCAAGAACACAAACAAACAAACACACTTATACCCATTTTCAAACTTGAAGTCCATTCCAACCCACTTTTGTTGTCTTGTGTCCTTTTGGTCTATATCCATGCACGTCTATGCATCCAAGCCCATTCGTGCGCAACCTTTTAGCTTCAACTTCATCCTTATTTCACATCTTTCTCATTCACTTTGAAGTTGGGACCCGCCACCTATTATTATATGAATTATAACAAAAATGTGTTTGTTTTTTTAACTATATATTGTTATTATCAAGAAAATGCATCTAAAAATATATGTTAGTGATTAAAAATAAAAATTTTATTTTTTAATTTGTATTTTTAACTCATTAAAAATTTAAATATTTTTTTTAAATTTTATTATCTTTGCGAGGGCGTGATACCTTAACTGTTATTATTATTGTTATAGGTGAAATTGAAAAGTAATCATTGGCTTTGGTGATAATCAATTTTTGTCGAAAGACTAATTGATTTTTTAAGTAAATTCATTAGTGATGGGAATAGGTTAGACTGTTTCTTAGGGGCCTATGACATGACCTACTTATGATCTGTTCTGTTCTAGCCGGTTTAATAAGAAGATTAGGTTCAAACTATTTTCAAAGCCTATTTATTTAAATAGATCATACTCAGACTTATAAAAAAATCTATTAGTTCTGACATGTCGGTCTATATATATATTATTTATTAATGTTATTTTTTAGTATTATTTATTTATATTATTGTTTCCTATTTTAAAGCCTACCAATTAGGCTATTTTAATATTATCTTATTATATTAGATTTGATTATAATTTTATTAGTTTTTCTTGTATATAAATATCTAGTTTAGCCTATTTAAAAAAAATGTAAAATATAACATTAAATATTTTAATGTGAATAAGGCTTTTAAATAGGCTTTCAGGTCAGACCAGACTTTTAAAAAGGTCAGGTCAGGCCGGAAAAAAAACCTACGGTAGACCGTAGGTCAGGCTTAAGCCTAAAAAATTAATCGTAGGTCAGACTCAAATCTTTTAAAGTCTGGCCTAACCTGATCTATTCCTATCCATAAGAGTCACCCATCTGAAATATTTTTTAAGCCTAACTACCTGCATAATCACGTAAAAAATGTGTTTTATATGATTTATATAAATAAAATTTAACAGAAAATATCAAATGTATTTGGATTTGTTCATTTATTTTTAAACAATGTTCATAAAAAGAGAACTAACTCTAACATCTTTTCTACCTTAGACTCGTTTACAATCCCTCACTTAAAATTTGATTCAGAAAAAAAAAAAAGAAAATAGATGAACGAAAATAACCCTAACATTCACGAATTTTGGTGTTGGTGAAATTGAAAAATGGTTACTAGCTATTCCTTATTGTCGGACCGGGCTCCCCTATATGAAATGGGCTATACACCCTTAAAAACTTTTCATTTAATACAAATTTGTTTGACCTTATATGAAATGGGCGACAAGAAAGGAGTTTGTGAAGAAAATTATACTTCGGACCCTTTTAATTGGTCTGCATACCCTACACATTTAATACAAATTTATTTGACCTTTTTGAGTTTTAGTTACATTTTTTCTATAATATTTTTGAGTTTCCGCCGAAATATAACATTTTTATAAGAGTGAAGGTCAATTTTAATCCACGAGAAAATTTTAAAGATCTACTTTAGTTTTTGAGAAAAATAAAAACACCTTTTAGTTCATAAAAAAAATAAATCAGACCAAATTAGTCCTTATGTGAACCACAGTTAGAAAATTATATTTTTTTTGTTAACTTGTTCGATTACTCATCTACTTGATTCTTCCACGGGTAGTTTCTATAAAAAAAAGACAATTAGGTCCTTCACAATAATTAAAAATAGACAATTAAATCCATAACAATACTTAAATGAATAATTTAATCCATACAACAAAAAATTCACTAAATTGTAATATAATTTAAAAAACAAAGTCAATAATATTCAAATTAAACAACAACGGTATCCAAAACGATCCAAAACATAAGATATACAAAAAAGGTACAAGTATGTACCAAAACCAAATATCCTTTGAGTGCTCATACTAATTTTATGTTTATGTACTATTTGTGTTTCATCTGTGCATCAGAACACTATGATCCAATTCTTAACCAACTAATTTATTTTAATTTGTTGACTTGATTTGTGTTTGTCACTTAAATTTGAATAAGAAATTCACATAAAATAGCAAAGAATAAGAACAAAAAAAAAAACCACAACATGGTAAATTAAGAACCAAAAATCCCGTCAACAATAAACAAAATATCCACAAATCGCAAAGGCCAAATAAAAAATTCACATAAAATAGCAACAACAAGGCAAAAATCGCATGAACAGTACATGAAAATCGCACCTTAAAAAATGCGAGAATTAAGAACAATAACACACCTTCAAAAACACGAGGGCGAAGAAGAAAATTGTGAGATGAAGAATAAAATGTTGCTTCTAAAATGACAGACCACTATGAAATTAAAAGGGTTTTTATCTTGGCTCGATTTATTTTTCTTAGCGACTAAAAAATGTTTTTATTTTTATCTATGATTAAATTGAGTCTCTCAAAACTTATTAGAGACCAAAATGAGTCTTTACTCTTTTTATACAAAACTTAAAATCTAAAATTCTTAATTTTTAAAACTTCGAAATGCAAATTTCAATACTTCGAAAAATTTGGAACCTATTTTTGTTCCTCCATTTAAAAAAAAAACTTTAGTTTTAGGTTTTTCTAAATTAATTTTTAAATGAAATTAAATTCTTATTTAAATACTTAAAGAACTTTTTTGAAATTTCATATGGATTGTAAGGGTATAAAGTATAATTTTTAAAAGGAAAAATCAATTGATTAATTTTTTAATAATATATTATTAAACTAGTTTGATTTAAAATATATAAAACCTAATTCAACTGTAAATCGATTGATTAAATTATTATTTATTTCTTTTTATTATTTTCACCGTAAACGCATAAATATCTAAGATTTTCACACTAATAGTGCAACTTTTTTACACATGTTAAATCATACATACATCTACTTAAATTTATACCATAACAATATCTTATTATGCTAAAGTGTATTGTAATTTACTTATTTTGGAATGGCGTGTAATCAAATTTATGAAAATAGACGAATTATTATTCATTTATGCCATCAATATAATGCAACCGATCAACAAATTTCAAATGCAAATATAAAATTATCAATCTATCATAGGAGTGCACACATGAGAAAAAACATCATACATTGTAAATTAATTTTAGTGAAATTACAAACATTTAATTTTATCATTTTAGTTATAATTTTCATAACTAAATATCCACTCAATCAAATGTTTGAATTGACTATTGATATAAAATATTTTACATCGAAATTACATGTTATCGAAATTGCTGTAAAATATTTTACATCGAAATTACATATCATCGAAATTGCTATAAAATATTTTACATCGAAATTACATATCAACATATCAACATATGTGGTCAAAGTGAAGGAAAGGTGGGTGACAAATCTTTTACTACACTCATTTTTAAATAAGTTTTACTTCCTTCCTATCACACTAATTCATATATTTGTCTATTATATATTAAGAAAAAAATATATAAATAAAAGACAAAAATATACAGTAATATTTTTATTAATTTTTTTATAAGCATACTTTTACTATATAATCTTAATCAAGCATTAATGTATTTATCATTAACATAAATGTAAAGTAAAAAATAATAATGTATATAATATTAATTAGACAATACAATTAAAAAAAATAATTAATGTTATCTTAAAAAATAAATGTGTCAATTAACTTGGAATAATTACTTTTAGTAAATTGATCCATTGTTATGAGATAGAGAAAAAAATTTAGAACAAAAATCGAATTGACTAGTTGTTTTATGTTTTAAGACCGATTAATTAAATTTTTTCAATTTTATCTCTATCATTAACAATTTTGTACACCACTCAATTTATCTTAGGCCACTAAGTTTTTTTTTTTTAAAGTCCATTGTGTATTTATTACAATAATTTAAAACACTTTTTGTTTCTTGATAACTATCACATTTGTAAAAAGTTGTCTCAAATTGACGACACTTTAGTTTTTAAAACAGTTTTAGTTATCTTTTATCAATTATACCATTCATAACTAATTAATATTATGTATATCATTTTCAAATTTTTTTAGTATACATTTTATGACAAAAAAGAAAAATACATCAATGATCAATAAAAATATTTTAATAAAATTATCATTTTATTATGTTTATTTATCATTTTCTCTTAGTACATGTGAATTGATGAAATGCGACTTTTATTTAGAAACACAAAACTATCTAATATCATTGAAGATAATTATATAAAATTATTACGGTTGTTCCTTCATTTATTGTTTTGTTTTTGTTTCAAATAGCCTAATGGAGGACACATAACATGTTAATCCAAGACTAAGCCTATACTTTCTTATGTGGGAAAATGTTGAAAGAAGGAGGCAATAATATTCCAAGGAAAATTAAAGGTCAAGATGTGTTATATAAACACACCAACCAACTACCAACGGAAGATCACAATCATTTCCACATCTTGGGTCCTTACTCCAAAACAGCTTCCACGTGCCATAGATCTCTAATATCTCATGCAATTTTTCAGAATCTCTTTAAATCAACATACTTTGTCCATTCCCACTTCAGATAGGCTAATATAGCTTAGGTAGGGCAACATATAACCTTACAAGTTTGTAACGTGAATCTTTCGAAGTGAGAAGTTTTGTATTTTTAATCTTTTTTTTTTCTTCCAAAAACACACACATATATATATATATATATAGAAGAAGGAGAACAACTACTCTTTTTGGACATACATATTATACTAACCGATAAAATGATCATATCTTCTTTTCTAAAAGCATGGGGATTCTTTTGTCAGCCACTACTTGATTCGGCATCCCCTTTGGTTTTAGCAAAGATTATAAAATACACATGCTTAAATATGTTTAGTGGTATAAAATTTCCAACATTTTAATTTTAATTTATATAAAATAAAAATATAATTTTTAATTATTATAAAATTATCATGCATATAATTTTAGACTCTGTTATTAAATGAATGTATATTTTTCAATGAATTTTTTCAAGCATATTTATAATAATATAAAAAATTTATATACAAAAAATGAGCTTAAAATTCAATTTCAAAATATATATTTTTGTTACTTTTATCTTAAGTTTTTTACATTTAAAAATTCATATTTAATTCATCTAAACTTAAAAAATTCTAAATTTTTGTGCAAAAACTTTTTATGATGTTATAAACATGCTTGAAAAAAAAAATCATTCAAAAACTTTAAAATTTAAGAACAATTAAGCATGTTTCATTTCAACATGAACTAAAACTATTTGATTGATAATTTTGCATGGGCTAAAATTGTATTTTTATTTTATAGGAACTAAAATTAAAATGTTGAAATTTTATAGTTAAAAACATATTTAACCGTGAAATATAAAAGCACGAAATGGGTCTTATTCCCCTTTCCTAAACCCTAACCTAAACAATCAAAATTTAAAATTATTTGATGACTATGTTAATTATTATTAGAATATATTGGTATATATTACTTGGTCTACAAAGTTACTTATAAGTCATGTTTTTCTAGATAACAACTGGGTTGAAATCTAAAAAAGAAAACAACTATAGACAAATTAAGCGGAGGAAAGATACACCCTAAAATTATCAGCTAGAATTTGAACTATTGCAAGGGCAAACTCATTAAAAAGCACAAACCCTCGATTTGAAACACACCATAGATTAGCAAAAATATCAACACAACAATTCGCTTCTCGATATATGTAGGTAATTCGAACCTCTAATTAAGACTCAACAATCTCTTGATTTTCTTCATAATGCTCCACCCTTGTGCACTCTCTATCTTATCTTGATAGGTGCTATGAACAACCACAGAAGAATCAACCCGAGCTTCCAATCTTGCACTCCTAATAACCGAGCCAAACTCAAACCTTCAAATAACTCCAATAGTTTTGCCGTGTAAGCACCGCTAGTTCCAAAATATTTGATAAATCCAACTATCCATTTACCACTTCCATCTGGTAAAACCCCACCACAACCTATCAAACAACTCCAATTTTACTACTTCATGCGTATTTAATCTCGTCCACCTAGGATGTGGAGGAGACCAATAAATATGGACAATATCTTGATTCGTTTCATACATTACATCATGATATTGTCCATATTTATTGGTCTCCTCTACATCCTAAATTTTCACGGACTAGTTGAGTTTGAGTCATGCACCCTGTAGTTTTGACACTTCCATAGCTAAAAATAAGTTCTTGCTCATACAACATCCCAATTTAAATCATCATTCATACCTATATGATATATAGTAAATGTTCTAATCAATCCACTGCTCTAAGATACCAAGAAAGAACTGTCCTTGATGTTCTTCAATATCCACCAAATGTCTCCAAAATACATTAGCCAAAGGCCAATTGGTAATCAATCTATCATGTAAGACTTGCCACTTGAAGACTCTCACTTTTTCAACTAATGCAATATGCCAAATTTGACTCCACATTTCAAAACTTGTATGTTCATGGTTACAAGAAAGTAACTTATATGCTTCTGCTACATTGAACCTTCCCATTCTGTTACCCAACCAAATAATAGTATCAACGCAATTCTCACAACTAGAAGCCAATATTGATTCTTTTTCATCCGAGGCCACATATTAGCTACTGTTTTCCATACGTGTATATCCGTAATTGGTTCACAGTGATATTCTCACCATTTTCAATACTTCCTCTACCATATTTTTCGCAACGAATTAACTTTGGTCCAAATAATTTTGTCTCCTACCATCAGAGCCCACCCTAGCTTCATAATACAACCATCATTCATAGTCTTAAGATTACATAGTCCTATATTCCATTCAATGCATTTTTGGTTCCTTGATTTTGGTCCCTCAATTATAATTTTAGAAATTTCATACATTTGGTACATGTGTATAATCGGGGGGAAATTAAGCTAATGTGGCCAAGTAATTTGATGGTGTGACATTAGTTGAGTTGTTGAATTGAACTTCTCTGATTTTCATGTCATTGTTTAACCATATTTTATTTTAATTAACCCAAATAAATCACTTCAACTATACTTAAACAATTATTATAGATTAATGTCAAAATTTATATATATAATTTATATGATAATAACTTTTAATTCAGACAATTGATTTTATAAATTATTTATTTGACATGATGTTATTGAATGAATGTAATTATTAGGGTAGCTCTTTAAGTGTATTTTGATTACTTCAACATGTGAGGAGGGATCATATTACACTCGAATAGTTACGCTAACAATTATACTCATTTAATAAATCATATTGGATACATATTTTGTTAAATCAATTATTGGATTGAAAGTTATTCGCATATATATCATACGTATATACAAATTTTGAAATTAATTCATCATCATAATTATTTTCTATGTGAACAAGATACATCAAAATTAACGTTATATACAGTTATACTGTTATCGTTAAATTTTTACACACCCTTATAACACACGAAACAATTATAGATTAATTACAAAATATATAGATATAATATATATATGATAATAACTTTTAATCCAAGAGTTGATTTTGAAAATTATTTATCCGACATAGATGTTATATTATTGATAGTATGTATTGCCGATTCAGAGGTGTAAAAAAAAACTTTATAAACTTTTTTTTAGTCAAAACCTTTATAAACTTTATTTTTTCTTATAAAGCAAAAATTCACACATATTCCTCCTCTTCCTCTTGGTCCCATGCCCTTGATCCTACACTGATCTCCAGGTATTAAGTTTTTGACCAAGGACCACATAGTTTGACTTGGTTGTTATTGACACTAAATCAAGATATAGGTATATTAATTAGGACCACTCTTAAAAATCCTTCTACGTTACAGCTAGTATCACAAAAAAAATTAGCTATATGGGATTATCTAAAATTGTATTAAATTTCTATATAGATAAGGATATGCATGGGATTTCCCTACACTGAAAATTGGCTTCTTGTATTCTTATGTGATTAAGACTAGATGAAGTCTAAAAGACGAAAAGGGTATGTTTTTATTTGGACAAGTCCATCTGGGAATAGTTTTTAGAATATGTGGCCAAGAGGACATGAATCCAATTGGATACTTATCATTGAGGTAGGTTAGAAAGAAACATCCAATATGGGGTTAAGTTGGGATGTTGACAGGGCAAGGGCACAGCTAGGGTTTGAGATGTTTCCTTCTCTTTAGGATGTGACTTGTCTCTAAGTCATTGCCATACCCTAAAAGTTCAATAGTTATGATATAGTGATTTATCATCATCATGTGCCTTGCTAGAGTGTTGGAGATTTGCAATTGCTATCCAATTTTCTTTGCTTATGTTCACATTATTTGAATACCATGATTAGGACACAATATTTTAAATTTATCTTAAAGTCCCTTAAAACTAGCTTGCTAGTTTTTCTAGTATTTTTCTTCAAGTACATTTTTAAGTAGCTGTAAATTTTTTCCTTTATAAATTCCCTAAGATGAAAAATTATTTCATGTCCTTGATTGTTAGTTTAAGATCTGAGAGCAATAATTGTCTTTTTTTTTTTTTATATGTAAGAATTGTTTATAGAAATGCATGTGCTAAAGGCTTCAATGGAAGCGTCTTGGAAGAATCTCATCTAAACTATAAGTGTGAACAATTTTTTTTTTAAACAAAATAAAAATGCATTATATACGCGTGTAATGCGTTAGTCGTGCTTTAATTTGGTGATGATTAGCTACCAAAAAACAATTTGGTGATGATTATTGATTGTATATATTAATTTTTCACAATAATTATTTTATATAAATTAAGAAGAAACAAATACTTTTTAATAAACAAACTAAGAAACATGTATAAATAAAATATAGATTAATACATTTGTTATATTACTTTTATGAAGTAATTTATTCAAAAATAAAATACAAGTAAAATATTCGTTCTTCAAAAATTGATTTAATTATATATAAAATAAATATATCAATTTTTCAAATACCTTTTTATTTATATTTATAAATGTATGATAAAAGATTTTAAATTAAAAATAATAAATATAATATTAATTAGATAATGTACAATTGAAAAATAATAATTAATATTACTTCATGCTAATTATTGTAGGTCACTTTTTTAAGAATAGATCAATTATTACTTTATATTTTTTGTTGAAAAAGAAATGTATCAATTATTGTGAATGGGAGATAGTATTATCTTTATTACACCCAACGAATTTAATGAAACGGAAGGAGACTGAAAAGACATGGAATATTTCAAATTGACTTAAAACTTATTTCATTTGTGTGTTTATTGCTATGTCTCAAGAATTTTATAAATGAAACAAGGACCTGTGAGATTTATAAATGGATAATATGTTTACTACGTTTAGTCAAACAAAAAAAAAGTTTACTACATTTATTACTGCAGATTAAATTCATAAACTCATGGTACATATAATAATAAGGATAGTTCATTTAAGCTATACTGTTTAATAATTTAATATAAACGGTAAATTTTATTAATTTAATTATTGATTAATGTTGTAATATAGTAATAATTAAATATGTAAAATTTTATTTAAATACAAGATTCTTAGTCATATAATCTAACAATCAATATTTATTTATATTTTTTTAAAGTTTATTATACGTGCGTTTGATATGATTTAATGAAGTATCAAATAGTTTTAAAATTTTATAAAAATTTGTGCAGTTATATACTCAATAAGAATTTTTTATTTGATAATTGTATTGGTAAAATTTATCGTTTATATTAAATTATTAAATAAAATAATTTATCACAGAGTTACTCCCAAAGTCAACGAATTATCTATATGTATAATATTCTAATAACCCATTAAATTTAATGCAATTTTGAGTTTTTTAACTTTGAACTCAACTTCATAAAGCTCATAAAAATTTATTTCTTCAAGCAATGCACTCCATTACTAAAAATATAAAAATTGATTTGATAATCGAGATGATAAAATTAAACAATAGAATAATAAGAAAAACTGTGAATTTGATTCTTATTTAATAATATATTAAAATATTAATAATATTAATTGCTAATTACTAGTATCACACGGTTAAAACAAGGAAGAAAAAAAAACACTATTGTTCAGCTAACTATTGGGTAAAACAAGAGAAGAAAAACACACTCCATTGCTCAGCTAACTATTGGGGCACTGAATGCTGGAATTTTTTAGGGATACAAAATATTTTGTTGTGATCGATAAATAATAATAATTATATTTCTGCTTCAAAAAGTTGTTTTGGATTGAGGGCATATCTAGCTGATGATGACTTCTATCGACCACCTTGTATTATCTAAATCATTGACCAACCTTGCTTCCTAATAATTCCCAAAATGACTTTGTATTACATATATGTTTTCACCAAAATAGTTTAAGTGGGTCTTTGAATGAAGTAATTTGAACTTTTAGGTCACTTAAATAATATAATTTATTTTATTTTATAATTTTCTTTTGGGTGTAATAGTTAAAATTATTCTTCTTAAACTTTTCCGTTTGAAACATATAAAAACCAATTAAACATTATTTTTTTACTAAATACATATATTATTTTGTCTATATTTAATATAAATAAAATATATTTTGCATAAAATGAAGAGTATAATTGTGAAAACCAATATTCGAGATAATTAAGATTCATAAAAAGAGTTAATTATCGATCGGATTTCAAGTCCTAAAAAAAATAATTAAGTGATCCACATATTTACTATGATTATCATACAATATTGACATAATAAATATTATTTTATGTGATTTTTTTGGACTAAATACATATACTATTTTGCCTATATTTAATATAAGATTAAATGTAATTTGCATAAAATGAAGAGTGCAATTGCGAAGACCATTATTCAAGATAATTAATATTTATTTAAAAAGTTAACCAACAATCAAATATCAAGTCCTAGATAAAATAATTAAGTGATCCACATATTTAGTGCACGTATCATACAACTTTGCCATAATATAATAATATTATATAGGTAAAATATCTGCTGCGATCTTTTAACTTAATTTTCAGTCATAATTTCGTCATTTTTTTAATTTGATCATTTATTTAATTTTAAGTGGCGATTTGATCATTTATGTCTTAAAATATCAACAATGTTACAATTTTTTTTTATAAAAATCCACACGTTCATCATCATCTTTAAACAAAACTCAAAAAACTAGTAATCATCTTCGAAAAAATCTATATTTTATCAAATACATAACTCAAATATTCAAATAAACTTATATTTTTTCATCTCCAACAACAACATCAAATCCAACAAATAAAGAACTCACATTTTAATATTTAGTTTAGGGATTTAATTTAAAAGAGGATAGAAAGAATAAGAAGATACTGTCTTTGTGATTTGGGGATCAAATCTTAAAGTGTGAGTTCTTTATTTGATGAATTAGATGTTGTTGGAGATGAAGATATTAGTTTATATGAATATTTGATTTATGGATTTGATGAATATATGAATTTTCTTAAAACTGATAATGATTGTTTTGGGTTTTATTTGAAGATAATGATAAATTTTTTGAGTTTTTGTAAAAAATAATAATATTGTTAACATTAAGACATAAATAATCAAATAATTACTTAAAATTAAATAAATGATCAAATCCATAAGAAGAAAAAATAATAAAGGACAAAATTGTCATCTAAAATTAAGTTAAGGGACTGCATAAAATATTTTATTTATTATACAATAGTAACTGACATTTTAATTTGGTTCTCTAAAAAAACACTTAAAATTGAAAATATATAAATTGTTTGACACTTTTTATTTCCAAGATAAAAAACACAGTTTTTAAAAGTATAAATTTTTTTTATAATTTTTTTAAAATTATGTTACGGGAACTATTTTTCTTTAAAAGTATATCTTTTTTGTAAAAAATAGTTTCCATAATAATAAATAAAATTACTTTTAAAATAAAAATTATTATTGTAGATGTATAATTTATTAGAATGTTAAAAAAAAACTATTAGGTAGAATGTATAGATATTCATCCATTAAAATTAAAATGTGTTAATATATAGATTGGATTAAATACTTTTTTACTTGATTTTAATAAATTAATGCATAATTTCAATTAATCAATTACCATTCAAATCTATCAATTTAATCCATCAATTTTGCCACCTCTATGTAGAGGGGGGCAATTGAGCACGGCTTTTTCTATGAATTGATCAAAGCTTTGGGTAGAGGTTGTTGGCCTCTTTTCTCCTTTTTTGTATTGAGTTGTACTCGTTGTTGTATATTTAAATGTCATTTTAGTTGCTTAAAAAACAATTTTTATATACACTTGCAATTATATCTAAATGATAGAAGATTAATCACCTCTTCTTCAAATAAAAAAGATTCACCATCTCAATAAATAAAAAAATTTAAACCTCCACCAATTAGTGTCTAATACACAAAACACAATTGAATAACTAATAAAAAAAAGGTAGACATACTCATAAAATTCATTTCAATTATTTGAGCAGGGCTGCAAAGCATTATTGTTTGCCAAATAGGTGTATATATGATATATCTATAAAAATCAAATTAGGAAAATTTATATATATTAATGTGAAGACAGGAAATAGAATTGCACTGTTTTTGATAACTAAACAAGGTAAGTAGTCCACAAATGAGAGGACAATAGAATATGGAAAACTAACAAGACCAAGTGGCATGCATGTGATTTGAAAATTACAAATAAAGAGTGACTATAGTTTATTGGGGAGACATATATAGGTCATTCCGTTTGAGCAGGTACCTTAAATCCCGTTTGTATATGTAAAGAAAAATTATTATGATCACATAGTCGGTTATCAATATTCTCTCACTGTCATAGATCAACGGTTCTATATATCTCCACGTGCCAACATGCAACTGGTCTATAACATGTTGTTGAAATAAGCATGCAGCCACATAAACAAGTTCCTTAATTAAGTTATATTATTGAGGGGGCTATCACTTTCTCTCTCTTCTATTCTATATAGCCAAAACCAAGCATCATTATAATACAAGAAGACACAGGAAATAGGGAAGCAAAAAACTATAAACACTTTCACTTTCAGTTTCAGAGAGGAAAAAGTAAAAAGAGTTTTTTTTTCGTTTTTTAATATATAATTTTTTGCTAAGGTTTGGTTTTTCATTGAGAAGCCAAAAATGGCTACTTTGATTGGAAAGGAGAGTGGTTTGAACTTGAAGGAGACTGAGCTTTGCCTTGGTTTGCCTGGTGGTGGCGGCGGTTCTGAGGTGGAAACTCCAAGAGCTGGTGGAAAGAGAGGTTTTTCTGAGACAGTTGATCTGAAGCTGAATCTTCAATCCAACAAGGAAGATCTGAATGAGAATTCTAAGAATGTTTCTAAGGATAAGACTCTCCTTAAGGACCCTGCCAAGCCACCAGCTAAGTAAGTTTCCCTTTCCTTTCAATGCATGCTTTCGTTTTCTAAACCTTTTTAACTAACAAAAATAACATTAATAAAATACAACCATAAGGTACACTATCTATTTTATTTATTTATTTATATTTTTTTAGAGAAAGTAACTGTTATTATTTATGTGTAGATGTTGTTCTTTACACTGTTATTCAATTATAATTATCAAATCACTAAAAATATTTAAATTATAATCATAATTAGCTTTTAAATTATATATGTCACTCATGAGTTGTGATTTGTCGATTGTGTGAAACATTTTACATTAAAAGTGTGTGTATGTCAATTAATCTCAATTAAAAAAAAAACACTTTCTTAGAAGTTGGATCTATAACATTAAGTCATACATGGACCTCTTAATTTTTTTCCTATAAAAGTAAATATTTTATTATGAAGTATAAGAGTATTTTAATTCGTAGTTAAATGACAAACTCAAGATCAAACTGCACAAATTATTATTATCAGGTTTTTTTTTTTCTTAGACGTTAAAATATATACTATATAGTTTGCATGAGGTATATATATATATATGAGTGTTCGAATTTTATGCAATATTTAAAGCCTAAAAAAAAGAGAGAAAAGAATAGTAATTGAGATTTATGGGGATTTGAAATGAATAAAATATTTCAGGGCACAAGTAGTTGGTTGGCCACCAGTGAGGTCATACAGGAAGAACATGATGGCACAAAAGGTTAACAATACTGATCAGGATGGCAATGGCAATGAGAAGACAACAAGTAGCACTACTAATGGTGCATTTGTCAAGGTTTCCATGGATGGAGCACCTTACCTTCGTAAGGTTGACTTGACAATGTACAAAACCTACAAAGATTTATCTGATGCCTTAGCCAAAATGTTCAGCTCCTTCACCACTGGTTAGTATACTCAAATAATAATTTAAAAAGTAATATTTGTAATTCTATTGCATAATTAATTATGGAAAAATTGCAAACTGATATAATGTTTTGATAACATCATATACTATTATATTGTGGTTTCAAAATTTTATTTAAGACTAGACTACCTCTGGTATCCAGTTTTATTATAAATAAAGTTAGAGGGTGTATATGTTGAAAATTATATGTTAAAAAAAAAAAAATCAATTAGTATTATTCTAAAGGTTTTAGATCTTGATCGATGCATGGGAATTGTTGATGATGCATGTGCAAGTTGGTTTAATTATTATGATCATCTTGGGATTGTTACATTCTAGTTAGCTAGGTACATGATTAATGTGGGTGGCTAGCTACTTGTGATTAATTATAGAAGAATATTAAATTGGTTTTTGTGTTTCATAAAATTTGGGTGTATAGGTAACTATGGGGCCCAAGGAATGATAGACTTCATGAATGAGAGCAAGTTGATGGATCTTCTTAACAGCTCTGAGTACGTGCCAACCTATGAAGATAAGGATGGCGACTGGATGCTCGTGGGAGATGTCCCATGGGAGTAAGTTCCTCATCCAACAATATATATATATATATATATACCCTCCATCTCTAGCTATTATGTACATTAATTATTTTTTCATATATTATATGTTTTCACTCTTGAAGACCTACATATTTACTTATTCTATATATTCATGAAATTAACCTTCATTATATCATTTTTTGAAGGATGTTTGTTGAATCATGCAAGCGCCTGCGAATAATGAAAGGATCAGAAGCAATTGGGCTTGGTATGCATGATATAAATTTTATTGTTACATATTAGAAACGTCAAATTTGACTAATTTTTATTTTTCGGTCTCTAATTCTCGTAATTATTTCAACTCATTCATTTCATGACTCATGAAAATTAAATTAAATTAAATTGTAATTAAAATTAAAATTTAATATTTGAATGGTCCAATTTTAATTGGACGATTTAGATGTACTCACACCACTACACTTAGATGTCCAAATCCATAGGAGTCACACTTGTGTCCCCCCCACCCTACAAGTCATTTTCTGGCTATTAATTCTAGTTCTAACGTTGGCATTGTACGTACTTTCAGCACCAAGAGCCATGGAGAAATGCAAAAACCGAAGCTGAAGCTGTTCTAAATCATATCCTATCAAAGTCCCATACCAAAGTGGACCTATAAGAAAAGATATATGATGATCAAGCACTTCTTCGTCTCATGGAGTGTTGTTATAGTTTGGACGTGTCATGTGTTTTTGTTTTGTTCGTATATAGATTCAAACTTTAATTTAAAGTATTTTGTAATATTGGACAAGAAGCAATAAACTTATAACCTATATACTATAGTTTGCCTTGTTTATTTATGTGATTGCTTCCAAGTTGTCGTGTTTGTTGTGTGCTAAATATATACACTTTGAATTTTAATGCATATTTTATTCCCTTAAGAGATTCTTCTTATATTTCATTTATTTAGTATTGATTTGTATAGTGCAAAATTATCAATATGTCTCAGCTGGATGAGGAAGGTGTATTAAATTTTTATAATGTTGTTAAGTGATGGAGGGGAACAAGGCCATGTGATATGTTGATGGAGTTTCGTTTATGGCCATTGGTTTTATAGTAGGTCCTTGTCATTTAGTTTTGTTAAATCAAATTCGCATTAATAGTGTAGGGTTGGTGAGTGAACGCACAGTTAAGAGGGGAATATCAATCAAATTATACATAGATCAATATAATATAAAATATTATTAAGGGTCAATGATGCATATACATATACATATTCCAATATATAATGCAAACTGCAAAGTATAAAAGAACTCTCGGATCGGACACTATAACAGCTTCATGTCCTAGCTTTTGATTTAAATATCCATTATTTTAAGGGATTTGTTGTCTGTTGAGAATGCATATAAAAATATTCAACTTAAATATCCATTATTTTAAGGGATTTGGAAGGAACATAATACATCACACCTCCAAATCTCTCTAAATATTCCAAATATGCACTTCATATATAGAGGAAATATGACATTTTTAACTTTGAGTCAAGAATGCTAAAGCCAATTATATATATATATATATATATAAAAGTAACAAAATATTTATAAATTGTAATTTATTTAGTCTAAATTTAAATTAAATAAACCAAATTTTCCAATGCACTTATTTTTTATATTTTATTTTGAATGAATCACTTATTTATTAAAAAATGCACTCAATTTTTAGATCCTAAATGTTCCATAAAATCAAATGCAAATTAGTGTCATATCTTTTTTCACCTCCCTTAACTCAAAATCCATAACATTACATATAATACATAAAGAAGAGATTATTCGTTATCACTAATCAAATATTTTCTAAAATAAAATAAAAAATATTTAAATAATTAATGTATTTTATCTAAATTTTAAATCAGACATGTCGAATTGAATAGGTGACCCACTGCAATAATCCAACATACAAATATTCTTCCACCATACCTAAGCCTAAGCAAAATAATATGAGTCTAAGAGCATCTCTAATATAGAGGATTTGACTTTTTCATATTTTTTAAGTTTTGTTCCTTCGCTTTTTTTACCATTCGAGTATGCTGACTTGTCATCACTTGTTGATTAAAACTAAGTTTTAGAACATATAAAAGCAACATCAACTCCTCATTGTTTATCAATAAAAATTATTATGAAACAAAGTTGCAAAAAAAAAAAAATCTATAGGCATTTTCTAGTTTTTGTGGGATCAAGTATAAGTTGCATATTGTAATCATCATCCTTGAAGTAAAATTGATTAAAGTTGCTTATAGACTATTTAAATAATATATGTGGCAATTTGGCCCCACAAAAACTAACTCAAACAACCTAAAAAAGTTATCCCATTTAACATGCTCTAAGACCAGCAAAAGAATGGCTAGTTACAAGTGACACCGATAAATAAGGGCAGACATTCATGTTGGGTTACATGGGCCTCCGACCCAGCCAACATTTTAATAGTACATGTTGCACTATATTACTTGTACATGTTGCACTATATTACTTGTACATGTCTAATATTTTTTAATTAATGAATTTTATTACCGTACACATATCTATTACTCTCATTTTTATATTATAAAATATATATTTTACCAAAAATAGTAAAGGTCCATTTTTAGACTATGTTAGACACACCTTATTTTTTTTATAAATCTATATATATTAGACACACCTTAATTTCTACTTCAATTAATTTATAATATATTTTTTAATAATCTTTTTTATTCGAGTAATATTATTAGAACACAAAATTTATCACAAAATGAAAAGTTATTGTGTTAAATTTTGTGTTTCAATAATATTATTTTTTTTATTTTTATAATAAAACAAGTTTCTGCAAAGGGTATTTTAGAAAATACAATTTTATTTTTATTACATCAAAAAAGTAAATTTAAGAGAGTATCTACAACTCTTATTTAAAATGAATTATTATTTTTTGTTTATATTAAAAACTAAATTTTGTACTAGTTTTAAATTTTGTGATAATATTGTTATTTATAGTGCAATTTTATATTTGGTAAACTTTTATGGTGCAATTTTTTGGTGAAAAAAGGATCGGTTATAATGATATGGAATAACTTTTTATCATAAAAGAGGAGAGCTTATATACGAAGAATGTCACCTTTTTCCTCATTTGGAATAATATCTCTTTCTGGTTATCTTTGATGCATTGGGCTTCTCACGGCAGTCATGTTTGGTATTGGTGTAGAGTACACGCTTGTTGGACCTTTATTTCTTGAGTTTTTTACCGAGCACTTTACAGCTGTATTTGTCATCTCCAAGACACATAAAAAGACAATTTTACTTTTTTAATTATGTATAATAAGTTTCAAAATTGATAATTTTGGAAATTTCAAATTTTCGAAAAAAGAATTACATTTCAAAAATTAGAAAGTTTTGAAAGTTTCTAAATCTGAAAAGCTCCAAAAGTTTCCAAATCCGGAAAATTTTCCTATTTCGAAAGTTTTGAATTGTTCAAAAGTTTCGAAAATTCTAGAATTTTTTATTTCGAAAGTTTCGAAAATTTTAAAAATTGTCATTTCGAAACTTTCGAATATTCTGGAAATTTACCATTTCAAAAATTCTTGAAATTTTCTATTTCGAAAGTTTCAAATTGTTCGAAAGTTTCGAAATTTTAGAATTTTTCTATTTCAAAAGTTTCGAATTGTTTAAAAGTTTCGAAATTCTAAAAATTTTCTATTTCGAAAGTTTGAAATATTCGAGTATCACTTACTTTTTGGTTTTGAAGATTTGGAAAGATTCGAAAGTTAACGTGATTTCTCAAAATGTCCGAAAGAGAGGGTGAAAAAATAAGAAGTAAAGTTTTTTGAGATTTTTATACACTACGCCAAAAATGGCATTTTACAGCGCGCATTTTAAAACGCTTAATAACTAAAAGCGTTGTTATATAATATTTTAAAAATAACGGAGAATACAACAGCGCTTTAATGACAAGTGCTTTAGAAAAAGTGCTATTGTAGGGTCATAAAGGGTTTAGGATTTACAGAAAAGCGCTGTCATACGATCATAGTGATTTCACATAATGTTTAGAGCGCTTTTAGAGCGCTTCACATAAAAGCACTGTAAAATATAGCGCTCTCACATAATGTTTATAGCGTTTTTCATAAAAGCGCTGTAAAATATAGCGCTCCCACACTATATTTACAGCGCTTTATAGAGCGCTGTAAATGCTGTAAATGTTTTGAAATTTAAGGTAATGTATTTATTAATTTATTATTGTCTCTAAAACTGATAAATTGTTACCTGATAAATCATAATAAATGTTAGATGTTAAATCTGTTATGTTTTGAAATTTGTTCGATCTGTTCTGTTTCGAAATCAGACCTTGGACCTTGGTTTCCATTTTCCAATATTAGACTATATATACTATAGATTTGTATGATGTTATAGATTGATAAATTTGTGTAACAATGCATTCATATATACTGCATTCATAAATTGTTACATGTATGATATAGATTGATAAATTTGTGTAACACTGCATTCATAAATTCTTACATAATAAATCATATAAAATCTGTTCGATCTGTTCTGTTATGTTTTGAAATTAGACTTGTATGCATATATATTATAGATTGGTATAATGTTATAGATTGATACATTTGTGTAACACTGCATTCATATAAGTCATATAAAATGGACCAGAAATGGACGTCTATCAACCGATTGTCAAAAGAGTATGAAAATGGAGTGAAGAAGTTTGTTGAATTTGCAGTGAAGAATGCAAAAGACCCAAATCGAATCACTTGTCCTTGTTTAGAATGTTGTTTTGGAAAACGCGTTAGAGCAGATGAATTGGAATGACATTTAGTATGACATGGAATTGATAAAAGCTATACATGTTGGATAAGACATGGTGAGAGAAAAAGGGAACACTTATTTGAGAATGCTGTGACATATGATTCAAATAATTTCGACACAGATACATATGAACGGGACCGAGTTGAGGAGATTGCGAAAACAATTGAAGAAGATCTTCGGGATTGTCCTAAAATGTTTGAGAATTTATTGAGTGATGCAGAAACCATTATATAATGGTTGTACTAAATTTACAAGACTTTCGGCAATATTAAAGTTGTACAGCTTAAAAGCAAGAAATGGATGGTCTGATAAAAGCTTCATAGAATTATTTACACTCCTAAAAGATATGTTGCTAGATGATAATGAACTTCCCAGTCGAACCTACGAGGCTAAACGAATTTCGTGCTCTATTGGCATGAGTTATGAAAGGATTCATGCGTGTCCTAACGATTGCTATTTATTTCGAAATGAATATGAATTACTAAAGGCGTGTCTGAAATGCAATGTCTCTCGATATAAGAAGAAAAAATCTACTCAACAAAAGTCATGTGGTATTTTCCTATAATACCAAGATTTAGGCGAATCAATCGCAGTGAAGAAGATTCAAAACACTTGACATAGCATGCAGATGAAAGAATTAGAGATGGAAAGTTACGACACCCTGCAGATTCTCCACAATGGGCAAAAATTGATCACGAGTATCCTGATTTCGATAGAGAGTCAAGAAATCTACGACTTGCACTTTCTACTGATGGAATGAATCCACATGGTCTTCAAAGCATATCACACAACATGTGGCCTGTGATTTTGTTGATTTATAACCTAGCTCCATGGTTATGTATGAAGCGTAAGTTTATGATGTTGTCTCTGTTAATTTCTGGACCCAAACAACCGGGGAATGATATCGATGAATACTTGGCTCCTTTAATTGAAGATTTAAAAAATATGTGGGAGACAGGTGTGGGAGTTTATGATGGGTATAAGAAAAAATGTTTCAATTTGAGGGATATGTTGTTCGGCACAATTAATGATTTTCCAGCATATGGTAATTTATCAGGATATAGCATTAAAGGTCAGTGTGCATGTCCTATATGTGAAGAGAGTACATATTGGATGCGATTGAAACATTGTAAGAATAACCTCTTTTTAGGACATCGTAGATTTTTACCTTTTAGTCATCATTATTGTGGGTGGATAAATGCATTCAATGGAAAATCAGAGGAAGGTACTGCTCCAAAAGCACCGACTGGATATTAAATATTGGAAAAAGTACAAGGTTTGACCAATAAATTTGGCAAACCATTTGCAGGAGAGCTTGTCAAAACTGGGTGGAAGAAAAAGTCAATTTTTTTTGAATTGCCATATTGGAAGTCATTATATATAAGACATTTTCTCGATGTGATGCATATTGAAAAAAATGTATTTGATAGTGTTATTGGTACGTTACTCAATGTTCCAGGAAAGTCTAAGGATGGCATTAATGCAAGAATGGATTTGGTCGATATGGGAATAAGAAATGAATTGGGTCCCGTAAAGAAAGGAAATCGCACATATCTACCTCCAGCCGCTCATACTCTATCTAGAAAGGAAAAAAAATTGTTTTATGTAAATTTCTACACGAAGTTAAAGTTTGAGAAGGATACAATTCAAACATTAAAAGTTTAGTTTGTATGAAAGACCTCAAGTTAAAAGGTTTGAAGACTCATGATTGTCATGTTCTAATAGAGCATTTGCTACCAATAGGTATACGTTCCATTTTACCTGAAAAGTTCGACAAGCCATAACTAAATTATGTTTCTTCTTCAGGGAAATTTGTAGTAAAGTGATCAATCTTAAAAAATTACCGACATTGCAGAGGGAAATTGTTGTTACTTTGTGTGAGCTTGAAATGTATTTCCCACCCTCATTTTTTGATATAATGGTTCACCTCACTGTTCATCTTGTTAAGGAGACACAACTTTGTGGGCCAGCTTACATGAGATGGATGTATCCGATAGAGCGATATATGAAAATATTTAAAGGGTACGTAAAAAGTAAAAGTCGACATGAAGGTTGTATTGCTGAACGATATATTGTCGAAGAAGTTGCTGAATTTTGTACTGAATATCTATCCAATGTTGAATCCATAAGACTTCCTATGTCTCTTCATTCGGGAAGAATAACAGGAGAAGGGATAATTGGAAAGAAAGTAATGACTATATCAAGGACAAAATGGGAGTAGGCATAATTGTATGTTCTGCACAATGATGATGAGGTTCAACCGTATGTTACAATACACATGGATCAGTTATCTAGTTTGAACGTGAACAAGAATAAAAATTGGATAACATGAGAGCACAATCGAAGTTTTATCCCTTGGCTAAAGTTTGATATAGACCCCGCTTCAATTTCAGAGAGATTGAGGTGGCTAGCAAATGACCCGAGTTTACATGTCTTTTCTTATTCTTGCTTGTCGATTTTAGTGGGGTGGGATACAAAGATGAGCCTTTTATTTTAGCGCTGCAAGCTCAACAAGTGTTTTATGTCACTGATCCTGTTGATGATAAATGGTTTGTTGTCTTATCGACCAATAATATAAGTGATGTTAACAACAACGTTGAAGATGTTGGTAATGATATTTTCTTTGCGACATCACAACCATGTGAAATTGATTCAACTGATGATGGTTTATATCTTAGAAATGGTCATGATGAGGGAATTTGGATTAATCCATCGTTTCGTATCGTTAATGGACAAACAAATGTGAATCCCACCAGGAAAAGAAGAATGGCATCTTAAGGTGTTTATGTATTTTATATAAGTCATGTAATGATATGTACTCATTGTGTAATTTATACTAATTTCATGTAACATGACCTGCCAAAATTGAGTATTTGATTTTTATGCTTATACTGATTTTCTACCAGAACTTGAATTGATCATGTAATTTAGCATTGATATACATGCATTGAAATACTGATTTTCTGCCATAACTTGAACTCATCATATAATTTTTTTTTAATTATATTATTTAATTATGTTAGAGATGACAATTTGATAAAAAATTTAATTATAATCTAAACTCATCATATAAGGTGATATGAACAATTTGATTATTATCTCACATTATAAAATGATATACATAAGCCCTTTGGTCCATAAGTGCTGTAAAAGACTTTTAAAAAATAAGCAAAATAACCCTCGTGGTCCCTTAACTTAATTTCAGTTAACGTTTTAGTCCTTTATCTTTTTTTTTTCTTGATTTGGTCATTTATTTTAATTTTATGTGACAATTTGATCTTTTATGTTTTATAATGTCAACAATGTTTTCCTTTTTTTTTTTTACAAAAAGTCAAAAAATCCATCAAAATTTTCAACCAAAACCCATAAAATTAATTATATTCTTCAATATAATACAAATTTCATCAAATTCGACACTCAAATCTTCAAATAAACTAATATTTCCATCTCTAACAACATCAAATAAAGAATGAAAATATGAGTTTATTTGAATATTCGAGTTTCGAATTTGAAAAAATTTGTATTATATTAAAGAATATAATAATCTTTATGGGTTTTGGTTGAAAATTTTGATGATTTTTTTGAACTTTTGTAAAAAAAGGATAATATTGTTGACATTTTAAAACATAAAAGATCAAATTGTCACTTAAAATTAAAATAAAGGACCAAATAAGGAAAAAAAAAAGATAAAGGACTAAAACGTTAACTGAAATTAAGTAAAGGGACCACAAGTGCTATTTAACCTAAAAAATAAATTATAAATTGCAAGTACAAAACATTTACAGCGCTTATGAGAAAAATCGTTGTAAAATTGTTTTAAAAAATAAATTACAAGTACAAAACAATTATAGCTCTTATGGGAAAAAACGCTATAAAATTATTTTAAAAAATAAATTACAAGTACAAAACAGTTACATCGCTTATGGGAAAAAGCACTGTAGAATGCTCATATAGCGCTCTTTATATAGTGTATCAATAAGCGTTGTAAAAGACTATGTAAGGCACTTTTTATATAGGCTTTTAAAGCGCTTTTTGGAAGAGCGTTGTAATAGGTTAAGTCTTTTAAAACGCTCTTTGGAAAAGCGCTGTAAAAGGGGTGTTTTAAATTATTATGTAAACTGATAATAAGAAATCGCCTCTTCATTTTCTTTTTCATTACGTATTCTCATCCTTACGAACTTGACAGTGTGAAACCCTTATTCGTTACGTACTCTCCATCTTCATTACTCTCTATACGAACCCTTCTCCCTAATGGCACCCTACTATCCATATTCATTACGTATTCTCTGTTTTCATTACGTACTCTCCATTTTCACTATGTATACTATCCCTCCGAACCATAAAGGTTTTTAAGGCGCTTTTTGTTCAGTTTTTTAAAGCGCTCTATGGTACCCTAAACTTGTGTTTCTGCTTGTATTTGTACGACGTCGTAACCCTAAACTATAGGTATCGTTATTAATATCTTGTTGTCACTAAACTTATAGTGCATGTTGTATTTATTCAATATGTTGTTGTCACTAAACTGCATGTTGAACTTATACTTGTTGGAACCAAGTTGGTTCTTGCAATTAAAGTTTTGATGTTAACAAATGTATTATATGAAAATCATATTTTGACTTAGAAGGAAAATCAGAGGATGACCCTACCAGAGGATACACCAGAGAATGACGTCACCAGAAGATAAAAAATGCCACCAGAAAGTTAGGCCAGAGGATGCCAGAAGATGCATCCAGAGGATGTCATCAAAGGCAAACATCAGAGGATAACATCAATCAGAGGATATCATCAAAGGGAAGGAAAAATAACATCATCGGAGGATATCTTTATTGGCCCAGATCAGAAGGAAGTAGAGTCCAGAAGGACATGGTCCAGTCCAGAAGGAGACCTGGTCCAGACCAGAAGGAAGCTTGTTAGAGGGAGACTTGGTCCATACCAGAAGGAAACATAAGTCAAATTTGGTCCAGACTTAATCCTGACTAAAAGATAGCATGGTCGTGAACATAAAACTTAGTCCAGATCAGAAGATATAATTGTCCAGAACATAAGACTTAGTCCAAATTTAATTCAGACTCAATCCTGACTTAGTCCAAACTTGGTCCAAATCTAAGGATAAATGTCCAGATTAAAAGATCAATGGTCCAGACTAGAAGATAAATGGTCCAGTTGAAAAGATCAATGGTTCAGATTAAAATATCAATGGTCTAGATTAGAAGATCAATGGTCCAGATCACAAAATGGTACAGATCAGATTACATGGTTCAGAATTGGCTGAGATCAGAGGATCACATAATGGTACAGATAAGATCACATGGTCCAGAGTTGGTCGAGATCAGAGGATCACATAATTGGTACAGATCAGATTACATGGTCCAGAGTTGGCTAAGATCAGAGGATCATACGGTCCAGAATTTAAATCATGATGCAAATCAGTGAAGACCTGATTAAAATTCGAAGAAGACTTGATTAAATTTTGATAGAAATTTGATCAAAGTATTAAGGGGATTTGATTCAAAAAATTCACTGAAGACTTGAAGAAATTCGAATGCAATCTGAAGCTTAAAAATATATGGTTTTAAATTAAAAGAAACAAGATTGGTAAACAGAATTTTCAAATGCAATTTGAAGCTAAAATGATACGATTTTTATTTAAGTGAAACAGGATTGGCCAACAGTATTTTCAAAGGAAATCTGAGCAAGATCTATTTCGAATTTAAGCTTCGTCAAAGCCCTATCTACAGCTATAAAAGGAGGCTTCAGGCAGCAACATCAAGCATGGAAAAACACAAGAACTCAAACTTCATATTCAACACAATCAGAGAGTTCAAAAAAGAGAATCACTTGAGTGCAAAAACAATATTTTCTAAGTGTTTTCGAGAGAGAAATTCAGTGCAACAATCAGCTTTCCAGAAGCAACAAAAGTGTGCAAGAATCAGTGCAACAATCAGCTTTCCATAAGCAAATTTGCAAAGTTCCAAACCTTGTAATCTAACCCGATAGTGGTGCAGATTCCTTCTTCAATATGGGGTTGCAGATTGGTAGGAGAAGACTTGACTTGAAGAGTCAAGGTGTTGTTTTTGTTCCTCAAAAGTCTGGGGTTGTCAGGCTGTTTGAGAAGACTGGCTTAGAGGGTTAGGTGCTATAATTCAAATATTTGAATTAGTGGATTAAAGTCTTCAGGATGAAAGGACTGGATGTAGCCAAGTTAATGGTGAACAAGGATAAATTGTTGTGTTCTTATGCTGTTATTTTCTGCTGCTAAGTCTGATTATTTATTCATCAAGTAAATCACATCAACATTCAACAAAACAACACAAAGATTCAAAGTTTGGCAAACACAATTCAATCCCCCTTCTCGTGTTTGCACCTTCAATACTGTGTGAAATGTGTAGATAAATGGATTCCAACAATGATTTAGGTCGTCAAAATGATGAAGTTGTAAACACTGACGTTGTAAACAATGAAGCTGTCAATGCTAAAGGATATGAAAGCGAAGTGAAGCGTGGGGCAACTATAATGCAAAAAGTCATTATAGAAAATGTAATTGAATAAAATTTGAGGTATATATACTATACTTTTGTTTAGATTTTATTTTTTTTTCTTTTTTGAAAGCAAGCACTTACACTCTATGAGTTTATTAGGTGGGATGGAATGAAAGTGGCCAGCCGATTGAGCCCAATAACTCAATGATGGTAAGCTACATCGGTGCTGTTGTCCGCCAAAATATCCCAATAACAATCGATGACTAGAGAGACAAACCATTGAAGGATGCTAAAGACATGTTGTCGAGTGATGTACAAGTAATTAACTTTTTTATTTTGTTACTTAATTATCATTTTTTCCATTGAAATACTTTTATTTAAACTCTTTATTTATTTGGTTTGCAGAGCGTTTTTAACATTGAAGATATGCGGAAAATTACGTTCTTAGAGTTGCTGGTAAAATTCACAGAGGATTTAGATCTCATATGTTGAATTGTTACCTAAGAGACAAGTGTGGAAAAGTGAATGTTGAAGCTCCAAACATTTACAAACACTACATAACAACTGAAGAATGGACCTCTTTTGTAGCTGAACGTTCAGACCCCGCATTTGTGGTAATATTTATTTTATTAGCATGTGTGTTTTATTCATATTCATATCTTATTTTTTTACACGATATTTTTTTTATAATTTATATATAGAATGTAACTACAGCAAATCGGGAGCGAGCAAAAAACCCAGTGCATCCATACAAAAGAGTGCATTCATATTCATCACTTTTATACATTGTGGTAGATTATAAACTATAGTTTCTAACTAATATTTTGTTTATGTCTTAACGAACAGCTGCAAGAGACGAAATCCGATCAACCATTGGTCGTCATATCTTGTGGAAGGAGGCTCGCGTAAATAAAGATGAAATAGTGGATAACGAAAATGTTCAACAAGTTGTCCAACAATGTGTAAGTATATATACTATCACTTTAATATTTTTTAATATTGTCTTTTAAAAATGATTTTGAACTTATCTTTTTAATACTACATGTATTTTAGGAAAACTTGGAACAAGGGGTAAGGGATTTGGCGTGACTCCCAAAAGTTATTTTTCACATGGGAAGCGCACAAATCCCTCGAATGAATAAGTATTAGAAGCGCTGAAAACCCTTTCGGAGCAAGTGGCATACTTGGTTAAAAATGATAAGGAAAAACAACTTCAACGTGAAATGTAAATAGACAGTGAAGATGGAAGGTGCAACATTGCTCATAAAAGTCTCCCGAAGGTAATTAATTAGTTAATGAAATAAGAAATTCATTCAACCTAATTGTTTCACATACTTATGTATTAACCATTGATTTAATTTAGAGTGTTTCGCGTTGCTGCCTATACTTGTCTTCCCGTACCCGTCGCATGGTTGGGAAAGGAACATTGTACAAAACGTTGGGAGAAGTATTGCACAACAACCCCGTCCAAGCCGGTCATGTTAAAGTGTCACCTGTGGTAGCTTTAGAATCACTTGCACTGTTGCATATCCCCGACAACGACGGAGATATGAAACTTTTAGGAGAAGCAATAGGTAGCTGTATGGCATGGCCGAAACATCTTGTTGGCACTGATGAGGAGGTATGTTTTAATTGTTATGTATGTTTAGTTGTATGATTGATTATGTTTAATTGCTGATTTTTCTGCTTTTATATTTCACATTTATTTAGATTGTTGCTAAAGGGAATGATGATAAGATCCCTCGTAGCGAGTCTACCACTTCACCAAAAAAGACACAAGAAAAGGTTTGACATATACATCAATTCATGTATACGAAATGATTTTCTTCAGAATCAACCAAAAAATAAACCCGCTGCACCGCATGTAATTTATTGATAATTAATCTAATTTTGTATTTTCATTGAAGGTTTTTGTATGTGAAGTTGGTGTGCACGCGAAAGTTATCAAGTAGATTTTCATTATGATCTCTGCATATACTATCCACGTTTAAACTCGATCCAGTTAATTTAAAAAACTATGTAGTTGATATACTTATAGAAAATTAAGAGAAGGACAAGCTGTTTATAGCACCATACAATTCAGGGTACGTAATTAGATACTTTATCTATATCTTTTTTAATTTAGGATATTATGATTTGTGTAAACAAATTTGCCAACCAAATTTTTGTTGTTGTAGGCAACATTGGGTGTTGTTTTCCATAAATGCGACTTCTGAAATTGTATATTATTTAGACCCATTGCACGGTCATTTCAACAATCACCCTGATATAAAGAACATCTTCGACATTTAAGTAATATTCATTTATTTCTTTCATATATAAATAATGTGTTTGGTCATTGAATAATAATCACATTTATTTGATAGTGTTCTGCAAGTTTTCCGCGCTCAAAGGGGAGCTTCAGTGTCAAAGATTAGGTAAAACAACATCACATGGCTTCCAATAAAGGTTTGAAATTTTTGTTATAGAACTTAATTATATGCCTTTAAATTTTCATTTACAATCAATGCATAAATATTTATTGGCGTACATGTTTTATTTTATAGTGCCCGCGTCAAACTAACAACATAGACTGCATATACTATATAATGAGGTTCATGAAGGAGATTGTTGATCTAAATCAACATATAATTCCAAAAACGGTACGTTATTTTCATTATATTTTGATTTTCATATATAAACTATATATATATATATATATGTTATTTTTTTTATTCTAACTTATTTTGCTTCAGTATTTTGACAACTTCAACCCAACATACTCTGAAAGTGATCTCACAAAAATAAAAGAAGAATGGTGTCAGTTTTTCCTCGAACTCAAAGTTATATAATTTGTAATTAATTTGTTGTTACTGTCATGATGAAATTTGTTCTGTGAATATGTAGTTCATACTGTGAATATGTTGCTATTGTACATGATGTAATTTGTGTTGAGGAAAAAACATTTTTGATAAATGTTTTAATGACAACAAACCTTTTGAATTAAATGATTGAGTTTTACGAATCGTGATCTACTAATTATTGCACTTGAGTTTTGTTTAAGGAAAAAGGCTATGAATCAAACTGTTCCAACAAGACAGATCAGTCTCCAGGATGTCCAGAATAATCTGGTGTCCAAAATGATCTTCTGTCCAGAATGATTATCATTCTCCAGCATGTTTTACAATCATTCTCCAACATACTAAACATTATTCTCCAGCATACTGAACATCATTCTCCAGCCTTGTTACATCCTTCTCCAACTTGACTACCAAGAACGTTGAACGATCTTGAAGTAAATCATCAATCGGAGGATATTGTAAGAGGGAAGAAACAATGACATTATCATAGGATATTATTCATGGCTCAGATCAGAAGGAAACATGGTCCAGAAGGAGACTTTAGAAGGAGACTTGGTCAGACCAGAAGGAAATAGAGTTCAGAAGATAACTCAGTCCAGAACAAAAGACATGTCAGGAAGCACAATGGTACACATCATATCAAACGGTCCAGACTTGATCCAGATCAGCAGATCATATGGTCCAAATTTAAATCATGATGCAGATCAAGTGAAGACTTAATTAAAATTCGAAGAAGACTTGATTGATTTTTGATAGAAATCTGATCAAAGTATTAAGGAGATTTGATTCAAAAATCATGGAAGACTTGAAGGAAATTCGAATCAAATCAGAAGTAGAAGATGATGTCTCCATAAGATGACGTCAGCAGAGGATGATGACGTCACCAGAGGATCATGTCACCAGAGAATGATGACTTCACCAGAGAATGATGATGTCACCAGAGGATGATGATGTCATTAGAGGATGACGTCACCAGAGGATACATCCAGAGGATACCAGAAGATATCACCATAGGATATCAGAAGATATTGAAGGTGCAAACACGAGAAGGGGGTTGAATTGTGTTTGACTAACTTGATTACTTTTTCTATTTTTGCAGTTTTATAACAAAATCCGATGTATGAATAAAACAAAGTTAGCAACGGATATAAAGTAAATATAAAACATAGAATTTTATACTGGTTCACCGTTAACTAGGCTACATCCAGTCCCTTCACTTTGAAGGATTTCACTAATTCAAAAACCTTGAATTACAACAATACCACTGACCCTCCAAGTCAGTCTTCTCAAACAGTCTAACAATCCTAGACTTTTGAGGAAAAGAACCTTGAATCTAATTGCTAAGTAATCTGCTACTCCTTCTGAATCCTTTAGATTGTAGACTCTACTTCAACAACTTAGATCTAACACAAGGGAAGGAAAAACTTAGAGTGCTTGCTTCTGGAAAGTGGATACTCACAATTGACCTCACTGAAAACTCAAGTATTTTGCTTTTGGAAGTGTATGACTCTCAAGTATTTTCAATGCTGAGTCTTCTGCCTTGAGCCTCCTTTTATAGATGAAGATTAGGGTTTCTTCCATGCTTAAGTTCGAGTTGTATCTTGTCAGATACTCTTGCAAAAATAACTTGGCCAATCGAGTTTCACTTAAATAAAATACATATCTTTTTAGTAGTAGTAGTAGTAGTAGTAGTAATAGATTTTGGAGGTCTTGTTCTAATCTTAATAAAAAAATACAATTTTAATAATTAAAAAAATTTGAAAAATAAATTTTAGTCCCTATACACATATTTGATTCTGATGAAGAGGTAAATAATTGTGATGGTGTTTTGACATCTTGTTGTGTCCTCTAGTGCCTTCAGGATGCATCCTTTGATACCTTCTGGATGCATTATCTGGTAGCTTCTGAAAGTGTATCCTCTGGTCTGATTTTATCCTCTGGTAATTCATCTTCTACCTCTGGTGACTTCATCTTCTGCCTCTGGTAACTTTATCTTCTGGTGGCATTTAATATAATAATTATAAGTACAAAATAAAATTACATGGAGTGCTTTTGTAAACATCAAAATCCTAAGTACTTAGAACCAACTTGGTTCCAACAGATATCACCTGAGGATACCTCTAGAGGATACCTCCAGAAGACATCACCAGAGGATACCTCCAGAAGACGTCACCAGAGGATACCTCCAGAATACTATCAGAGGATACCTCTAGAATACTGAAGGTGCAAACACGAGAAGGGAGTTGAATTGTGTTTGACTAACTTGAATACTTTTGCTATTTTTGCAATTTTATAACAAAACCTGATGTATGAATAAAACAGTGTTAGTAGCGGATGTAAAGTAAATATAAAACACAGAATTTTATATTGATTCACCGTTAACGAGGGATTTTGTAACACCCTCGAGTTTAAAACACAGCGCGGGTGCATTTTTTTTTTCAAAAAATAATTAAAATGAGTTTTCCAAAATTAATATCAAGGGAATTAAAATAAAATCAGTTCATTTCAAAGGTTATCACCCAATCAGTGTCAGAGCGCAGAATAATACAGCGGAAAAAGTAATACATTAATTCCCAAAATAAAATTACATTTCCCAAAACTCAAGACCCTATACAAAAGTCTAGACTGATCATGCACTAAGCTACAGTAGCACGGTCTCCACCGTATCCTCTATAAGTCTTGTGTTCAGCCAACCGTCTGTCCCTCTGCATTGTCCACGTAGACTCCGTACGTAAAGATCAGGGGAAACTAACGATGCTTCCGTCGTTAGTGTATCCGTCGGTAGGACGGGTTCGGGTAACATCTGAGGACAAAGCCCAAAGTCCACAATATAATAGCAAGGGTCACCGACCGAAATTAACAAATAAGCACATAACATATATCTCACAACAACACATATATTCATGGCATAATATATGACAATGATGAGGAAAATAATAATGCTCATTTGAAATTTAATGACATATATGCCTTTTCAAAACAGCAGCCAATTATTATGAAATATGTGGTAAGTACAAACAACACCTCAGCAAATCACAATCATTAAATCAGAAATTCAGATTCTGAACAGTACTCACACACATTCAATTTCCACTCATCATCATAATCCAATCGTGACCCACCGGTCAATCTCTCAATGCAATATGTATATGCTCATGTATACAATTTCTTGGAATCACCAAGGTGCAGTCGCTCAACAGACCAGCACAATATGTTTGACATTAACAGCCCTGAAGACCAAGGTGCAATCGCTCAACAGATCAGCACCAGTGCAGACGCTCAACAGTCCAGCACTCGTGCAGTCGCTCAACAGACCAGCACGTTTGACATATACCAAGGTACAATCGCTCAACAGATCAGTACCTAGTGCAGACGCTCAACAGTCCAGCACTCGTGCAATCGCTTAACAGATCAGCACGTGGCTGCGCATTTCAGGGTACAGACGCTCAACAGTCCAGTACCAGTGCAGACGCTCAACAGTCCAGCACTTATATACCAAAGTACAATCGCTCAACAGATCAGTACCTAGTGCAGACGCTCAACAGTCCAGCACTCGTGCAATCGCTCAACAGATCAGCACGTGGTTGTGCATATTTGAATGAACCACCACGAACACGCGGCCAATCTGAACCCGGATAGAATGGACCACCACGAACACGCGGCCACTCTACAACCCATCACAGTTACTACATTCACGTGTATTAGCCTCTCACAGGCCAAATACACAGAAGTTAAATCCTCGCACGGATAGAATGGACCACCACGAACACGCGGCATTCCGTAGCCCACTACTGTGGTTACTACTTAACTTCGCGGCCCATCACGGTCACCGCATCAACTCTGTGGCCCATCGCGGGTACCACCTGACTATGCAATGCATGAACATGCAATGTTTTCTCTTCACTGAAAACAGTATGCAAAATCATAAAAATTCATGCCTTTCCACCATATTTCAAAACATCTCAACATAATCGATATCATCATCAACACATCAATGATTAAATAGTCAAGCAATCATTAACAATTCACATTATCTCACAAATTCCATTCTTAATCATCTCAAGTCTTTCCATTGTTCCCCAAACTCTTAAAATTCACAAAACAGTGTTTAAAACTGAGTTTTCTAGAAAACACGAATCTGTATTCGAATACAGCTTCCTTGTATTCGAATACAGAAGCTAAAAACTGAGTTTCTGGAAAAACACGAATCTGTATTCGAATACAGATCCCTTGTATTCGAATACAGAAGCTGAAACTTGTGAAAATCTGCAATTTTAACATTCTGTATTCGAATACAACATGCTTGTAGTCGAATACAGAAGACAAAACCAAAATGATCAACATCAGATCATCAGAAAATAGAACCAGAATCAGAATGATTAACATCAGAACATTAGAAACAGAATTAGAATCGGAATCATCAACACCAGAACATCAGAAACAGAACCAGAATCATAATCATCAACACCAGAACATCAGAAAATAGAACCAAAATAATCAACATCAGAAACAGAACCAGAATGATCAACATCAGAAACAGAACTAGAAGGATCAACATCAGAAACAGAACCAGAATCAAAATCATCAGAAGCAAAACAGAATGACTCACAGCAGAATCATCAGAAGTAAAACAGAATGAGTCACCAGAATCATCAGAAGCAAAACAGAATGACTTATACCAGAATCATCAGAAGCAAAATAGAATGATTCACACAAGAATCATCAGAAGCAAAACAGAATAATTCACATAAGAATCATCAGAAGCGAAACATAATGATTCACACAAGAATCATCAGAAGCAAAACAGAATGACTCACACAAGAATCATCAGAAGCAGAAATAGGATGATTAACATCAGAATCATCAGAAACAAACAGAATGATTATTAGAATCATCAGAAGCAGAAATAGGATGATTAATATCAGAATCATCAGAAGCAAAACATAATGATTATCAGAATCATCAGAAGCAGAAACAAGATGATTATCAGAATCATCAGAAGTAAAATAGAATGATTCACACAGAACCATCAGAAGATGAATGTATCAGAGGATACATTCTGAATTTACAGAAGATGCATTTCTGGAATTATCAGAAGATAAACCAGAATGTCCAAAACCGACCAAAAGATTACTTTGGAGGTTTATATCAAACAGAAACAAAATCAGAAGAACATCTGGAAAATACCAGAGGGAAGCCTGCCATAATATGACTTGCTCCAAACAAGAATGATTCAAATATCAGAAGAAATCAAGAAGTTATACTGATCAAAACATAGTCTGGCAGTGTAATTTCAACACAATCCATATTTGTCCAGAAGTGACCAGAAGATATCTTTGATGGATTATATAAGAGGGAATAAATATCAGAAGATTCTTTGGACCATACCATTGTGAAGCCTGCCATGTGGAGAGTTGTTCCAGGCCATAAGTTGTCAAAAGCAAGAAGTAATCCAGAAGATAATTTGACCAGAACATGGCATGACAATCAAATTTTGAATAACCCAGACTTCGCCCAGACTTCATCCAGAATTGATCAGAAGAAGCACAGAATGGTTCGTGCCAGAATCACCAGAAGCAGAAACAACAAAATGATTCACATCAGAACCATTAGAAGCAGAAACAGACTGATTCACATCAGAATCATCAGAAGATGGTTAACATCAGAACCATCAGAAGTAGAAACAGAATGTTTCAGATCAGAACCATCAGAAGCAGAAATAGACACAGAGTGATCCACACAAGGATCATCAGAACCAGAAACAGAAACGGAATGATCCAGACAAGGATCATCAGAACCAAAAACAGAAACGAAATGATCCACACAAGGATCATCAGAACCAGAAACAGAAACAGAATGATCCACACAAGGATCATCAGAACCAGAAACATAAACAGAATGATCCACACAAGGATCATCAGAACCAGAAATAGAAACATAATGATCCATACAAGGATCATCAGAACCAGAAACAGAAACATAAATTCTTCTTCTGTATTCGACTACAGGGCTCGTAGTCGAATACAAGTTTGAAAACTTAAGTAAAACAGAAATTTTACAGGTTGTAGTCGAATACACACATGTTGTATTCGAATACACCTTCGAAAACCAGTGAAAATTTCCTGAGATTCAACCCTTTTCAAATTGTTTTCTTTTAAAACAACAACCAAACAACATAACAGATTCAACACTTTTTTCCAGAAGACACTTCCCTCATTTAAAATCCCTTTTCCTTTTAAATCATCAACACCATCAGAATCACACAAAACAGAAATGGAATTAGGATCCAACCCCAATCATCCAGAACTAGAAAACAGAATGTTCACTCACCAGAATCATTCAGATTTTGAAACCATCAGAACAAACATGCAAGCATCACAGCTTTCTCAAAACATCAGAATAACGTGTATAACATTTCAGCTTTTCAAACAATCAGAACAACATGCAAAGCATTTCAGCTTCCTCAAACATCAGAATAACATGCATAGCATTTCAGGTTTTATAATCATCAGAACATGACCAATGTTTTCAACCACAACAGAAATCATCACACAGCAGCAAAACACCAATAGAATGCATTTTTTGCATTTTTAAAACTATTTTCCATAACAGTTTTATGAACATGTATTTTAACCATCTTTAAAATAACATGCAAGACATCTTCAGTTTTCTCACACAAGTAAAACAGCATTAATGCATTCAACCAACAACAGCCATCACAGAATCATCACATATCAACAAAAATGCATTTTCTTCATTTTTTAAGATATCATTTCGAAAAGATGTTTTTCTTTCAAAACAGAACTGAAATAACATGCATTTACAGTCCTAATGCAACTAGAAAGTTGGAAGGTGCCCTTACCCTTGCTGCGTGTCTGCTACTTCTCACGCCTCTGTTTTCGTTCCCGTTTCTGCGCCAAAATCCGGTGAAACTGCTGTCTGAGTTTGCTGCTACAAAACTGGGTTCCCTAGCTCCGTAATGGTGTGGGGAACAACTTTAATACTGAGGGTTTTCTGGTTTGGTGTTTGTATTTCCAGTTAATGGAACTTTTAAGGAACTTTCTCTTTGGTGTTTTGAAATCGTGAAACCGTGTTCAGGAAAACAGGAGGCATAAATGGGAGAAGAGGTTACTATTACATGCAACACTATTACATGCAAATGGGAGGATATGAAGTTCTGCTCTTTCTCTGCCTCTTCACGTGTTCTTATAGAGCTTACTCAAGTGCTGCATTCTCAAAATAATGATAAAATAATGCCGGATTTTCCAGCTGGATTTTTCAGCACTTAATCCTTTTGCAATTAGCCACTAATCCTTAATTAATGGTCCGATTAATTTAATTACTCGAAATTAAATTAATTAAATCTTCATCCAATAATTTTAATTCATCTTCCAAAATAAATATTTATATATATATATATATATATATATATATATATTCACTCAAAATATACATATATTAAATATTTTACAAATATTCCCAAAATACCCTTAATATTAATTCCAGAATTAATATTAAATTTAAGGGTCTTACAGATTTCACTAATTCAAAACCTTGAATTACAACAATACCACTGACCCTCCAAGTCAGTCTTCTCAAACATTCTAACAATCCTAGACTTTTGAGGAATACAACACCTTGACTTCTCAAGTCAAGTCTTCTCCTGCCAATCTGACAACCCCAGATTGTAGAAGGAATTACAACGCCTTGAATCTAATGCTAAGGAATTTGTTACCCCTTATGACTCCCCCAGATTGTAGACTCTACTTCAACAACTTAGATCTAACACAAGGGAAAGAAAAACATGAGTGCTTGCTTCTGGAAAGCTGGAACTCACAATTAACTTCACTGAAAACTTGAGTGTTTGCTTTGGAAGTGTATGACTCTTTTGTGATTTTTTGATGCTAAGTATTCTGCCTTGAGACTCCTTTTATAGATGCAGATTAGGGTCTCTTCGAGGCTTAATTTCGAGTTGTATCTTGCTGGATTCTCTGGCAAAAATATCTTGACCAATCGGGTTTCATTTAATTAAAAAACATATCTTTTTCTGCTCCATATTGCCTTCGAAAATAAGTTTGACCAATCCTGTCTTCAATTAATTATGGAACAAATCTTTCTTCCCGCCAATAGCTTATGAATTCCACAAGACTACACTTTATTTTTGTATCAAATATTTTTAATGCTTTGATTAAATATAATCACGACTCCACTAATCATGATTCAATCTAGACCGCTTGATCTTCTGCTCTCGTCCACATTTGGACCATGCTAAGTGATCTGATGTGATCATTTGATTTCGGCCAACCCTCGACCACACTTTCTGATCTTTTGATCTCGGCCAACCTGGACTTGCAAACTGATCTGTTGTGATACTCTGATCTCGACCAATGTTGAACCACACATTCTGACCTTCTGATTTCGGCCAACACTGGGCCATGGTCTGATCTTCTGATCTCGGCCAACACTGGGCCATATACTTAAATCTTGACCATTGATCTGAACCTTTTCCCTCTGATCTGGACCAATTCTGAACTGGGTCTGGATTGAACTGAAATTAAATCTAGACAAAGGATATTTAATTCTGGACATTTACCTTTTGATCTAGATCAGGTCTAGATTAAATCTGGACATCATTTCTTCTAATCTTGACTGAGTTTCATACTCTAAACCATGCTATCTTCTGGTCTTGGTCAAATCTGGATTAAATCTCTTGTTCTGGACCCATTAATTTATCCTCTGATTAAGTCTGGATCATGTCTGGACTGTTTATCATTTCATTGCCAGGCTATCTTCTGGTCAGAGTAATTTCTGGACTAAGTCTGACTTATGATATCTTCTAGTCTGGAACAAGTCTCCCTCTGGCAGGCTTCCTTCTAGTCTGGTCAGGGTCTCCTTCTGGACTTTGCTTCCTTCTGATCTGGGCCAGTAAAGATATCCTCTGGTGGTGTTTTGACATCCTGGTGTATCCTCTGGTAATTTCAGGATGCATTATCTGGTGACTTCTGGAGGTGTATCGTCTGATAACTTCATCTTCTGGTTGCATTTTAATATAGTAATTAAAGGTACAAAATAAGATTACATGGAGTGCTGTTGTAAACATCAAAATCCTAAGTACTTAGAACCAACTTGGTTCCAACAAATACTACCAGAGGATACCTCCAGAACACTATCAAAGGATACCTCCAGAATAATATCAGAGGATACCTCCAGAATATTATCAGAGGATACCTCCAGAATACTATCAGAATATACCTCTAGAAATACAACCAGAGGGTGCAAAAATCAGTGTTAGAAAGAACAATTCTGATCAAGAACAAAGGTTTTAGCCCAGTCAAAACATAAATTAAAAATAGTCAAAAGTTGAATTATTTTTAATCATAAATATTGCCTTTGGTGAAGCCTGACAAGAGCACAACCAATGGCTCTATTGACCTCCATTTACTGCTCTTACTTCTATAAAATGAAGGCCAAAGCTCAGGAAAAAATAAGAAGTTCAAATGCTAACTAGTCTCATAAAATAATTCACATTCACATACTTGAAAGCTTCTCATATCAGAATCATTCTACTGAATTCTTTTGTCAAGAATCTAATCTCAAACACGAGTTGAGCATACTCAGATTCTTTCCAAAATCAAAGACATTCAAGTGCCAAGATATATCATCAATCACTCACATTAACACTTGAAAGCTTCTCAAAGAAATCAGTAACCTGTTTTGAATTCACTATCTTTAGTTTACTGAAACCATTTGTAAAGAATCTAAACTCAAACAGGAGTTGAGTCAAAACAGATTTTGTTTTAAATCCTATCATTATCATACAACACTCAAGATTATAAGACTTGTTTATAGCTTGAGTGAGTCGTTTTTTAGAAAAATCCTTTTAAGATTAAAAGGTGAGTTGTAAAATCCTATCCAAGGTTGATAGGTGGCCTGATTGAATTCCTTTCTAGGTGGCAAGGAATGAAGTTTGTAACAGATCAAGGTTGATCTGAGCTAGGTGTTGTAAAACCAAGAAGGTTCTTTGTTTTGAACACTTAGTGGAAAAACTCACTGTTGTGAGGACTGGACGTAGCCCGAGTTAGGTGAACCAGGATATATTTGTGTGTGATATCTCTTCTCTTATCTCTATTTACTTTCGGTCTTTTAATTATCAAGTTAAATAGATAAAATGAACTGTTGATTTTAACTAACCAAGAATGTTCTCTGTTTTCTAGTGAAAACCAAGAACGTTCTTCGTTTTCTGTTTTCACAAACAAGATCAATCTTGAGTTATTTTCTTAAGTTTTTAACAGGAATTTTAAAAGGGCGAATTTACAATTCAAATCCCGCTTTCTTGTAAATCGACATTGCTACTTCAACTTGTTGATGTGAATATGTTGCTGCGAAACATTGTAATTGATATTATTGAATGTGAATATGAAATTGTAATTTATTGTAATTTGTTGTTGTGAAACACTTGTAATTGATATTGTTGAATGGGAATATGAAATTGATATTGTGAAGAATATGAATTTTGATATTGTGAAATGTGAATTTTAATGTTGAAAAGAAGAATATGAATGTGATATTTGATGTTGATAATAATGCCATAAAAAAGACAACGCTTTTTAAAAAAATCATTTTACAGAGCTTTTTAAAACGTTTTACAGCGCTTTTTTGAACAAGCATTGTATAACTAGTATAAGAAGCGCTTTACATATAGACATATTAAACGCTTTTTAGAAAAGGTGTTGTAAACATAGTATAAGAAGCGCGCTTTATATATGGACCTATTACAGCACTTTTTTGAAAAATCGCTGTAAACATAGTATAAGAAGCGCACTTTATATATGGACTTATTACAGTGCTTCTTATATTTTCAATAGCGTTGTTGTATTCTTTTACGGCAATAGATACTAAAGCGCTTAAAAGCGCTATAAAGAGCTTAAAAAAAGCACTGTAAAAGGAAATTTTTAGCGTAGTGATAGATGGTTAAAAGGGAAAAATTGTATTTTACAATGGATTGGGGTGGCAGGTTTAGGTGGGGGTGCGTGGTAAAAAAACTCTTATTTCTTTGTTTCTTTAGGCCGAGCTTCGACACAATTTTCAATTGAAATTTGGAAATTTAAACCTATACCTCATATTATACTTCTACCCCATAAATGTGATGAATTGATATATTGTCCTCATATAAATATTAAAAAAAATTATTTTCACTCACAATATCATTTCAAATTTCCGGTACACAAGTGACTGCTAAAATTTGCTATTTTATTGGAATCCTTTTTTCATGTTTTCTGACACATAAGTTACACTCTAGAAAACTTTTTTCAAGTTTTTTGGTACAAACCTCTTTTCTAGAAAACATGAAAAAAAATTTCGAGAACTACCAGAAATTTTTTTTTCAAGATTTTTGGAACGCGCATCTTTATGAAATATCGGAAAACTTGAAATCCCAAATTTTTAGGAAATAGTTTTTTCCTATTTTTTAATTTCTTTTTTTTGTTATTATTTGTTTCTTTTTAGTGGGTGCTGTTGTTAGAGGACGAGACGACAAGATAGTACAAATACACGTGATGTTGATACTTCATCATTTATGATGGATGCTCCTACGTAAAGGATTTGATCCACAACATCTCGAAGGAGACAACGGTTTATAGTGGAAGATGGTGAAAAGGGAGAGCGGGGTCATATACCTATGATCTTGAAGGTTGATGTTGTTGCACATGAGGAGTTTGTACGAGCACATATGTATAGGATGAGGCTTTACAAGAGGAAGAGGCTATATAGCATGAGGACCATATGTAGGATGGACCTGTATAGCAAGAGGGGGAGCTTACATGGTATCTTGGAAGATCATATGATTTGTCTGTCCTGACACGATATCGGTATCATATTTCTGTCATATTGTGGTTTGGTGAAGTATGTTAAATTAATTATTATTTATGGTGCATCAAAAATATTTAAATTAATTATTATTTTTGTTCTATATTTATTTTTAATATCACATATTTTATTTGTATGTAGGAGCGATCAATGCTGAAGATATACTCATGGTAATAAGCTGCAACAATTTACTACGCAAGTACTCCCGTGAGTTATAGAGACGTGGGTGAATTTTTCTGGATTAACCCCACTATAATGGGCTAGTTTGAAGTTAATTGACAACAACTTAATTTATGCATTTGTGGAGAGATGACACTATGAAACTTCATCGTTTCACATGTCATTTCGTGAAATCACGATTACTTTGGATGATGTTGTCAATCTATTAGGCATTCATATTAGGGGTGAATTCTTCAGTCTATCACTCGACCTAGATAAAGTAATGACATGTAATTTTGCCATAACTTTATTAGGGGAGTCTACTGATAAGATATGAGAGGAAACCAGAAATACAAAGAGTGTGCACTACAGATTGGATTGGTTGAAAGAAGTATTCAAAAGACAGTGTGCAGTAGAGAGATTTGATTATGCTGCTAGGGTAATTTGCTGAATTTGATAGGGAGTACTATTTTTGCAGATGAGAGTCATACATCAGTTGATGCGAAGAACCTTCCCCTATTTAGAGATTTAGAAGGTACCAGTAGTACATCTGGAGTATTGTTGCACTCGTAGTCCTTTATGACTACCTCTTAGATGCTAGTTGTTACGACACCAAGCAATTTGATGGATATATGTCTCTATTGCATGTATTAAATATTTATGGTGATTATTTATAATTGTTATGATTTTTATTTATTAATTTTTCTGTTTATCATTAATTGTTATGATTTTAATTTATTTATTTTTATTTGCAACAGTGTTGGATTTACGAATATTTTCTAAATATTTGTAAAAGAGGCAACTAGAGCGCTAACGTGGAGTGTGTTTCCATAATGAATAGATTGAGCTATAAACAAGGCAAACACAATATCCTAGAGTACAAACATATGATAGATGCATTGGCACATGTTGACGTCATATGGTGACCATGTGAGAATTGTAGGGATGTCATTATCTTTGATGATATCATGTTATACACTGGTCACCTCCGACTATGCAGCACAATAGGGACATATTTTCCAGAGAGGTGTTTGAGAAGGTTTGGTTATATTCAACATATTCCACCACCACCACCTCCAGCTCTTTCTAGATTATCTAATGCATATGTGAAGTGGATTGGATATTTGACCCATGTCACTAAACTGTATCATAGAATATATCCAACTACATATCCATTTGAGTGTTATAATGGATATTTAGAGTGGTTCTACATGGTATCTCGTCCACTTTTAGTGTTGTCAGATGGTGTACCTCATGTTCTAGATTTTAATGTCCCGACCACAGTTGCACAAGCTTCTAGTTCACAGTCATCTACGCTACATCAGGTGAGTGATCTTATACAATGGGGTTGGAGGTACATGTATAGTTACTTTTATAGAGCTTTATATTTAGCGTGTCGTAACACTAGTTAATAATTATATACTTTTACTTGTGATGAACATCATTTTTGTAGCTTCTAATGTTATTTTATTGTTATTGCATTACTTTATATTATTACTTTATTTGTGATAAACAACGTAAGTTAACAACTAAACAAGATGAAATATAACGAAAAGTAGTAACTAAAATGCACTAATAACAAGTGATTTTATATTAGTTTTAAAGTATTGTGGTTCATGCAAACTCAGTCTTCATCAAATGACATGACATTTACGAGTTCTTTCGGTAGATCTTGTGTAACATGTGCCATATGGCCTAATAAATATTCTCATTGTTGTAGACGTCTTTTATATGTTATTGCTCAAGAAGTTGCCTCATCGGTGCGAAATTTCTTCCAACCTGGTGCAATGTCTGACATTGGAAATCCATTTTCATCTTTGACTGCAAAATCGGTTAAAATAATAAATAATTTTATTATTTAAAAAAAAATAAGTATTACTTAAGAAAATAATATCATTTTACCTGAACTCAATGACTTGAGTCGACAAAACCAATATATATAACACGATCATTTGTTGTCGATCCTGAATGTGAACCCCTCATAGGAAAGAAAGTCATATAACATGTCCGACCAAACACGACTAGAATAATATTATATGTTGTCACTAGTAAACTATATTAGGTATGCATCCATTTATCTAGGGGTTAAATACACAAGCTTGTTATCTTCAAAAAGAATCTCTAACTTCTCTAATGCATCTTCGAAACAATCTATCAAATGGACTTATATGAGAAACAATCTTCTGGTCCAAACTATGATGGACCAAAGACCAAGACTCTTCACCATGTCCAAGCAATGATGCAATAACCCAGTAGTTAAAATTTCCATCGGCTATCACAATAATTATGTCATTAATGTATGGCTGAATAACATCAGGAAATTATCTCAAGAACATATGTATTGAGGATTGAGAAGACTGCTTCATTGAGGATCGATAAGGTTGCTTCTTTGAAGAATGAGGGTGATATTTCTTTGACGATTGAGATGGTTGGGAACCAGGATGTTCACCATATGTTGCAGTAACATGCTCAAAGTAAGAAGGGTCTCGATATACATCATATCCTTTTGGCTTTCTTACACGTACTATTCTTCACTCTTGATTCGGTTTTAACTTTTTCAAGTGGTGGACAAATTGAACTTGTAGTTAAAAAAGCAAGTTCACGCACCATACTCTTCAACACTCTTTTTCCTATAACAATAGGTGATAAAAAACGCTTCCATAATGCATTCATCTCATTAGACATATCCAACTCTGATTCATCTTCTATGTCTTATGTGAGTTCACACTTCATGCTTAATTTTCTACATTTAATATGCATTGAATCTAGAAGACTTGGTTTACCCGTCAATTTATATTGTGTCAATTCACAAGCACAAGGCAACTCGTATGTTCTTCTGAGAAAGCACCCACAAACTAATTTGTCAGTACCCAACCACTCAACTTTCTCGTATTCTTCAGCAATGCGTCTTTGAAATTCTCTTGATACAAATGTATTAAATCTCTAATAAAATGAATTGTGGTGTTCATGCTCTTTATTATAGAAACTTTTCTAAAACGCACCTCTGATTTTTTTAAGTTGCAATATTATCATGTTTTTCATAGCCTCCCAATGTTTACAATGTCACTCATGTTGTGTTACAACATTAACTTTAGTTTCTAATTAGCAGATTCAACTCTATCATTACATGTAAATTGTCACCATGGAGTAATCCAACAATATATAATAAAATTAAAAATTCGAAGTTTCATAGTGACATGACATACCTATTAGTTGTTGTGTTCCCTAAATGCATCACTCGATTAGTTCATGCTTCAACAAACCTTTGCATGTGAGGGGTCAACCATGTTTCTTTCACATAATCAAAAAACACTTGATTATCAACATATGCTTGCTAAAACATGTGCAAACGCATGATGTACTATTTTTCATCAATGCAATACATAATGTCTTTCCACATATTCAGTAATAACTCTTGTATATCCTTTAAGACATACTACTTGCATTTTTATCCAACATTTTTGTCGATATGAAATTGACAAAGCAAATTAAAAGCATTTGGATATACAATACCAACTATTTTCATTAAAACAAGATCTCTGTCGATCACAATTACATGAAGAAATTTGTTTTGTGTGGAAATTTGTTTTGTGTAACAAATAGTTATTTTAACCTCTCTAACGTCCAACAAAAGTTTTCATCACGCTCACATTCCATTCAACTACAAATGTTATCTTTGTTGACGTCATTCCAATAATTTCAAGTAATAGAATTCTGTATTTATTGGTTTTGTATGTGCTGTCCATAATCAACACGATAAGAAAAAGGTTCAACAACCCCAAAAAATGTCTCTCATAACATTTGAGTCTTCCCGCTTTCTATTCTCACACATATGTTTTGTATCTTCAATTAACTTGAATAAATGTTGCATCTCTGTTCTAAGACATCTCACTTGCAATCGAATCATACTCCTTTGTTTATATATTTGTGATATTTCAGTAACAATGTTCTGATACCAGTCTTGCAATAATTATAATATGTGCCTCAGTGCAACATTAAATTTTGTTAAGTCATAAACATGTTTTTTATCTTTTTCATCTAAACGTCCAATCTCTCAATCTTTTTATCTGATATAGTGATGATAATCATCACTTTGTTTTTTATACCAATCTCCCTAGCCCAATTCACAACAGTTCTTCGTATATAAAATATCTGAAGTAAAATATAAAATAAATTATAATAATTGATCACTATAATAGGTTTTTACAATATTAATTATAATTATTCATACCTGGTCAGTGTCAAAAACGTTGGTAGTATTGACGCATATTTTATCACATAATAGTAGCGGTTTATCCATATCTATGTAAAATTTATGTAAATAAATTAAATATTTTATTTAAAAAAAAAAAAGTCGTGTATCGGAAAACTTTTTCACAAGTTCTCGGGTACAGAAGAGTTTACCGGAAAACTTTTCACAAGTTTTCCGGTAGTTTACGTTTTCAATCTTCTGTACCAGAAAATTTAAAAAAAAATTCCTGGTACACACCTTTCAACCTTCTGTATCGAAAATCTTTTGCATACCAAAAAACTTGATTTGATTGGGCCGCAAATCTTTAAATCATGAAAGAAAAGTGAATTTGAGTTTGTAAAATAGTAAAAAAATTTCAAGGATAAACTTGGCATTTTAAAAATATTGTGAGGGTATAGTTATAATAGTGGGGATATAGGGTCAAATTTGCTTGAAAGTTTTATCTTATGCCCACTGTGACGAAAACATTTGAAAATTTCATTTTATCTTTAGTCACATTTAATTATTTATAGAGAAAAAAGAAGGTAATATTAGTGTAAATAAATTTTACACTAGCAGATAATAAAAATTGTTGATTTTGTTATTTCATCATAGGACTGTAACTGTTGTCATAAAATTACTATTACATGATCAACAATTTGTATTTGTTGTTATTTACACTAACAGTGTATAGTGTATGATCATGAAACTCTTATTTTTACTTGTAGATCACCCTTCCATTGTCTCCACTTCTCATTCAGCTCAGATTTTAACATTTCTCTTGTTAATTCATTTATTGGAGGAACAAACTCAAATTTGCTCTACACAATGAGAAATGTTAAAAAAAAAATGTTACATTACAACTTTTGACACAAACATAATAAGTTAAGTAAAGGAACAACAAGTATATACATTCTTAAAAGCCTAAGTTATTAGTTAAATGTATAATCACAACACCTCTATTAATTTCAACATATCTTCTTTGTAGAAGTCGATCATATTTGTTCAAATTAACAATTATTAAATCACCATCTTCCATTTCCCATACATCTAACATTTTTGTTGGACCTCTAGCCCGTTTAGGCTCTACTTCTACAAACAAAATAAAAGGCAAAGAAAACTACGTGTGCATATAAGTCATAATAAAAACAATATAAATAAAGCTTTAAAACAAGAGTATATAATTAATACCTTTTTCAATTTGTTCTTCTTCAGCTTCTATATCATAAGGAATTGAGTGAGATTGTACATACTCATGTATGACACCTTCTACATGACAAGGACTAGAACGAGTTTTTGCAACATTACTTCCTTCTACATTGGTTGAGTTTGTATTATTAGAAGTAGATCACATTCCTTCATTATCACTTGCACGATGTTGAATATTTAATTTTCTTCTTTGAGCCATTGCTTCTCTAACACAAAATTATAAATGAACATTGAATAAATTTCAAAAAACTTGGACAAGTCTAAAAGTATAAGAAAAATATAATGTATAAAATCATTCACAACTAGAACATATCTCCTCCGTCTTCCTCATCATCTCCATCAACATCCATATTATCAACATCGATAACTTCAAAAAAATCATTATCATCTTCAACTTCAAGCCTAACCAAATCAATAACATTATGACCAGCTTCACTTGTATCGCTCATTAGTTGCTTATGAATTTCTTCAATTTCATTAGATTCCTCATCACCCATATCATAGATATCCCTAACTTTTGTATTGAGAACAACAAACCAATCCTTGTTTCTCTCATCATATATATAAAACACCATTTTAGCTTGTGATGCAAACACAAATGGGTCATCACAAATATTTTCCCCAATATGTTTTAAAAATTTGAAATTGACAAGTGTCAAGCCAAACTTATCTTTCTTGATACCTTTATTAATATCAAACCAATCACATTTAAATAACATAAACTTGTACTTTCCAGAATAATCCAACTGTAGTATGTAACACCCCGAGTTTAAAACACAGCGCGAGTGTATTATTATTTTTTAAATAAATAATTAAAATGTTTTTTCCCAATTTATTAATTCAAAAAAATTAAAATAAAATTTTCACTAATTCATTTCATAAAATAGTACATCGTAATTTAATCGATGAACGTAATTAAATAACTTCATCATATTATTACTAAGTACTTAATTTTGGGAATTAATAATAACATTAATACATTTCAAAAAAAGAGCAGTGTCATAACATCTTAGAAGAAAATATCAGAGTGCGGAATGTGTTAGCGGAAAAGTGGTTCAATAATTCCCAAATTAAAAACAAATTACATTTTCCAGCTCAAAATCCTATACATCAAATCTAACTGATCATGCACTAAGCTACAGTAGCACGGTCTCCGCCGCATCCTCTACAAGTCTCGTCTTCAGCCAGCTGTTCGTCCCTCTACGTTGTCCACAAAGACTCCGTATACGAATATCAAGGAAAACTAACGACGTCTCCGTCGTTAGTGTAACCGTCGGTGGGACGGGTTTGGGGTTCATCTGAGGGCAAAACCCAATTTCCACAATAATAGTAAATGGTCACCGACCGAAATTAACAAATAAGCACATAGCATTTATATCACAGAACAAATACATCCATGGTTTAACATATAATCAATGATGATAAATAAAGATGCTCATTTTGAAATTTCATGACATGTATGCCTTTTCAAAACAGCAACTAATTAACATGGAAAATAGGTTGTAAGTACAACCAACACTACAGCAATCACAATCTTCATCTGAAATTCAGATTTTATAACGTACTTACACCCAACAATTTGCAATCCTCATCATATAACCAAATCGTGACCCACCGGTCAATCACCCCGATGCAATATGTATATGCTCATGTTTTCAACTTCTTGGAATTACCAAGGTGCAGTCGCTCAACAGACCAGCACATTTTAAATATGTTTGACTATAACAGCCCTCAAGACCAGGGTGCAATCGCTCAATAGATAAGCACCAGTGCAGTCGCTCAACAGACCAGCACTTGTGCAGTCGCTCAACAGACTAGCACGTTTGACTTATACTCAGGTACAATCGCTCAACAGATCAGTACCAGTGCAGTCGCTCAACAGAATAGCACTCGTGCAATCGCTCAACAGATCAGCACGTTTTTGCACATTTCAGGGTACAGTCGCTCAACAGACCAGTACCAGTGTAGTCGCTCAACAGACCAGCACTCGTGCAATCGCTCAACAGATCAGCACGTTTACGCATTACTCTGTGGCCCATCGCGGGTACCACCTGACTATGCAGTGCATGAATATGCAATGTTTTCTCTTCACTAAAAACAGTATGCATTATCTGAAAAACTCAGCCCTTCCATCATTTCCCCAAAACATCTCAACACAATTATTTTCATCATCATCACATCAATAATTAAACATTCAAGCAATCCCATCATTATCACCTTACATTATCTCAAAATTCCATTCTTAATTATCATAAGTCTTTCCAATGTTTCCCCAACTCTTTAAATTCATAAAACAGTGTTTAAAACTGGGATTTCTGGAAAACCACAAATCTGTATTCGAATACAGCTTCTCTGTATTCGAATACATAAGCCAAAACAGTGCAGAAATTAACACTATGTATTCGAATACAGCTCCCTGGTATTCGAATACAGAGGCAGTCCCAGTGCACAAATCAACATTTTTCACTACATCGGTAAAGTCTCAAAAACTTCATCACCACCACTTCAAATTATCACAAAAATTCCATTTTTATTTCATCATAAACCTTCCCAATATTCCCCAACACTTAGGGTTTATAAAACAACGTTTAAAACTTTGATTTTCTGAGAAACACGAATCTGTATTCGAATACAACTCCCTTGTATTCGAATACATAAGCATAAAACTGCAATTTCAACACTCTGTATTCGAATACAGCATACCTGTAGTCGAATACAGAAGACATAACAGTACAAATTCAGCATTTTCCCAACATCAATTTAAGGTTTTCAAGAGTCTCATCATCTCCTTTGCAAAACTATTTCAAAAACTCCATTTTAAATCATTTTAGACATTTCCAAAGTTTCTCAACACTTTAAGATTCACATGACAGTGTTCAAAAACTTGATTTTCTGGAAAACACGAATATGTATTCGAATACAGCTTCCTTGTATTCGAATACAGAAGCTAAAACTTGAGTTTCTGGTAAAACCCGAATATGTATTCGAATACAGCTCCCTTGTATTCGAATACAGAAGCTAAAATAGTGAAAATCAGCATTCTGTATTCGAATACGAGGTTTTTGTAGTCGAATACAGATGTGAAAACAGTGGCAAAAATTGTAGTTCTGTATTCGAATACGACAGGGTCGTAGCCGAATACAGAGGCTAAGTCATAAGCAAAATCCTTCATCTGTATTCGAATACAGAGGCCCGTATTCGAATACAAGTTTGAAAACTTGAGTAAAACAGAAGCTTGGCAGGCTGTATTCGAATACACTCATGTTGTATTCGAATACACCTTCGAATTTAGTGAAATTTTTCCTGAGACTTCAACACATTTTCAAACTGTTTCTTTTGAAAAACCAACAAAGCACCAAAACAGATTCAGCATTCTTTTGAACCACAAAACTCAGGCATTTTTCATCAATAACAACTTTTCCAGAAAAACACTTTCATCATTTAAAATCCTTCTCTTTTGAAAACATCAGCAATACCAAATTTTCATCAACAGGACAGAAACAGAATCACCAACACCAAAAGCAACATCACAGTTTTGCTTAAATCCCCCAAACAGAATATCAAACTCAAAACAGAACATGCATTTCCAAACGTTTACATTTTGAGCATTCTCAAAACAACATGCAGAGTATTTCCAGCATTCTTACATAACCAATCACAACATGCAAAGCATTTTCAGCTTTCTCACACAAGCAGAACAACATCAATGCATTTAGCCAAACCGCAACCATCACAGAGCAGCAAAACACCAACATAATGCATTTTCGCATTTTATAACAACATTCAAAGCAGTTTTATGAACATGCATTTTAATCATCTTCAAAATAACATGCAAGACATTTTTCAACTCTCCCACACAAACAAAACAGCATTAATGCATTCACCCAAACAGAAACCATCACAGAATCAATACACATCAACAGAATGCATTTTCTTTATTTTTTTCAAAATGTCATTGCAAAATAGTTTTTCTTCAAAACAACGATGAAACATCAGTAATGTCATGACAGTTATGCATATACAGCCCTAATGCAGCTAGAAAGTGGAAGGTGCCCTTACCCTTGTTGCGTTTATGCTACTGTTCACATTTCTGCGTCAAAAATCGGCGAAACTCCCGCTTGCGTTTGCTGCTACGAAAATGGGTTCTCTAGCTCCGTAATGATGAGGAGAACAACTTTTGTTCTGGGGGTTTTCTGGTTTGGTGCTTGGATTTCTAAGTAATATCACTTTTGAGGAACTCCCTTTTTTTTTTTGTTCGTAAAACAGAAATCAGAATGGGAGAAGGGGGAAGGTGAGCACTATTACATGCTGTCAGGGAGGAGGAATGGGTTTCTGACTTTGCCCTTCCTTCTCACTCCTATATATAGGCTTGCGTGGGTGCCACCTCACCCGAAACTTGTCTGATTCTCAGCACTTAACCAGTCTCGTCGCAATTAGCCGATAATCCCTTAATTAACTGTCCGATAATTTAATTACTCTTCATCCAATAATTTTAATTCATCTTTCAAAATAAATATATATATATATATTCACTTAAAACATACATATATTAAATATTTTACAAATATCCCCAAAATACACTTAATATTAATTCCATAATTTTAATTTAAAATTTAAGGGTCTTACACAGTATATCAGTTATTGTGCCATAGTAATTAATTTTGTCTTTTGAGGTCTTTGTCTTTACAACTACTCCATTATTTTGTGTTTTCAAATATCTCTCCCTCTTCTTTATGTGGAACCTAAAACCATTAACTGCATAACCTTTGTATCTTCTTACTACCTCATATGGTCCATGAGATAACCATCTAAGTTCATGAGTAACTTCTAAGCTCTTTTGTTCATCCATACGTTGAATCTAAAATATTTTCTTCATAGTATGACTTTGGCAAAACATTTTCTTCTGGTAAAGCATCTCTAAGTAAATCAAGCAACATGGAGAATGACCTGTCACTCCACCCATAAAGACACTTTAAATGATACAAATGTACCATAAATGATAGCTTGCTATACTTCTTACAGTTTAGGTAAAGCATTTGCTCATTCTCCTTCACAAATTCGTAAAATTTAGAGTTTTCTCTAACTTCGGGAATTCTTTCACCTTCACCATAAATTGGCTCTTCTGTAGAATGAAATAGATCATGAACTAATCCATCCATGTCATGCTCCATTTCTACATGTTATTTAGTAGTGCTACTTGAAGTTGTAGGTTTTTCACCATGATATATCCATTATCTATAGCCTCTAAGAAATCCACAGTGTGGATCTGTTAAATGTTCATAAACACATACGCGAGAATAAGAGTGACAATTGGCACATTTTGCACAAGGGCATATTATTTTTCTATTGACTTGTGAATTTAGAAAAGAAAATTCAAGAAATTCATTAACTCCTCAAATATATTCTTCACTTTGTTTTGATGGATCACACGTTCATTCTCTATAAGCCATTTGGAAATATTAACTGAAAAAGGATCATGCAAATTTTAAAAATCAATAAGTTTTTTTTTCCCTTTCTTTTGTTTTAACACGAAGAAAAATTAAATACAAAGGCAACTAAAAATGTAATCAAATTTCAAGCACATAATGTAGGTCCTAAAAAATGAACAAGCTGAAAATTCAAATACACAACTTGCTAAGTATAATCAAGCCATTAAAAAAGGAACTCTCATGGTGCATCTGATTTTTTTCTTTTAAACAATGGAAGATCATGCAAACATTATCATTAACAAAGCAACTCAGCCACAATCTCAAAGTGCCACAAACATACTTGTTAAATATAATTAAGTCCTTAAAAAGAATAACCAACACAAACAACTTAACTATAATTTTGACATCAATAGAAAGACACAAGTCTTCTTTATTTTTAAGAATCAACCAAAACACAACACATAAAGTATATGCAATACTATGTTGTTTCCATATAAACTTCAAAGAGACTTTTAAACAATTTTAGAAGTTTGCAATACCTGATTTTATGGCGATGATAGAGATACAAACGTGATGGAGATGTGGCAGATGTTAAAGGAAAAAACCACAAACAGTAACTATTAAAAAAATTGATTCAAACATTAGCAAAGTCCAAACTAATAATAGGAAATAAAAATGATGAAAAATAACCAAATAAAAGTATCATAAGGAAGATTATACAGCCAATATGATTAATAAATTGATACAGTCAGCATGTGACAATTGCCACTGCTAAACTAACAGAACTAACTAGAGGAGAAAATATCATGTACAATAGGTACATGGTAAGCGAGCTGTATACTCACACACTTAAGCAGCTTTGTAACAGCTTTTAAAAACTCCCAAAAAACAAAACTGAAAGAAATATAAATAAAGTTTAAACTAACATAGAAAAAGTTTGCTTTCTGAGAACAACAGAAAGGTTTAAAAGTTTGTTGAGTCTGCTTGTTTGAGTGTGTTATTGTATTGTATATATAAATTTGAAGATAGTTTGGAATTTCGTGATTGATCCATAACACATCAGAATACATAGGTGAGTTTTGAAGTACAAGTGAATTGAATTCAAAAGTATCAAAATAAAGTAAGGCAGTGAATTGAATTCACAAGTATCAGAGTAGACTCTAATGTTGTGTGCTACTGTTCCACTTCTCAAATGAATTCTAATGTTTGGAATTTCTAGAATGTGATTATACAAAAGCTACAAGTCAAAGTATGGTTCACTGGCAAACTTTGTGATACAAAACATATATATACACCGAAGTATTCTTCATATACTCTTGCTATTAGAACACGGAACATGGCATTTAAAGGCAACAATGTAACACTAACAACTCAGATTCAGATTGAAGGGGTGGCATAATCGCATGACATGGTTACATTCAACTATTTCTGTAACACCCGGAGTTTTTAAACAGCGCAAGTGTATTTTTTTTAACCGAAATAAACAAATAAAAGAATTTTCGAATTAATTCTAGAAAATTAAAATGAACTTAAAAATTTAGTTGTTTCATAAAATAATACCTCTTAAATTCCAATGACAAGAATAATTAAATAATTATATCATAAATATAACTAAGTAATTAAATTTTGGAAATTAATACTTCCAATATAAAAAAAAGTAATGCATCATATAAGTCAGTGTCATAACATTTCAAAAAAAACATTCGGCCTGCGGCCCACTAAAACAGTGTCAGAGTGCGGAAAAGATTAGCGGAAAAGAGATACAATAATTCGAAAATAAATAATTACATTCCCCGAGCTCAAGATCCTATACAACAATGACTAAACTGATCATGCAATAAAGCTACAGTAGCAAGGGTTCCCTCCGCATCCCATACAAGTCTCGTCTGACTCTGCAGCTCGCCTCAATGTGACGTCTTCCTCCTCATCGTACAAGGAAGGATCAGTCTCCTTCGAAGTCAGATCTACCCACGATCTGGGTCGCTTCGGCGGTGCCAGAATCTCAAAACAATCATCTGATGTCCTAGATGGACCCGAAATATCAATTGTTGCTGACGGCTGTCCTTTATACTTCTCTCTCGCCTCGGGTTCACGCACAGCCCCTCCAGCTATCGGGTTAGGAGTCACCACACCCACCTTGGCCTCCGTCTCAACCCCTTCAGTCGGATCCTTCGCGTCCGCAAAAACTCTGTACTCCTCCAATATCAATTTGGAAGGTACCGGAAAATCAATCCTCGCGTGAGTGTGCTCTACGTAATCCACTATCCCGTCGGTCCTGCAAGTCCTCACCAATCTCCTCGTGTAGGTTGCCATGCTTGAGACGGGGTTGTAAACCCAAGCAGTAGGCAAATGACGGTCAAGGAAATCTAGCGACGTTTCTATCGTTTGGGTACCCACCGGTAGTACGGGTTTGGGGGGCATCTGAGGGAAAAGCCCAATTTTCCACAATAATAGTAAAGGGTCATCGACCGAAATTAACAATTACCACAAAACAATTATTTCTGATATAACAGATACACTCATGGCATATTATATAACAACGATGATAAATAAGGATGCTCATTTTTGAAAATACATGACATTTGTACCTTTGCAAAACAGCAACCAAATTAATATAAAAATCATGTTGCAAGTACAAATACATTCAACAAAAACACAACAACTCATTCAGCACTTAGAGTTCATAAGTTACTTGCACCCCACGATTTCCACCCGTCAACATCATATCCAATCATGACTCGCCAGTCGACCATCCAAATGCAATATGTATATGCCAATGTAAACAACTTCTTGGAATTACCAAGGTGCAGTCTCTCACAGACCAGCACACGTGCAGTCTCTCACGGACCAGCACACGTGCAGTCGCTCACAGACTAACACGTTTTATGTATACCAATGTGCAGTCTCTCACGGACCAGCACCAGTGCAGTCGCTCACAGACCAGCACGTTTTATTTATGTTAGCCTCTCACAGGCCAAAACATACATAAGTTAAATCCTCGCACGGATAGAATGGACCACCACAAACACGCGGCCATTCCATAGCCCATCACGGTTACTACTTAACTTCGTGGACCATCACGGTTACCGCATAAACTCTGTGGCCCATCGCGGTCACCACCTGACTATGCAATGCATGGACATGCTATGTTTTCTCTTCACTGAAAAAAGTATGCAAATATCAGCTGAAATCCAGCCACTCCATCACCTCCTCAAACCATCTCAACATTTTCATTATCACCACATCAACAAAGAATTCAAGAACCTTATCATCACCACCTCAACCCATCTTAAAAACTCCATTTTCATTCATCACAAACCTTCCCAAATGTTTCCCCAACTCTTTAAGTTCATAAACCAATGTTTAAAACTGGAATTTTGGAGAAAAAAAACAATCTGTATTAGAATACAGCTTCCTTGTATTCGAATACAGAAGCTAAAACAGTGAAAAATCAGCATTCTGTATTCGAATACGAGGTTGTCGTAGCCGAATACAGATGCGAAGTTAGTGGCAAAAACAGCACATCTGTATTCAAATACAACAGAGTCGTATTCGAATATAGATGCGAATACAGTGGCAAAAATTGCAATCCTGTATACGAATACGTCAGGGTCGTAGCCGAATACAGATGCTAAGTCAGAAACAAAAATCACTTATCTGTATTCGAATACATAGGGTCGTATCCGAATACATAGGGTCGTATTCGAATACAAGTTCAAAAATTTAATAAAACAGAAGCTTTGCAGGTATGTATTCGAATACACCAATGCCGTATTCGAATACACCTTCGAATATAGTGATACTTTCCAGAAACATCAACACATTTTCAAACTCTTTTCTTAAACAAAAACAAAACAACACCAAAACATAATCACCATTCTTTTGAAACCACAAAACTCAGAACATTTTTCATCAACACAACAACAACATACTTCCAGAACACCTCCACCCATTTTAAAATCCTTTTCTTTTGAAAACCACTATCAACACCAAAACAAAATCACAGCTTCTTAAACCACCAACACCAGAATGTTAACAACACAACAGTACAGCCACATTCCAACTCATGCATTTTGATTATCCCCAAAACGGCATGCAAGGCACTTTCCAGTATCCCCACACAACCAAAACAACATTGATGTATCAACCCAAAATAGAAAACATCACATATCATCAAAACATCAACAGCATGCATTTTCATCATTTATAACGACATGCAAAACAGTTTCACTTTAAAAACAACAACGAAAACATCATCAATGCCATAACAGCATGCATTTACAGCCCTAAATACAATCTAGAAAGTTGGAAGGTGCCCCTTACCTCTGTTTCGTTTTCTGCGCTCGTTCACGTTACCGCGACAAAAGTCGGCAAAACTCCCGTTCGCGTCGCCGCTACAAAAGTTGGTTCTCTAGCTCCGTAACGATGAGAGGAACAACTTTTTTTCTGAACACTTGCTGGTTCGGCGCTTGGATTTCCAAGTAATTTGACTTTTGAGCAACTCTTCTTACCACCAACACACAAAAAAAAACAGAATGGGAAAGGAAGAAGAAGCTGGCGCATGCAGTGAGGAAGGAGGGAAAATGTTTCTGCCTTTGTTCTTGCTTCTCACTCATATATATATATATAGGCATATATGTGCCACCTCACCTAACACATTAATATTATAATATTGCTTGACCATCAAGTACTTAACCACTCTCGTCATAATTAACAGATAACCTCTTAATTAACTGCCCGATAATTTAATTACTCGTAATTAAATTAATTTATCATTCATCCAATAATTTTAAATTCAACCTCCAAAATAAATATTTATATATATATATATATATATATATATATATATATTTACACAAAATATATATATATATATATTAAATATTTTACAAATATTCCCCAAAATACACTTAATATTAAATCCATAATTTAATTTTAAATTTAAGGGTCTTACATTACTACCCCCTTAAATTAGTTTCATCCTCGAAACTACATGTCGATAAACAACTGAGGATGTTGCTCCCTCATCTTACTCTCTAGTTCCCAAGTCGCGTCTCCAGTACTCGGATTCCAAATCACTTTGACTAATGAGACTTCCTTGTTCCTCAACTATTTAATCTTTCTGTCCTTAATTCTTACAGATAATACTTCAAATGACATGTTATCCTTCAGTTGAATTGTGTTTGGTTCGATCACATGTGACGGATCCGAAATGTATTTCCTTAACTGCGACACGTGAAATATGTCATGAATATTGGACAATATTGGAGGTAAAGAAATCCCATAAGCCACTCGTCCAATTCGTGCAGTAATCTGGTATGGTCCAATAAATATCGGAGTCAACTTTCTTGATTTGATAGCTCTGCCAACTCCAGTTGTAGGCGTGATCCTTAGAAATACATGATCACCCTGTTCGAATTCTAAAGGTATGCGACGCTTGTCCGCATAACTCTTCTGACGATCCTGTGAAATCTTCATTTTCTCTTGTATCCTCTTGATTTTCTCTGTAGTCTGTTGCACCATCTCAGGTCTAACAATCATACTTTCTCCGTCCTTATACCAGCATAAAGGCGTCTGACACTTTCGTCCATACAAAGCCTCATAGGGTGCCATTCCAATACTTGCGTGAAAACTATTGTTGTAAGTAAACTCAATCAATGGCAATACCTCATCCCAGTTTCCTCTATCATCCAACATACATGCTCTTAATAGATCTTCCAAGGACTGATTTGTTCTATTGGTTTGTCCGTCTGTTTGCGGATGATAAGCTGAACTCACTTTCAGTTTCGTTCCCAATGCTTCATGCAGCGCTCCCCAAAAGTGAGATGTGAACTTTGGATCACGGTCCGATACAATACTCGAAGGAACTCCGTGTAATCTCACAATCTCAGCAATGTAGATTTTCGTCAGCTTATCTACTTTATAAGTGGTCCTTACCGGCAAGAAATGTGCGGATTTTGTCAATCGATCCACTATTACACAAATCGAATCATTCTTTTTCCTTATCTTGGGCAATCCGGTTATAAAATCCATGGAAATGCTATCCCACTTCCATTCTGGTATATCCAAAGGTTGCAACATTCCAGCAGGTCGTTGATGTTCCACTTTCGCTTTCTGACAAGTTAAACAAGCCGATACATACTCCGCTACGTCCCTCTTCATTCTTGGCCACCAGTAATTCTATCTAAAGTCCTGGTACATCTTGGTCGCTCCAGGATGAATACTCAATTTGCTCTTGTGAGCCTCTTCCAAAATCGTTTTTCTCATATCTGCAACTGCCAGTACACAAATTCTTCCATTACATCTCATAATATTATCCGGTCCGATCCTGAACTCAGTTGTCTTTCCTTGCACTATTAGGTTCCTCTTCTCTTGGATTAATGCGTCATTTTCCAAGTTCGCAATCTCCTCAAGTAGTCCACTCGAAATTTTTATCATTCCACACTTTAAAATTCCTGGTGCAAACTCTACGTCCAAGTGTAGATCTCTAAATGCTTCCCACAACTCTTGTTGTCTGGCCATTATCATTGAAGATACAGACACACTTTTCCTACTCAATGCCCAGGGTGGTACTGCAATGAAAAATCAAAATCCTTGAGAGTCTCCATCCATCTCCTCTAACGCATGTTCAATTCTTTCTGCTCGAATAGATACTTCAAACTTTTATGGTCACTGAATACCATGAACGTGCATCCATATAAGTAGTGCCTCCAGACCTTTAATGCAAACACTACAACAGCAAGCTCTAAATCACGAGTAGGATAGTTTCGTTCGTGAGTTTTCAACTGCCTTGAGGCGTAGGCTACATCTTTCTTGTGTTGCATCAAAACACATCCCAAACCCTGGTGAGATCAATACTGGTGAGGTTGTCAACTTTTCCTTAAGCAACTGAAAACATTCCTCACACTTCTCCGTCCATGCAAACGGCTGATTCTTTCTGGTGTGTTGTCTCAAAGGAGCTACAATCTTAGCATATCCTTCAATAAATCTCCTGTAGTATCCTGCCAGTCAAACAAAACTACGTATGTCTGTGATAGTCTGAGGCTGTTTCCAGGCAAGAATTGTTTCAATCTTTGTTAGATCCATAACGATTCCTTCTTTCGTTATTACATGTCCCAAGAAGTTCACTTTGTCTAGCCAAAACTTGCACTTCGACAAATTGGCATACAATTGCTTCTCGCGTAAGACTTCAAGCACTTGGCGTAGGTGCTCTCCATGTTCTTCTTCATCCTTTGAATAAATCAATATATCATCGATGAACACCACAACAAATTTATCCAGGAATGGGCTAAAGATTCTATTCATATAATCCATAAAAATCGCTGGTGCATTCGTAGCTCCAAATGGCATAACGAGATATTCATAATGTCCGTAATGGGTCCTGAAAGCAGTCTTTTGAATATCTCCTTCTCTTACCCGAATCTGATGGTATCCTGACATCAAATTGATCTTTGAAAACACCGCGGCTCCTCTCAATTGGTCCATCAAATCATCGATGTGTGGTAAAGGATAACGATTCTTAATAGTCAACTTGTTAAGTTGCCTATAATCCACACATAAGCGCGAACTTCCTTCTTTCTTCTTAACCAACAACACCGGAGCTCCCCATGGCGACACACTTGGTTTGATAAATCCTTTCTCCAACAAACCTTCAATCTGACCCTAAAGCTCGCTTAATTCCAAGGGCGACATCCGATACGACGCAATTGAAATAGGTCCAGTTCCTGGGTGTAGATCAATGAAGAATTCCACCTCTCTTACTAGGGGTAGTCCTAGAATTTCTGACTAACACCACATCTTCTATGCTCACATCCATCTTGGTCTCCACGTTAACCAATGATAAAAATTCCTGAGTTCCTTCTTTCAGTGACATTCCAAGCTTGTTAGCAGCCAAATACCGAACAACTCTAGGTTCCGGGAAAAGAACTAATTTGCGAGCACAATCCAAGACTACATAATTATACGGCATCCAATCCATGCCGAGAATGATCTCGAGTGATTGTAAGGGTAAATAGATTAAATTAACCAAGAAATCTCTATTTTGAATAGTTACAGGACAGCGTAAACATGCAGAATTTACGACCAAGGTCTTAGCAGGTGTGGAAACAACCAAATCAAAAGGCAAAGCAGACATAGATAGCTTCAAACGATTCACACAGTCCATAGCAATGAAAGAATGGGTTGCCCCCGAATCAAAAAGTGCAGTTAGTCTGTTACTTGCAATATCGCAATCTCGCTGGATTAAATTAGGAGCTTGACCCCCGGCTTCAGCACCCATGTGATAGACGCGTCCTGTAAGACCCTTAAATTTAATATTAATTTATGGAATTAATATTAAGGGTATTTTGGGAATTTTTGTTAAATATTTAATATCTGTATGTTTTGAGTAAATATATATATAAATATTTATTTTGGAAGATGAATTAAAATTATTGGATGAAGATTAAATTAATTTAATTTCGAGTAATTAAATTAATCGGACCATTAATTAAGGATTAGTGGCTAATTACAAGGTAAATAAGTGCTGAAGAACCCAGCCTTATTTTAATATTATTTTGGGGTGAGGTGGCATCACCAAAAAGCCTATAAGTAGGGTGAGCATGATGGTGAAATCAGAACACCATCCCTCCTTCCTTGCTGCCCATACTGCATGTAATAGTAACCCATTTTTCCCTCCCATTCTGCCTCTGTTTTCTGCCTTCCCATTTCCAGTCACGGTTATAAAAGAGGAAGAGAGGGAACTCTTCAAAGTATCATTACTGGAACATCCAATCACTGAAACACCAAAACCCCAGTACAAAAGTTATTCCCCATATCATTACGAAGCTAAAGAACCCAGTTTCGTAGCAACAAACGCAAGCTGCAGTTTCACCGGTTTTGGACGCGCAAACGGGAGCAGAATCAGAAACGAGAGGAATAGCAGAACACGCAACAAGGGTAAGGGCACCTTCCAACTTTCTAGCTGCATTTAGGGCTGTAAATGCGTGTTATTTCATCTCTGTTTTGAAAGAAAAACTGTTTTTTTTTAAATGACATCTTGACAAATGAAGAAAATGCATTTTTGTTGATATGTGATGATTCTATGATGGTTGTTGTTGGTTGAATGCATTAATGATGTTTTACTTGTATGGGAAAGCTGAAAATGTTTGGCATGTTATTTTAAAGATAGTTAAAATACATGTTCATAAAACTGTTTTGGAAAATAGTTTTAAAAATGCAAAAAATGCATTCTGTTGGTGTTTTGCTGCTGTGTGATGATTTCTGTTTTGGTTGAAAACATTAGTCATGTTCTGATGTTTGTGAAAGCTGAAATGCTATGCATGTTATTCTGATGTTTGAGGAAGCTGAAATGCTTTGCATGTTGTTCTGATTGTTTGAAAAGCTGAAATACTATACATGTTATTCTAATGTTTTGAGAAAGCTGTGATGCTTGCATGTTTGTTCTGATGGTTGAAAAATCTGAATGATTCTGGTGATTGAACATTCTGTTTCTGGTTCTGGATGATTGGGGTTGGATCCTGATTTTGTTTCTATTTGAGTGATTCTGATGATGTTGATGTTTTAAAAAGAAAAGGGATTTTTAATGAGGGAAGTATTGTCTGGAAAAAAAAGTGTTGAATCTGTTTTGTTGTTTGGTCGTTGTTTTAAAAGAAAACAGTTTGAAAAGGGTTGAATCTCAGGAAATTTTCACTGGTTTTCGAAGGTGTATTCGAATACAACATGTAAAATTTCTGTTTTACTTAAGTTTTCAAACTTGTATTCGACTACGAGCCCTGTAGTCGAATACAGAAGAAGAATTTTTGTTTCTGTTTCTGGTTCTGATGATCCTTGTGTGGATCATACTGTTTCTGTTTCTGGTTCTGATGATCCTTGTGTGGATCATTTCGTTTCTGTTCTGGTTCTGATGATCCTTGTGTGGATCATTCTATTTCTGTTTCTGGTTCTGATGATCCTTGTGTGGATCATTCTGTTTCTGTTTCTGGTTCTGATGATCCTTGTGTGGATCATTTCGTTTCTATTTTTGGTTCTGATGATCCTTGTCTGGATCATTCCGTTTCTGTTTCTGGTTCTGATGATCCTTGTGTGGATCATTCTGTGTCTATTTCTGGTTCTAATCTGAAACATTCTGTTTCTACTTCTGATGGTTCTGATGTTAACCATCTTCTGATGATTCTGATGTGAATCAGTCTGTTTTTGCTTCTGATGGTTCTGATGTGAATCATTCTGTTGTTTTTGCTTCTGGTGATTCTGGCATGAACCATTCTGTGCTTCTTCTGATCAATTTTGGATGAAGTCTGGGTGAAGTCTGGGTTATTCAAAATTCGATTGTCATGCCATGTTCTGGTCAAATTATCTTCTGGATTACTTCTTGCTTTTGACAACTTATGGCCTGGAACAACTCCCCACATGGCAGGCTTCACAATAGTATGGTCCAAAGAATCTTCTGATATTTATTCCCTTTGATATAGTCCATCAAAGATATCTTCTGGTCACTTCAGGACAAGTATGGACCGTGTTGAAATTACACTGCCAGACTATGTTCTGATCAGTATAACTTCTTGATTACTTCTGATATTTGAATCATTCTTGTTTGGAGCAATTCATATTATGGCAGGCTTCCCTCTGGTGTTTTCCAGATGTTCTTCTGATTTTGTTTCTGTTTGATATAAGCCTCCAAAGTTATCTTCTGGTCGGTTTTGGACATTCTGGTTTATCTTCTGATAATTCCATAAATGCATCTTCTGTAAATTCAGAATGTATCCTCTGATACATTCATCTTTTGATGGTTTTTACTGTAGTAATTCAAGTTCAAAATAAGATTCCATCAAGTGTATGTGTACACATTAAAATCCAGTTTATTTAGAACCAACTTGGTTCCAATATCACTGTGTTGTTTCTGATGATTCTCGATGAATCATTCTGTGTTGCTTCTGATGATTCTGATAATCATCTTGTTTCTGCTTCTGATGATTCTGATAATCATTTTGTTTTGCTTCTGATGATTCTTGTGTGAATCATTCTGTTTTGCTTCTGATGATTCTGGTGAGTCATTCTATTTTGCTTCTGATGATTCTTGTGTGAATCATTCTGTTTTGCTTCTGATGATTCTTGTGTAAATCATTCTGTTTTACTTCTGATGATTCTGATAATCATTTTGTTTTGCTTCTGATGATTCTTGTGTGAATCATTCTGTTTTAATTCTGATGATTCTGATAATCATTCTGTTTCTGCTTCTGATGATTTTGATATTGATCATTCTGTTTCTGCTTCTGATGATTCTGATAATCATCTTGTTTCTGCTTCTGATGATTCTGATAATCATTCTGTTTTACTTCTGATGATTCTAATATTAATCATCCTGTTTCTGCTTCTGATGATTCTGATAATCATCTTGTTTCTGCTTTTGATGATTCTGGTAGTCATTCTGTTTTGCTTCTGATGATTCTGGTGAGTCATTCTGTTTTGCTTCTGATGATTCTGCTGTGAGTCATTCTGTTTTGCTTCTAATGATTCTGCTGTGAGTCATTCTGTTTTGCTTCTGATGATTCTAGTGTGAATCATTCTGTTTTGCTTCTGATGATTCTGATTCTGGTACTATTTCTGATAATGATCATTCTGGTTCTGTTTCTGATGTTGATCATTCTGGTTTTGTTTCTGATGTTGATTATTCTGGTTCTGTTTTCTGATGTTTTGGTGTTGATGATTCTGATTCTGGTTCTGTTTCTGATGTTTTGGTGTTGATGATTCTGATTCTAATTCTGTTTCTAATGTTCTGATTCTGGTTCTGTTTTCTGATGATCTGATGTTGATCATTCTGGTTTTGTCTTCTGTATTCGACTACAGGCATGCTGTATTCGAATACAGAATGTTAAAATTGCAGATTTTCACTAGTTTCAGCTTCTGTATTCGAATACAAGGGATCTGTATTCTAATACAGGTTCGTGTTTTTCTAGAAACTCAGTTTTTAGCTTCTGTATTCGAATACAAGGAAGCTGTATTCGAATACAGATTCGTGTTTTCCAGAAAACTCAGTTTTAAATACTGTTTTGTAAATTTTAAAGAGTTGAGGAAAAGACTTATGATAATTCAGAATGGAATTTTGTGATAATGATTACTTGAATGTTTAATCATTGATGTGTTGATAATGGAAATAATTGTGTTGAGGTATTTTGAGAAATGATGGAAATGCATGAAATTCATGGATGTCGCATACTGTTTTCAGTGAAGAGAAAACACTGCATATTCATGCATTGCATAGTCAAGTGGTGACCGCGATGGGCCACAGAATTGATGCGGTGGCCGTGATGGGCTGCGAAGTTAAGTAGTAACTGTGGGTTATAGAATAGTTCCGCGTGTATTAGACGGTCTGTTCTATTCGGGGTCAGAGTAGTTTCGCGTGTATTGGACGGTCTATTCTACTCGGGCTACGGAATGGCCGCGTGTTCGTGGTGGTCCATTCTATCCGTGCGAGGATTTAACTTCTGTGTATTTGGCCTGTGAGAGGCTAATACACGTGAATGTAGTAACCGTGATGGGTTGTAGAGTGGCCACGTGTTCGTGGTGGTCCATTCTATCCGGTTTCATAGTGGCCGCGTGTTCGTGGTGGTCCATTCTATCCGGGCTACGGAATGACCGCGTGTTCGTGGTGGTCCATTCCAATATGTCAAACGTCCTGGTCTGTTGAGCGACTACATTGGTACTAGTCTGTTGAGCGATTGTACCTTGGTCTGGGTAAATCGTGCTGGTCTGTTGAGCGACTGCACGTGTGCTGGTCTGTGAGCGACAGCACCTTGGTAATTCCAAGAAGCTGAGTACATGAGCATATGCATATTGCATCTAGGTGTTTGACCGGTGGGTCACGATTGGATTATGATGATGAGTGGAAATTGAATGTGTGTGAGTACTGTTCAGAATCTGAATTTCTGATTTAATGATTGTGATTTGCTGAGGTGTTGTTTGTACTTACCACATATTTCATAATAATTGGCTGCTGTTTTGAAAAGGCATATATGTCATTAAATTTCAAATGAGTATTATTATTTTCCTCATCATTGTCATATATTATGCCATGAATATATGTGTTGTTGTGAGATATATGCTATGTGCTTATTTGTTAATTTCGATCGGTGACCCTTGCTATTATATTGTGGACTTTGGGTTTTGCCCTCAGATGTTACCCAAACCCGTCCTACCGACGGATACACTAACGACGGAAACGTCGTTAGTTTCCCCTAATCTTTACGTACGGAGTCTACGTGGACAATGCAGAGGGACGGACCATTGGCTGAAGACGAGACTTATAGAGGATACAGTGGAGACCGTGCTAATATAGCTTAGTGCATGATCAGTCTAGACTTTTGTATAGGGTCTTGAGTTTTGGAAAATGTAATTTTATTTTGGGAATTAATGTATTACTTTTTCCGCTGTATTATTCTGCACTCTGACACTGATTGGGTGATAACCTTTGAAATGAACTGACTTTATTTTAATTCCCTTGATATTAATTTTGGAAAACTCATTTTAGTTATTTATTGAAAAAAAAATGCACCCGCGCTGTGTTTTAAACTCGGGGTGTTACACGTCCCCTAGCAATAGAACGAGTAGCCCTAGTTGCGTTCACTGTTGGTTCCACCTTCGGAGCCTTGCAATCCATAGCAATGTGTCCTGGTTTCTAGCAATTGAAACATGTAGGATCCTTTGTGGTACAAGCAGTAGCATAATGTCCCTCTTTTCCACATCGGAAACATCGAACCCCCTGTCCTAATTGTTTTCCAAAATTTTGATTTCCCGGCCGATTCTTGCCTCTATTGTTGTTCTGTGGCCGGTTATATGGCTTAGCAACTTGCTTCCCTTTATTATTCTGATAGTTCATTCGGCTGGGCCCTCCTGAATTAAAGTTCCCTCCTCGGTTGGCCCTCTTATTCGTCATGTCCTCAACCTCTCTACACTTCTCCACTAAGACTTGGAAATGTTAAATTCCCAATGGTAAGACCGAGTCTTGAATTTCATACTTTAGTCCACTTTGGAAACGATGACACATAAACTGTTCATCCACCTCTTCACGGAAAAATCTGAAATGCCTTGACAAAGATTCAAACTTAGCTGCATATTCACCCACCGTCATGTTTCCTTGGTGAAATTTCAGAAAATCATCACCCAACTTAGTTCTAGTGCTCATCGGGAAGTATTTGTCCAAAAACTTCTTTTTGAAGGATTCCCAATTCACCTCCTCATGAGCTGACCCCATAAGTAGCCTTGTACTCCTCCACCAATACTCTGCATCCCCTAGCATCAAATATGTAGCATAGTTGACCTTTACTGCTGCCTGGCAATTAATCATTTCAAACATTTTCACCATTTCCTGAATCCATTGGTCCGTTCTTTCTGGACCCTCATCACCCTTGAACTTTGGAGGATTATGAGGACGAAAATCCTCTAGTCCTCTTGATTCAGCAGCACGAATCTCTCTTTCTCTTTTCTCTAAATCACGTTGAGTCTTCGCAGCCGTCTGTGCAGCAACAGGCGCAGCCATGTTATACATCGCTTCAGCCATCCTATCCTCCCGACTAACGTTGGCTCTTGCAGTGTCGTCTCTCCTTGGAGGCATTGTTTCCTACAAAACCATCATCAAGTAGAAATCTCACACCATTTAGAATAATCCCCAAAATATAACTTTAACAGTATCATTACTTCAGCACACCACAACTATACAAGACTTGACACTCTAACTACTTACTCCTATGCATGATCAGATAACGACTCAAAACCAACAGTCTAACCAGAGCTCTAACCAAATGCTCTGATACCACAATTGTAACACCCCGAGTTTTTAAACAGCGCGAGCGTATTTTTTTTTAACCGAAATAAACAAATAAAAGAATTTTCGAATTAATTCCAGATAATTAAAATGAACTTAAAAATTTAGTTGTTTCATAAAATAATACCTCTTAAATTCGAATGACAATAATAATTAAATAATTATATCATAAACATAACTAAGTAATTAAATTTTGGAAATTAATACTGCTGGAACCAAGTTGGTTCTTGCAATTAAAGTTTTGATGTTAACAAATGTATTTTATGAAAATAACATATTTGACTTAGAAGAAGAATGAAAAATGTCATCAGAAGAATAGATCAGAAGATGACGTCACCAGAAGCAGAAACAGAGGATGATGTCACCAGTTGATGTCATCAGAAGATGGCGTCACCAGAAGCACAAATCAGAGGATAACGTCACCAGAGGATATCGTCAGATGAATCTATCAGAGAAAAATGTTCAAAACAGAATTTGAGAAAAATGCTCAAAACAGAAGCGGAGCAAAATGTTCAAAACAGATCAGTGAGCAAAAGGCTCAAAACAGAATCTGAGCAAACTACTCCAGAATATTCTCAAAACAGATTAATCGAAATATACTGCAGAAGTAAAGCATCAGTGAAGTTCTAAAGTTCAACTATAAATAGAGACTTAATGCTGAAGAATAAAGTATCGAAAAACACAAGAACTCAAACTTCAATTCAAGGTTATCTGAGAGTTCAAAAGAGAGAAATACAAATGAGCAAGAGCAATATTTTCTAAGTGTTTTTGAGAGAGAAATACAGTGCAACAATCAGCTTTCCAGAAGCAATAAAAGAGTGCAAGTATAAGTGCAGCAAACAGCTTTCCAGAAGCAACGTTGCAAAGTTCCAAACCTTTATTATAGTGGCGTAGATTCCTTCTTCAATCTGGGGTTGTCAGATTGGTAGGAGAAGACTTGGCTGGTTTAGTCAAGGTGTTGTTATTCCTCAAAAGTTTGGGGTTGTCAGGCTGTTTGAGAAGACTTAGCTGGTTTAGTTAAGGAGTTGTTGTTCCTCAAAAGTCTGGGGTTGTCAGGCTATTTGGGAAGACTGACTTGAAGGGTCAGTGGTGTTGTAATTCAAAGGAGTTTGAATTAGTAAAAAGGCCTTCTGGAGGAAGGGAGTGGATGTAGCCTAGTTAACGGTGAACCAGCATAAATTGTTGTGTTATTATGTTATTATAATCCGCTGCTGAATCTGATTAGTTATTTATCGAATAATCAAATCAATATTTAACAAAACAGCAAAAGTAACTAAGTTTGACAAACACAATTCAACCCCCCTTCTCGTGTTTGCACCTTCAATTGGCATCAGAGCTCGGTCTCAAAGCTGAGCACTTTACAGTGTTTGAGGAAAGATCCAAGGGATCAATATGTCCGGATTCAATGAAGAAGCTACTGGAGGAAACATCAACAGACCACCTCTGTTTGATGGAGAACGATTTGAATACTGGAAGGACAGGCTGAGAAGTTTTTTTATTTCACAAGATCCTGAACTTTAGGACTTGGTGGAAGATGGTTATACTGCTCTAGAAGATGCTGATGGTATTAAAATTTCCAGAAGAGATATGGATGTTGATCAGAAGAAGATGTTCAAGTTGCATCACAAATCCAGAACGTTCATGATCAATGCAATCACGTTCAAGGAGTTCGACAAATGCACTAACAGAGAAACAGCGAAGAACATCTATGATAGTCCAAGAAGGCAGTAAGCAAGTCCAAGAAGCAAAGGCTAACATTCTAGTCAAGAAGTACGAGTTATTCAAGATGGAAGAAGATGAAGACATTGAAACTATGTTTTCCAGATTCCAGACTCTAGTATCAGGATTAAGGGTACTAGAAAAGAGCTACACTACTGCTGATCATGTAAAGAAAATACTTAAAAGTCTGACAATCAAGTGGAGACCAAAGATTACTGCTATTCAGGAAGCTAAAGATCTGAATACTCTAAAGCTGGAAAAATTAATCAGCTCTCTCAGATCACATGAAATTGAGTTGGAAGAAGATGAACCCAAGAAGAAGAACAAAACTCTAGCCCTGAAATCCAAGCAGAAAAAGGCTCTAAAAGCAACATCAGAAAATAGTAATTCAGACGATCAAAGTCTGAACTCAGAGGAAGAAGAAATTGCTTTCTTATCCAGGAAGTTCAGAAAGATGTGGCATAACAGAAGGAATAAATTTCCCCAGAGATATTCCAATCAATCCAACAGTAATTACAACTCTGATTTGATCCAACTCTGATTTGATTACTGCTCTGAATGATTTTTTAAACAGTAATTACAAATTATCTTTAAAACTGAAAACTCTTAAGAAAGAAAATACACATCTAACAGAAGAAGTTAATGTTTTAAAGAATCAGATTGCAGAATTTAAAACAGAAAGTGTCATTCTTGAAACTGATATTGCAAAATTGAAAACAGAGAATGTATGCTTGAAAAATAGTTTTGCTGAAATTAAAGATGAAAGTTTAAATCTGAAAAATAATCATAATTCAACAGCAATTGAAAATACCACAAGTAATTCTGATATGCATGAACACGTTCTTCAGGAATTTCTTGATAGTGGTATGGAAAGAAGCAAATATGCTTCTATGATTTATGGAGTCAGTAGAAACGGAAATAGAGGTATAGGATTTGAAGAAACAATAATTAAATCTAAACCTATATTTAAACCTGTTTCCTCTTATATAGTGTGTACTGGTTGTTACAAGAAAGATCATTCCAAAGTGTCTTGTCCTATGCTAAATACAAGAAAAAACAAGAAATTTTTCAAAACTAACAAACCTGGACCCAACCAGATTTGGGTACCTAAAAGCAAAATTGTTTTTGTTACAGATGTCCTTAGCAAACAAGTTAAAACACCAGTCATGGTACCTGGACAGTGGATGCTCGCGACATATGACGGGAAAAAGGTTTATGTTCCAAGAATTGACATTAAACAAAGGAGGCACAGTAACTTTTGGAGGAAAGCAAAAAGGCCAGATCATTGGTCAAGGAACAGTTGGTAATGGTAACTCTCCTTCTATTAAAGATGTCTTGTTTGTTAAAGGTCTTAAACATAACTTGTTGAGTATAAGTCAGTTAAGCGATAACAATTATGATATTATATTCAATCAAAAGACATGCAAGGCAATCAGTTAGAAGGATGGATCTGTGCTTTTCACAGGTTAGAGGCAAAATAATATTTATAAAATAAATCTGTTTAGTCTAGGAAAGCAAGAGGTTAAATGTCTTATGTCAGTGAATGAAGAGAATTTAATGTGGCACAAAAGATTAGGTCATGCTAATTTTAGATCAATTTTAGAATTGAACAAACTTAAGTTAGTAAGAGGTCTACCTAATCTTAGTTTCAAAACTGAAATCTTGTGTGAAGGCTGTCAAAAGGGAAAACAAACCAAAAGTTCCTTTACTTCTAAGAAATCAGTAACTACATCAAAGCCTCTTGAACTTCTGCATATGGATCTGTTTGGACCAGTGAAAGTAGCATCTCTAAATGGAAAGAAATATGGCTTTGTTATAGTAGACGATTACTCTAGGTGGACATGGGTAAAATTTCTAAGAAGTAAAGATGAATCCCATACTGTATTTATGACATTCTGTAAACAAGTCATGAATGAAAAAGGTTTTAAGATAGTGTCAATTAGAAGTGATCATGGAGGAGAATTTGAAAACAAATTCTTTGAAAGTTTCTGTGATGAGAATGGAATTTCTCACAACTTTTCTTCTCCTAGAACACCTCAACAAAATGGAGTTGTAGAAAGGAAGAATAGATCACTCCAAGACATGGCCAGAACTATGTTAAATGATTTAAATGTTGCAAAATATTTTTGGGCTGAAGCAATCAACACTGCATGTTATATTCAGAATAGAGTCTTTATTAGGTCTATGTTGAATAAAACACCATATGAATTATGGAAACGTAAAAAACCTAACATTTCTTACTTTAAACAATTTGGTTGTATCTGTTATATGCTAAATACTAAAGATATCCTTGGTAAGTTTGATTCTCGATCTCAAAAGTGTATCTTCATTGGATACTCTGAAAGATCTAAAGCTTATAGGGTGTTTAATACTGAAACTCATATGGTAGAGGAATCTATACATGTTAAGTTTAATGACAAACAGCTTGACACTGCAAAGTCAAAGCAAGACGTTGATATTATAGATTTAACAACACCAGAGGAAGCAGAAACAGATAAACAAGCAGAAGCAGATAAACCAGCAGAATTTGGAGAAGTGAAGGACACAAATAAATTAGAAGCATGTGACACATCTTCAAAGGATGAACCTGATCAAATCAGAACCAGTCATGAGAAGTCAGAAGAGAAATCTGGATGGAAATACCAGTCATCTCATCCTGAAAATCTGATCATTGGAACTGAAAGTGATTCTTTAAGAAAAGATCATCATTAAAAGATATAAGTCTGTTTGGTTTAATCTCATCGATTGAGCCTACATCTGTTAGTGAAGTATTGGCAGATGATGGATGGATTATTGCAATGCAGGAAGAGTTAAATGAATTTAAGAGGAATGATGTTTGGGATCTAGTTCCAAGACCAGAGAAGAACATTGTGGGAACCAAGTGGGTCTTCAGAAATAAGCTAAATGAAAAGGGTGAAGTAGTCAGAAACAAGGCAAGGCTTGTGGCACAAGGTTACAGTCAACAAGAGGGTATTGATTACACTGAGACATTTGCTCCAGTGGCCAGGTTAGAAGCTATTCGTATCTTATTGTCCTTTGCTGCCAATAATAATATCAAATTATTTCAAATGGATGTTAAAAGTGCTTTTCTCAATGGTTATTTGAGTGAAGAGGTATATGTTAAACAACCTCCAGGTTTTGAAAATTCTGAATTTCCAAACCATGTCTTTAAACTGAGAAAATCCTTATATGGGTTAAAACAAGCACCTAGAGCATGGTATGATAGACTCAGTAATTTCTTACTTAAAAATAACTTTGAAAGAGGACAAATAGACAATACTTTGTTTAGCAGATCAATAGAAAATGATATTTTGATCATTCAAATTTATGTTGATGATATTATTTTTGGATCTACTAATGACATTCTTTGTCAAGAATTTTTTGAATTAATGCAGCATGAATTTCAAATGAGTATGATGGGAGAACTTAAGTTCTTTCTAGGAATACAAATTCAACAAAGTTCAGAAGGTATTTACATTCACCAAACTAAATATACAAAGGAACTTCTCAAGAAGTTTAAGATGAGTGATTGCAAACCTATGACTACACCAATGCATCCTACTTGTTCACTTGATAAAGATGAATCAGGAACAAAAGTTGACCAGAAAATCTACAGAGGAATGATAGGATCATTACTCTACCTTACTCCTTCTAGACCTGATATCATATTTAGTGTGTGTGTATGTGCTCAATTTCAATCTGATCCTAGAGAATCTCATCTAACTGCTGTTAAGAGAATCCTTAGATACCTAAAAGGCACTACCAACCTCACCTTGTTTTACAAGAAAACTCCTACATACAAACTGAGTGGATACTGTGATTCTGACTATGCTGGAGATAAACTTGAAAGAAAAAGCACCAGTGGCTATTGTACCTTTTTAGGAGACAATTTAATTTCGTGGTCCAGTAAGAGACAACACACCATTGCCATGTCAACAGCAGAGGCTGAATACATTTCAGCAGCTGGCTGCAGCTCTCAACTACTCTGGATGAAGCATTAACTTGAAGACTACAAAATATTAGAATCCAACATACCCATCTATTGTGATAACACCTCTGCAATTTGCCTAACCAAAAACCCTATCCTACATTCTCGAGCCAAACACATAGAGATCAAACACCACTTCATCAGATATTATGTTCAAAAAGGGGTACTTAACATTCAATTTGTAGACACTGATCATCAATGGGCGAACATATTCACTAAATCACTACCTAAAGATAGGTTTGAATTCATCAAGAAAAACCTTAATTTTATCTTCATCCCTAACCTAATAGCTTAGTTTAATTTTTATGTTATTTTATTTTTCATGTACTTCTATAAAAAATAAAAAAATAAAAAAGAGTGAAAAAAAAAACAGAGGATCTCTTTTCTTCATTCAATCCTTTTTGTTTGATGACAAAGGGGGAGAAGATGTAATATTTGATAAAATATCCGAGAGAGAAGATGATGTATTTGAAAGGAGGAGAAGATGATGTATGATGTATTTGATATCTGGGCATTAGACTTAGGGGGAGAAAATATAAAATGAAGCTTAGTCTTAGGGGGAGTCAAAGTCAAAAGAAAGAAAAAGTATTATCAAAAATACATTGTTTGTCATCATCAAAAAGGGGGAGATTGTTGGAACCAAGTTGGTTCTTGCAATTAAAGTTTTGATGTTAACAAATGTATTTTATGAAAATAACATATTTGACTTAGAAGAAGAATGAAAAATGTCATTAGAAGAATAGATCACAATATGACGTCACCAGAAGCAGAAACAGAGGATGACGTCACCAGATGATGTCATCAGAAGATGATGTCACCAGAAGCAGAAATCAGAGGATGACGTCACCAGAGGATATCGTCAGATGAATCTGTCAGAGAAAAATGTTCAAAACAGAATCTGAGAAAAATGCTCAAAACAGAATCTGAGAAAAATGCTCAAAACAGAATTGGAGAAAAAGACTCAAAATAGAATTTGAGAAAAATGCTCAAAACAAAAGCGGAGCAAAATGTTCAAAACAGATCAGTGAGCAAAAGGCTCAAAACAGAATCTGAGCAAACTACTCCAGAATATTCTCAAAACAGATTAATCGAAATAAACTGCAGAAGTAAAGCATCAGTGAAGTTCTAAAGTTCAACTATAAATAGAGACTTAATGCTGAAGAATAAAGTATCGAAAAACACAAGAACTCAGACTTCAATTCAAATTTATCTGAGAGTTCAAAAGAGAGAAACACAAATGAGCAAGAGCAATATTTTCTAAGTGTTTTTGAGAGAGAAATACAGTGCAACAATCAGCTTTCTAGAAGCAATAAAAGAGTGCAAGAATAAGTGCAGCAAACAGCTTTCCAGAAGCAACGTTGCAAAGTTCCAAACCTTTATTATAGTGGTGTAGATTCCTTCTTCAATCTGGGGTTGTCAGATTGGTAGGAGAAGACTTGGCTAGTTTAGTCAAGGTGTTGTTATTCCTCAAAAGTCTAGGGTTGTCAGGCTGTTTGAGAAGACTTAGCTGGTTTAGTTAAGGTGTTGTTGTTCCTCAAAAGTCTGGGGTTGTCAGGCTGTTTGGGAAGACTGACTTGAAGGGTCAGTGGTGTTGTAATTCAAAGGAGTTTGAATTAGTAAAAAGACCTTCTAGAGGAAGGGACTGGACGTAGCCTAGTTAACGGTGAACCAGTATAAATTGTTGTGTTATTATGTTATTATTATCCACTACTGAATCTGATTAGTTATTTATCGAATAATTCAAATCAATATTTAACAAAACACCAAAAGTAATTAAGTTTGACAAACACAATTCAACCCCCCCCTTCTCGTGTTTGCACCTTCAAATACTTCCAATATAAAAAAAAGTAATGCATCACATAAGTCAGTGTCATAACATTTCAAAAAAAACATTCGGCTTGCGGCCCACTAAAATAGTGTCAGAGTGCGGAAAAGATTAGCGGAAAGGAGATACAATAATTCCAAAATAAATAATTACATTCCCCGAGCTCAAGATCCTATACAACAATGTCTAAACTGATCATGCACTAAAGCTACAGTAGCAAGAGTTCCCTCTACATCCCATACAAGTCTCGTCTGACTCCGCAGCTCGCCTCAATGTGACGTCCTCCTCCTCATCGTACAGGGAAGGATCAATCTCCTCCGAAGTCAGATCTACCCATGATCTGGGTCGCTTCGGCGGTGCCAGAATCTCAAAACAATCATCTGATGTCCTAGATGGACCCGGAATATCAACTGCTGCTGACGGCTGTCCTTTATTCCTCTATCCCGCCTCGGGTTCACGCACAGCCCCTCCAGCTACCGGGTTAGGAGTCACCACACCCACCTTGGCCTTCGTCTCAACCCCTTCAGTCGGATCTTTCACGTCCGCAAAAACTCCGTACTCCTCCAATATCAATTTGGAAGGTACCGGAAAATCAATCCTCGCGTGAGTGTGCTCTACGTAATCCACTATCTCGTCGGTCCTGCAAGTCCTCGCCAATCTCCCCGTGTAGGTCGCCCTGCTTGAGACGAGGTCGTATACCCAAGCAGTAGGCAAATGACGGTCAAGGAAATCTAGCGACGTTTTCGCCGTCTGGGTACCCACCGGTAGTACGGGTTTGGGGGGCATCTGAGGGCAAAGCCCAATTTTCCACAATAATAGTAAAGGGTCACCGACCGAAATTAACAATTACCACAAAACAATTATTTCTGATATAACAGATACACTCATGGCATATTATATAACAACGATGATAAATAAGGATGCTCATTTTTGAAAATACAAGACATTTGTACCTTTGCAAAACAGCAACCAAATTAATTTAAAAATCATGTTGCAAGTACAAATACATTCAACAAAAACACAACAACTCATTCAACACTTAGAGTTCATAAGTTACTTGCACCCCACGATTTCCACCCGTCAACATCATATCCAATCATGACTCACCAGTCGACCATCCAAATGCAATATGTATATGCCAATGTAAACAACTTCTTGGAATTACCAAGGTGCAGTCTCTCACAGACCAGCACACGTGCAGTCTCTCACGGACCAGCACGATTCACATATGTTAGGCTCTCACAGGCCAACATTACCATGGTGCAGTCTCTCACGGACCAGCACACGTGCAGTCGCTCACAGACCAGCACGTTTTATGTATACCAAGGTGCAGTCTCTCACGGACCAGCACCAGTGCAGTCACTCACAGACCAACACACGTGCAGTCGCTCACAGACCAGCACGTTTTATGTATGTTAGCCTCTCACAGGCCAAAACATACAGAAGTTAAATCCTCGCACAAATAGAATGGACCGCCACGAACACGCGGCCATTCAGTAGCCCATCACGGTTACTACTTAACTTCGCGGACCATCACGGTTACCGCATTAACTCTGTGGCCCATCGCGGTCACCACCTGACTATGCAATGCATGGACATGCTATGTTTTCTCTTCACTGAAAAAAGTAGGCAAAAATCAGAAGCAAAAATCAGGGTCGTAGCTGAATACAGATGCTAAGTCAGAAGCAAAAATCACTTATCTGTATTCGAATACAGAGGGTCGTATTCGAATACAAGTTCAAAATTTTAATAAAACAGAAGCTTTGCAGGCATGTATTCGAATACACCAATGCCGTATTCGAATACACCTTCGAATACAGTGATATTTTCCAGAAACTTCAACACATTTTCCAACTCTTTTCTTTAAAAAAAACAACACAATACCAAAACATAATCACCATTCTTTTGAAACCACAAAACTCATAACATTTTTCATTAACACAACAACAACAGACTTCCAGAACACCTCCACCCATTTTAAAATCCTTTTCTTTTGAAAACCACTATCAACACCAAAACAAAATCACAGCTTCTTAAACCACCAATACCAGAATGTTAACAACACAACAGTACAGCCACATTCCAACTCATGCATTTTGATCATCCCCAAAACGACATGCAAGGCACTTTCCAGTATCCCCACACAACCAAAACAACATTGATGTATCAACCCAAAATAGCAAACATCACAGATCATCAAAACATCAACAGCGTGCATTTTCATCATTTATAACGACATGCAAAATAGTTTCACTTTAAAAACAACAACGAAAACATCATCAATGCCACAATAGCATGCATTTACAGCCCTAAATGCAATCTAGAAAGTTGGAAGGTGCCCCTTACCTCTGTTTCGTTTTCTGCGCTCGTTCACGTTACCGCGACAAAAGTCGGTGAAACTCCCGTTCGCGTCGCCGCTACAAAAGTTGGTTCTCTAGCTTCGTAACGATGAGAGGAACAACTTTTGTTCTGGACACTTGCTGGTTTGGCGCTTGGATTTCCAAGTAATTTGACTTTTGAGCAACTCTTCTTACCACCAACGCACACAAAAAACAGAATGGGAAAGGAAGAAGAAGCTGGCGCATGCAGTGAGGAAGGAGGGAAAATGTTTGTGCCTTTGTTCTTGCTTCCCACTCATATATATAGGCATATATGTGCCACCTCACCCAACACATTAATATTATAATATTGCTTGACCATCAAGTACTTAACCACTCTCGTCGTAATTAACAGATAACCTCTTAATTAACTGTCTGATAATTTAATTACTCGTAATTAAATTAATTTATCCTTCATCCAATAATTTTAAATTCAACCTCCAAAATAAATATTTATATATATATATATATATATATATATATATATATTTACACAAAATATACATATATTAAATATTTTACAAATATTCCCCAAAATACATTTAATATTAAATCCATAATTTAATTTTAAATTTAAGGGTCTTACAATTTCCATCTTTTCAAATGATTACTTGTGTCGTGTGTGACAATTATTCACAAGTTAAGCAAGTGTTTCAATTAACAATCGTGTGTATTCATTATTACGAAGCAAAGGAGCGAGGAATGTACATGAAATTCGATCCCAAACCACAAATATCGCAACGATGAGAAAATCCCTAAAATGAATCCTAACTCTCAATCAAAGTCACAAAAATCCAAAACAGCACATAAATTACATATAACTAAGCAAATATTTCAAATATATATTTTATATAAAGTTTAAACTAACATAGAAAAAGAAATCTAAATTTACCTTTTAGGAATGTGATAGAACAAAGATGTCGCTGTCATCGTGGATGTTGTCGTAGCGAAGAAATGAAGGTGAATGAACAAAGATGTCAGTCATCGCCGAAAGATTGGGACTCGAATCAGAACGAAAGTGAGAGAACAATGGTCGCTGATCAGAACATTCGTCACGGTGAAGGCGAAAAGGTGAATGTGAGAAAGTGATAGATTAGGGCTCAAGATTGAACGAACGCGATAAGGCGATGGATTGAGGCTCGGGATTGATCGACGGCGAGAAAGTGGTTGATTTGGGTGAGAGGTTGATAGATTTGGGGATTTACCATTTTGGCTCCATTGAAATCGATTTGGGTGAGAAGGCGAGGAGAAATGTGACGTTTTGGCTCAATAAGCAATTTAGGATTTACATTTTGGCTCCATTAAAAAAATTAGGATTGGGAATTAGCTCAATTGTTTTAATGGGCAGGTATGAAAAATTTGTACAAAAAAAATTTCACAAACAATTAAGAGTTTAGCTCCTTTAAAAAATATTTCTTTTTTTAATTTTGATGTCTATAACCGCATATTTAAGTGTGTCACTATAACAATTAGTGACAAATTTATGTCACTGAAGGTATAAGACACTTATACCAACAACAAATAGTTATTTGTTAGATATATGTTATTTATACCTACAACTTTAAATATTATCACTAAAAACGTTTGTAGGTAAATGTCTATTTTGTTGTAGTTATATGCGTTGTTGTCTTTGGATTATCCTTCCCAATTTTTTTATCTTGCAACTCCTTTATGTTTTTCTAAAAAAGTTGTTTGATCTTTTCCTAAAAAACTACTTCATTTTTATTTACTTCATGATATTTCTCTTACAATTTAGTCTGTTTCATGACAAGTATGAATATAATAGAGATATCTTTAACCTTTTTAATTTTGTGTAGCATATTTTTAAATTATCTTTAACAGTTTTTCACTTAATATAATGTTTAATTATTATTTTTATATACATTTAATAATGTGTTTTTTCTAATAGTTTACAATCATTTTTCGTATAATTTTATTTTTATATGTATATTTTTTTAATACTACAGATTTTATTATATTATTGGTAAATGTTAAATATATAAATAACTTATAAATCTTAATCAAAATCATATACAAAGAAACATAATAAAATATATACATGCGTTAGTGGAATAAAAAAAGCAAACAAACAAACACGAAAGTGTTTATACGCTAGTTATAAAAAATAAATAATTTCATCAAAAGTAGCAAATTTTGTTGGCTTTTTTATTATTTTCAAATATATATTATTTTGATGTTTGATTAGATGGATAAATATAATTTCACATCCAATTTTCTATGTTTAATCATATCATTTCAAGAACTTGTTATATTACTATCTTTTAGCAAGAGAAAAAAAATTCTAAACAAAATTGCAATAAGTGTAATATTTAATGGTATATTTAGTAGAAAGATAGAAAAGAGAAAAATAAAATAAAAATATAGTATATTTAATGTATTGTTTGGTTTAAAAGAAAGATGAAAAAAAAGAAGAAATTTTTTTTTATTTCCTCTATCTCTTGGATAGAAATAAGGAAGAGCGAAATGTTATTATTTTTTAAAAGGACAAAAATATCTTTGATTTATTGATATAAAAAACCAATGTATAATTTATTAATTAAAATTTACTAGTTCCATATAATTAATTTGCTAGTTTTACTTTAGTTTAATATTAATTAAATAGTTTTAATTTGACGGACCTCTTTTGAAGAAAGTATGAAACGTGATTTATATATATATATATATATATATATAAAAGAATTAAATCTGGAAAGCAACTTACGGTTAAGAAAGAAAAAATGAAAGCAACTTACGTCTTACAAAGTCTCATCAGCGTATACATAAAATTTAGGAAAATGTGAATTAGCTTGGCAATAATGAAGTAAGATCCAATTTGATTGGTTACCCACTCATGATTTGCGCTAAAAACAAACTGAAATGTTTCAAATGCAACGTACCCATTCTTGCATGCATTTATTTGCCTCACTTCTTTGTACTATTACTGTATAACATATCTCTAACAATTAAATCTGGAAAATTGTGGGAAATCCAATATGATCACTTCCTTTTCGCTCTTCCATTTCTTCGCACTTTCTCGTGGAGAGGAACGCAAAACATGTGGGTCCCATGGTTTTTAGTTTTCTCTTCCCTATTTATTTCCTAATCATCTCTCTTCAACTTCTCTCTCAACTCTTTTTCTTTTTTCTCTCTCACCTCTTTTTCTTTCTTCTATTTCAATTAATCAAATCACACTAAGAAACTAAAACTAAAAAATTAAAACTATTTTCGTTGATATAATAATAAAATAATAAACCAAAAGTGAATTATGTTTTAAAAATATCATTTATTTTCTCGCTCCTCGCCATAAAGAAATATTTTGAATACCACCAAGAGATTTTCAATTCGAAGTTCACTTGACAAGTTGATTATATAGTCAAGTCAGCAGATGTCGTTTGTTAGTTTCAATTGGTTCATAATTAGTAATTAATTTATGTAAATAATGGCATTTTTAGTAACACCTCAACTTTATAATAAACTATTTTATTAATAAAAATAAGATTTTAAATAATTAATTTGGTATTAAAATTATTTTATGATATATATTGATTAATTTTAGGATTAATTTTCTTTATATGTGTGTTTTCTATGATGTGTTAATCTTGTACATATTAGACTAAATTAGTGATATAAATAGTGAATATTATATTTTATTTATTTTTTTAAAAGTAATAGTATTTTAGTGTACAAATTTAAAAAAATAAGATTTTAAGCGATTTTATATGTATATGTGCGCTCATAATTGATGTGATATTTTCATATGCGTATGACAAATGTTAAAGGCGTACATAGTTATATTTTAATTATTTATAACTATATCCTATTTTTAATTATTTATTTTGTAAATAATTATCTTGAGATATTAGTAATATTGTATTTGATTTCCTTTAATTTTATATACTTGTTATGATTTTATATATATATTTATTAAAATTTAATACTTAATATAAAGTGTTGATGTTATATTTATTTATTTATTTTGTAATTTTGACTATTCTCTAATTATGGTAGTATTTTAATGTGAATATTTTGAAAATTAAGTATAATTATAGTGATTATTTTGAATATAAGAGTTTCAGTTATTAATAATATGTAATTTAAAAAAAAATAATTATTTTAATTATTCTAATTTAAAATATATTAGTTCTGAAATATTAGTAATGTTTTAAAAATTAGATAGTGTTTGGAGGAGCATTAAAAATGAGATTAACTTATTATTAATTTTGTTTTACCAAAATAAAAATAGTAACATTAATAGTAAAATGCAAAATAAATAAGGAGAGTAATCAACTTGGCATAAACATTCAAATCCCCAATTGTGTTACTAAAATAAAATAAAAATAATAATAATAATAGCCGCTCGAAAAAATATGAATAAGAAGAGTGTTAAAACGTTGTCGCTTGACAATGATGATCGATAATTCATAAATTTGTTTCTGTTTTCGTCCAAATTTCAGTATGTTGTTTTATTCATTTAGGTAGTCAAATAAACACGTTTTTCCCATATTTTTAATCATCCTAACTTCTCTCTAAAATACTCGACTTCTCCTTTTATAAAATTCTTTATTTTGCAATGTTCTTCTTCACCGTAAGTCCGATTTGAGCGAAACCAACGTCAAAACGACCGTGTGAATAGTGACTATATTATCCACTTATTATTTTCCGATTTTGGATAAGTTTATTTGACTCAATTTTGAAATTTACTTTTTTAGAGTGTGTTATCATAATTTATTTTGACATTTCATAAACTATCAAGTTATATCCATTGAAGGATAAGGAGTCAAAGAACAAATGTTTTTTGTTTGCAGACTTGTATTCACGTGTTAAAACATCGAAATAAGGTAAGGGGTAAGATAACATTTGAATTCATGAGTATAATATAGTGAGATGAATGGGAAAATCGTATTTTTCAATGATTCATATGGGGTTCGCTACGTACAACATTAACCGTTTGAGGAATAAATTAATTAATGTAAAAATATGAAAATTGTGAGATTAAAATATGGGATAGAAATATTTGTAAGGTGTTGATTGATTCAATTTCGTTAAATGTGTGGTATTTGATATTATTGTGATATTGGGAGTTAAATGAATTTTCTGTATATGTTTGATTAGACGAGTTTATGTGATGTGATAATAAAATATGGAAGCATTGTGATAAGTTTATGTGATGATGATATATGATTAATAATAGTAATGTTATAAATTTGTGATAAGTTTATGCGATGATGTATGATTGATGGTAGTGATGCTATAAATTTGTGATGAGTTATGTGATGATGATGAGGATACATGATTAATGATAGTGGTATTATAAATTTGTGATGAGAATATTGCAGTAACCCCATAGTTGATGAAATAATGGTGATTCCAATGTGTGCTTGAGATGACGATCTTAATAAAGTATCATAGGCTAATGAGGGGAGAAAATAGATGTTGAGAATTTTTGATGTGGAGATTATTTTGTCATCGTATAGGTAGGGTCTGACAAGCCTAGTGATTTCGGAGAAGTACAACTGAATGAGCCTTATCGTGGCGGTCTACTTTTGAGCCTTAAGGCAAGATTATTATACCTTGGAGGTATTCGGAATGACAATTCCTAGGTGACTTGGAGGTAGCACTCCAAATGTAAGACCCTTAATTTTAAATTCTAATTTATGCAATTTTAGGGTATTTTATGTTAAAACTACTTGGACTTTTAGTCAATTGTAAATTATTTTATGAATTAATTATCAAAAATATATTTTGAGATGTTTGTAATATGTTTAGTATATGTATATATTTATATATATATATTTTTTTTTTGAGACCCGACTAAAATTATTCGTCGAAGAATAATTTAATTATATTACGAAGAATTTAATACCGGGCAGTTTATCAAAAAAAATTATTTGTCAATAGAGTTGCGACATAGTAGATATTTTATCAGAATAGTTTGAGATATGAGTGAAGTGATGAGTGTAAGGGTATTTAGATATTTGTGGGTTAGTTTTAGTTATAATATATATATATATATATATGTGAGAGGCAAAGAAAGAGAGAAACATTTTCCCACCTGCTCGAGACTTCTTCTTCTTCTTTCCTCTGTTTCACCATTAAGTGTTGGTAGAAACACAAAACACAAATCCCAAATTACTTCCTAGATCTAAGCTTCCATTCGAGAAGTGGCAAGAGGGAAAGTTACTCCTCTCCACACTACGTTGCTTGTGAGCTAACTTATGTGACGTCGACGCGAGCGAGAGTTTCACCGTATTTGATCGCGATAGCGGAAAACGATCGAGAAAGCATTAAAGAAGGTAAGGGGCTCCTTCCAAATTTTTAGTTTGCATATAGGAACTCTATATGTGTGATTGATGGATAATAAATTTTGACGTGAAAATATATACGTTTGGAGTTCTTAACCGACTCATTGTTGTTGTGTTATTGTTGTTGAAGATGTTGTTGTTGTATTATTGTGTTGAAGATGCTTTTGATTGAGTTGTTGTCGTTATCAATGTTGTTAGTAATGGTTGGATTTGAGAGATTGATTGTTGTTGTGTTGAGGTTGTGTAATGAGTTATTCTCGATTAAATGAGTTTGAGCTGAAGTTGAAATTTACATGAAAAAAAATCTGCATTGTTTCGAAGATGTATTCGAATACAACTACATCATATTCGAATACATTTCTGCAAATTTTCAGTTCTTATTTAAATTTTGAACCTCGTATTCGAATACGATACCTCGTATTCGAATACAATTACGTGATTTTTGCGACTGACTTGTGTGGTATTCGAATACAGGAGGATGTAGTCGAATACAAAAGTTCTGATTTTGCTACTGACTTGTCATCTGTATTCAGCTATGACTCTCCGTATTCGAATACATAATTGAAGATTTTGCTACTAACTTGTCATCTGTATTCGACTACGACTTTTCATATTCGAATACAAATCTCCAGATTTTGCTATTGACTTCGCGTCTGTATTCGGCTACGAGAAGCTGTAGTCGAATACAACCTTGATTTTTGTCAAAAATTCTATTTTTAAATATTTGTTTATGCACTTAATGAAGGTGCAAACACGAGAAGGGGGGTTGAATTGTGTTTGACTAACTTCATTACTTTTTCTATTTTTGCAGTTTTATAACAAAATCTGATGTATGAATAAAATAGAGTTAGCAGCGGATATAAAGTAAATATAAAGCTCAGAATTTTATACTGGTTCACCGTTAACTAGGCTACGTCCAGTCCCTTCACTTTGAAGGATTTCACTAATTCAAAAACCTTGAATTACAACAATACCACTGACCCTCCAAGTTAGTCTTCTCAAACAGTCTAAAAATCCTAGACTTTTGAAGAAAAGAACCTTGAATCTAACTGCTAAGTAATCTGCTACTCCTTCTCACTCCTTCAGATTGTAGACTCTACTTCAACAACTTAGATCTAACACAAGGGAACGAAAACATAGAGTGCTTGCTTCTGGAAAGAGGATACTCACAATTGACCTCACTGAAAACTCAAGTATTTTGCTTTTGGAAGTGTATGACTCTCAAGTATTTTCGATGTTAAGTCTTCTGCCTTGAGCCTCCTTTTATAGATGAAGAATTAGGGTCTCTTCCAAGCTTAAATTCGAGCTGTATCTTGCAAGATTCTCTTGCAAAAATACCTTGACCAATCGGGTTGCACTTAAATAAAAAACATATATTTTTAGCTCCAGATATGCATTCGAAAATAACTCTGGCCAATCCTGATCTTAATTAATTCTGGATCAAATCTTTCTTCCCGCCAATAGCTTCTGAATTCCACAAGACTTCAATTTATTTTTGTATCAAATCCTTTTAATACTTTGATTAAATTTAATCACGTCTCCACAAATCATGATTCAATCGGGACCGTTTGATCTTCTGCTCTCGACCACATCTAGACCATACTAACTGATTTCATGTGATCCTCTGATTTCGGCCAACACTAGACCACACATTCTGATCTTCTGATCTCGGCCAACACTGGGCCATGATGCTTAAATCGGACCATTGATCTGAGTATCTTCCCTCTGATCTGGACCAATTATGGACTGGGTCTGCATTGAACTGAAGTTAAATCTGGACAAAGGATATTTTAATCTAGACATTTACCTTCTGATCTGGATCAGGTCTGGATTAAATCTGGACATCATTTCTTCTGGTTTGGACTTAGTTTCATACTCTGACCCATGCTATCTTCTGGTATGGGCCAAATCTGGACCAAGTTACTTGTTTTGGAGCAATTATTTGAAGCTCTAATTAAGTCAGGATCAGGTCTGGACTGATTATCATTTCACTGCCAAGCTATCTTCTAGTTAGAATAAATTCTGGACCAAGTCTGACTTATGAATCCTTCTGGTATGGAAAAAGTCTCCATCTGGCAGGCTTCCTTCTGGTCTGGTCCAGGTCTCCTTCTGGACTTTGATTCCTTCTGATCTGGGCCAGGAAAGATATCCTCTTATGGTGTTTTGACATCCTGGTGTATCCTCTGGTGCTTTCAGGATGCATCCTCTGGTACCTTCTGGATGCATTATCTGGTGTCTTATGGAGGTGTATCCTCTGGTCTGATTTTATCCTCTAGTAATTCATCTTCCGCCTCTGGTGACTTCATCTTCTGCCTCTGGTAACTTCATCTTCTGGTGGCATTTAATATAATAATTCGAAGTACAAAATAAGATTACATGGAGTGCTTTTGTAAACATCAAAATCCTAAGTACTAAGAACCAACTTGGTTCCAACACTTAATTACTTGGAAAACATTTTTAATGCTTATGATAAATTATATGAGGTTCTCTTGATATTGTTTCTTTAATGGTTATGAAGTATCCGAGTTCATAGTTTCAATTACGTACTGATTACAGTGAAGAAAGTTAGAGTACGTTCATGCATTTCATAGTTTGTGGTGACCGCAATGGGCCATAGTGTTAGAGGTAACCGTGATGGGCCGTAAAGTTAAGTAGTGACCGTGATGGGCTACGAGGTGGTTCCACGTGATTAGATGGTCCATCTTATCCTTACGAGGATTTAACTTATGTGTAAGGCTTGTGAGAGGCTACACTCAAAGTAAATTGTGCTAGTCCGTGAGAGACTGCACCACGGTAATTAGTACTAAGGCCTATGTGAAATAGCAATATCGATTTACAAAAAAGGGGGTTTGAATTGTAAATTCGCCCTTTTAAAATTCCTGTTAAAAACTTAAGAAAATAACTCAAGATTGATCTTGGTTGTGAAAACAAAACAGAGAACGTTCTTGGTTTTCACCAGAAAACAGATAACGTTCTTGGTTAGTTAAAATCAACAGTTTAGTTTATCTATTTAACTTGATAATTAACAGACTGAAAGTAAATAGAGATAAGGGAAGAGATATCACACACAGATATATCCTGGTTCACCCAACCCGGGCTATGTCCAATCCTCACCACGGTGAGATTTTCCACTAAGTGTTTAAAACAAGAACCTTCTTGGTTTTACAGCACCTAGCTTAGATCAACCTTGATCTTTGTTACAGACTTTAACCTAATTCCACCCAGAAAGAGATTAATGAAATCACCTACCAACCTTGATAGTGATTTCTTACAATCTACCCCAAACTATACTTAACTCTTATAGTTTGAGTTTTACAATAATGATGAGATTGTTTAGAATCTAAGATGTCTCAACTCTTGTTTGAGATTCGATTCTTTACAAAGAATTCAATATAAATGTATCAGAGTAAAAAGAATTTAATCAAACTGATTCTTGTAAATGATGAGAGATTTTTCAAGTATGTATGTGAGTGATTGATGATATATCTTGGCACTTGAATGTCTTTGATTTTTGGACAGAATCTGAGTATGCTCAACTCGTGTTTGAGATTAGATTCTTGACAAAAGAATTCAGTAGATGATTCTGATATGAAGAGGAAAAACAGAACTGAATCTTTTGTTTATGATTGAGAAGCTTTCAAGTATGAAGATGTATGTGAGTGATGTTTTTCTCTGTACTTGAAGCTGTATTTCTTCCTGAGCTTTGACCTTCCTTTTATAGACGTGAGAGCATTTAATGATGGTCAAATAGAGTCGTTGGTAGTGCTCTTGTCAGGCTTGACCAAAGGCATTATTTCTAAATAAAAATAATCCAACTTTTGACTATTTTTGATTTCTGTTCAGATTGGGCTGTGTGTTGTGTTTTGGATCAAATTTTCTTGAGTGATTACTGATCCCTTTACACTTCTGATAAGTGATAATATTGTAGGCTTGAATTGGAGCTTTTCAATCACTTAAAACAGATTAAAAACGATCACAAAGCTTGTTGCAGAAAAACTGTACTTGCTGGAGATTGATGATCAATCTGGAGCTTTAGCTTTTGGGTTTCCTGGAGATTGATAATCAATCTGGACTGATTTCTGAACATATTGGAAGTCTTCCTGATCTTTTCTTGGATCTGTTTTGATGTAAACATACTTCAAGATCGTTCAACGTTCTTGGCAGTCAAGCTGGAGAATGATGTTCAGTATGCTGGAGAATGATTGTATCATTCTGGACTAATGGTACACTGTTGAAGAATGATGTTAAACATGCTGGAGATTTGATTGTTAACATGCTGGAGATTGATGTTTGTTCATTCTGAAGATAGTTGTTAATCATGCTGGAGAATGATAATCATTCTGGAGATTGATGATCATTTCTGGAGTCTAATGATCATTCCTAGAGAATGATGATCATTCTTGATAGAAGATCATTCTGGAGACTGTTCTGATCATTCTAGACATTCTGATGTCCAAGAACAGACTTGGTTCTTCCTCTGAATGTATTTTCTGGAGGTATCCTCTGAATGTATTTTCTGGGGATATCCTCTGATATCGTTTTCTGGAGACATCCTCTGGTATCCTTTGGTTGAAGTATCCTCTGGTTCTCTGGTTGAGGTACCCTCTAATATCCTCTGGTTGAGGTATCCTCTGATATCCTCTGGTTGAGGTATCCTCTGATATCCTCTAGTTGAGGTATCCTCTAATATCCTCTGGTTGAGGTATCCTCTGATATCCTCTGGTTGAGGTATCCATTGATGGCAGCTTGGTGAGGTATCCTCTGATGGCAGCTTGGTGAGGTATCCTCTGATGGCAGCTTGGTGAGGTATCCTATGATGGCAGCTTGGTGAGGTATCCTCTGATGCCAGCTTGGTGAGGTATCCTCTGATAACAGCTTGGTGAGGTATCCTCTGCATCCGGTAACATCTGCTGTTTTTCAGATTGTGTCAAGAGTGTTCTTTATGCTGATTTCTTGGCTTTCCTTGAATCATCAACATGCTGTTAATTCTGAACATTCTGGAGACTATTCAGTCTTGCTTTGGCAGCTTGATTCATGGCCTTTTTTCTTTGTGATTAGAATGGTTTCTTTTGATTCTAATTGATCACATATGTTCTTTGTCATGTACTCTCAGTACTGATGTAAATTCCATATGCAATAACTTTAATTAAGTGGTGGAGAAAGTTTGGTCTTTATGCTATCACAGTCTTGCGAACATTCTCCGTTTTCCAGAATATGTCAAGAATGTTCTCTGCTGTTGTTTTCTTCGATTCTTGCTTTGTTCACTTATGCATTTATGTTCCCTAAACAAACTTTAGTGAAATCATTAGTAGATCACCATTCATAAAACTTAATCATTTAATTTAAAAGGTTTGTTGTCATTAAAACATATATCAAAAAGGTTTTTTCCTCAACAATCTCCCCCTTTTTGATGATGACAAACCTTTTGAATAAATCATAAGTTTTATGGATGGATATAAATAAAATGCAAGAATGTTCTTAAATATGTAATTAAACTCCCCCTAAACACATGCAAGAGTTTAATTCTTATCATTCTAATTAAACTCCCCCTAAACATATGCAAGAGGTTAATTCTTAACATTCTTCATTAACTTCTATCATTTTATATCCATCATATATTTCTCTCCCCCTTTTGACATCTATCAAAAAGGTTGGGGAATAGACATAGAAGTAAAAAAATTGGAGTAATAGCATGAGTGTACTACACATAGAAATCATGTGGTTGACCAATGCATTCATATATCAAACTAGTCAAGTTTGCATTTAGCATTAAAGAAGGCATATATGATGATCATATCATTGTAGTCAACATTGCAATCAAGATATGGATAATGATAACAACAACAATATGACATAATTGTATGCAAGCATTTTAACACACTTTGAAAAATAGTCAATGAATATATATTCTTCTCATTTTTAAGAAAGAAAACAATGAGTAAACTTCAGTTTCAAGAAGAATAATATTTTCTAAAAACTCCCCCTAATTAATTTTTTAAATAATTCAAAGTTCCATAAAACAAGGAAAATGTCACTTTGCTCTTTGTCCTCTTTCACAAGAGATCACCTTTCAATTTGAATATGATCAAGCTTTATTGTTAGAAATAGATTCATTTATTCAATTTTAAAACTAGATAGAATGAGCGCATACAAGGAAGCGAAATAAGATGAATCAAATATAATTTCTCTCTTTACAAAACATTCTTATTCTAAGAATGTTTGTATTTTTTCAAAATCTAATTTTTTTTAAAAGGATAAAAAAAAATATGCCAAAGGATTTGCTCATATTAAAGAAATGTTTTTCACAAAGTTTTTTGCAAACACACAAATAAACAATAAGACATATATTCAAGCATACTTTCATGAGGCTTTTTGATTGTTGCTATTTTTATCTATCATGCTTAAAATAAATTTAAGCACTTGAAATCAATTTTCACAAAAGAAGTAAGCAACAAATAAGACTCATTTTTAAAGACATCTATTAATATGCTTCAAAATGTTCACATATCAATTTTTGACTTTCATGGCATAATCTTCTTGGATTATTACAAAAATGAATCCTAAACAAGGATATAAATTTAAAATATGTTGAAGAAGGATCTTTTTCAAAAGCCATATTATAAACTTAATTTTTTGGTTTTTTGAAAAGCCATATTCAACAAATTATACTTAGACAACAAGCAATGTATAGGCTATTCAGTATATTCAAAATAATTGGAGAGAACATGATAAGGAATACTTTCAAATTCATAAGAAGGTGAATGATGTTAATTCATTTAACATGATAATTTGAAAGATGTTATTGTGCAAAGTGTAAAAAGGTTCAATGAAGTATACTTGACAAAACAGCCCTTTGTCTCATTATTAAAGACATTAATTTATTTTAAATGTCTTTATAACTAGAACAATAATTTTAAATGTCAAACTGGGTTTGCACACTTGTTTATCATAAAAAGTGTATGAACAAAGAGTGAAAACATGTTGAATTTAGAATAGAAAATAGGCATATGCACATACAAGTAATGTAATCAATTTAAACTTTTAAAGTCATACTTGCATAAAAAATAACATGCATTTTTAATTTTAACACCCAATCAATCACATGATATAAAAAAATATTCATTCTTATCATGATGCAAATAGCATAAGAATTTTGGATTGAGTGTACCTCCTTTAGTGGTCTAGTTCAACGACAAAAGATATTTGAATATTTTGGAGCTTCTCTTCATTCTCTTTTATTCATCTTGATTGATGGTCAAAGTGGGACAATTTATCTTTTGTTGTTGAGAGAGTTCTTCCAATGAAGAATCAAAACTGTCATACACTCTCAAGAGTATCTTTAACCATTTTGAAATTAATGCTTTAATCCTTTATTCGCATAAGCGTTCATCCAATAGGATGATTGCTCCATAATCAAGTATATGCCGTATACAACACCTTGCTACTTGATTTTTAAAGCTTGGAATGCTTGATGGCAGAGCCACTCATTTCAGCCTAAGGGACGTTTGGATGTTTTGAATGAGTCATTATACTTATTCTTTAGTAGAGCTTGAATATCATTTATGTTGTTCAGAGGCATGTTAACCACTGTAATTGCATCTCCAGCAGCAGCAGCAACTTTGGTACCAGTAACAAATTCCTCCCAATTAGTTCTTCTAATAATTTGATCATGAGGAGATGTTTTGGAGGAAAGGTTAATAGTGAGGTAGGTATAGGAGCAACTGGTTCAAGCTCATTGTTGATGTTCTTCAACCATATCATCATGATGTGCAACATTAGTTTTGATTGGATGAAATATATTTACTGTCAAGAACATTCTGCTCTTGTGGAGAACATTCTGCTCTCTGTGGAGAATGTTTTGGTGTATACCTTCTTGCTTAATTTGATCTTTTTCTTATATCCTTTTTGTTTTGCCATGATCAGACTTTGGAGTTTTCATGAATGATATTTGAACATTATCAACTTTGTGATTTATCCAAATATAACATTGTAATTATTTATCTTCACCATCCTATCTTTCATCATAAAAATCAACATATTCATCAACCATAATATGCATAATTTCATTTGAGCCTTGAGATTCTATAATATTTATAGAATGTAGAGCATTCAGAATATATACTTTGATGGCATTTTAAAACAAATTGCTCATACTTTCTTTATTATGTGAAACATAGTAATGACATTCAAAGTATGATATGTTTTGCTTTCTAAAAAAAATGATATGAAGGCACGTCAAAGATATTTTCTACTAAAGCCAAGATTAAGAACATGATAAACAATTTTTGTGGCTTCTCTCCAAAATTATGTTTCACCACTTGATTTATTTAAAATTGTTCTATCCATTTCTTGTAACTTCATATTGTTGGAAGGCTCTTTGACAAACAAATCATGTGAAATATCATTTTCATCAAAGAATTATTTGAAGAATAATATTTCAAATTTCCTTTGATCATTTCTGGAAATGACAATTTTTTTTTTAAAAGACTTAGAAACATGATTCGGTTGGAAATTCATCTAAGTATAAAACATAAGAATTCTTCTTTAAAATGAAACATGAGGATGTTTGTTTTACTTCAGCCATGTGGGGTTTAAAAAATAACTTTAAAAGCAATTTTACAAAGTTATCTTTCACATATCAAACATCCTTAATCTACACAAAATTATTTCAACAAATGATACATGTACCTTTGATTTAATAATGTTTCCAAAGGTTATAGACACTCCAAATTTTTGTAATGAGAGGAGACATCATACTTTTCCATTCATGTGTATTGAGCATGCCTTGTTGATGTATCAATGTTCTTTCTTGATTGTTGGATGGTGTTCCTACATCACAAGTTAGTAATGACTTTGGTACCCATATTTGTTTGGGTCCTTGATGGTTAGTATATCTTCTTTTAAAAGATTTTTTAAAACTTGATCTCTTTTTAAAATAGCAAGTTGACTCGAAGTGGCCATTCTTGGAACAACGGGAACACTTTGTTGTTGGTCTTGAAGAAGGTTTAAAAATCTGAGTTTTAAAAGTCTTTGAAATTCATTTTGATGAAATTCCAGAATGTTCTCCGTTTTCAAACTTTCTGGAGAAAGTTCAGCTTTTGTTCCAGAACGTTCTCCGTTTTGAGAACAACCTGGAGAACGTTCTCCTTTATGCAGATTTTTCAAAACTGGTTCACCTTTATTTGCAGAACACTCTTTCCTTTTAAAAATCCTTTTGCTTTTAATTTTTTCATCTCTTTTCTTAAAGTAACAAGCAACTTCCAGATGTCCAATTCTTTTACAATATGAACATTTGGTTTTGCATTTACCTTCCTTTCTTTCTAGAACAAAAATGTTTTCATAAATCTTTTCTTTTTGAGAAGTTTTGAAACATAAATCATCTTTCTCAAATATCCTTTCTTCATATATCATATTCTTTTGAAATGTTTCAGTGGTTGTTACCAAGTTGGTTGAATCATTTTTTGAATCAGGAACTTCTATCTTTAAAGAGGTACTTTCTTCCTTAGTTTCAAAATATTTTGGAAAATGATTTTTTATGGTTATCTCATTGAGAGACTTTTGTTGTTCAACCATTTGTAAATGAGTTTGCTGCAAACTTTGAATGACCTTTCTGAGTTCGTCATTCATAGCTTGCGCTTTCTCTTTTTCTTCTTTTTCTTTACGGAGTTGTTCTTTTAATAAACCATATTTTCGAGCAAGCAGGTTTGAATCACATAAAAGATTATCAAATTCTTTTTCCATTTCTTCACATAAAGGACAGAGTTCAGATATGGTTACCTCATTATTTTCTAAGTTTTCCTTGAAGCACATGTTGGTTTCTGACATTACTTCTTCTTCCTGAATCTTTTCCTCTAACACTTGTTAGGTGCTTAATCTTTAGAGACCAAGCTCTGATGCCAATTGAAGTAGCAATATCGATTTACAAGAAAGGGGGCTTTGAATTGTAAGTTCGAGCTTTTAAAATTCCTGTTAAAAACTTAAGAAAATAACTCAAGATTGATCTTGGTTGTGAAAACAGAAAACAGAGAACGTTCTTGGTTTTCACCAGAAAACAGATAACGTTCTTGGTTAGTTAAAATCAACAGTTTAGTTTATCTATTTAACTTGATAATTAATAGACTGAAAGTAAATAGAGATAAGGGAAGAGATATCACACACAGATATATCCTGGTTCACCCAACTCGGGCTACGTCCAGTCCTCACCACGGTGAGATTTTCCACTAAGTGTTTAAAACAAGAACCTTCTTGGTTTTACAGCACTTAGCTTAGATCAACCTTGATCATTGTTACAGACATTAATCTAATTCCACCCAGAAAGAGATTAATGAAATCACCTACCAACCTTGATTGTGATTTCTTACAATCTACCCCAAACTATACTTAACTCTTATAGTTTGAGTTTTACAATAATGATGAGATTGTTTAGAATCTGAGATGTCTCAACTCTTGTTTGAGATTCGATTCTTTACAAAGAATTCAGTATAAATGTATCAAAGTAAAAAGAATTTAATCAAACTGATTCTTGTAAGTGATGAGAGATTTTCAAGTATGTATGTGAGTGATTGATGATATATCTTGGCACTTGAATGTCTTTGATTTTTGGACAGAATCTGAGTATGCTCAACTCGTGTTTGAGATTAGATTCTTGACAAAAGAATTCAGTAGATGATTCTGATATGAAGAGGAAAAACAGAACTGAATCTTTTGTTTATGATTGAGAAGCTTTCAAGTATGAAGATGTATGTGAGTGATGTTTTTCTCTGTACTTGAAGCTGTATTTCTTCCTGAGCTTTGACCTTCCTTTTATAGGCGTAAGAGCATTTAATGATGGTCAAATAGAGCCGTTGGTAGTGCTCTTGTCAGGCTTGACCAAAGGCATTATTTCTAAATAAAAATAATCCAACTTTTGACTATTTTTATTTTCTGTTCAGACTGGGCTGTGTGTTGTGTTTTGGATCAAATTTTCTTGAGTGATTATTGATCCTTTAACACTTCTGATAAGTGATAATATTGTAGGCTTGAACTGGAGCTTTTGAATCACTTAAAACAGATTAAAAACGATCACAAAGCTTGTTGCAGAAAAATTGTACTTGCTGGAGATTGATGATCAATCTGGAGCTTTAGCTTTTGGGTTTCCTGGAGATTGATAATCAATCTGGACTGATTTCTGAACATATTGGAAGTCTTCCTGATCTTTTCTTGGATCTGTTTTGATGTAAACATACTTCAAGATCGTTCAACGTTCTTGGCAGTCAAGCTGGAGAATGATGTTCAGTATGCTGGAGAATGATTGTATCATTCTGGACTAATGGTACACTGTTGGAGAATGATGTTAAACATGCTGGAGATTTGATTGTTAACATGCTGGAGATTGATGTTTGTTCATTCTGAAGATAGTTGTTAATCATGCTGGAGAATGATAATCATTCTGGAGATTGATGATCATTTCTGGAGACTAATGATCATTCCTAGAGACTGATGATCATTCTTGATAGAAGATCATTCTGGAGACTGTTCTGATCATTCTGGACATTCTGATGTCTAAGAACAGACTTGGTTCTTCCTCTGAATGTATTTTCTGGAGGTATCCTCTGAAAGTATTTTCTGGGGATATCCTCTGATATCGTTTTCTGGAGACATCCTCTAGTATCCTTTGGTTGAGGTATCCTCTAGTATTCTTTGGTTGAGGTATCCTCTGATATCTTCTAGTTGAGGTATCCTCTAATATCCTCTGGTTGAGGTATCCTCTGATATCCTCTGGTTGAGGTATCCTCTGATATCCTCTGGTTGAGGTATCCACTAATGGCAGCTTCGTGAGGTATCCTCTGATGTCATCTTCGTGAGGTATCCTCTGATGGCATCGGGTAACATCTGCTGTTTTTTCAGATTGTGTCAAGAGTGTTCTTTATGCTGATTTCTTGGTTTTCCTTGAATCATTAACATGCTGTTAATTCTGAACATTCTGGAGACTGTTTAGTCTTGCTTTGGCAGCTTGATTCATGGCCTTTTTTCTTTGTGATTAGAATGGTTCCTTTTGATTCTAATTGATCACATATGTTCCTTGTCATGTACTCTTAGTACTGATGTAAATTCCAGATGCAATAACTTTAATTAAGTGGTGGAGAAAGTTTGGTCTTTATGCTATCACAGTCTTGCGAACATTCTCCGTTTTCCAGAATATGTCAAGAATGTTCTCTGCTGCTGTTTTCTTCGATTCTTGCTTTGTTCACTTATGCATTTATGTTCCTTAAACAAACTTAAGTGAAATCATTAGTAGATCACCATTCATAAAACTTGATCATTTAATTTAAAAGGTTTGTTGTCATTAAAACATATAACAAAAAGGTTTTTTCCTCAACACTATGATAGGCGGTACAATTATGATTTATGCCCCTCGAGGAGGGTTTTGTCGTTAAGTGGTGACCGTGATGGGCCACGAAGTTAAGTAGTGACCGTCATGGGCTACGGGGTGGTTCCACGTGATTAGATGGTCCATCTTATCCTTACGAGGATTTAACTTATGTGTAAGGCATGTGATAGGCTACACTTTAAGTAAATCGTGCTAGTTTGTGATGCGACTGCACCATGATAATTAGTACTAAGGCCTGTGATAGGCGGTACAATTATGATTTATGCCCCTCGAGGAGGATTTTGTTGATAAGTTGCGACCGTGATGGGCCACAAAGTTAAGTAGTGACCTTTATGGGCTACAGGGTGGTTCCACGTGATTAGATGGTCTATCTTATCCATACAAGGATTTAACTTATGTGTAAGGCTTGTGAGAGGCTACACTCTAAGTAAATTGTGCTAGTCCGTGAGAGTATGCACCACGGTAATTAGTACTAAGGCCTATGATAGGCGGTACAATTATGATTTACGCCCTTTGAGAAAGGTTTGGTTTTGTCCTGGAAATTCTAGAATCATGTGCACGGGCATATAAGCATTGCATAAGGGTGTTTGGCATGCGAGTCATGTTTGTTATGATCTGATATGTGAAAATGATATGTGCAAGTACCTTAAATTCCAAGTTCCTAATAAGTTGTTGTGATTGATTGATTGTACTTTGGGGCTTGCAACATGATCTATATTCTCAATCTTTTGTTTCATCGAAAACTTAGATGTTATACATTTTCAATAAATGGGTACACTTATTTTGTCACTGTTGTTATCTTGCTGGAGCTACTATGTATGTATTGTTGTCTTTTGACATAATTGTTAATCGTTAACTGTTATTTTCGGTTGGTGACCCTTTACATTATTGTGGAAAATTGGGCTTTGCCCTCAGATGATAGCCGAGTTCGTTCCACCGACGGTTACGCTGATGACGAAGACGTCGTTAGACTTCCCTGATCAACATACGCCGACTGCTTGGGTATACGACCCCATCTCAAGCAGGGCTACTTATACGGGGAAGGTGGTGAGAACCAGTAGAAGTGTCGGGGCAGTGTCGTATGTGGAATACACTTACGGGTGGATCGACTTTCCTGTACCTTCAAGATTAGTACTGGAGACGAATGGAGTATATACAAATGTAGAGAGTCATGTAGTTGGAAATGAGATGGAGGGCACCGTAGGTGTGGTAAATCCTACTGTAGTAGCAGGTGAGGTGGTGCTTGGACCCGGAACGGGCGAGAAGGGTAAGGGACCGATGCCAATGGGAGATGACATTCCAGGTCCGTCTAGGCCGGTCGGGGACTAGGGCTTTGTTGATGAACCACCGGTGCCTTGGTTGGTGTCACCGCGGAATGAGTCTGAGCTTCCACTTCCGGTGAACGATCCCTTACCTACTGACACTGAAGTAGAGGACTACTTTGAGATTCCAGCGCCGCCAAAGCCACCTATATCGTGGGTGGATCTGACTTTTGAGGAGATTGATCCTTCTATGGCTGATGAGGAGGATGTCACTTCGAGGAGAGATACTGCGTTAGACGAGACTTGTGCAGAGTGTGGCGGGCACCCTTGTTACTATAGTTGTTAGTGGATGATCAGATTAGTTTTTGTTGTATAGAGCCTTAGTGTTTGGGTGGTTGTACTTATTTGGTTTTGGGATGAATGTATCTATGACGTACTTTGACAGTGACTTTTGTTGGTGGGTCCATGTTCCATTTTTTTGACGTGACCATGGGGGAATAGCATTCTTGGAGCAGTACTTCTGTGCAGGTATGTGCCGAGAATACCCCAGAGGTATGAGCGATATCTGATAGGTATCATAGCCCCAATGTATTTTCTATTTGTATATTTTGAATTATCGTCCCAAAAACTATTTTAATTTATTTTAATAAGTGGGTTTAAAAAAAAATACACTCGCGCTGTTAAAAATCAGGATGTTACACCAAATGTCGGGAGCTACCATGCAACACGGATTTACCTCGACTGTTGCATATATGTGTCTTGGGTTGAGTTGAGGGAATCTATGAGGACAATGCCAATTTGAATTGTCCATCCACTCGGGTGGTGGCATAGGATCAAGCCTCATAACCAAGTATTTCAGAGTTAGAATGATATCACTTTGTGAAGTAGAGTCTAAGCTCATGCATAACATTGCATTTTCTTGCGATTGTTTTGTTGTTATTAATTTGTATCATGTGCGATAATAATTTCTCATAGATGATTTGATGTTATAATGAAATGTATTGATTTTCCTTAAGTATTTTCGACTTTATAATATGATGTTTTTCCTTAAAGAATATGTGTGTAACGATACGATTTATTTATGATTAATTGCGTGTTCTTCTTGTTTATGTTATACTATCAAACATGATTTCAAAACTCACCTCATTCGTTGTTTGTGTTTGACTGACTTGACCATGCGTTTGCTAGATCGCAGTTAGAGCTGTCAATTTGTCAAGCCCCATCTATATTGGCCTCAGCCCACATATTGAAGGGGGCCCAAAAATCTTATAATATAAAGGCCCATTAAAAGAAAGCCCCAATGTAAAAAAGCCCACAAAATTATGTGGGCTTAGAGGGCCCACAGGCCCATTAAAAAATCAATTATTTTTTTGAAATAAAAAATATTTGAATTTTTTTTTCGATTTTTTTTATGTTCTGAATAAAATTAACAAATTCAATAAATTTTCAATTTCGATTTTTTTTTCGAATTTTATTTGATTTAGAAATTATCGATTTTTTTTATGTTCTGAATAAAATTAACAAAATTCAATAATTTTTCAATTTCAATTTTTTTCCTAATTTTGTTCGATTTAGAAATTGTCGATTTATTTTTTGATGTTCTGAATAAAATTAACCAATTCAATAATTTTTTAATTTCGATTTTTTTTCCGAATTTTTTTTCGATTTAGAAATTGTCGATTTTTTTTATGTTCCGAATAAAATTAACAAATTCAATAATTTTTTAATTTTGATTTTTTTTTTCCGAATTTTATTCGATTTAGAAATTGTAGATTTTTTTTATGTTATGATAAAATTAACAAATTCACGAATTTTCAATAATTAAAAAATCTAAATAAAATTAAACTATGTCATTAATATTTTTTATTAAACTATTTCTTATATGTCATTTCATGTTTTTATCTTAATGAAAACATAAAATGGGTCATAGGCTTAAAAGAAAAAAAAATTCATTAACAGGGCTTAAAAGTTGGGGCCTGATAAAAAGTTTATTAAAGGGGTTTTGAAATTATGAGCTTTTTTGACAGCTCTAATCACAGTTATTACAGGTTAATGAGTTTTGAAGTTTAAATTTATGAGAAACTCCGCTCTGATAAGTGATACTGAAAATTAAAAGTTGTAATTTATATTTTACGTATTTAATTAAAAATGATTTTTTGTATGAAAACCTTATAAGTATTAATAAGTTTTTGAAATTAAATTAAGAAATTATAATTAAGTCAAGTTCATTGAGATTACACTATTTTAATTAAAAATTTAAATTAAATTTTTACATGTGTATTTAGAGGAACATGATATCATAAATTAATTATAAGATTTTTTATTTTCTTAAAAACAAATTTTCTTATATATTATTATCTATGTTATTTTAAGATTTAAGTGTCATATTTCCGGTAGCAAGAAATCCTTTTAAATAATACACATGTGTTTGATTTCATCACTTGACAGTTCATCCGAAATTGATCATTGGGCAAATAATATATAAAAGTTCACTTGCCATTTTCAAGGGGACTCGTGAGAAAATAAAACTATAAAAGCAAACTATATTAGGAACAAGATTGAGTAATAAAATAATCAATAATCCGTATAAAATAACGCATATTTCAATAGGGATGGTGACTTTATTGTCTTTTTTTGTGAAAGTATCAATTATGTGCGTGAAAGTATTGTATGGTTCCAACGCGTTGACAAAGGTACGTTAAATACATTATACTGTTTATAAAAAAATACATGAATTTAATTTGTATATACAATAAATGTAATCAACTTCGTTCAATAATAATATTTCTTTTTTATTATAATTATTTATAAAATTATCTAAATAAGTAATTAAGATTTATTAATTATGTAAAATTTTATACACATACATCATGACGTTGTTTTTAATTAATACTAAAATTTGTTAATAAAAGATTTTTTAAAATTAAATTTCACATTGAGTCTCTTAACTTATTTTGTATTCAATTTAGTCTCTTAAATTTTTGGGGTTCTGTTTTGGTCCATTAACTTAATATATGTTAATTTATATCTAAATAGAAGACATACATAATTTAAAGGAGCGTAAATAAAAGATTTTATTTCAAAATATATTTGAATTTAGATAGATTTTTAAATTTTAAAAATTAAATAATGTGTTTTAAATTTAGAAATAAAATTAAATAATTTTATTAAATTAAAAAATAGTTTAATTTTTATGCACCGTTAATATAAAAAGTTTTACACATTCAAAAATCAAAATCAATAGTTATGACAAAAGTCAAATATTATTAATAATTTAATAATTGTTATTAATTGATAGTATAAAAAATCTATATGTCGACTATGTATATAAATTAAATTTATTAAAAAAATTATGACTTCATTTATATACTGTCTGCCGATTGAAAAATTAATTTTTATGAAATAGAATGTTGAGAGAAATAAATTCCAAAAAATTATGTTGAATTTAAATTTGAAAATCATTAAAAACTAAATAGGTGAATAAAGTTGGTTTTTATTTTTCTTGAAAAGATAAAATTTGTTTCAAAATTAATATTTCATATAGGACAGTGAATACATGATTGGACCAAGCTTCAATGCATGATTTTAGGTATTTTTGGTTTTGTTCCAAACAAAAAAAAATTACATAAATTCTTCAAATTCATAATTTTCTCAAAATTTATTTTAATCATAAAATGTATTTTTTTTTGCTAAATCACAAAAAATGTAATTTAAGAACCACATAAAAAATATATAAAATATGCATCTAACTTTTGTCCCAAAATACAGATTTTTATTAATGATCATAATATAGACTTTTAAATTAAAAAAATAAATAATTTGTTTTAAATTCAAAAATAAAACTTTTAAATTAAATTTCTATTACCATAAAAAACTTATATTTTTTAGATTCGAAAATAAAATAAAAAAATAATTACTTTATACTATTGATTGAAACATTAAACTTTATTCCTTAAAAAATATTCAATTCTATGTAATAAAAATCTGAGGTGAAAAAAAATTATCTTAAATTTAAGTTTGAAAATAATTAAAAACTGAAAAGTAGGATAAATTTTGTTTATGTCTTTCATGAAAAATAAAATCTATTTCAAAATCAATAGTGCAAATAATTTTATTTTTTTTACTAAATCAACGGCGCAAATGATAAAATTATAAATTAATAATTAATAATTAATAATGAAAAATAAATAAGATTGAAGGAGTTAACGAGAAAGTTTGTTGAAGTAAAAAAATGAAAATGTTTGTTGAGAAATTTTGTTTCTCAACGAAAAGAAGAGAGAATTAACGTGCTATATGTCCGCAATAATTAAACCGAAGAGTAATGTTAGTTCTGCATTAAAGGGAAGAGAAAAGCGAAACCAGAAAAATATTATCTTTTCCTGCGTCTGTTATTTTTTTCCGAGAATCTGATACCCAACTGGTGTTTGATTAAATGCGCAAAAGGTTTGAGAAATTTCGCTCTTTCTGTTATTATTATTATTATTATTATTAATATTATTATTGAGTGATTAGGGTTTATTCTTTTGTCTGTTCTCTTCAATCTCTCTCCACGATTACAACAAAAACAACAACAACAAACAAACCTCTTTCTCATTTTTTATTTTATTTCTCTCTCAACAATCCCACCACTACCTACCACCGCCATTCCACCACCATCATCGCCATTGTGTTCCTTTCCTTCTCCTATTCAAAAGCCGTATATTTAATATTTAGATACGTGAAGTTAAATTTTTGGACCGCCGTCTTTGAAGTCTGTTTCCGACCACCTCAAGTCCAACCACAAAAAATCAGTACGATGTTCTTGCTCTGTGGCATGAGATCTCTCTATTGATCAACTTTGTTTTAATTTCTGGACACTTTCACCGGCAACCACTGCGCCAAAAATCACCCCCACCGCGTTGGAGTTTGGATTTCCCAGATTATTTTATTTATCTCGGTGAGTTTTCTTTGTTTATTTCTCTTTTTAAGTCTTTATTCCTCTAAAAAAATTTATTCCATGATTGAAAGTTTAGAATACCCAATTTCTATTTTGAAACCATAAGTTTTATCTTCATCTTTTATGTCTCAAAAAGGAAAGAGACAACTTTTTTTTTTTATCTCCAAACCCATATTTTTTCTCAAAAATTTGAAACCTAATGATTTGTGTCTTTGGATTAAATTATTTGTTGTTGTCTTAATGATTTATTGGACATTTAAGCAAAAAAATAGATTGATTTGTAATGATTTTTATTTTTCTGTTGGAAGCTGTTCTATAAGTTTTCTTTGTTGTATTAAAGAATATGTTCTTCTATTTGAAGTGACGAAGAAGACATGAAAGTTGAAAGAAAATGACAAAAATCTGTATCCGTCGGATTTTTGAAGTTTCATTTGTAATGTTTATAAAGTTGTATTTTTTTAATCAAAGATATAAATCCCCAAGAAAAGTTGATACTGACAAAAATATTAAACTGTCCTTATAAAAGAATTGCCACGTCAGCATTTTCAGAGTTAATTTGATAGTTTGCTAAAAAATGAAGAGTAGGATAATTTCCCACACTTAATTTTGGATACAAATGAACCTACTTACTAAATCATGGGTTTCCGGCGAAATAAGTTCGTTTTTCTTCGCCTGCATAAAAGGGAAGAGAAAAGCGAAACGAGAAAAATATTTTATCTTATTATGCGTCTGTTATTTTTTCCCGAGAATCTGATTCTTCAGTATTAATCGGAAAAAACGTTTTTTTTTTTTTTTTTGAGGTGGGACACCAGTACCCAACTAGTGTTTGATTAAATGTGCAAAAGGGTTTGAGAAATTTCCCTCTTTCTATTATTCGTTGCTATTAAATTGTAACAAATTGAAACAGAGTTTTGAGTTGAAATTTTGTGTTTTCAATTGAAGTAGTCTGGAGGAATAGGGTAAGAAGGGGGGATGGCTCGAGATGGGAGCGTTGTCCCTGCGGACCCACAGGCTATGGTTGTTGTGAAAAAGAAGACACAAACTTCGAGAAGTTGGATTTTGATTGATGCTATGGGTCAAGGGTCGATGCTTGATGTTGACAAGTATGCTATCATGCATAGGGTTCAGATTAATGCTCGTGATCTTAGAATCCTTGATCCTTTGCTTTCTTACCCTTCTACCATTCTTGGTCGTGAGAAGGCTATTGTTCTTAACTTGGAGGTATTACATCATATGATTTTGTTGTTGTTTCTGTTTTTTTACATTGTATTGTGTTTTTTTAATTTTTGGTTTTGTTGTGTTTTTTATTTTGTTTGTATGATTCTGTGTTTCAGCATATCAAGGCAATTATCACAGCTGAAGAGGTTAGTTAGCTTTTATTTCAATTTGTGAATTTGTTGTTGATTGCTGATGGTGAATGAAGTTTTTTTTGTTTGTTAAAGCATTTTACAATGAAGAACTATGGTTTTCTATCTACTGGAAAGAAAAATATATTGAAACAGTATGTATTTAATAAAGAACAAGCTTCTATTTTTTAGTTTTAGGATACTCATAGTTGAAAAGCATAGACTGATTAAACAATAAGGAGTGAGAACATGTTTGGGAGTTGGATTTTGAGGGTTTTGAAGGGCTAAGCCTACATTTTGGTGTATATTTGATATTTTGAAGAAATTGAAAGAATAACATGATAATTGATCATATAACATTTCAATTAGACTTAATTCCTTTTCAAAAACATTATATAGCTTCCTTATTTTAAATTTGAAAAATAAGCCATCCTCTTCAAAAATCCTCTATCCAAACATACCGTAGAGGAATGGTAGATGCGGCATGTTCTGAGCTTCCTATCTTATCTATGCATTAGGGACATGAATTATAGGAACATATATTAAAATTATTGTGTCATGTTCATTGAAGGAAATGAGTACAAGGACAATAACCTACTTGTTGGCTTGTTTTTCCTGTTCTAGTATCAAAGTTTTTACTTAATGTGATGGCACAAACCTTAACTGTCTTGTACGAGCATACAACTACATGATGTTGTTTACTAATTTAATAACAAAGAACAGATTTTGATAGAGCTAGGATACTTTCGAGTCTCCCTTAATAGGTTTTATTACTCTTTTCTATAACCCAGTTTGTATATTTGTGAATCCCTGTATCAAACCTTTGGTCCTCTATAGAATGTGTAATTGTTTGTAGAGATTTGAGATGGCTTTTACTTTTGCATTTTGAATGTAACTACGTTCTGGTATAGGTATTGCTGCGAGATCCGACAGATGAAAATGTGGTCCCTGTTGTTGAAGAATTGCAGAGGCGATTGCCTAAACTGAGTGACATTCATCAACAACAAGGAGATGGTAAAGAGTATATTGGTGGTCAACATGATGCTGAAGCCGCTGAAGAAGATGGTATGTTAGGTTAAAGATGAACTTTGTTACTCCCTCCGTCTCACAATGAGTGTCACTTTAACAAAAAAAAATTGTCTCAAAATTAATGTCATTCACAATTTTCAATGCAACTTTAATTAATTTTTTTTTATACTACCCTTCAATGATTACTATATACGCAGCTTTCAAAGCATTATTATACTTTGCATTGATAATATTGAAAAACCCACTAATGGTTAAGATGGGCAACTTAGTAAAATTTCTTCTCTCTTTCTTCTAACTATTGTATTTCTTAATATGTTTGCAAAAACCTTAAACGAATGGAGGGAGTATTATAAAGATATTTGATTGCGTCTTTTCCTCTCAAATTTGTTTTCAATTTGCATCATCTAATGCTCTTTCTAATGAATTTATTAGAATAAATTATTTTCAGACATTGCTTTTCATCCTGTATCTGAATGATCTAAATTATGCAATGTAGAGTCACCATTTGAGTTCCGCGCCCTGGAGGTTGCTTTAGAAGCCATTTGTAGTTTTCTTGCTGCACGTACATATGAGTTGGAGCTGATTGCTTATCCTGCATTAGATGAACTTACCTCCAAGGTACATATATAATTGAATTCCTTATCTTGTTTCCATTTTCACGAGTCCTCCAGTCCTGGCCCCTACACTTTCCTCTGATATAGAGTAGAATAAGCGAACTAATAAGAAGCTTCATTAAAAGTGGAGGATATTTTTCCTTCCTTCAGTTCAAATGTCTTATGCTTTTTATTTCTTGTACTTATTATCATTGAGATGCTGATTCTAATTATGGTTACTTTTCCCTTACATGGTTTCTGTTGGTTGGCTCGAAATGTGTGTTCTTGTTCCATGTTTGACTTTCTTGAGGAATCTGTTTTTTTGTGTTGTCAATTGCGGATTATAGGAAATAGCAGTTTGTTTAAATTCCTCTACACACTTAGGACTAAATTGTGCATCGCAAAACAATAGCAGTTTGTTCAAATTCCACTACACTGTAGTGCTATAGCCTTTATTTGACAACACTCTGAACACTTGACTTTATTTTGTTCAATTGTTATGAACTTTTGAATTACATTAATCTGCAGATTAGTAGTCGTAATTTGGACAGAGTTCGTAAAATGAAGAGTGCAATGACAAGGCTGAATGCTCGGGTACAAAAGGTATGTTAAGTTTTTCAATGATAGTGAAAAATGTGTGACTGGAAAAAGCCCATATTATTTTTATGAATATATTCCGCACCTTCTCCTTTAAGTAGGATTATCAATATATTAACAATATATATGAAAAAATTTCCATTCTCGAGAACCTTGCTTTCTTAGAATCAAGTAGTTGGGTTTTGCTTGAATGGGAACTAAAGGAGCTTTCATGTTCTCCATGCTGAATATTTATGAGGATCTAGATCATTGTGTTCACCTAGTACATGATCATAGTACAAAGTTGTTGGTTTGTTTCTCTGCATAGCTTCACATGATCAATATAAATATATTTTTCAGAAGGCAGTTCTTCATATACTGTACAATATGTATTCCTTTCTCCTTCTCCCATCACCGGTTCTTGTTATCTGCTACAGGTCAGAGATGAGCTTGAACAATTGCTGGATGATGACGATGATATGGCTGACCTATACCTGTCGAGAAAGGCAGGTTCAGCGTCACCAGTTAGTGGATCAGGTGCTGCAAATTGGTTTGCTACCTCCCCAACCAATGGATCAAAAATATCCAGAGCAAGTATGGCAACAGCCCGTTTTGATGAAAATGATGTGGAAGAGCTTGAAATGTTACTTGAGGTTATAACATTATTATTTACTTCAAAATATATTTAGCAAGGATCTTCCATATTTTTTTAATGAAAAAAACTGTTAAACTGTGTTCGTTCATTTTTGCAGGCTTATTTCATGCAAATTGATAGCACATTAAACAAATTAAACACAGTAAGTGTCATCTATGTTTGAATCTTATTTTTTGTATCAAGGCAGATAAATGCCAGATATAAAGTATTTTGGAAGACTGTTTAGTTGTAATATGAAGAAAAAAAAAATGGTCTGCGTAATTTAGAGCCTATGAAAGTGACTGAAGGTTTGGCCTTTTGGTTTGGTATTTAGTTTTTGATTTGTAAGCATTGCGAGTTTTAACCGCATTGGATACTCTTAATGTTTACAAGGTTACTGTATTAATATTGTGAAATTAATGTTGGAAAGAGGATATATATGCATTTTTCTTCTCCTTACTTCCCCTCCTTTTGTTCAAAAATTGTTTTGAAAATTTTCTTCTTGCAATGTTTTTTAAAATTTTGCCTCATTAGTTTTAAGAATTGTAAATATTATCTTACTTTATTGAATCAGACTATACTTGGATCTTTCTGCATCCCTTTTGCCTTTATAACTTTCTATCTGTTGTAATAATGGTGATTCAGTGTACAATCCATGATTTCAAGATCTCTATTAGTCTAACCACTTCCATTTTTCTTTTCATTTATAGCTGCGAGAGTATATTGACGATACCGAAGATTACATTAACATTCAAGTAAGTAACTGTTAGTTTTTACTGGTATTAACAATAGGTATATGGCGAATGACATGTAATGCGAATATTTTAATAATTTATTTTTCTCCATTTCACAGCTCGACAACCATCGAAATCAGCTTATTCAGGTGCATTTTATGTTTCTCCACCATGCATATCTTCTATTAGTATTTTGTAAAATGTATTTTACTTTGTGTTCGCTAATCCTTCAAATTTTTGTATTGATTGGTGCAGTTAGAGCTCTTTCTTAGCTCTGGAACTGTTTGCCTATCTTTCTACTCTCTAGTGGCTGGTATTTTTGGAATGAACATCCCATATAGTTGGAATGACAACCATGGTTACATGTTCAAATGGGTAAGCAAACTACTTGTATTTACGCGCCCCCAATGTTATAATATAGTTAAGTATATGGCTGCAAAATTTCTAAATAGATAGCTTAAAATATAATCATGTTTATTGCAGGTAGTTATTGTCTCAGGAGCATTTTCAGCTATTATGTTTCTCATGATTACCATCTATGCTCGCAAAAAGGGGCTGATTGGATCATGAAAATCAATATGTTGGAAAAGGGGTGCAGAGAATGAACTTTACATATGGTCCATAATGATGATTCAAGATCTTGTCAATTTATTTATGATTACATTAAAGGGTATATAATGCAAGCTTAGTTCTTAGGGTTGATATGGAGCTGGTGTTGGCCTGGCAGGTCTGCAATAACCTCAACTACTTTGTCATTTGGATTCAAGCATCATAACAAATATACACAGATCCAGAGTTGATTTTTTTTTTTTGGAATAATTTTAAGGCCTTGATATGTGATTAAATTAAGTTGAATATGTTATTAATCTTTATATGCTATTTTTTTTTGTTAATATAATGTTATTTTTCTTATGTTAACTTCATGTAAACATGGATCAGATAAGCATTATAAATAAATTCGTACACAGTTCTGATCCAGCCATTAAATGACGTTTAGTTCACAATTTTTATTTTAATTTGGAAAATTTTACTCTCACCAATCCATACTTTACATTACACTTGAATAAATACAAGGAGGAAGAATGAAAACTGGGCGGGTCTGTTGACCCGTGATTAGCTCGTCAAAAAGCACGGCAGGATGGGCATGTTGAAAGTATGGCCCTATTTTGTGGCGGGTCAACAAAAGTAAATGTCAAAACAAAGTCATTACTAAACTCTACTATGACATGAAAAAGAAGAACACAATTAGAATATGAATATTGAGAAAGCAAAGAACTTAATTAGCTATTAACATTATTAGCTAAGAACTCAATTAAACCACGAAAATAAGTCTTTTTAGCTATTTTCAAAATTAAAAGCCTCAACAAATATAAGTATACTTCTTGTTACCGTATACTTTTAAAAAAAAGAGTAGATAAATTTATTGTTACTATCTATTTAATTAAACGATATTTCAAAATAGAACGATTTATACCTTGATGTTTTAGTTTGGCTGAATTGATAAAAAATTAGAAAAAAAAAGTTTTATAATCCATCCATCCTTGATAGTTCCATTATGTCAAATTCAACCGGTTTGTCACCCTACGAGCCTATACTATTTCAATTTTAGTTAATTTTGTTGCACAACTCATTTGATGGATACACACACAATACACACCAGACTCAATTGGTATATTTAGGTATAAAGCAGGTGTTAAAGTGGGGTCTTTTCAAATCAATAGAATATAAATATTTCATTAATTTTTATAATATGTTTATAACAAATTATTCACACTTGATTATTGAAATAAGAGTTATTTAGAAAAGTTTTGCTTCATTAAAAATTTCTTAGGAGTTTGTTGAGAAAGTTGACACGTGTGCGTAGAATAAAAGTAGATATAGAAATTTGGTGAGAAAATTTTGCCAGAATAAAAAATATATTTTTCTTATAAATTTTTTTATTTAAGTGTTTAGACACATTTGCTTACTTCTAAATGGAACTTCAGATTACTATAAAATATCTTAATTTAGCCGTTTAACATAACGTATATGTGACAGATTGTCAATAAAAACCTCACTTTATAGTTTATACTATACATACTATTGATAATCGATATACCAATATGACAGGCAATATACCATCGATAGGTAGAATCAAAGTATAGTTTGTTGAATCATTTTTGCTAATAAAATAAACTTGTTTAGATTGAATGAGTGAGTGACATGTAAGCATAAAAATTTATTTGTATTATATAGTATTGATTTTTGTTAGATAAAATAATAAATGTTTTATTATTTAAAAAATAAATAAATTTCAAAATTTAAGTTATTCTGAATAAATTATATATTTTTTGGTATATTGAAGAAATTATTTTAAAATAAAACTAGAAATTAATAAATAAAAAAAAAAGATAAATGATATATTAGTATATAGAACCAAGTAGATATGAATAGTTTGTTGAGAAATTTTTTATTAATAAAGAAATGTTTATATAAATTTAAATTAAATATAAAAATTTATTGAGCATTAACGTGATAGTAACACGTATGCATTAGAAACTATACTTTACATATATAGTATTGATTTGATTAAAAAAACTATATTACACTTTTATAAATAATATCCCTAATGTGAGAATAAATTATAAACATTTATACTCTGTACAAAAAAATACTGAATAATACAATTTGATGCAAAATAATGTCAATATTCATGAACATTATAAATAACTTATAATATTGGTACTGTAGTATGTTATTGTACGTAATATATCTCCAAAATAAAATTTATAGCGAGCAAGTGCATTATTAAAACTAGTATCCAGACAAGCACTATTACCATAATTAGTGTCTAGACTAGCTTTCCTTGTACTCGTTTGTTTTTATTTTTTATTGTACTAATGTAAATTAATATTTTATAATGATTATTGTGTGAAAGAGGGAGTAAGAGTGATATTTATATGATGCAATTAAATTTTTTTTATTAAATTAAATTTATTATATTTTATTATGTTTTTTTGTGAAAACGGAGTAATATATTGATAACTATATTATGCAGTTAATGTTTTTAATTAAAATTAATTTTTTTTACGAATTGAATTTAATTTATTAAGGTAATATAAGTTTCATAAATTAACTTTTGACCGAAAGAAAAGTCGCACCAACAAAGCTATCCTCTTTATCTATTATTATATATACATATAATTTATCATATTTGATATATAATATTTGAATTTTTCCATGAAAAAGATATAATCATTTAAAATTAACGTATGAGCACTGTACTAGAAAAAAGTATTTTATATTTTATATTTCATATTTATATTTTTTCATTTATTTAATTGTTTCTTCTTATATTTCATATTTTTAAAAATTCAATCCAAGTATTTTTTTTTACGTACACTGACTAGTTTTTAGTTATCAAGGTGAAGTTAAAGTAAATATTGCTTATAATTGAATATATTCTAATGATAATTCATAACTATTTAATTATTTTATATTACATAATGCACATTTGTTAGCCTAATTTTATATAGTTTAAACTCTTAAATGTGTTTTTTTATTAGACAAAAGTTGGCACTCTTATTTGACAATTTCATATAAATTAAAAAAATATGTATAAAAGATTGGTATTATTAAACTTTGACTATCTTATAAAAAGCTCGTAATATGTTTATATTCTCTCAAACTTCAGAGAGGTCAGATAAAGATAAAGATAAAAATAAATTATGGAATTTAATTCATTTCAGATTCACAATATAGTTTTACAACTGAAGCTGCCTATAGCTTCATGAGGCATCGACAACTTAAAAACATTATAAAGCTTGAACTAAGCACCTCCTTGTTATTCATTTCCGTCATTGGCAAGTTAATTGATTGCGAGGTTAATAAGTGTGCTTATCTCCTTGCACAAAAAGTGATTATTATGCAGATTTTGATATAGTTGTTTTGAGGTTAATAAGTGTGCTTATCTCTTTTTTTTTCTTTTTTAGATAACTTTATCTATATATGAATATTGTGATAGGCAATTTTCCTAGTCTGAATAAATAATATTTCTCCTATGCAGTAAAAGAAAATAAAAATAAAAGAGGATAATAAATTTTTGAAATTGGTCTTATCAAATATTAGTGAATTTATCATTAACCTAAATACAAAGTAGATCATGTTGAATAAAGTGTCACGCATATATGATTAAATGATACAATTAAAAAAACATAATTAATTATTATGCTGAAAATTAAAAAGGTCATTTATTTATTTTAAAGATAAATATTCTTTTCAAATATAACACTAGTTATGGAATCAAGAGAGCTAGTATTACATTATTAAAATTCTAATGGCCAAATTCCTTTTTTGACGAAATGGCCAATGTAATGTGTGTTGTTAACAACTATATGAAGGACATGCAGAGCAACTACGTGTTATATATATTTTTCTCTCTAAACTACGTGTTATCTAATTGTTAGAATTTTTTTAACTCAATTGTTAGAATTTTTTAGAAACCAATATATATATATTCAGATATAGAAAATAAAATAATTAATTAAAGTCGCATTTTCCATTATTGAGACCCGTTACATTTGCACATAGCTTATAAAGAGCAAATTTTGGTGATGCCCACCATCCTCTAATTCAAATGGAAGAACTTGCTTGCTTAAGCACCCTTTCCATCAAATTAGGTACTTTTCACTATTTCTCTCTTCATTTTCATTTCTCTTGAAATTATGTTAGATCTGAAGCTAATCTACCAATTATTTTACAATACAATAATTATTAGGATTCGGGTGAAGTGTGAAGGGGAAGTATTTAGTTTTATATCTTGAACTAAATCTCGATTAGTGATATTTAGGTCATAATATTAACATATGCTGCAATTCTTTAATATGTAGTACTCTATCATGTCAACTAGTTACTATCATTTTTAGTTTCTTTTTATTTATTTTTGTTTGTCGGAAATTTTCTACGATTTAGATTTTCTGTCGTTGTATATTTGTCGATCTCAATATTAGATGAAGATTGGACGATCCTTATTTCAAAATACATTTGAAAGTCAACTTGGTAAAGTTAAATTACGCATCGTTCAATATCCATTCAATAGTTGAGATTCTTTATCGGCATGACCACACGTTTTCCCGACTACAAGGAATCTAGGTTTAACTATCGGCGGCATTCATAAATCAACTCTGATTTAATTAATTTGAGTGGAAGCCCATGGATCTATTGATTTTCAAAATATTTTCCGATTTTCTTTTTAAAAAATTGAATTCAATTTAAAAATAAGACGTGTTGACATGTTATATAGGACATAAAAGGTAAATTTTTTTACTTGATGATTTTCTTATGACTGCAGAGTGATCCATTAACTCTACAGCAGATTGAAAGGTGAAAAGTATAAGAAGTCATTGATACGAGTAAAGAATAGGAGAAATCGAGAAGAATTGTATTAAAAACAACAAATTTTAGGTAAGTGTACAAGACACTCTAATATTACGTTACTTATTGACCAATGTTAGTGTTCATTTAAATTATTGTGGTGATGATGAATAATGTCTTAATTACACACGATTCTTAATAGCATTTGACAAATAGATTAATTGATATAATTAGTTGAAGCAAACAAAAAAAAAATTGGAATACTGATTAAGGAATTTGATTCTAGACTTAAAAACCACAATTGGATCCAATTTCTTTGGCTCGACAATACACAGTGATTTGCAGGTGCAAGAGTGACTATGAGCAATCCACCCAAAAAAACACATTTTTAAAGATGCACGAGGAGCTTTAAGTGTGACTAAAATCATGAGTGGATGATTAATCTCATTGTCCAAATGGTTGAAACAATGGAAATACCCGAGATGATAGGAAGTCAAAGAACTTAATTATGGTAATTTATATAAAAAAATATCAATTGTTAAAAAATAGAATATCTAAATTTTAAGAAGAAAAAAAACGTTTTGAAAATGATTACAAATTTTCACTAATTAGCTACAGATTCAACCAACTAGAATTATTGATTAATCAAACTTAATAAAAAAAAAACCTGATCATCCTTTAAGTTTTAACTATATAGAGTGCATTATTGATGTATATTCTCTACAACCAATCTCACATTACAAGTTACAATCCCTATAACCTACTACTCTGATCTTCATCTTATCTTCCAATCTCCCTCAATTTTAGTATTACATTGTGTAATATGCATTATGCAAATAATTTAAAAACCAAAACAAATTGTCGGTTCAACTTATCAATTTGAGAATCTATTAATTTATCAATTGTGTACTTTGGTGAATTATAGATGGTTCAACGGATTTATATTTTTTTGCATTTTTGTTTATATATTTTTTATTTATAATTTCTTTTTTCTTTTTATTTATTTATTTATCAAAAATTCTACTATGATTGAATTGATTGAGTCATCAATCAAAAGTATGTTGGTTCGATTTCCAATCTATTTTTTTTGAAACATTAGTATATTATATGTTTATAAGAAAAAAAGGAGGGTAATCTAAAAACTCTCACAGCACAATTTTATTAAAATCCCGTTTTTATTTATCTTTATAATCTTTTAATTGCAAATTAATTATAGACTATTCATTAACCATGTATTTTTAAAATTATTCAATCTTATTTTAATATATAAACCTTTGTACTGACTAAAAAAAATGTAAACCTTTTGTATGAATAACTTCTTTGATTCATTTATATTAATAACTTAAAATTTAATATTATAATATGATATCACGGTAAAAAATAATTGGTTAAATAAGTAAAAGTTTATACAATAGAAACATATATAATATTATTTGGTGCACACTTTTATACACATAATAATCATATATTACTTTGATAAGTTAATAATTAGACTTCAATTAATTTTTAATCTATTAAATTTTGCAATTATGCGATTTCGACACTTATGTTGTTTTAAGTAAATTTGTCTCTTTTTTGCAATTTGATAGTTTCCTCCAATTTTATGTAATTGTATGCTTACATTGCCTCATTAATTTACGTGGTAGTGACACCCATTTTTATTTGCAAACGTGGCTTTTCTTAAAACATTTAAATAAAAAAATTATAAAAGGTGGAGAATGCACGTGGGATTGCCTTCTTCCTTATAACCCAAAGTCAATAACTCCAAAACAATACTTCAAACACTAAAGCAACCCGATTCACATTTGTCTTCTTCGTTTTCAATATCTTTTAATTCTTCATTTTCTCCGTGTGTTAGAAAAGCCATATTGACAAACAAATATAGATGTCACATCTATTAATAAGATTACAACGGTGTAAAGTTGGGGAACTACCAAATTACAAAAGGAGACAAATATAAATAAAAATTGCAACAACAAAAAATGGCACAATTACAAAATTTAGAGATTAAAAATGTATTTTTAATAATTATTAAAAATATTTAATAAAAAACTAAAAGTCAAACTATAATTTATTTTCAATTATTTTTGTTTTTTTAAATATTAACACATATAAAAAAAAAGGAGAAACTTAATGCATTTCATTAAAAATAAAATATTTAATATAAAGTGAAATATCATAAACAATAAACACAACCAAACTATGGATAATTTCATAATTACTTTGATAACTTTTTAAGTTAAAAACACTTCATTTCTTTCTTATTTTCTATGATAATATCTCGAATCAACTTATTTTGAACTATTTTAACTTTTAAATTTTTTTCTTCTCCTTTAAATATCCTCAGCTACTTAATTCTTTTAGCCTATATTTGAAAGTTGGGTTTTGGAGTGAAAGGGAGAATACTTAATTTTTATTTTAAAATTAAAGAAATTATAAAATATTTTTCTAATTGATTTAAAGGGAAATTGAAATATTATATGATTATCTATCATGTTATTTCTTTTAAATCTCAAATTTTTGTCAATATATAAACTTAGTTATCTAAAATCTTTTAAACTAAATTCTCAAAGAGAAAATAACAATTTTTAAAATGCATTTTTTGTAATAATAGAGATATATTTTTGTGACACATATACATGTTTATGTCATTAATCATTTTAAATATTTTATTTACCACTATAATATATGAGATTAACCAATTCTTTAACTTATATCTCACCATTTTAGACTACTTCATTTTAATGGTTAATGTCTTATATTTTAGTGATTAATGAGGTCAACTTAACTCTCAAAGAGAAAATAATAAATCAAAATGAAATAAGGAAACAAACACACACATGAATGCACACGCGCACACACACAAATTTTCAAATGTTTTTTTTTTATATATAATAATAGAGATATAATTTTGTGACACATATATATTTATGATATTAACCATTTTGACATTAACCACTATAATATATGAGATTAACTATTTTTTTGACATATATCTCATAAACCACTTTACACTACATTTTTAGTGGTTAACATCTTTTATTTTAGCGGTTAATGTTTTACATTTTAGTAGTTAATAAGATACTCTAAATAGTTAATGAATTTATATTAAATAAAAGATTAATAATATACATTTTAGTAATTAATGAAATATTTTAATTGATTAACGAGATAAATTCATATTTGAGTTACAAAAATATCACTCTATTATTTTTTTTTAAAAAAGGAAATAATGTAATATATAGCGTGTGTATCACTTTTTGTATTTGAATAACACAACTATTTACAAATATATATATATATATATATATATATATA
>JBBPBO010000001.1:16836315-17062139 GCA_037974295.1 Cicer cuneatum
GGTTCGAATTTTAATCTATTTTTTAAAATGTTGATATATAAGAAAAAAGGAGGATAATCTAGCAACTCTCATAACATGATTTTATTAAAATATGATTTTCATTTATCTTTATCTTTATGATCTTTTAATTGCAAAATAACTATGGTCTCTTCATTAACAATATATTTTTTAAATATATCCAATCTTATCTTATCATGAAAATATTTGTATGAATGACTTTTTTGACTCATTTATAATAATAACTTAAAAAAATAATATTTTAAGATGGTATCACGAATTTTTTAAAATTCAAATAAAATAAAATAGTATATTATGGAGAAAGATTGGTTAAATAAGTAAAAGTTTACACAATAAAAGCATAATATTATTGGTGCCACTTTTATACACATAATAAGACGAATTAATAATTAGACTTCAATAAATTTTTAACACCTCAAATTTTACGATTATACAATTTTTGAATCATATGTTTTGTAAGTAAATTTAGCCCTTTATATATTTGTCATTTTTTACAATTCAATAATTTCTAATTGCCTCTAATTGTATTTTTACATTGCCTCGTTAATTGACGTGGAAGTATCATATTTTTATTTATAAATATAATTTTTCTTAAAGTATTTAAATAATATATTATAAAAAAGATATTAGATATGAATTGTCTAACTTGTTCGGTATAATCTAAAAGTCAATAGTTATCAAAATAATATTTTAAACTCCAAATCTTCACTATTCAAGTTCGTCCTTTTCCTCTTCATTTTCTTTATGTTGAACTAGAAAAGGCACATCAATTAAGCATGTCACATGTAAAATTGGGGATTAACACATTGGAAAAAGGGGCAAATATAAGGGCAAAATTCACTAAAAAAATTAATAGATTAAAATCGCACAATCGTAAAATTAGGGACTAAAAGCACATTCTCTTATATTATTAAAAATGTTTAATCAATTATTGGAAAAATTAAACTATAATTTATTTTCAATTATTTTTATTTTATTTTAAAATCTTATCCATTTTTTTACAATTTTTTTTTTATGTATTTCATTAAAATTTAAGGATTCAATATAAAGTGGAACATGATAAACAATTAGCTGGACAAATAAATTCATATTTACTTTCATAACTTTTTATGTTATAAAGGCACATTTCTTTTTCATTTTTTTTTCACGAAAAGCGATCCATATGATCATAATAAAGAATTGCCTATACGTCTTTTAAAACAAGAATGTTGCTGGCTCAGGATCCCAAGCGCAAAAGCTTTATCTCTCCCAATCAACGATGATCTCAGTAGCGCGAACTATAGTAACAAGGCTCTAGCCAACCTAGTGGAGTAAGTGGAGGACGTTGATAGACGATTTGGTCTACAGACGATTTGGTCTACGTCCTCGAATCAACTTATTTTAAAAGCTACTTTAACTTTTATATTTGTTCCTTCTCCTTTAAATCTCTTCAATTACTTTAGTTATTTTAGAATATGTTTAGAAATTAAGTTTTCGAGTGAGAGAGAGATTTTTTTTTAAATTAAAAAAATTATAAAATATAAATTTAGTATTCCAAAACCTTTCAAAGAGATAATTCTCAATTGTAACTTTGAGGTGGAAGTTTTCTCTCCCCTCAACATGCTACTTTTTTTTTTAAGAAAAAAATAAAAACTTTATTATTAAAAAAAGATAAAATATCAAAGAAAAAAGAAACCAAAAACAACATAGCAAAAGTATGGGAGACAAAACCAAATTCTGAATTAAGCAAATTTTAGACCACCTCTAGTTGAGAGTTATAATGCTATGCGGTTAGTGAAAACTTTATTTGTTTTCTAATTTTACACCTTTCCAATTTAGATATAACCATAATAAACTTACCATCAATTTTTTGTATTAAATAAAAAGTAATTGAGTGGTTTAATATTACATCAATATAACTTGATCTCGTGTATATATATATAAATCATGAAAGATTAAAATTAAAGTAAATAATTATTTGACTTTAGTCACGTGACACTTAAATTATAACCATCTATATGTATAATTTAGATTTAGTACTACTCTCTTATCTTATTATAATGCATAATTTCACTTCATATATGTCACACACGTGTGTGTATATTACACACTTGAAATATGAAAGTGTAAGCCAGCAACCTACCTACTTTTTATTTGGACAAAATACCTCAATTATCTCTTTAAAAAATCTGTTTTAATGAAAAGGATGTAATTAGGTTTTTTAAATCTAACTACTTTTTGTTTTGAACTATTAACCTAATTTCTTTTTTTAAAAAAACTACTTAACGGAAGAACTAATATAATTTCCGACTGTAAATTCCAATTACCATATCATTTTCAAAAGCCAAAGTCAGCTAATATAGGAGAAAGACTGATTAATCTTATAGGCCATGGAGCTAAGCCATTACCTTTAGCTTTGTTGTCATCCGATAAAATCAATACAAATTTTGGCAGACAAATTTCATACTAGCAGCTTTAGTTATTTATAGTTAAGCTTTTTTTTACTCAATTTATAGCGTAAGCCTAAATCTCTAATAAAAATGTCTTTAATTATTAAACAAAATAAAGTGTTAATTATGACTTATGAACAATAAGAATACAAAAACCAACAAATAAACGAGAAATATTGTAGTCGTGATTACTGTAATATATTATGGAAGTTTCTATATTTACTCCCCGAACTGCATGAGTCATAGTCAAATTGCCATAGAGGAGGACGAGTATCAAGTTTTCTGGTGGTGTAGTTGATGGTTTTTAAATTGAATAAAGTTTCACTTTTCTTTTAATTAAAAAAGAAACAAAGAAAATTTAGAAATTTAGAATTAAAAAAAGTTAAACATTAAATTACAATAAAACACACTCTTTTAAATTGTTTTCAAATAGAAAAGTTGGATATTTTTGTCAATATAGAAAGTGTGTAGGTTAATAACATACATATACTTTCTATATTTTAAGTGTATGTATATTAGCAACTCCACAAATATATATATTTTGTTGGTGACCACTATCAACAATGATACATATGCATTTTAAATTTTACGTTCATTTCATATATTATTTTTTTCGTTTATAGATGAGATATTATAATTATCACAAAAAACTCATTCACAATTGCGACGTCCTCCGTTTGAACTCTACGTCAAATCTAACAATTTTAACATTTACTAATTGAACTATAACTTAAGAATTAAAAATCTTATTCTACCTCTATCTAACTCTTCCAATCACATCATTATCTTTTATTTATTTTTTATTTGAAGGTGTATATATATTTCGGAGTGTACACTATTTTTTTTTTTTTTACTAATATATATGCTAAACTGTATATGCTAGTACACCATACAAGTTACATGAATGTGATAAATGTATTTACTCTTTCTATCCCAAGTAAGAAAGTGGATATATTTGATAAGTGGTGGAGCTCGGAATTATTTTTCAAAGGCCTTTGATCAAAACTATAATATTTATATAAAAATAAAATCTCATTTTAGTTTTATAAATGTGTGAGGTGCGACCACTAAAGTTTTGAATGTATCAAAATTAAATACGTAATCAAATCTCTCTTTTATTCGTAAATTGACTAATAAAAGACATAATTAAGAACTAAACTAAATATTAAAAGACACAATTGAAAATTAAAATGACTAATAAAATACACATTACTTAAAAATTACTTAATAATTAACTTATAATAAATTAAAGAAATATATAAAACTTTTGGAGGATCTGTGGACCCCCCTACTCCCCCGTTAATTTGATTCAATTTGTACCAAATAAATGTACTCTAGAGAAGGAGGGAGTACTAGTGATATATATACCTTGAATGCACCTTGAACATGTTTAATTTAAGAAAAAAGAGCACAACATAATAACATATTAAGAAACAATCAGATATTATTATTAATAAAGGGTAGGATTGGCATTGATGCTCTAATGAGTAATGACCTATTGGTAGTGTGATTTTGTACAGAATTCAAAATCTCGTACTCAAATACATGCCGTTTCTTTTCTCACGCACACAACTCTTTTTTATAATTTTTGATTATTGATTTTTGACTACGTTGTGTCTGAGCCTCCATGAGATAAAAACAAAAAACACCTCAACCATAGTACAAATCGAACGAGACATACATATTCGATACTCCATGAATCCCACTTTTTTTTCTGTAGTCAAGAAATCGAGGATAATTCAAAATTCTCGAAACCCTTAGTATCAACAAATTTTCTTTGTTATTCTCGCGGGGGTTAAAAATTAAGAATTATCTCGTCGAGAATGTTTAAAAAAATTTCACTTATTTTTATTTTTATTCCCTTTTGGTGACATGCACCATGTAAATTACGTGACTATGGAAGAGAAGTTTGATGAAATGTGTATTTTGTTGTGAACGTGTGTGTGTGTCTTTGTCAGTGAATAAAGACAATAACAATGGTAAAGGAAAAGGTGAATCATGCGAAGCTCTCTGAATTGTTAACGTGTCGTTTGTGTAATAAATATTTCAGAGACGCCACCACAATATGTGAATGCTTGCATTCTTGTAAGTCCTTCATTCCTTTTTTTTCGTCATAATATTTTTTCTCTATTTCTATTTCCTGCTATGTTTTTATTAATCATCACAATTGAATTTTTACTTGTGCTAGTTTCACCTCTATTTTTTTTTTCAGTTACACTTACATATCAAATAGATTACGTGGTAAATTGAATTCAAAACATGGACAAAACTAGCAAAAGTGTTGAATTTTTGTTATTCTAAGCTCATGATATGTGAGTCTTAGCAGTCTTGTTTTAATTTGGTCTATTTATTTAGTGACTGAGTCTTAACAGTCTTGTTTTAATTTGGTCTGTTTATTGAGTGACTTAATTGGAAATCTTTGTAAAGTATATATTACTTGAGTTAGCTTCCATGCTAATTAGAAATTTACTACAGTTTTCTACTATAGGCACTTACATATACATAATGCATGTGGTAAGTGGCATATATTCTGATAGTGTTTTTACAATTTCTAATCCGAGTTCAAATTCTGGCTGGAACATTTTTTTGTCGGACCTTACTTACACTCGGCTGAACTCTAGATTACTATGACCTCATTCCCTATAACCAAATGGTTAATACAAAAATAAAGAAAAATGTGATACTGTATGCAATCTGCATGATGAATTTTTGGAGTTGTTTTGATTGAAATGGTGATATCTTTTCGTGATGTTCATTGTAAAAGCAGAGTATGTTTTTATCAAAATATTTTAAATTTTATATGTTTAACTGAAATGAAATGAAGTATGTGTTTGATTTTAACATTAGACATGGTTACAATCAAGAAGTAGCAGGGTATGCATACTTTTTCTGGTTATAATAGTCAAATATCTTCTGTTTAATTTATCAGTTTTATCAGTAAAATCTTTGGAGTCTACTTGAAACTAAGCTTCAATGTTCCTCACTCCCTAGCTTTCTGTTGTTTTCATCTTATGTGATGAATATAATTCAGCGCTGTCAAATAGCCGTTATAGCGCTATACCATAGTGTTGTGAAATAGCCACTATTGTGGCACTATATGATTGTAGCGTAGCAGAATTTGAACAAAATGCTATCGATATAATTCTGTGTTTATTTTTGTTTATTAAATTATCATTCTCTTTATCCATGCCTAAATCTATGAGTTTAATAACAGTTTGCAGGGAATGTATAGAAAAGAAGCTAATAGATGAGAAGTTAAATCACTGTCCAGTATGCAATGTAGACTTGGGTTGTTCTCCATTAGATAAACTAAGGTATTATTAGTTCACCATCAACATGATATGGTTGAAATTCATTTCATTTCTAAATCTCCCTTTTGTATAATTCTCCTGAACTTACTCGAAATTTATATTACATAAAAAATCTACAGGGCAGATAATAATCTGCAAGGTATGAGGGACAGATTTTTCTCCAATAAAGGAAAAAATGTTAAGAAAACTGTGTCAAACAAAAAGAAGAAGAAGTCTCAATCCTCAACAAAGTCCAATGGAAAAAAGGCCAAAACAGCTTCAAAAAAAGTTAAGAAAGATGCAAGTGAAAAGAAGGTGCAAGAAGAGACAAAGCAGATGCAAGAATTCTCTATAACTCCACAAGAACCAAAAGTTTCTGCTTCTGAAATGGTAGCTGATGTTAAGAAAGAGGAAAGAAAACACTGTGGGATAGAAATTTTGGATGAAGTTTCTACAATTCTATCTGCTAGAAGAGCAAAAGCTGTAGCTAGAAAAAAGTACATTAGAACTGACATAATTCCTACAGTTGATGAAAAGAAAGATGATAAGCTCCCTCAGCTTGAAACATTCAGTGAGACTCCAAAAATCAGATTTAAGGTAAAAAGGGAGAAAGATTTTCTGGTCCTCTATTCTCTCTTTGATTCTTATTTTTGAATCTTTCCATTGTATACATTAGGAAATTATTGTTATTTCATTCCCTTTGTCTTCAACTTTTGTTTTGAAATATATTTGCAATGTGGGGTCTGTTTAGATTGAAATTATTGTTATTGACATAAACACGTGCGAAACTGTTTGAGATAATTTATAGAAACAACTTTTTCAGTTTATTTCCATAAGTTCTCCATAATAGCTTATGAAAACAGTTTATAACTTTTATGAAAACATTTTGACTTTATTTTATCTTTTGTCATAAAAATAGTTTATACACAAACACTTATATGATAACTGTTTATACTATAAGCGTTTAATTAAGTTTTTACCCAAACAGATTGCATGACCATTTTACTTATGCAATTGTGTACTAACTAGTATGATCAGCAGATGTCTTCAAAACCAGAATCAAGTCAGAGAATAGTATTCAAGAATGTTTCAGGGGACAATGCTGAGTTAAGGAAAGGAAAATCTGTTTTGTATGATGAGCCATTGAATTACCTTGTGGAAACTAAAAGCAAAAACAAGTCTCCTAATAACTCTACCATGCAAGAAAATGGAGTCATTCCAATGCTTGTGGACTCTAGTGACAATGATTCTCATCATGTGCCTAAGGTTCAAGTTAAGAAACATAGGAACCCCCAAATAGAACCACTGTGGGATCTAAATGAGTCTGTTCCTCCAAATAAAGATCCCTTGAAGTTTAAGCTTAAATTGCTGGACAGAAGCCAAGAAAAAAGACTCAAATTTATTGAGGACTTGAATCTTCCAGCACAACCTGAGAGTGAAAGCCACAAAGAAACTGGTCCTATTTGGTTCTCCTTGGTTGCTTCTAAAGAGAGGTATGATTACTTTTCAAAGCTTGTTAATATTCATCTATTGAATGTTTTTATTTATTTTAAATATTGCATATATCTGATATTTGAATTTCTGGATGCAGGGAAGTTGGTGCAGCATTGCCACAAATATATCCTTCCTACCTAAGGGTCCAGTGAGTTTATTTCTTTTCATTTTCTGTTATGAGCATGTAGTGTAACAAAATTATTTATCTGTCTGATGTTTCTTTTGTAAAGAGCTAGTGTTTTATATTCACTTGTATGTGCGAGTGTCGTTAAATAGCGGCTACGGCAGCTCTGTATACTATAGTGTAGCAGAATTTGAACAAATTATTATTGTTCTGTGATACACTTCTAGTACAAAATGTTGGCAAATAGATATTATAGCAGCACAATAGCGTTGTTGTGTAGCGGAATTTAAACAAATCACTCAATTTTCCGTGTGATTGACAACACTGATATAGGCTTTAAACCATACTTTCCATATCATTCACATCATTTGGGACATTTTCAGTTTCTGAGACATTCAAAATGATGCCATGCAACTAGAGGAATATACTATAGTGAAGTTTTGAAAAAAGTTAATTCTTTTTACAGTTTAGGCACAATTGTCTACTCTTTACTATTGCTACAAGTTAATAGAGATCAGATTTAGATATTCTACATTTAATTGGTATTCAAAAGTTAGTTTAGTTTTAATTGAAACAGTAATTTATCACAAAAATCTTACAAAACAAATCCTTGTGTTGTGTCTATTATATAAATTCTATATTTTTAGACAACCTTTTGATCAATCTTAAAATTATTGTTTATAGGAATGGAAATTTATCTGTTTCCTATATCAAAAAGTATCTTGTCATGAAGCTTGGTCTTTTTAGTGAAGCTGAGGTAAATTTGTTTTCTTTCACACCTTTATGAACCAATGCATTGTAATTCTTTCAACACCTATTTTTTCCTACACCTGGTTACTCACGTTTAAAAATGTGGTTAAGTCAGTTGAGTAGATAGTTAATTCAATTCATGATCAAACTTATGATTAATTCAACTACATAACTAATCACAATTTTGTACATGATCTAAATTAACCATATCTAATCAATTGAATTAACCACAATTATACATGTGATAACCAAGTGTCACAGGTGTAGGGAAAATGGGGTGTCCGTGAAACATTTTTTATTGCAATATTTTGAGAAACTAATTGTTAATCACTTATTGTTTTTGTTAATGCAGGTGGAGATCTTATTAGGAGGTAAACCAGTTTTATCATCAATGCAGCTGCAAAACTTAGTGGAGTTTTGGATGGAAACAACACCAAAGAATGGGAAGATTCATACATCTGTTGGAAGCTCAGCTAAGGATTATATTATGGTCCTTTCGTATGGTCGTAAAGCTTGAGTTGAGGACTCATACATAAACTATTTAGAGACATCTTTGGATTTAATTTTGAGAGTGACAAAAAGTGATTCTTGAATTATAGAATTGATTTTTTACATATTTAAAAGAGGTTTGGATGCTCTTCATTTCTATTTCTCTCCTAATTTTCGCAAAAGTGGTTATTAGAGTGTGACATTAGGTGAGTCCAAACATTAATTATACATTTAAAATCACAGTTAAACTTTAGTTATGGAGAGAGAAATGGAGAGCATCCATTTCAATATTTGAATATTAAGTCTGTCTTTAGAATTAATTTGAATTTGAATTTTGATTTTTTTTTTTTTTGCCTTAACAATCGATTTTTTGCTTTAAATTTATTAAGTTTATTTTTATGTAAATATATACAAATATAATAAATCACTTTACATTTAACTTATTTTTTATCAAAATCAATTTTACATTTGTTCAAAATTAATTTTTTGCCACTTCAATGCCAAACACAAAAGGTTTTTTTTTACTTGCAAGTTGCAAGCCCACATATTCTGCAGTATATGTATTTTGTTTCCGGTGTTGACAAAGGTTTTCTTCTTTTATGTTTGGGCTTATTTTCTAATCTCTCACTTATCTTTTGTTTACGCTTCTTTGGCAATCATGAGAAATCAAAGCTGTTTAGAAGATATTATTTTTGTTCTAAACAATTGCTAAAGTATTTAGAAAATATATAAATAAAAAACTATGATTCATAAATTGTTTTAAACTTATTTTTCATAAGTTCATCTGATAACTTAGTGATATAATTTTTTTTCAACAATGTTCTAAAAAATAGTGATTGATAAATTTTAAATCGTATTATGATGTTTGATATTGCAAAGAGTTGCTATCAGTTGTGCTGATGCAATTTATATTGAGTTGCTAAGGCATCCAACATCATATATTGCATATTAGATTCGAACCGCAAACATTTTTTTAGTCTACAAGTTTTAAATTATATATAAACTCTATATGATAGTTTAATTAAGTTTTATAAGAAACATTAATAACAGAAGATTGATAGTCTAATAAGTTTGTAAGTTCTTAACAAATAGAAAGAAAAAAAATAATCTGCTTGAAAACATTGTAGGAGAAGTAGTTCAACGCGGAATAAACAACTATTTCAATACTTCAATGTTCAACTATAGCTATTATAATTTCTAAATGTATTAATTTAAATTAATGTCTTTTGTTGGTCAGACTAATCCTCAAATTTCTCTATCACTAATTAGTTAATTTGATGTGTTTTTTATAGTCAATTTAATCTTTATATTTACTAATTGTAAAAATGTTTTTGCAATCATTGATATATTCATAGATTTCAGTAATGTCTCACACAACATCATTTCCTCAAAACATACTGCGTACAAGAAAAATTCAAGTGCTATGGCATTAAAATAAAAATTATTTATTTGAACATCATATATGAGACACCGTATTTGATGTCCCATTTAGACGTTCAAACACCATTTCCCTTCATTTTGTATGCAGAGAGTTCACAAGTAGATTTATTTTAGTTCTTGATGTATGTTTAGAGATAAGAAATTTAATTCTAATATAAAATTTAGTGTACATTTTATTATCCTAATGCAATTTTTACCACTTTCCGTCAAACTGAGATTTGATGACAAAGTCAATGTAGCCAAACCTTGAAAATTTACTAAAATCAAATTCAAGTTAAGATAGAATCAATTTTTCATTGTGCATTGTACATCCAAACACACAAATACATGGTGAAACTTATACAAGCAATTATAATACCCCTCCATCCCTAAATTTATTGCGTTTTTTTCAAATAAACCCATGATTAATACCAATAAATGTCTCGGAATATGAAAAATCAAAATTAATTATATATACAATTACAAATGGTATTTTGACTATATTTATATAATACAAACACATTAACTACACTATATATATTTTTTAATAACAATTAAATATGCAATAGGTGCAGAGGTACTTATATATTTAACAGATGGAGTAGTTAATAAAGAAACTAGTTCACTGTGAGAAAGCAATAAACTACCACAATAACCAGGTCATCTAGGAATATCATAATGCTGCTAGAAAATGGCCAACCAGAGTACATTAGCTTGACAAATATATCCTAGAACCGATAGGTACACTAATCTATATCTGCTAGTGATAACTTGAACATTACTTAGAGCCTAGAGGAATGGGAACACAATAGTGAGGTACAATCAGATAATATATAGGATGTGTAAAGGGAAAATCTCTGATTTTTCTAGGATGATAGCCAATCACTAACAACATACAAGCAAACATGAGCAATTATATATACAGTAAAAAGATTAAAGTCAAATGCTCCTGATTGTTTACAAATTACAATCTAAAAACAACAGCCATCTAATCAATTATGCTGGTTGAATAACCAGAAACACATGACAAATAAACAATCTTGATGTTGATAAAATCTATTCTAATTTCTAATTCCAACAATATGAATAAATAAACTTATCATTTGACATCAGAGATATATTATATGGATTCACTTCATGCAATTATATTTCACAAAAGAAAACAGTCTTCACTTCATATCTATCAAAATTAAAATACTTTAGCTTGCAAACTAACTAGAAATATATCTCATTTCATCTCTGCAAATTAATGTGCCTTTCTGAAATCTTCCAACCAGAAAAAATCTCCATAAACTATTATACTCTGCAATTTGATCATGAACTATAAAAATATGATAAATAATTCCTAAACTATTATTAATTAATCAATATAGTGTCTGAGTTGCTTTGAAGGATAGTTCAAGGACTAAGATGATAGATTTAAAATATCTGAAGGACTACACATTACATCTCTATAGTATAGAAACCAAATTCATGATTTATTGGCATTGTAATTTCATACCAACACTAAACATCACATTATCATCATAATAACATAGACAAATTAATAAAAACACACAAAAGGGAATACACAAGTATTCTAATTTTTTATTGACTAAGTTGTATGCACAAAACCCTAAATCCACTACATGGTGACTACTTTCAACCATATAAATAAATTGCATAACAGAATGAAAAAGAGGAATTAATTGTTGGTTGTTAGTGAATTCAATTCAAATTCAATCCAATCTACCGTTAAAGAATGAAAATCGAGATGATCAAACAGGTGCATAGGGACCAGCATCAGTGAGCATAGGACCATACGGTGATTCGTAATCATCCAAACCAACCTCATCCGTCCTCCTCAATCCGCCGTGCAAGCAAACAACACCAGCCGCCACAACAACCGACAACAACACGTTCAACCACACGCCGGTCACAGCAATAACAACGAAAGTGAAAACCGCCAGAGCCAAAACGACGACGCGGTCGTCTACTGCTACTAGGTTGAATAACGAGAAGGGTTCCGCGGAGTCACGGGAGAAGAAAAGGAAGTACCAGCCGGCGAAAGAGAGGAGGAGGAGGAGGATGGAGAGAGGGTGGTAGACGAGGGTGATGAGGAGGATGAAGAGGAGAATGAATGAGTAGTGGAAGAGGAAGCGCGTGATATTGATGCCGAGGCGCGTGGTGAATTCGGAGAAGGAGGAAGGAAGGGTGAGGGAGGAGAGTGAGAGGAACTCGCTCCAGGTATGGCGCGTGGACATGATAGATTGTGCGGCTTCCTTGAAGTTAGAGAGAGTTTCGGACATTGTATTGTGTGAGTGTGACGATGAACACAACAACAGAACAGAGCAGAGACGAAGTTTCCTTTTCTTCTCTACTTTGCTCACTTCTCCTCACTCAATTACCACCCTCGTAATTACTGTTAATTTTGTGTCTATATGATGGGCCAACACACCCAATTATTATCTCATTATTATTGTCAACCATCATTTTTCATACTTTATTATATGCACCACACTAATTTAACATTCTCACCCCACCATTGCAAATTTATGGCGGATTCCATCTACGCAGTAGGAATTTGACTTATAAGATCAAATGGTTATTGAGTCTCTCATTTGTACCCAACAGAGAATTATAAAATATTGCGAACAATTTACAATTTAATAATGTCTCTGCTACTAAAAATACAAGGATAAAAAAATCAAATCATTTATTAGTGCATCATACTTCTCCATTCGCATCGGTTACCTAAGAGTCTATTTAGAAATTAGAATAAGGGTTTTTGAGAAATTTAATTTATATTTTAATATATATTTAAAATATTTTAAAAGTAAAAAATAAAATAATTTACAATTATATAAGATTTCAATCCCATTTCAACGATTCTTAAAAACATTTTACTTTTTATTTAATTTTTTCAAAAATAAATTATTTTCTCACCTTCAATTCTCTTTCGAAATGTCTAAAATTTTAAAATTCAACGTGAGATTTTAAAATTCAACGTAAGACTATTTTGAAGATAAAGTTAAATTATATATATATATTCAGTTTAAATTAATTTTATATTAATATTTAATAAAACTCTATTACTTGTCACTTCGTCACGAATGAAATACAATAACTAAAAAATTAATATATTTAATTCAATTTTTTAAATACTCTATTCAAAATAAAATATAACTAAAAAAATTATTTTAAAAGTGATACATCTGATTTAAAAATTCATTAAATATTTTTTAATTTATATTTCATTCAATAGTAAGTTCCATTTTAAAAAAATCAAGCAATTTCAGTTAAAGATGAATTATTTGAGAGAATACGAATTTGAATATTAATTTTGGTCAGATTTTATTTATCTGATAATCAGATTATTCAATAAAAATAAATAAAAAGATTCATTTTAAAAGGGTAAAATAAGTTTCTGATTCATATAAATATATAATATATTTCGTTTTTAATTTCTACAAAATTTTTTTTAAAAAATCATATTTTATTCATATTTTATTAAAAAATTATAGATTTTTGTGTGTGATAGATTTTTATAATATTCGGAACATTCATGTAAAAAATCATTAATTAAAAAATTTATAAGATACATATAAATTAATTTATGACTGGATACCCAGATTGACGACGAAAAATATTTGAAGAATATTATTTAAAGAAAAAAAATAAGTATTTTATTTAATCTATTTTGATAAAAGACGAGTATATTGTAAAGAATATTGTGTAATCTATTTCAAAATATTAAGAATAAAATTAGGTGACGAAACAATAAACTCACATTAAATGTATATCAGTATGAATTATGAAACTGGTTTACTTGTCAAAAAAAAAAAAGGTAAAAACTGGTTTAAAGTGAGGTGCATTTCATTTAAACTCTGATGAATAATAATTCAATTCAATTATCTTTTGATCTAATTTCAACTTTTCAGTGCCACCGATTCATTAGATCTTTCCTTACTCCAAAATAATGAATGATCCAAAACAAGTAAAACACGCAAACCATTTCATTGAATCAACTCAGTTGCTATTGTTGACACCCCCATCAATGATCTTGATCTGTGTGCTAAAATGAAAGCCGTACATATCATCTTTACGACACAAAAGAAAAGTCTTCACGACGAACTATCGGTTTAATATTTTTGCATATAACAAACCTATAAATAAGTGAACATTTCATTCATTCATTTTCATTGTACCACACTACCTCTCTTATATTTATATTTATATTTTTCATGCTTGTTCCAATGGTTATAATTTCAACTAAATTCTTCACCCTTTTATCAATTATATCTTTGATCGTCTCCACCTCCACAGCTCAAACATCTTTCAGACCAAAAGCACTAGTTCTTCCAATCACCAAAGACATTTCTTCAACAACACCACAATATGTAACTCAAATCAAACAAAGAACACCACTTTTACCAATTAAACTAACCATTGATCTTGGCGGTGGCTACTTATGGGTGAACTGTGAAAAGGGTAATTATATCTCATCCACTTCAAAACCAACCCTTTGCACCTCTTCTCAATGCTCACTCTTCGCTTCACATGGTTGCAATAGTCAAAACATATGTGGTTGTTCCCCAACCAACACTGTCACAGGTATTACTTTTCTCAATACAAGTTATCCATGACAGAAATAAGTAGAATATAACTAACTAAAATATGTCTAATAACAGGTGTCTCAACATATGGTGACATTCATTCAGACATTGTTTCTGTTCAATCCACTGATGGAAACAATCCTGGTAGAGTTGTTTCTGTTCCAAATTTTCTCTTCATTTGTGGTTCAAATGTTGTACAAAAGGGTCTTGCTAAGGGTGTCAAAGGCATGGCTGGTCTAGGAAGGACTAAAGTTTCAATGTTTTCTCAGTTTTCATCAGCTTTCAGTTTCAATAGAAAATTTGCCATTTGTTTGGGATCTTCCACTAGATCAAAAGGTGTACTTTTCTTTGGTGATGGACCTTATAATTTGAACATGGATGTTTCAAAGACTCTAACTTTCACACCTCTTGTCACAAACCCTTTTAGCACTTCTCCAAGTTCTTTCTTGGGTGAACCATCATTTGAGTATTTCATTGGTGTCAAATCTATTAGAGTTTCTGATAAAAATGTACCTTTGAACACAACCCTTTTGAAAATAGACACAAAAAATGGTGTTGGTGGAACTAAAATTAGTACTGTTAATCCTTACACTATAATGGAAACTTCAATCTACAAAGCTATCGTTGATGCTTTTGTGAAGGAATTAGGTGCACCTACTGTTGAACCAGTAGCACCATTTGGAACATGTTTTGCAACAAAAGACATTAGTTTTTCAAGAATGGGACCAGGTGTGCCTTCTATTGATTTTGTGTTGCAGAATGAGGATGTTTTGTGGAGCATTATTGGTGCTAATTCAATGGTGTCACTTGAGAATGATGTGATTTGTTTAGGTTTTGTGGATGCTGGATCAAATCCAAAAGCATCTCAAGTTGGTTTTGTGGTTGGTGGTTCTAAACCAATGACTTCAATCACTATTGGAGCTCATCAATTGGAGAATAATTTTTTGCAATTTGATTTGGCTGCTTCAAGGCTTGGTTTTCGTTCACTCTTCTTGGAGCATACCAATTGTGACAACTTTAATTTTACCTCCTCTGTTTAGAACTTGATTGTACTGTATAATCTATGTATGTGTGTGTAAACTAGGTGGTGAATAACTGAGGTTCTATTGATGTATAGCCTCACAAAATTTAATTTCTTTAGTTGCAAAATAAAGACTACTATTTGACCCACGTTAACCATGAGTGATTAGTTTCACGTTAATTATAAATATGTTAAGTGTCGATACTAAAATATTTAGTCTGTTGTTGCTCTTGTATTTTTGAATTTTCTAACAAGTGGTATCAGAGTCTAATTCGACTTAATGGAAGAACGAGAGTGAAAGTCACACTTGAGGAGGAAAATTGTCGAATTCAAATGTGACCTATTTATCTAATATCTTAAAGTTTTGAAAATTAAAAACATTTATTTTATTATTACTTTTATAACCCCAAAATAGACAAATGCATCTTACATTTTGAATTACTTTTTACTTGATTTTTATACTAACCACAGTTTGAGTCATAAAATTATACAAAAATTGAAGGCATATTTAAAATGAAAAATAGACACGAATGAAATGATTTTCTATTTAAAAGAATGAAAACAATAATATTCAACATCGCCATGAATTAAAGTATGTTGTTCAACACTACACTAGTCCTCACTGCAATTGGTAAGCTAAGTATAAAAAATGGAAAAGAAATGGTGAATCCAGCTATGATTGGTTATTACTTCAGTTAGTTAATGCTGAGTACTTTTTTTAAATCAAGATGTCGTTCAGGGACACTGAAGAGGTATTCAAACCAGAAGATTTAAGGTTTAAACCCAAAAAAATAATATAACCTATGTATATTAAAAAAACTAATATCTAGAGATATTTATGATTTATTTAAGAGATTGATCTCTCTAATTAAATAATTTTAAAATCGGTGAAATATCAAACACGTAATGATTTAGAAAGAAAAATAAAAACAAATATTAATTTATATATTTTAAGATATTTAACGTAGAAATTTTATATTAAAACGTGAGTTCAACTTTTTAAAAGTTCAAAAATTATTTTTCATTTAAAAAAATTCTACTTTTGAAATTATTAACAAATGTCCTAAATACATATAGTAACCTAAAACAAAAAGGAACAAAACAAAATTCTACTTATCTCAGTGACTCATTCCACTAGCTCATAGAATATGGAATATAAGATGTGCCTGTCTTTCCACGTTGGCGGCTATGTCATCACTTGTCAATCTTCTTTTATATTTTGAGTTGAGCATTATCATCATTGACTTCAGATTCATTACACAAACACATAACATTCTATTTTCTGCTACTTTCCCATCATGGTAGAGGCAAATAACAGTTCCACTTTCACATATGACAGAAAAGCTGAAGTACAAGCCTTTGAAGATTCAAAACTTGGTGTGAAAGGCCTCTTAGAATCAGGAACATGTACAACAAAGATTCCACTCATGTTCCATTCTCCAAAACTCAACTTGAATCACACCTCTTCCAATTTCATTGTCCCTATCATAGACCTTCAAGATATACACACAAACACATGTTTGCATGTTGAGGTGGTTGACAAGATTAGAAGTGCATGCAAGGAGTGGGGATTTTTTCAAGTGGTTAATCATGGTATTGAAGTTAGTGTTTTGGATGAGATGATTAGTGGAATATGTAGGTTTCATGAACAAGAGGCTGATGCAAGGAAAGTATTCTATACAAGGGATAAAAATAAGAAAGTTAGATATTTCTCTAATGGTAGTCTTTTTCAGGACCCTGCTGCTAACTGGAGGGATTCAATTGCATTTTTTATGACTCCTGATCCTCCTAGTCCAGAAGAAATACCACATGTATGTAGGTAATGTTTTAATTTATTTTTCGATTCGGCCAAACTCATCGAAACAAAACAAACTTCACTTGTAAGGTGGTGACTGTCTTTTTTATAAACTATTTTTATGTTTTATCTCTTTTCAATGCGTGATTTGAATTTTTTTCTTTACACACTCGTCTCATGTTAAGTGTTAATATTTCTACTTCAAATTATTTGTCAATTTAGATTATTGATAGAGTATTAATCATTTTTTCAAGCAATACCCTTATTACTTTGTATCTCAACTACTCTGTATATATATTAGCCCTTCCACCTGACTCCTATTCCACTAAAGACGTTTTATTTAACAAAGATTCTTGTGCTTTAAAAATTATACTGATTAATAATTTTGTTGAGAGTTTCACATCATATAAAATATAGTTTGAAAATGTATTTATAGTTGGGAGACCTTCCTCAACTCACAAGTCAATTTTGTATGTAGAGACATTGTGATTGAATATTCAAAGAAAGTAAGAGCTTTAGGCTTTACAATCTTTGAGCTATTCTCAGAAGCTTTAGGCCTTGAACCTTGTTACCTCAAAGAATTAGTCTCAGAAGGACAATTTCTTTTGGGTCACTACTATCCTGCATGCCCTGAACCTGAATTAACTATGGGCACTTCCAAGCACACTGATAGCGATTTCATGACAATTCTTCTGCAAGACCAGATTGGTGGTCTTCAAGTTCTTCATCAGAATCAATGGGTTGATGTTCCTACAGTGTATGGATCTCTTGTTGTTAACATTGGTGATATTCTGCAGGTAAGTGATGCTAAATTATATATAATAATAAACTTTCTGTATTTTCTTGTGACATGACATTTATAGTTTTTTTTCTTTGTAACAAGAAAACTTAGAAAAAGTTGTATGGTAATATAAAATGTAATGGAAGCAGGGCTAAAACATTTACAATTGAATAAAAACCAACCATGCCTGAACATAGGGACCATATGCTATTTGTTTCTACTATATACATTTCATTAACTGTGTCAAATTATTTGGACTAGTTTTGGAGAGTTGGATTAGTCTCGATCCAAATTCTAAGAGTTTCAATGTTTCAATTGTTACTTTCATTGGAACGATTCTTCGTTTTCCTACATCCATTTTCCTCAATATCATCATCCATCTTTCTTGGTTCATTAGATATCTCATTCAACAATCAACATAAAATTATCATGACCATCTATAAGTAATTCCTTTGAATTGCAACAATAATTTGGATGTATTTATCTTATGCTGACATGCACAATTTTAATGGATATATTTATTTATCAATCTCCTTTGCAGCTTATAACAAATGACATGTTCACAAGTGTTTATCACCGGGTTTTATCCAAGCATACAGGTCCTAGAATTTCCATAGCAAGCTTCTTTGTGAACTCATCATCAGAGGGTAAATCCAAGGTTGTTGGTCCTATAAAGGAATTGGTATCACAAGAAAATCCACCAATCTATATAGACACTACTGTGAAAGATGTTTTAGACCATTATTATGAAAAAGGCCTTGATGGAAACTCTTCCTTGCAGCCTTTCAGGTTGTGAAGTAAATATTGAGAATTAAATTGAAGAATTTAATCATGGTTGTTAACTAGTGCCTTCCACTATGATTTTCAGTATCTAGTGATTATATAAATATTCAGTATCAAGTCCTAAAAACAAAACAAGGTAAAGGCACCTTGACTTATGCCTAGTGAGAATAATTTATTGTGTAGAATACTAATTTATGGATATTGTATACAAGACTGTCAGAATAATTTATTTATTGTGTAATATACAATGTTGGCTATTGTTTCAATTGGATTTTCAAAACCTTTATTGAGAATATAGCCACAGAAAACAGTATAAGCTTAATTAATGACACCATTTTCTGAGAAGTATTGCTGCTTCTACTGGATTTATAAATAAGGACAGCATCAACCTCCGGTTGCGCCTGTGAAAAAAAAAAGGAAATTCTTATTTATTAGTAGCATACAAATCCAACAATAAGTAAAAAAATAATGTGAGAGAAAAACATCATTGTGAATCAGTCAATAGAATTACAGAAATCAAGATTTCTCAATAAAGAAAATACGAATCACAATGAAGTAGAAACTAGAGAGTACTACAATGCACTAATTAACATGCTCAGTGCCGAAGACAGCATCAAAAAATTTGCAAAAGTGAAGCATCATGGGTTAAACACCATTGCATAGCACTGACATATCAGACACCTGACACGTCTTTAATCTGAAATATCAATACTCGTGTATAGTTATTTCCTTTCCAGATATTTTCAATACTAGTGTATTAAGCTATTGAAGTATCCAGTTTTTAAGTTTTAGCTTGAGTACAAATATTATCACACATTTATTCAAATAAATTGCTCTAGAGATTTATTTGGGTGAGTTTGTATTTTCTTCTCTTTTCTCATTCGGAAATATAAGCATCATGCTTACCATCTTTCCCTGAACTCTGCTCCATGTCAATCTGCTCTTGCCATGGCCATTTTAGATTTGAAGACGAGGAACACTGTTGTGGAACAGAAAAAGAGTAAGTGCTTGTAGAACACTGTTTCTTACATGAAGAAGAGTCAGCTGTAGAACAAGTGTCTTGGTCAGTGTTTGACACCCTACTATCTTTCTCATGATTTACTGAATTTTCCGGGTTCTTTCCGTTCTCTTCCATACATTTTCGTCTCTTCCTAATAGGTAACTCATTCTTGGGATCCTGAACAACCTGAAGGGCTGGCACCTTCTGATCATTAGCTGAAATAGAAGCACATGGAGCCTTGCCATGAAACACAGCTTTTGGAATGTCTAGATTTTCAATATTGTGGGAGTTGTCAACAACAACCTCATCATCCCTTGCTTCTGAGCTACCAGCTTTCGCTGCTGCCTCGGTTGCCCACATCTTGAATATGGCTTGAGTTAGTCTTTCTCTGGCCAAATCTATATCAATTATTGGCTTTGGATAGTTTTGACCCAGCTCAACTCCTGATGCTCTAAGCACATTAAGTGGTGCGTTCCAAGGATGATGGATCCACTCAGTTGGCATCCTTGCTAACTCGGGTAGCCATTGCCTTACATATTCTCCTTCTGGATCAAATTTAGCTCCTAAAATCTGTTCGTACAATGAGATCAAAATTAGAGATGAGTTGGAATAGCAAATTCAGTTCTAAAGAAAGCAGATAATTAAACACACAAGAATACAACTATTGATCACGTAGTTCTCTTTTATGCATTGCATTAGTTTTACATAGTACAAAGCTTTGTTTAAATACTACATTCCAGTTTACAAGTTTACCAGTTATTATGACTCATACTCAACAAGAAGTGAAAGTATTTAGTCTTATTGCTAGGCTCTTTCTAGAATCTGAAGTGAGTAGAATTTACTCAGATGTGATGTAGACAACAAAAAAGCAAATTAAAATTTGTTCTCTATATAAGAAAGAGTAATACCAGTCTTAGTTAAGAGGGGAAAGCATCGTAGCAAAAGATCTTTTTCAACTACTATAGTCATGCTAAGAATACGACTACTTATCTACAGAGCTTTTGAAAGGAAAACAGAATCATGAAAGCCATGAGTATTGAATCAGAGAAATAGTCAAAATAAAATTTCAAAATACAAACTGATATGGCTACTATTACATGAATCAGAATATCAAAAAAACTCTTATAAAAAAAACGAATATCAAATAACCCTTGTTACACACAAATAAGATATGCATCGAGTGATCCACTTTGACAGATATAAAATGCATTGAAGTGAGTATGGAAAACAAAAAAGATAAATTTTGCCAAATATAAGTTTTTGCTTCTAAGTAGGAAACCTTTCAATAAAGGACAAGATGACAAACCTCGGGATCATCCAAGCGCTCAAGCTTGTGACCATCTGGTAAGCCTCCTGAGATATACTGCCAGCCAAGGATATCACATTCAAGGTCAGCATCCAAAAGTGTGTCCCAGAAATACTTCATTCCCCATTTCCAAGGTAGAAGTAACATTTTCACAGCAAAACTCGAAACTATTATTCTTATTCTGTTATGCATCCATCCTGTAGCCCAAAGTTCTCTCATTCCTGCATCAACTAAAGGATATCCTGTCCTACCTTGCCTCCAAGTCTTAAAGTTAGCAGGATCAGCATTCCAAGGGAAAAAACACAAGTGCCCAAGAAGTGCTTTCTCATGAGTGAAGGGAAAATTGAAACAAAGATAACGCGAATACTCTCTAAGTCCAATTGCCCTGAGGAAAAGAGTAACACTTTCTTCGCCAACACTGTTGCCTTCATTTGCCCACGATATCTGCTTCATTCGCGCGGTTTGAAAAACTTTCCTCACACTCAACTCTCCAAAATGAAGATACGGGGACAAGAGCGAGGTGGAGTCTCCACCAACCTTTTGCTTATTCATCGCGTAGTGAAGTAGATGCTTGTCCATGAATTCTGTTAAAGCCTTGTCAGCATTGCTCCAACCTGGAGACCACGCTCGTCCTAGTAAAGCGTTGCTTGGTTTTTCTAATTCGTTTTCGAGACCTAGGTCCTCTATTGAACATTTCTCAACATTTCCTGTCATCAATAGTAGAAGAAAACTTGATTACATTGCTGCTAGTTTCCACAATGATGTATCAAACTCTAGCAAAAACCTGATACAAATTAACAATCATTATTAAGAAACAATCTAATCAAACCATGGTAATGTGCATACCTTCAGCTGGAATTAATTGCCATGGAGGGATAAGTGAAACAGGTTCCATTTGCTTGTGCAAGCATTTCTGCCAAAAAGGATTGAAGGTTGTAAAAGCATGTCTCTTGTCGTTGTATACTTCCCAGGGCTCATACAACAGATCTCCATTGTAGCTTTTCACAGATATGCCAAGTTCCACTAACTTTTCTTTGATGTTGTGGTCGCGAACAAGCGAAACAGGGTCTGATAAAACAATCATGGTACAAAATGTCAGTCAGCTGACTAGCATTTAACTGTAAACAAACATCTGGAAATTATTATTTTGTTAATTATAGAGAAGTTCTGCTGATTCTGGTTTATTCTAATGTCTCAACTAATCAAAGCCTCCCTCTAAGAAACTAAATTAATTTTTTTCGTAACCATAGTATTGATGCAAAGTATCCACTGACTTTGCCATGACTAATCTCTGTCAGAGAACCTTGCTAGCCACCTTTAGTGGGTATCCCCTCTAAACCACGTTTTTTCATCCACAAGATTTGAACAGGAGACCTTGCTTAAGGGATACGAGTCCAGTTCCACACATGCCAACATAATGTTGGTATATTCAATAATTAATTAGACAAACAGAAGTGATATAATGCCTTAAACATGCAAAGCTTAGCTTACACATTTGAGTCTCAACAAACATACTATAGTTTACATAAATACTTCATATTATCTTCTATATTTAAACCACCTCCATGTTGTTAATAAAAAGAAAGAAAGAAAAAAGCCAGCTTGATTCATCAACTTTTAAAGATCCAAAATATTAAGGGGGAACAAACATGAATCAGATCAAAATTAGCAAAAACATTTAATCCATAATTCCAGTTGTAATAAAATTGTACAAACTACCTTATGGACAGCAACACTTACCATAGAGATGATTAAACACTACTTTTGTAGCTTGAATAGCATTTATACACTCCAAAAGAGCATTGAGAGTACTATCAGTTTTGATGAACACAAGTCTAGCTCCAAGAGATTTCAAGGACTGATCCAAGTGAACAAGAGACTGTTTCAACCACCACCTTGAAACTCTTCCTGGATAAAATTGTTGTTCCTCTTTAGGACACCATATATACACAGGGAATACAGAACCATCCCTTGCAGCTGCAGCTAGTGCAGGGTTGTCCTCAATTCTTAGGTCCCTTCTAAACCAAACAACGGTTCTGTTGCTTCCCATACTGCTTCAAAATTTCATTGCATGGCCAAAAAAGTTTCTTAAACTCAAAAACATTAAATCAAAGAGTTCACCTCAAAAGTTCATAATGGTTTTTCCTATCTAACATAAAATATCTTAAGAATGAAAATTGATACCCTAGATATTGGATCTGAAATTTGGTGAAAAAATAAATTAAAAAAAAAAAAAAAAAGATATCTATAGCAGCATAGGATAAGAACCTTGAATCACTTCTAAAATTGACCTAACAAAGTAGTTAGCTTATCTGTATGTCCAACTTGCATACCACTTTGATTTCTGGAGGAGAAAGGTTCCCCACAACATGTCACTCTCACCAATTTGAAGGGCACAAATTAAATACAGAATAATAATAATTATAACAAAGGAGGCATAAACAATAAAGAAAGTTATCAAGAAACAAGTGAAATAAATTATTTATTAAATAATAAAATAAACCGTTTTTGTTTGAATATTAAAGAAGAGATGAGAGTAATAAGTGGAAAGTTATTAAAAGTTGAGAAGTATATAATAAGGAAGAAATTGAGACAGGAAAGCACCAAATCTTATCAAATAATAAAAAAGGTGTAGGTAGCAATACTAGCATGGAGAGGTGGGAAAAGTAGATGATGATCACGTGGAGGTCACATGGGAAGGAGAAGGGGATGTATAGTGATGATAGTGGGGGACAGACACATATGAATGTATGATGATTATAGTAGGGACAAAAGGATAAGAACATGGAACATGTCACTACGAGGGGCTACTAGCACCTTCCATAATATCTATCAAATTTCACCAAACATTATTTGAGGAGTAAAACATTTTCGAAAGTGGAAAATTACGTCAGTTTAAAAATATTTAAAAGACACAATTTATTAATTTGTAAATGATATAATTTACTACGAGTAAATTAATTCATTTTTTAATAACTTAATTATTAATTAAGATTTTTAATAAATTAAAGACAAAAATGACATCACTCTATGAAAGAGTTACATTCAAATATTTAGCGGTCAATTCTTAGTACTAACAATTTTTCCTTTCTATAATATAATATATATATATATATTAATTATACTGATATTTTCTATAAAAAAACAAGAGAAGTTGTAACTTGTACGTTGTTAATTGTATATGAAAAAGGTCACATGTTTTTCTCAAGAGAAATGATGTAATCATTAGAAAAATTTGGATACATTTGACTTTTTGTATTGCATTTATTCTCTTCTTCCTAATAATATCAAACAGTAAAGACATTAATCTTTAAATTCTCTTCTTCCATTATGTCACTTTAACATCTTTTTCATAAAAATAATATAGTCGGTTAAGATTTAAAAGAATAGTCATGAAGGTGTAAATTTTTTCTATAATGTTAAAAAGGAAATGATGAACAGAATAAAAATAGCGAAAAATCATAAAGATTTAAGGTATGTATGATTCTCTTTTCAAAAATTCTATTTTAATTTTTTAAAATTTAAAAACTAAAAAACTTGTTTGGATTACTTATTTTTAAAAACTGTTTTGTAAAACTATTTTTAATATTATACTTTTTAAAACTAAAAAAGTAAAACAAATAAAGGATGTTTTACTTCTCAGTTTTCAGTTTTTTAAATTCTCTGATCAAAAACTATTTTAAAAATTTAGATTACTAAATATGTTTTCTCTTTTTCTCATCTCTAAAACTGTTTTTAGAACAAGTATCTCAAACAAGTTTTTTCTTTAATTTTATTCTTTAAAACAATTTTTAAAATTAAATTCATAAAACAATTTTTAAAAACTAAAATGCAAAAGTGTTTCAAAAAGGGCCTTAGGGTCTGTTTGATTCTCTTTCCAAAAACTCTATTTTAATTTTTTAAAATTTAAAAACTAAAAAACTTGTTTGGATTACTTATTTTTAAAAACTGTTTTGTAAAATTATTTTTAATATTATACTTTTCAAAACTAAAAAAACAAAACAGATAAATGATGTTTTACTTTTCAGTTTTTTAAATTCTCTAGTCAAAAACTTTTTAAAAATTTAGATTACCAAATAGGTTTTCTCTTTTTCTCATCTCTAAAACTGTTTTTAAAACAAGTATCTCAAACAAGTTTTTTCTTTAATTCTATTCTTTAAAACAATTTTTAAAATTAAATTTATAAAACAATTTTTAAAAACTAAAATGCAAAAGTGTTTCAAATATGCCCTTAGGGTTTTGTATGATTCTCCACCCAAAAACTCTATTTTAATTTTTTAAAATTTAAAAACTAAAAAATTTGTTTGGACTACTTGTTTTAAAAAACTGTTTTGTAAAACTATTTTTAATATTATATTTTTTAAAATTAAAAAAAAGTAAAACAGTTAAATGGTCTTTTACTTCTCAATTTTTAGTTTTTTTAATTCTTTAGTCATAAACTGTTTTAAAAATTTAAATTACCAAATAAATTATCTTTTTCTCATCTTTAAAACTGTTTTTAGAAACAAGTATTTCAAACAACTTTTTTCTTTAATTCTATTTTTTAAAACAATTTTTAAAATCAAATTTATAAAACATTTTTTAAAAACTAAAATAAAAAAGTGTTTCAAACATACCTTTAAAATTATTTTTTTTTTCACTGTCACTCTTGTGCTTACCACTGGATGAGATAATTTTTTTATCAACCTTTTATAAATTAAGAACTTGTCATTCTTGTATTTCTTCTAAATTTATTTTATACTAAATAATACCCTCATATTAAAATATGCAACAATACTTTATAGTAGAGTAGATTTTTTCACAAACAAAACATAAAAACTAAAATTTTAAATAAAAAAATTAACTATAAATCAAAGTAATGGGTTGAATTAGTTAACATTTATTTAGTATTTTTCTAAAATATGATATTAGTTTTTTATCACTCTTTTTTAAAAATATAAATCTAGATTGAAGAAAAAACAGGTGCATTGTGAGAGAATTTTAGAAAAATATAAATTAAAATACGATGACAGCACATCTTAGTGGCAACAGGGCTCCCAGTTCTGAAAAATATCCACCCTTAGAGAACATAACGCCAAATTAACTACCAAAGGTACCTGCATTCCATCCCAAACATGATTTTTTTAATCTTAGGATTGTTCATGAATTTTATATATACATAATAATTAACATCTATGTAAAAATCATTTATTATAACCAATTTTTATAATTAATTTATATAATTAAATTTTATATAATTAAATTTGATTTTATAAAACTAGTTATATCCATATTCAATGTTACAACCAATATTTTTTTTCAAAATTTATTTTGGAAAAGTTTCCTCAAAAAATCTCAATTTTTTTTATAGAAAAGTTATTTGAAAAAAAATTCCAGATTTTTTTCGAATAATTTTTCTCAAAAACAATTGAGATTTTCTTTTTATAAAAAATTTGTATGAAAAAATTTTTAAATTTTTTTTTCAGAAAATTTTCTCAAAAAAATTGAGATTCTTTTTTTATCAAAAAATCGTTTGAGAAAAAAAATTCCAATTTCATTTTTTGAAAATTTTAATCTAAAAAATACAAATAATAAAATTTTCTGAAAAAAGTAAAAAAAATTATAAAAAACTTTGCTCAATAAATATATATATATATATATATATATATGTGTGGAAATCTAAATTAACCACCGGTTAAAAACTGTATCCAACGTATATGGATCGGTTAAAAATCATATATCTGATTTTTTAAAATCAATTATAGATATAGATATGGTTTTGTTGAAAATTTGGTTATTTTGGGCAAGCATAATCTTTATATGGTTTTTGCGTGTTGTTGCTTTGGGCGGCCATTAAGTATGAAGTTGTCATTTTCTATGATCACCACTCTAGTGTAATTGTACTCTCCGTCCTCACACAGTTGTTTTACATCGGAGTTATGTCTCAACAAGTTCAATTAACGCCGTTGTCGCCTCAACCAGTTCAATTAACTTCCACATTTTTTCTTCTCCAACCTCGATTATGAAACCATTCGCACAAGCATTGATCAAGTGTGCAACATACCCACATGTGAGCTGTCAAGATTATGTTAGAAAGGTGATTAACTCTCTATCAAGATTCTAGAGGAGGATTATCTTGCAAGTTTAGAGCGATGCAAAAATCATTTACACAACTGGGTAACATTGGCAAAAGGTAACTCCACTATTAAGATTGTTGGCTTGTGCAATAAATTATTATTTTTAGAAAAGCTCATTTGTAATTAGAGTGTATTTCGTTCATGGAAAATGTTATTATGAGTTTGCTTTTGAATCTTCAAGGACTTACGTAGTGTGCGATAGATTATTGGAACCTAAAATCGAGTTTCTCGCCTCTTTCTTTTTAGACTTCGTACTTTAACTCATGGTTACAAAAGAAAACAAAAGTTCAAATTTTGATCTGTATACATGAGTTGTCTTCAGAATTTTGGGATATGTTGATAACATAGGATTGTCCTTCTTTCTGGACTAAGCTACTCGTGACCACTTTTTGTTGACATGGAAGTTTATGGTTTTTAAGTGGACATAGAGTATGAGAAACTACAATCATTTTGTGTTGCATGCCACAATATTGGCCACACGACCACAAAATGTAGACGTAAACGTGTCATGGAGGAAAATCGTAAAGATATGAAACTTGATCCTCACAAACCAAACCATGTATATGTGATTGAAGATAGCACAACAACGATGGTTCATGACGCTGCCAAAGTCGCACCAATAGTGAAGGAAGATAATAAAGGCAATTGTGTTACTAACTCTTCATTTATTGATTGTGTTTTGAATATTGATATACATGACACAACTTTTATTACAAAAATCTCTCATTCTAATCAAGAAAAATTTGATAACAAACGAGAGGATAATTAATCTTCAAATTCAGTTATTACTTTTATTTATGAGGAACACACTCGTGGTGAAAAGGTCCAAGATTGCATGGCTAAAGAAGTTATAAACTCAAATACCAATGTTATTCATTATATGAAATACTCTTGCAAGTTTTTTGAATGTGAGAATAAAACTAATTTAGACAGTGATGTGATCTCAGTTGAGGATATTGTCGTTGATGATGTATTTATTGTGTTTAGATTTAAATCGCAAACGTATAAACTTCATAATCAAATGAAACTTTCTCTAAAGATAGATCATCACAACTCTTAAGTTAGAGGTGGTATTAAAAAAAAATTAGCTTGAGTTGTAGTTTTATCCTCTCATACTTTTGTTCTTTTGTTTTTGTTTTTCTTTTATATCTTTTCTTAATTATTTTCACCCTTTTTTCTTCATCAATAAAATTTAATTTTTATTGCTTAAAAAAATATAACAAAGGGTAATGATAGTTGAGAATTTTTTTTTTTCTAAAAAGTTTGACAGAGAAACCAACACACACTAAGTATGGAGAAAGATGAGTATCCCAAGTTCGGACTCGTGTCTCAAAATATCAAATGTCTCTATAACTATCATATGAGTTATGCTTATTGGGAAATAGTTGTGAATTTATATGCTCCACAAACAATTGGATGATGAAGTATCTATTAGGTCCCAAAGAGGTTTGGGATCATCACATGGGGCAAAAATTCATTATTTTTCTTCCCACTAAAAACTCATTATTTTTCTTCCCAGTAAGGGATAATCACAATGAGTTAAAAGTAGTCACACAAGTGAGTTGGATTTCCTAGTCGAGACCTTTCAAAGATAGGCAAAACAAGAACAATGAACAGATCTTGCCCTCTATTTTGTGGGAAGATTATTTACCTCAAATCATAAAGGAGATATAGTCAAACCATTGAAGCAGGGAGAGAAGATTAGGAGTAGGAATGACAATGTGTAGGGTTTGGGTAAGGTAGTATAGTACTCGCCTCGTACCCGCAGTTTAAAAAAATACACATGCCTGTATCCTCGTGGGTATCAACTTTAATACCCGTACTATTGTCCTTTGAGTACTTAAGTGTCCATACCCGTACCAATTACTCGTACTTTAACAAAAATATATCGATAAATAATCGCTATTGTTGTGATTAAATTTAAAATTTTGGTATGGGTAGAGCATCATGTAAATTGGTATGAATAGAACATCATGTAGCTTGATATGTGTATAGGGACTAAAATTTATTTATTTATTTAATTTTTTTAATTATTAAAATTGTATTTTTTTATTAAGGACCCAATTTTTAAGATTAGAACAGAACTTCTAAAATCTATTACTAGCATATTTTTGTGATGATTTATTTATATGTTTATTTTTTAGAAGGATCCGAAAATTATGAAATGGAAGACTTAAATTCATTGATTTGCTTGAAATAAAAAGGAGAGGTAGAGAGACATGAAATAATAGAGAGTGAGAGAGACAGCAGATAGAGATTGGAGGGGGAGATAAAGATGCGTAGAGGGACATATATGTATTTAGAAAAATCATATATTTATAAAATATTTTTTCAAACAAACATGTTTTCTTGAAAATCATTTTTATGTCCTTTTATGGTAATTTTGTAGTTTTAAAAAAATTATTTTTATAAAAATATTTACAAATAGTTTAAAAATCATTTTACAAAAATCTCTAAATTATTTAAAACAAAAATCATTTTTATTTAAGTTCAAATAAACGCATCCAATAATAATAATAATATATAAGTGAGGGGTGGGTACGATAGTACCCATACCCACACTCATACACGTTCAATTTTGCTAATTACTCGTCCTCATACCCAAACTCATTATATGGATTTTTACCATACTCATTGCGGCGGGTACTCACTAAGTCTGAGTCTAATTGTTATCCCTAATTAGCAGGAATGATGGAGAACAAAAAATGGTAAAATTCAAATATGAACATATAACATGTTATTACCTTTGCGGGTTGTTGGGACATGGAGACAATATGTGTGATAAGTTATTTCAAATGGAGGACAACACAAGGTAGAGTTCAAGTGTGAGTGATTATATCCTATATTGACGGGATAAACTAAATATGAATATATAAAAGTGGTGATCTATATATCTAATGTTTTAAAATTTTGGATGGAAACGTGTCAAAATCTCTTATAGTTCTAAAACATTTGACACATTATTCTAGAATATTTAGAATATTTAACCGTCGTTGATGATGTGCACTCCCAAACTCCCCACCACACAAAAGTGTTGGATATCTTATTTAAAAGTAGAAAGAAAGATGAACAATACTGTTGGATAATGGATAGTGCAAATGGTTCTACAACGAGTGTGATGTGGTAGCACCAAAAGCTCCACAAATATCATCGAAGAGAGATGGGAACAATTGCATTGAATACTCGTAATGTGCATTCAAGACATGAATGCGGGACACATTGTTGGAGCCAATAGGAAAAAATAAATATAATCCAAATGTCAAATAAAAAGTTACTTAGAAAGAAATAAAAAACTGCGTTTGCAAAAACAATGACATCTGAAAAGCAAATTGCAAATGCTATTGCCTGTATTATCCAGGGATCTCTTTATCTTGTACGTTTTTATCTTTTTAAAATTTGTGTTCAATCTATCTTAATGAAATATTTTTGAAAATAACAATTATTACAAAGAGAAAATAAAATATTAATTTTAATAATTATACATTTGATGAAAACGGTTTTTAACATTTTTATTGTCACTACAAATATAAATCATTGTTCACTTTAAAAGTTTTTTTATCTTATTATTATTAAAAAGTAAAATGCACATACATTTTAAAAAATGAAAATTAAAAATATTTTCGAGACAAAATAGAAAAAACAAAACATTTTGACAACTACTATATTGATAGTATTCCTATTTTGACTGAAAAGGTTCTCTCACCACAATCTCAGAGAAAGCTAAATTTTGTTATGTTATTCAAACCAACTCATTGTGGCCACCGTGCCGTGCTCTTTCATACCACCACCGCGTACCCAAACCCCAACAAAAAGAAGGTATGGGACAAGATGTACTGTGCGTGCACCCGTACCCAATATTGGCACTTCAAGATTTTAGCTTTACGAGCTTCAAAGCATGTCAGTGCTGTGTCATGTGTTCGTGTTTGCAAGAGCGTTTCATAGCCAATGACAGACTTTATATTACAGCAATTTAAGCCAAATTTTCAATATCCATAACCATATTAATTCCACCTGAGAAGCATCATGGCAGTAACAGTAAGGAACAACTCAGATTCCTCTGCAGTGGGGTTTCTTAGGCAGGAACCCAGATCAGCCTTCACAGGTGCATATGTTACTTACTTGAAGTAAGCTATTTATATGAAATGTGTCAGATCACACAAGACCATACTAATACTTAAGGGCATCAGTCAACAACATTTCTTGAGGCCTAAGATATCCTAACTACATAACTTAGACACAACAACCCTTTCAGTTTGTTTAGGTGCTCAGTTTGCACGTTCTCGGAGGACTTCGAGATCCATCTCTGTTGGGTCTGTTGCCTGAATCTCATAATGGATGCCCTGTAGCTCCCTTCTGAACCTGTCCTTTGATGTTGCGTAAAGCATCTTAGGGCGAATGCGAGCTACCGAAGGAGACCTGTAAAATAATAATCCATTAATAAACTCACGCAAAACAAAGGCAACAATTTTTTTGACAAATTATAACTGATATCTGGCTTAATGCAACAGCAGTAAATAAAAGGTGAATTTTCTCAGCAAGTGTGGAGAGAGATGACCTCTCCATATGCAAGCAGAAATTAACAGTGAGTCGGATTTTGAACCAGCGTTTTTTCAAGACTGTCAATCTTGCGACTGTGCTTGAAATTAATTACAACATCCAAAAGAATAATCAACATAAAAATGAAGAAATGGTTGAGATAGTTTAAGATGTTATATGAAGCCACCATTTGTGACACAATAGTTCATATGAATTGAAAGGCAAGAGAAAACTAACACATGAATTTGGTGACAGACAAATATAATCAAGTACTGGAAATCGGAAAAATAAAACCTAGTACCAAAAGAAAAGGGGCTTAAAAAAGTGTAACATACCGGTAGATTATTGCAGGGTTGCATCGAATAAAAAAAAACTCTCAAAAGACTATTGATTTATGTGAATGCTTCAAGCTTTAGTAATATCTTGTCAAAAATCTAAAATTCTTATTTATTATTCTAAAATTCTTGAAGTGATTTTTGGAAACATGCTTAAAGTCTAACATGTAGTCCCCAGCTCAACAAGGTACTATAGTAACTGAAGTTCAATTTTGCTTAATCACATATAAAACAATTCAAGTATGACTTACCCCTACTCCAATTGAAAATATAGCTTGCCATGTACCCTAGTAAATTACTAATATGTTTGCTATCTAATAAAGCTTGTGCATACCATTGGCTGCTATTAGCATACATACTAATAGATTATACAAAAAAGTCGGATTCTGAAATACATGCAACAATTCAGATTTAAGGATTTGTCAGAACACTTACTTGAAACTGGTGCATCTAAGGTAGACCTTAACAACAAGATTAAGAATAGGCATTAAGAATAGATTAATTATGCTATGACATTGAATAAGAAGAATGATATCTAGATAGTATACAAGAGAATTGTATCATTGTATAGAATTTACATTGTCATTCAATTACCACTTTACCTGTCAATAACACATATTTAGAAGAGCAAAGTGATTACAATGCCCTCTCCAAGATTTTCTTAGTTTATAAAATAAATCAGTGTTTTAAGACTTGAATGCAACATATAGATATGTAAATGCAAGTATGCTGAAAGTAAAATGCAAAATACACATATGCACTCACTGTATACCAAAACCAATGTAAGAAAATTAAACAAGTTAATATGCAAATTCTATTGTTATACAAGAAACTAAGCAACTGACCATGCAATAAAAAAGATTTTGCTCTTTTGGCAGTTCTCAGCAGTCACAAAATCAAAGTCAAAGACTGCGTATCGGCAATCATTTTCAGGCAAGGATGCAGTGAAATCATCATAGCTCTCAGCAGGGCCTCCAGTTTTTTCAACCACAACCTCTTTCTTGTTCTCATCAATTTTGAAAATCACATAGCGATGTACTTTCTTCCTCTGCAATTCCTGGAATGTGCTTACGCTATGCTCAGCGACACCCATGCCAGAAGATGCATTTCCCTACAATGAAGCTACACATTAATTACATGGTAATTCCAATCCTTTTTACAAATCAATATAATCAAATCCCCCCGAAAACAACCAAATAATAGGGTTCAAGTGATTAATGACCTTCAGGGAAGGTCGAATCAATCGGGATTCAGGAGTATGTCAGTTTGAATTCTGACTGGAACAATCTTTGACCACTTTTTACTTACCTTTCGACCGACTCCAGATTATCAAGGCCCCTATCCCCTAGGAATCGGAATGTAAAGACAAAAAAAAGTAACAAAATCCTTCCAATGAAATGAATCCCAGCAATCAGAAACAACAGCATGTTTGGCAGAGTTTTTTTTTTGAGAAAATAAATGCATTTTGATTTCAAAAGCTCTCTATATCAATAAAAGAAAACTACATCACCAATCCAGAGCACAAAAATGTGCATGCAGTAAGTGTACAAAAATATGTCAAAGTTAACAACATGTCCCTACTTGTCTTGCTTAAGAGAAGTTTCTGATACCATAGACAACATAGAAATGAACAAAAGCAATAGCAATAGCAAGGAGAAAATTTTATTCAAATATAAACAAATTTCTTTTGAAAAAAAAAATACATATGTGACAAACAGTATCTGCAATATCTTTATAATTGTCTCATTAAAAAAAATATGTTTATAATTGTCTAGTTAAGATCATCATCGAATCAATGTCTGAGTGTAACAAACAAAAAACATATAATTGAAAAATATATATGGTATTGAAGACAAGAAAAACCACATCACAGAATAGGAGGAACCAACCACAAAGCAAAAATAAAATTAAAAATTAATAAAACTGAGACACAAAATTTGTAGTGTGGAAAGAACATCAAAATCAGCCGTGGAACCAACCAAATCCGACAAAAATATAGCGTAGAAAAACACCAACATTCGATGAAATCAATCCAACAACAGCACGGTCTTGAGGAAAATAAAAAAAATTAAAATTAAAAAAAAAAAAAAAAGAGGTGAATAAATATTGGCGTAGATAGAAGAGGAAAAGGAAACTTACCCCTCCGACGCCGACTCCGCTTCCGACTCTGAAAACCATAGCTATGCAGCTGCTGCTACAGTGAAGAGTCAAGAAATTAGATTGATTTGTAGAGAGAGAAAAGTTTTGTGGAGGCCAAATAAAGGAGAAAATGCAAGCGAATTTCTAGAAAAATATGGTTCAAAAAAATATATGAAAAGAAAAATAAAATAAATGCCTACATTGTAATTTTATAGACTTTTTTTTTACTAAAATACATTCGGTAAAATATATATAAATAGAAAAAAAACACAAATTTAATAATACTACAACTGAAAAATATAATCTAGAAATAAATTCATAACATTCATCTAATATCGTAAAATGGTAACATGTTTAAAAATGTGATACAATTAAATTTTTTGATATATTCGTATCTTTAAATTTATAACACTGATAATTAAGTTATTGATAGATTCTACAACGTGGATCATAATTATTCTGTTAATTTAAATTAATATTACCACATAGAAACAATGAACAAAATAATAATGCACATAAATGACTAAAAAAACAATGACACACATGGACAGCGAAACAAGGAAAAACGCACAAAAACAAAATTGTGTGGAAATAATTTTTTAGTGAAAAAAAGAGAAAATTTTGATGTATATAGATGATTTTGAGTCAAAAAATAACTCCAAAACACCTCTTTTATGTAAATGAAAAAGAATAAAAAAAAAAGTAAAGAAAATGGCTAGAAATTTGACGGTTAGATCATTGTAAAATTTTTATACTTAAATGTTTTTTTATTCTTTTATTTTAATAAAAACTTAATTTTAATTTCTCAATTTTCTAATAGAGTTTTTAATCTATTATTTATATTATCTAAATCAATAATGTCATTTTATCAAATGTAATTTTATATTATTAATGAATATGACATGTTATAAAAATAAAATCAAAAAATCAAAAGTTTATTTAAATTTTTTTATATAATTATGTTATTCGTAAGACGCATCACATTTAGGGAGTCTCTCCTTCCCATTACATTTTGGTTAATTTTTTTCTTAAAAAGTATATATATTCTCATTAGAAAGAAAAAGGTAAAGTTTAGACGAAAAACGACAACACAAATAATTAAACGCAAAAGATGTGCATTTATGAATGGATTTTATGTTGACAAAAAAAAAAGGATTCTATGAGGTCCACAATTTATGCGGTCTAAATCAATAAATCTAGCCGTTGAGTAAACATCAAACGATTTATATTAATCCAATTGAGATCAAAATATTTTTCTTTTAAAAATAAACACACCATTTAAACATGCTTATATTTTCTAACAGGTGAAGTTTATGATGAAGTCGGTAATTTATTTTGAACTGTCTTTTTATGAAATGTCCTATCTTAAAGCTTAAGCGGGTTTGATGCACAAGTTAAATTTACGTCGAGAAAAAATAATTATATGTGATAAAAATTTGTTAAAAATATAAAATAAAATAATTAAAAAGTAAACAAAAGAAAAAAGTAACTTTTTCTTATACGACTAGCAATAATGCCTATCAACTTGTCCTACTAAATTTCCTTTGATAATAAATATAAAAAACATTAATTAAAAAAAATAGATTAAACGAGTCTCATTCTATATAAGCAAATGGGGCAATCTATGCTCTTGCCTATCACTTGTTCTATTTCTATTTAATAAAATTTATCTTAGATAATCAATAGAGATAATTTAATAAAAAAGACTAAACTTTTATAGTGTAGTTTGTTCAATAATTAAATTTTAACTAAAAAAAGTACTTATATTTAATATATGATGCGCTTTAAATATAAAATTGTCTACTTAGTGTTAAATTTATTTGCTAATAAAAATAAAAGAAAAAACAAAAGTTGCATTAAATATTTATAGAGACTAAAATGTTACAATCATTCTTTATTATGTATTTAATGTTGCATTCCCTTGTCTTCTTTTCTTATAAAAAATGAAATTTGACAAAAGGCTAAGGAATAAGACGAGGAGTTAGACCCACTTACATCAAAATAAAAAATAAGACGGAAGAAAAATTATGATATCCAAAATGGTCTAAAGAAAGCCACCAGAGTGTTACATTAATAAACTATTATTCTCGTATCTTAGAATAATTAAGCTATTTAATCATTTTATATATATTAAAAAAATGTAAAAATTAAAGATAAATAATATTACTTTTACAAAATTATTTTAATTATGTATTGGTATATTATTAATATAATAAATACATAGTAAAATATATTGTATTAAAAACGATACAAGTAGTATTAATTAAATGGTATAATTAAAATATATATTAAAAATTGAAATAATTATTCATTTTATAATTAATTTTTTTTTTTGCAAATAGGTCGATTACCGTGAGAAGTAGAGAGTTTATATTATTACTAATAAAAAATTTACAGCCTACCAACATGATATGCTTTAAGCCAAAGATCAAATAAAACTTTCCCTTTATTAATGGCATAACTATCTTCACATTTTAGAATAAGGGCATCTATCAAGTGAGAAAAATTTTAATATGAGAGCGAGATAATTAAATTTGACCATATAATTTTATATGAGTAGTGATGATTGAAAGTGTCAAATAGTCACTTAAAAAAATTACATAATATTTTGTTTTAATTTTAATTATTAATGACTTGATTAACAATTAAAATTCATTCTTATCACAATCTTATTACAAAAATTCTCTCATTTAATATGTTTTCTTATAAGTTATAACACAATTATATTGTTGGACGGAGAGAAAGGAACGGACCCCAAATTTAATAAGTTTCTTTAAGTTATATGCAGTTAATAATAATTGACTATCTAAATATGTTATTTGTTTAGTAATTTTAGACTTTAAATATATCTTTAATTAGTCAGTTTAATAATCTTTAAATGTATTTTATATTGGTCAATTTAATTTATCAAATTACTAACAAAGAGATATTGATGATGTATATATGTCATTTCAATATTTTAGTGACTATAGCTACGTGCCTCCCACGTTTGAGAAACAAAATAATTTTTTTTACTTGTTTAGAAACATAAAATAGAGTCCATTTTCAATGATGAGACAATAAAGTCTCACTCAAGGACCAAGCCACTAAACACAAGAACTTTAGGCATAAAAAATATATTTACTTAACAAAGAAAAAAAATCTTCAAACTAAATAGTTAATGGTATTATTAATTATGTTATCAATTTCTACGGTTGCTATTATTATTATGTTTTTTAAAATTTAAAGAATATGTATAAAATAATTTCAATAGACAGTTAAAATTATTTTATTGTATGTTTTTAAAACTCATAAATAATGTCACCTTAAATTTTATTTGTGATATGTACGTGAAATTAATAAATTTTTAATTTAATTTTTTAAAATTCATAATTTCTAAATTATTTTGTTTGTATTTGAAAAAAATTTAATTTTAAGTCAAAGAACGGCCTTAAAATATTTAAAAATAATCTCTCTGTAAAGAAACAAGTCTCATTTTAAAGATCATTTTAGGCTTCCAAACTTGTTGTATCAGTCTGTAAAGTCTCATCACAAAGTTAAATTCAAGACATTGAAGTGGTATTGGTCATTTTACTTGGTAAACATTTTTCATGGTCAACTATTAACTCACCATGGTTATAAATAATAAAATAAACCCTGTCAATAAGATAAAATGAGGTAGGTTGATATTTAAAGATTGAAAATAACATATTTTTTCATCCCTGTCGTCTCTTACTACAACGGTCTACTTGAACCATTGATATTATTATAACCATTTCACGACCACTAAACAAATTATCTTTACATAGAAATTGACGCAGCTTTTGTGAGTATATGCTGCAGTTACACTCAATTATTTAGTAAATTACTCCATGCATGATTCAATTTGGTACTATTAAAATAATATTTAATTGCATCATAAATTTGTATATAGTACGGTGGTCCAAAATGTACTACCACACCCACTTGTCTTGATGAACAGTTACCTAGGCTGCCCAAAATTTTACTTTCCGTCATCTACCAAATCACTTGCAAATTGCAATTAAACAAACTTAAAAGGTTTCATCCATAATTAAAGTTCAAAGTGGACTTGTTCAAATTTGATCATACATTGGACTGCATGCAATTATTATTCTTTAAGCAATGTTATTTAAAATTGACCCCCCAAAAAAAAAGCAATGTTATTTGAAAAGACATTATCAACACAAAATTTCTATTTTATTCATCTAGAGTAATTTAAAGTTAATTTGTTTTTATTCAAAATCACCTCTCTAAATCATTTTTTATTTTTTTTATCTAAATAATTGATTTTCTCATTTTTTTTTTCTCATTTTGTTTTAATTTTATGTTTTATTGCGGTGTTTTTTTATTTATTTATTGATTTGTTGTGGTGTTGTTTGATTTTAAAATGACGGATCAATTTTGACTAAATGCAAATTCAATCAATAACTTTGACATCTTTAACGTCAGCTCCAAAGAAATGAAAAATTCAGACACGTCAATTTTATCATATTTGTAGATTTTGTCACATTTTAGACATTTTGTTGTTATATACTATTAACGTAAATTCATCATATTCATTATTTTTGATTTTAACAATTTTAAATTTTATTATTAATCGATATAATTTCTATCAATTTAAATGAATTCCATTGTTTTAATAAAAAAAACATAGTGTGAAAAATACACATAAAAATTGACTACTCATTAACCACATAATAAACTTAATTAACTAAATATTTGCGCATCATAAACCACTTAGCAAAGCGTGAATCTTATTGGTACATATGATGTTCCATATTTGTGTCGTTCTTGTATGTTTAAACATTATTGGATTTCTTTTATGCCCAATCAAACTAGTATTTTATGATACATTATCAATCAAACTAGTATTTTATTATTGGATTTTTTTTATGCCCAATTAAACTAGTTTTATAAGAAAGCTTAAGGGGAAATATCAAAACTCTGAATACTTTGACATACTAAATTTAGTACATCATTTATTGGTATTATTACATTTAAACTGTACAACCTAAAAACCTAATTAAACAATAAATTGTAAAAAAGAAAAATGTTAGAGACTTGCTGTTTAGCATAATATACATTACTAAAAAAATTAAATGTTTCACTTGCAGTACTCCCTTCTTTTACATAGATATTGATTACATATCATTAGCTCCATACTCTATAGCTGCTAAGAGGCATTGAAATCCTCACAATATAGCTAGCCTTTCTTTCATTGTACTTTCAAATTGAAGTTGCCATGTGCCAATGAAATATGCAATTGATAAAGATGCAACTCTTATCATCATATTGTATGTGAAGTAGAATTCGGTTGCCGATATGAAAATCTCTTTTGCTGAATTGTCTCTAAATTTTTAATAGTCAAAAAATAAAGTTTGAAGTTATTTATGTTATTTTGAAAAATTCAGAACTCTGGCAATTCTATTTGATCCCCAGTCCTGATGAATATGTCATACCAAAAATCCATGCCATCATCAAAGTTAGAATTATAATCATCACTCTGTTGGAAAATTTCATCACAGTTAGAAGAGTATTGAAATGGCAATATCTCATTTGAAACTGTCAAAGAATTTTTTAATGGCATATCCATGGACGTTTCATCCAATACTGCTGCTTCTGACCAAAAACTCTCATCAATTATTGGCGATATGGTTTCCATTGATTCTATGTCTTCACTTTTTATATTTTTGCTTTCACCAACTGTGACAGATGAAAAATCACTTGAACTAGTGCATGCAGATGCTGATGATGATGTCTCTATTTCATGGAAAATCACTTCAGTTATTGTGCTTGAATTTGAATCAGAACGTTTCATTTTTGGTTTTTTTGTCACCCTTTTGGTTTCTGAGTTTGTTTTTGTTAATTTCTTCTTCAAATGCGTATGCCACACATTTTTTATTTCATTGTCTGTTCTTCCCGGTAATTTTGCCGCAATTGCTGACCACCTAAAAATAAAAATCAAATATTCATTCATTATGGTATTTTGATACCGTATAAAAATACATCATTTATAAGTGTTGGTACGACATAAATAAATAAAAACAAAATGTATAATTTTGTTGTGCAAATAAGAATTTTGATCATTAGTATTTTTATTTATAAAATAGTAATTGCACGAGATACGCGTTGAGTTTTCTTTATCAATATAGTGAAACAGAAAACAACAAAATTTGAGATTGTTTTAATAGATTACACTGACACAGTGAATCTCATGTATATAGCTGCATGTGCCATATAATGCCACTCTAAGGCACAGATCTAATCAAGATTCTTGAAGTTACAACCTCACCTTTTTTTTTATATAAAAAATATTTATTTATTGGTCTAATGTTATTATCATAGAGTAGTTTTTCTATCTTCCACTAGTGATAGCGACTACTTAATCATTTTGTTTGTATAATGATACATAATTATTTATAGGATTATAGATGCATGCTTTGAATTCATAAGTTTTCTTTTACTCTTTTTTAATACCACTTGCACCAAATGTGGGATCACACCGAATTAAAGGCACTATACAACACAATATAATGATCTTCATAATAGATTTACAAAATATTTAGCTAACACAACTTTTTGATTTTAATTTCTTTCCAAGTTGACAATTAAGAATGGCTCTGGCCCCCACCACTAAAAGAAGGATGAAGCCAAATCCATTTCTTAATTAAATATACAATCACCTTATAATATCAGAAAATTAAACATTAAACAGATTATATAAAACAGGACAGCATCATGTAAACTAAGAATTGGACTTGTTAGCATAAATGTTATATATAGATCTAAGAAAAGAAATTAGTGAATATGTATATATACCTGTTCCCTAGCTTTTCGTGAAGCTTAATGATAGTTTCCTCTTCTTCATTTGTGAAATTCCCTCTCTTGATATCAGGTTTCAAATAGTTAATCCATCTAAGTCTACAGCTCTTCCCACACCTTAACAACCCTGCACACCAAATTCATCAATACATATAAAAGCTAGGCTAGGCTTATAGTCTCAACAATTGCGCACAAAAATACTAATTAGTTTATAAAAAAACCAATTAGGCTAAGTTTGTCGTATATCTTGTTGCATCAAGTGTGAATAAAAGTTATATTAAATAAAAAAGTAAATATTGAACATCTTATAAGTAAAATGACTCATATGTTTAATAAAAATAAAAAAATAAAAAGATAAACTGTAAGTACCTGCAAGCTTAGGGAGGGCGCGCCAGTTGCCATGGCCATGTTTTTGGATGTAAGATGTAAGGATTTGATCTTCCTGAAGAGACCAAGGACCTTTTTTCAATCCCATCTTTTCACAACAAGGAGCTCTTACCATCTTGATGGTTGGTCTTATAGTAACAAATATAATATGGAAGAAGAATGCAGTATTAATTAGTACTAAGCTATAGTTTCACTCTTCCTAGTTAGCTAGTATACTTCTTCAACTTCATTTCCAATGACATATGCTCGCTATTTATCTTGGATATTCCGCACGCCATGACTTTTTTTTTTTAATAATCCAAGAAAAGAAAAAAAAAACAATTTTCTGTTCAAACTATTTAGCAGTTTCCCCGAAAGAGGTTCGTCTTTCCTCTCACTGACACACGTAAAACCAAATATTAGTCTATTTAACTTAAGCAACTTATTTTATAAAATAAAGTGAATAATATTGGATGATTGATAAAAAAATTATTGATATTATATATATATATATATATATATATATATATATATATATATATAATTATAATTTTTAATTTACTGAATGTTTTATTGAGATAAATTAAAAAACCAAATTGACAATTTTGTTTGTAATTTAATTAAGGAGAGAGACTTGTGAGTGTAAAGTGATTTCATAACCCGTCACATTAATTCTTTAATGATAAGTATCGTCACACGATTAAGTTGGGCACAATTTTGTAGCGACGGTTGGATTTAATTAATAGAAAAATTATTTTTTAATTCGATATCTGAACATCCATTATTTCTTGAATATTTTTTTTTTACTTCTTTACCTTTTGGCGACTTTATTTCTATCTATTTTTTAATCAAATTTTTTCTCTTGTTTGAATAATTACCATTAAAGTTGAGAGATTTATTTTCTCATTCAACACCTCATCTTTTTTTCTATATTTCTTCATATTATATCATCAACATTACACATTAATCAAATCACTTTATTTTTTTTTTCACTTTAGATATCAATTGGGTGTTTGAATGTATATCTGGGTTTAAGCTCAAAAACAACAACCGGACCAATCCACGGGTTAGTGATACAGACCCAATGCAATCCAATTCGCCCATTGACACGGTTTGGACAGGTCAAGAGTTTTTGGATAAAACGGATCGGTTAATTCGGTTTGGTCCAATTGCATTTTTTTTTTGGTTATTTCTGTTATACACAGTTTTTGAACCAGTTTTTTTTATCCATTTTGGAGATGTTCAACATTTTTGTTCGTTTTAACATTTTTTTTTCCATCCTTAGAATAAAAAACAAGAACTCATATCATAGCGGAACCGGTGGTTAAGTTTTTGTTTAGTTAGAAACAGAAATGATGGAGGTGGGTTGAGGCTTTGCGCAAGAAGAACCGGTGGTGGCGGCGGCTTCGAAATAGAAACGATAGAGGTGGTGGTGGTGGCTTCGAAGCAGAAACAATGGAGGTGGGTTGAGGCTTTGCACAGGAGGAACCGGTGGTGGTGATTTCGAAACAGAAAGCCGCTATGAGTTGTGTGAGAAGGATGAGATGAAAATATTAGAGTTTCTTAAAGATTAATATGGGTTTATTGGATTTGGGGTTTACTAGATTTGGATTTGGGCCTTTTTAATTGGATTGGGGAAAGCCTCAGTTTTTTTTTTGAAGTCTAGCCTCAATTATTGGAGTCAGGCGGGTTCGAATATCCACGGTCCAAAAATCATTAACTTTTACCCGAGGACCCCTACTCGCTTTTGACCCGCCCGTTACAGAAATTGGGTTTGCTCGGTTTAAACCGGGCCTCAAGTGGTTGTCCACCCCTACATTGAATAATTTTATTTGAATCATGTTAAATATTAAAGGTGGATGTCTCTCGGCGGAAGTCAAACTCAATTAGTTAACTATGTTGTAGGAGTCAAACTCAATTAATTAACTATGTCGTAGAAGTCTAACTCATTTCTCAAAATTCAATCTCATTAGTAATATTGCTACAACTATATAAGTTCTATTATTATTAGAAAAAACTACTTTGAATAATTAATCTTTTAAAATCTATGAGCAGCCAAACCAACCGTTGTTGAGATAAATATTTGGGTACATGGCATTTTTCTTATACTTGTACCACTGGTCACTACCATCAAACAAGGAAAGATGAGGGCTAAAATTAAATGAGAAATCAGATTCAACAAATCATGGGATGATGTTTATATTTGTAAATGTTGTTCAACTCGATAGTTAGTCGGGGATTCGGCTAATGATTTTCAATTGTGATTCTCCTTTTGGTTCGAATGATTATGTTAAAGAAAGTATTTCTTCTTTTAGCTCTTTCGAAAAGTGTTAATATAAAGTTGATTTTCTGTAAACTACTAAACTCAAAAAAAAAAAAAAAGTAAAATGTGAGACATAATTATAAAACATAAATTACAATAAAAATAATAAATTTGATTGATTGTGTGTGTAAATTAGCTGCTTCAATTCATGTGAGCTATAAACATGAAAGATAAATCTAATAATTGAATTGTTAAGTTCCACATTCTGATACTTCAACAACCCTTATAATGAGGTGCAGATGGTCTTGAGGAGCCATAGTATTTCCAAATGTTGTATGGCCATGGAAGAGGAGGACAGGACATATTAAACCATGGTGAATTAGCTGTCAAACTCCTATTTAGTGTTTTTTGAATGGGTTTAGCCCACTTTATTCTTGAATAAAGTATTTACCATTCAATCTTTCTATAATATTTAGTCTTAATTCATAGTTATTTAATTTAATTATTTAATTTACAGTCTCTTTGATCTTGATTTTCTAGTTTATTTTATAGGTTTTTCTTTTCTTGATTTATATTCTCTAAATTAAATAAAAAATATTTTAATAAATATTAAATTAATTGACTTTATTATCAATCGTAAGAAAAATATTAAATGAAATTAATTACAATCAATTAATAAATGATCTTACATATAAAAAATTGAAGATAAAATTCAAATAAAAGTATAATAATAATTCAAACAAAATCTTATTATCAAAATATAAAACAATCGTTTCAAAGTTTGTTTTAGACTTCATTTGATATTACATCGTCCATGCTTCCTTATAGGGTCACCCTCCCATAAAATGTTGATGCCATAGACTATTTTTACTTAAAAGAAATATATTATATTATTTTGGATGAAAATAAGACAAAGTAATTTATGCAAATAATATGAGATATAATTTTATTTTTGAAAATACTTCTATTATAAAATTAAAGAGTCCAAACGAAAATTACAATTAGCTAAAAAAGCTAACTCTAGTTGAATAGTTTCAGCAATACTATGAACATAGTTTATATATTGATATTCCTCCTTCAAAACCCTCGATCCTACTAATCGAAGTGCCAAGTACGCTTTTGATATTGTGACCTCCAATATGTCTGCTCGCTTCCAAGTAGCAACTGCAATCACCTCGCCACGCTCATCCCGAATAATAGCACCAAGCTCCCAACAACTATCATCCATCATGTTTACGTCACAATTAGCTTTATACCTCCTTCCTAATATTTAAACTTGATTTGATGGAATTAATTAAAGAGTAGAGTCCTCAAACATATAATACTAATAAATTAATAATTAATATATATATATATATATATATATATATATATTTTGACCGTTTTAAAAATAAATAGTTTTGAATTTGTAGTGACGTAAATTTAATCAGGTAGTTATATTATGGTAATATGATATGATATCATACAATACGATAGGATATTGTTTAAAACTGAATTTGATCTTTTTATGAAAAATATAAACATCTGAAAACATATTAAAAATATCAAATTATTTTTGCTTTATTTTTTTTCATGTGTTCTTTTTACTGGAAGTAACCCTTTCGAGTTTAAATATCATGAGAGTTTAACTCTTTTCGTTAAATATAACTGTATTGATAATTTTTGCTATGCTTTACGACCTATATCAAATTTATTTGAAAGATTATATGTTATATTAAAAATGAATCTGTTATATTAATTATATATTAAAAGGCTTTGAAATATTATATTTTTTTATTAAATATTTGTATACAAACAAATCAAATTACTATAGCTAGTCAATCGATTTTTTTTTTTAATAACTTAGGACGTTGTCTATTTAGTCAACGAGTCTTTTGAAAGCACGAAGACAAATTGAATTAAATTACTAGTGTTAGATTTTTACTCCCTTCTCCCTAAATATAACACCAATTTAACAAAAAAAATTGTTTATAAATCTAATTCATATTATTTACTGTTTCTTTTGGAAATAAATCTCTAATTAATATCATTACATATATTTTGGAATAAGAAAAGTGAAAAAAAAATTATTTACTAAACAAAAGGAAAGTTTAAGAAAAATGATGTATCTAATTTAAATTTTAAATAAAATATATAATTTTTTTTTACTTCATAGTTGCTTATATTTTAAAAGTTGAGGGAGTACAAATACAAAAGATATTGTGAGTATATTTATACATAAAATAGACACATTAATTATTCTACTAATTTTTTTTAATAAAAGTAAAATATGTAATCCGAGCAATAGAACTACACATGACTCAACGTGATTGATTTAGCTAATTGTTTGTACATTTAGATAACTCTTTTCTTTTTTTTCCTCTCAAATTTTTAAGAAAAACATTGTCTTGATAATTTAGAATTCGTTCGAAAATTAATTAAATAATATGTTAATTTTCAATGCAACTTTATTTATTTATATTATCCTTTAATAATTATTATGTAAGTAATTTTATATTGATAATAGTAAAAAACTTATTAATATTTGTTTTTTTTTAATTATTATATTTTTTAAAACATGTATTAAAACCTTGAACGACACTCAATATTAGACGGAGAAAATGAAATATATTAATTATTTGAGTTAAGTCACTTATTTTAAATAACATACAAGACAGACTATTAGATTGTGCAAACGGTCTAATAAGGCATGGTCCCAAGACCAACTATTGAATTGTGCATACAGTCTAATAGAAGTCTAATAGAGCATGACTCCATCATCTAAGCCTTACATTTTTTTTATAATACAATAAATGAGGGTGAATATTTTTTGTTAAATATATTTTTAATTTCTACAAAATTATTATCTTTTAAATTTAGTTCATAAATTTTTTTATTCACTTCTAGTCTCTATTTAATTTTATAGGACTCAAAATATCTTTTTTTACAAAAAAACACTTTTCAAAATAAAGACAAAATAAATTAAAAAAATTAAATGAGAATTTTTTTTATAAAAACTAAAATAAAACTTTATAGAGACCAAAATTTATTTTACTCTTTTTATGAATTATTAAAAATACAACTTTTTTTATTAAAAACTTAATTTTTAAAATTAAAACATTATCTTTAAAATATTTAATTACAAACCTATTGTTTATTGTTTACTGGGTCAGATTAATTGAGTTAGGATGAGATTTAAAACTACACACTAAATTTCAATTTTGTGTCGTCAATTTTGCTGGTTGTTCATAAAGGTTGTGTCATCAATTTTGGTGATGTTAAAATGTTAAAATATGAGTAAAAAAATTAATAAGTTAAAATAATAATTCAAAATATATATTAACATTTTATATTACATGTGGACGTGATATCGTCATCTGATTTTTCTATGTGCATATGGCAAAGAGAAGGACTTGCAGTCGTGGATTCATTCAGCCACTTGTCTAATCACGTGCTTTGATTTCTGGGAATATATATTATATTATAATACTATAATAATGCCAAGTCGCATCGTGCAGCCCCTTTTTAACTCTCCTATTGTCCTAATACTCCCAAACTTATATAAAGTACTAATTAATTAAATTAATAAAATATGTCTTGCCTTACAAACGTGTTTGTATACAAGATATGTATTTCTCGTGTCATTGGGATTTTTAACTTACTTGAGATTCTTTCAAGGGATTGACATTTTTTTTAATATGTTGATTAATTTTTCATAGCATAAGTCAAAAATTGAATCTAGACTAAATCATCAAAGGATAAAATATTAACTATTGGTGTTCTTGAAGTGATTTGATTAGACATAAAAATAATTATATGTAGAAGGTTAAAGATTCAATTACTTAACAATAACATTTTATTCTTCCTTTTAACATATATATTAACATTCGTCCATGGACAAAAGTATAGACTACCTTTGTTATATTTATATGATTAGTAGTGCTTTTATTTTATTTTGTGAAAAAACAATTTTTTCTACTAACACACTTAGTAAACATAAACATATATTTGAATTGGAAGTAAAACAGTCGATTAGGACTGAAATCCTCATAATTTTCAGAAGTTAGAATATATAAAATTTGGCCAAAGACGAATCTTTAACATGAATTTTGATTTTCCAAACAAACACGGATTATGTTCCAAATGTTCAATAACATTCGGTATATATGAATCTCCTCAAATAACCAACCATAACATAAAAACCATGTTTATTAGTCGTTTTATATGTTGGACATTTTAATCCAATATCTTTTATTCGTTTGTTTTGTTGGAGGAAATAGCATTAATATTACGAATAATGATAAAAATAGATAATATATTATTCATGCGAAATAACAAATAAACAAATGTGAAAGTTTTTTCCACTTTGTTTAGTTGGATGATAAAACAATGAGAAAAATATATAGTCTTATAAACTACATTTTATATATTTCCTTTATAAAATGGAGACTATCAAGTGAGATATATAAGTAGATTTCACATTTCACTCAAAGGTCTATAACTCAATTGATTGAAACTATTTAATGTTTACCATGTAAAATATGAATTTTTGCAAATGTTGGATGAGTCAGATTAACCAGCAAGCAGCAAGCAGCAAGGTGTTCTTGGAGTGGGGTGTAGATCTATTACGACTGAAATTTAGTTTGGCTTGAATTACAATTCAAAAATAAACGATTGAATTTAAATTAATGTAGTTTAAATTTGATTAGTTTTTGAGTTGATTTCAAATACAATTTATTAAATATTATGTTAAAATTAATATTATAAAATTATATTAAAGTAACTAATTAAAGTAAAATATTATATTTAATATCGTAAATATTAACATCACATAATAACTTTAAATGTGGATGGATTCAGAAAATTATTAAATGGAGAGCCGGAAAATAATCATATATATTACTATGAAAAATATTATATATATTACTCTATTTTGTTTTATAATAAACGACAATAATTTATTTTACACACAAATTATAGAATGATTATTAAAAATAAGAAGAAATATAGTTATATTTTTATCAAATTAAGTTTATTTAATATTAATGTATGGATACCAAAAATGTAATTTGGAAAGTATTATTTGTGAAAGATGCATATAATATTAATAAGATAGTACATTAAAAATTTAAAATTGAGTCTCATTTTAAAGACATTATTTTATACAAATATTTCACTCATTATAATAAATTACTTTAAAAGAGGGAAAAGAAAACATTATAAATAAGTATTTGTTGGAACATAGAGTATGTTAGTGTGTGAATTTAAAAATTGTTGAAGTCCTACATTGGAAAACTCTCATATGTTGAGTAGTTTTCATCACTATATGAATATTCTCAAACTTTTGTTGAAGTCCTACATTGGATAGAAAACATATGTGAGTTTGATTTCATCACTATATAAAGAGTATCAATCTATTGTGAAAAACACACCAAAATTGGATGTATTTCCCAACTTTCTCTTTTCTTTTCTTTTTTATTTTGCTCGATATATTTCTGAGCCCATCGCTATATTGAGAGACTTTAACCGTCATATCGAGAGTGACTTTAACAGCCATATTGAGGATGTAATTCTAGAACGGTTTTCTACTGCATAATTTGGGTAGTGCCGCGACTCAACCCAGTAATATCTTCGGTGACATAAATTGATTTTTCAAACAGTTTTCGAAATTCAGAAAACAACAATTTTAAGACATTTCCTTCTACCATGTCTACCGATGAAATTACTGGTACATGTTCTTCTACTTCTGATTTCAACAAACCGTTTCGGTTTGAGGTATGTCACTTCAAATGATGGCAACAAAAGATGTTATTTTTTCTTACCACGACAAAAGTTGCCAACGTCTAAAGGATGACATTCCTGTTGTTCCAGAAACAAGTGAACAAACAAAAAAGGATAAGAAAGTTGAAGAATTAACCCATGGGAGGGTAATGATTATCTCTATAAAAATTATATTCTTAATGAACTTGTTGATGATTTGTATGAATACTACAGTTCCAACAATAGTGCTAGACAAGTATGAGATGCTATAAAGAAGAAATATGATACTGAGGAACTTGGAGGTAAAAAGTGTGTTGTAACCGCTACCTTAAATATCATAGTATCAGATAACCGATGACAGATCCATGGAGGTTCACTCCTATGAAATTCAGAAGATAGCTCATGAGATCATCTCTTAAGGTATGACTTTAGATGAATTACAAATTGATTGTTATTATCGAGAAGCTGCCTCCATTTGGAAGGATTTCAAAAAAATTATCTCAAAGTATAAAACAAAAGGATTTTCTTGAAAGAGTATGATAACTCGTCTCTAGAGATAAGAAAAAAAATCTTGTTTATGATTTTTTTTTGAATAAGGCATAGTTTACTTATTCTATAGGAGCAGATTTGTACACCAATTTCAAATATGATATTTTTGCTGGCAAATGGTACACCTGAGGCATATTTAAATTAAATGTTGAAATTAAGAATGTCTCCTTCTATTTACATGTTGTGTTTACATGTTGTGTGAGTTTAATATTTGACATGCCAAACTCTGTCACGTGATTTCAAATTTAAGTAACTTAGATTTAATTCCAAAGATATCTTTAAATGATTTTGAAAAATGTGATTTTTGTAGTCAAGCTAAAATAACAAAGAGTTCACATAAATTTGCAGTTAGAGAATTTGAATCTTTAGATTTATTACACTCCGATATATGTGAACTTGATGAGACGTTAACAAAAAATGAAAAATGTTATTTTATCTCTTTTGTTGACGATCGATCTGACTATACTTTTGTATATCTAATGAAAAATAAAAGTGAAATGCTTGACATGTTTAGCATCTTTGTAACTGAAATTGAAAATCAATTTAGTAGAAAGATTAATAGATTTTTTAGTGATAGATGAACTAAATATAATTCTAGTTCATTTATTGAGATTTTTAAATTGCATGGAATTATACATAAAACAACTGCACTATATTCACTTGAAATGAATGGTAAAGTTGAAAGAAAGAATAGAACTCTTACTAAACTAGTTGTTGCTATTATGTTTTACTCTAGTGTTGCATCTCACAAGTGGGGAGAAATTATTTTGACTGTTTACTACGTTTTGAATAAAGTTCTTAAATTTAAAAACAAAACATCTTATAAGATAATGAAGAAAAGACAACCAAACTTGTCTTATTTTTGAACATGGGGTTGTCTGGCTTATGTCAAAATCCCTGATCCCAAGCGAATTAAACTCGCCAGTAGAGCCTACGAATGTGTATTCATTAGGTATGTAGTAAACAGTAAAGTGTATAGGTTTTATGACCAAAATGCGAAAGTGATCATAGAGTCAAGAAGCTATAAACAAAATGTGAAACCGTATAGGTTTTAAAGAAACTTTGTCATCATTGGATGCATATTTATGGCAAGAAGCTATAAACAATGAAATGGATTCTCTAGAGTTTAACAACACTTGACATTTGGTAGACTTGCCTCCTGGTTGCAAACCATTAGGTTGTAAATGGATTTTGAAAAAGAAACTAAAACCCGATGAAACTGTTGATAAATACAAGGCACGCCTTGTAGCCAAAGGTTTTAGACAAAGAAAATATAGATTTGTTCGACACTTTTTCACCAGTCACTAGAATAACATCCATTAGGGTACTCATTTCTCTAGCAGCTATTCATAACTTGGTGATACGCCAAATAAATGTTAAAACAACTTTTTTAAATAATGACCTAAAGGAAGAAATCTATATGGAACAACCTGAAAGTTTTGTAATTCATGGACAAGAAAACAAGGTCTGTAAGTTAGATAAATTTTTATATGGTCTTAAACAATCTCCTAAGCAATGGCATGAAAAGTTTGATAACTTGATTATATTAAATGACTTTAAAGTGAATGAAAGTGACAAATGTATTTATTACAAATCTAAAAATGGCATTTGTACTATCATGTGACTCTATGTAGACGACTTACTCTTATTTGGTTCAAACATTCAAGCTGCAAATATTGTGAAATCATTGTTAAGTTAACAAATTTGATATGAAATACCCTAGGGAAGCGAGTGTAATCCTTGGAATCAAGATTACTAGGTCATAAAAGGGAATTTCTTTCGATCAGTTTCATTTTGTTGAAAAGATCATAAGAAATACTAATACTTTGACCGTAAACCTGCTTGCACACCGTATGATCCAAGTGTGAAATTTTTCAAGAACACTGGTGAAGGTGTTAGAAAAATTGAATATGCGAGCATCATTGGCAACCTTAGGTATGCCACTGATTGTACTAGACCCGACATTGCCTATGTCGTGGGACTGTTGTGCAGGTCTACCAATAGACCCTAGTATAGAGTATTGACACGCTATCGAAAGAGTCATGAGATGTCTAAAAAGGACTATGAGTCTAGGATTACATTATCAAATATTTCCTGCCGTCCTTGAAAGATACAATGATGTTGATCGGAACACCTTGTCAAATGTCTCTAAAACAACCAGTGGCTATATTTTTAGTATAACCGATGGTGATGTATCTTGGAAATCGAAGAACATACGATATTGGCTCAGTCCACTATGGAGTCTAAATTGATAGCACTAGCTACTACTAGTGAAGAAGTGAGCTGATTGAGATGCTTGCTAGCTGAGACCTCTTTATGGAAAAACCAATGCCAGTTGTGTTAATCCATTGCGATAGTACCACGGCTATTGTAAAGATTGATAATCGTTAATACAGCGGTAAAATACAACAAATATGTCGTAAGCACAACACTATTAGAGAGTTATTTTCTAAAGAAGCTGTTATAGTGGATCATGTACATGCACTGATGAGAATTTAATAAATCCTTTGACAAAAGGGTTAGCTAGAGAGAAATTCTTAAATACATCCAAAAGGATGAGACTAATACCTATAGAGTCACTTATGATGGTAACCCGACCTAAAAGATTGGATATCCCAAGAATTAGGTTCAATGGGTAATAACAAGTCTTGAAGTGATATAAGATGAACATGCTATTATATGTCAAAGAAGCATGATTCCTGAAGCGATGATAGAATGAGATAATAGAACTCTTAATGAGATCTATACTCCATGTAAAGTGGAGTACCTAGCTACAAGAGTACTCATGATAGACTAACCTATGTGAATGTGGAAGTGAGGCCACTTCCTATGGAATTTTGAGGCAAAATTTATAGAGCGTTCACTATACTAGGATAGACGTATAGGGCCATTAACGCATGGGCTTTTGAGAATACACCATATGAAAAGGTTGTATGTGAGTTTGATGTCAGAGATAGAGTTCAAGACTACGAGTCACTCTTATTGAATCTGAATCTCACTTACTATGCAAAGGTTCAAGTCAAGAGACACATTTGCTTATGCACAATGTTATAGAAGCGTTTGACGCTACTTCAAAAGAAAAAAAAATTAATTCAAGTGGGGGATTGTTGGAACATAGAGTATATTATTGTGTGAATTTAAAAATTGTTGAAGTCCCACATTGGAAAACTCTCATATGTTGAGTAGTTTTCATCACTATATGAAGATTCTCAAACTTTTGTTGAAGTCTCACATTGAATAGAAAACATATGTGGGTTTGTTTCCATAACTATATAAAGAGTGTCAATCTATTATGAAAAGCACACCAAAATTGAATGCATTTCTCAACTTTCTCTTTTTTTTATTCTGCTTGATATATTTCCGAGCCAATTCTCTCATTTCTTTTTGTCCCTTACTGTCCTTTTAGAGCGGTTGTTATGCAATAGTTCTTTTGATTTATGAGTGATCACAGTACCATATTGTGAGTGGTTTTAACCGCCATATTCAGGGTGACTTTAACCGTCATATCGAGAGTGACTTTAACCGCCATATTGAGGGTGTAATCTAGAACGGTTTTCTACAACGTAGTGGAACTCCGATACAGTGAATTTGAGCTGTTTTATCCTGGGGACGTCGTGGTTAATAGTTTATCTTGTACAATTTGAGCAATGCCGCGAAACGTCTTAAAGAGAGCGACCTAATTCGCGACTCAACTCAGTAATATCTTCGGTGACATAAATTGATTTTCAAATAATTTTTGAAATTCAAAAAACAACAATATTATTAAAAATTAATTAAAATTAATAAATAATAATTTAATACAATATCTCATTCTGATAAATAAATGAATATTAAAATATATATTCGGGGTTTGGTTTGATTTTAAAATTGAATTTCAAATCAAATTCAAGTAGTTTTAAATAAAAAATTCGAATATATCCAATAATATTCTGTGTTAATGTTTGCATAATCACCCACCTAATACTCGTATCAATATATGCCATGGGTCTTTAGTAATCCACTCCGACCATGACTAAGATCAACTCATATCAGTAATTATTTCCTGATTTTAAGTAAAATTTTAGGTGATTGATAAGAATTTAAAAAAACCGTAAAAAAAAATAATAATCAAAGATCGACTCAATACATTGTATAAGCCAGAATATTAACACTCGATATACAAAAGACGTATGTATATAATTAATCTAGTTAAAATATTCATCAGAGTTGGTAGTGAATATTGATTTTCCACAAAAGAGTACTTTCTATTGAAATCACAAACACCATCTTATAGTACGAATATTTGAACTTTAGACTTAAGTAAATTCAAAGACCACGGATACATGCATATACATTTAATCTTGTTTAAATTCTCTTCCTGCTATAATATTTTTCTCCAGGTCTATTTAGTTTCAAATTTCATCAGCGACCATTCATTAATCAATTATATATTTACTATTCTTTCCATTCTTAATTATAAACAAAAATATGTCAATAATTTAAATTAAATATATTAATTTTGTTGGTTCTACTTTACTTATAAATAGAAATAAAGAGAATAACAATATCATACAATAAAGTCTTTGTAAATTAAGTAGTTAACTCCTGGATCATTTTCAACTATTATTTTATTGATTTTCCTTTGGCGGTTTCTTAGCATTTGTTGCATGGATAACATTCCTTTCCGACAAATAACAAAGTTGATAGTAGATTTGATGAAATTTAAACTAAAATAAATATATTACGAATTGACTTAAAATTCTAGGGGTCCATTTAGGACTTTCTTTTGCGGTTGATATGAAAATTGAAAAACTAGTTAGAGGGTATAGTGATAAAATATTGTAGTTTCTATTTATAATATTGACAACTATTAATTATTATCATTGTCATTTGAAAAAAATTGAAAAGCTAGCGGACATTGCCTAATTTTTTTTAGCTGTAGAAAAGTAAATCAGGTGACAATTCGTGGGGGAGCAAAAAATTAATATTCAGGAGACTTTGATTATTGTCTTAAATATATTCAAATTAAACACATAATTAAACCGTTCTGTTTTTAATAATTTTATAGATTAAATTAATTAATAAAATATATATTTAAAAACTAAACTAATTAATAAAAGACACATGTTGAGACTAACAAAATATATATTTAACTATATTTTTGGATAATAATTGCATTAAAATTAACATATCATATATTCAAAGTTTCTAAACTATATTGTTGAGGCCAACAGAAGGACAGGGTAAGATCATGATTAAAGTTAGGAATATTGGGCAACACAAAGCTATTAACACCTCCAATTTTCACTACTACACCCAGAGAGTATTCTGAAAGTTTATCTTTGAAGAGCAAAGTTTGCCCAAAAATTTAATAATTTTGCCGCTTACACCCCCATTTTTACTATCCACACCTTTCAATTTTTTTATAACACCTAAATACTTAAAATGTTCTTATCTATTTATAACATTTTTAACCCTTATGTGAACTGAATTCATAAACGCCTACGTGAACTCAATTTATGTATACCTACGTGAACTCAACCAGACTCGGTTAAGGTAAGACAACTAAAGCAAGCGTGTTAGGCCTTCCTAAAAAACAAAAAAAAGTTATTTAATAAAAGGCCTCAAAATTTTTTTATTTAATAAAAAGATTTCACATTCTAATATTTTTAAAACTAAAATCAATTAAATCTTATATAAATTTAACTTTATCTCAACAAATATTAAATCAATTGACATTATTATCAATTGTAAAAGAAATATTATATAATATTAGTTATATTAATTTAATAAATAATCTAATATATAAATGTCAACTCGAAAATATGAGTCAGACTATTCAATAAAAATTTCAATTCTTTTTTATTTTTTGTAATTTTCAATAGTCTGATTTATATTTTCGAGTTGATATTTATATATTAGATTATTTATTAAACTAATATAATTAATATTGTATAATATTTCTTTTTACAATTGATAATAATGTCCATTGATTTAATATTTATTGAGATAATGTTAAATTTATATAAAATTTTATCGGTTTTAGTTTTAAAAATATTAGAATGTGAAGCCTTTTTATTAAATAAATAAAAAATTGAGGTCTTTTTTTTATTAAGTAAAAAATTTTATTTTTTAAAGAGCGCGTGCTTTAGTGGTCTTACTTACCTTTGGGTTAGCTCTAGTATTCAATGGAGTATAAAAATTCACATTCAATATATGAATACAGTACACGTACATATGTGTGAACTCAATTCACATACATATACGTAAACTCAATTCACGTATATGTTATTTGAGTAGCGTAACTAAATTGAGTTCACGTAAAAATACAAAAATTGAATTTACGTGAATTGAGTAATTCACGTAAGGATTAAAAATATTATAAATAAACAATAATATTTTAAGTATTTTGATTTTATAAAAAAAATTGAGAACTGTAGATAACAAAAATGAGAGCGTGGACAGCAAAATTGAAATTTAATTTTAGACAGCAAAATATGTATATAAAGAAATACACAAATGATCATTATTATGGCTTTGTGTACGAAAATCTCATTCAGATAGAGTATTATATTTTCACTGGTCTTGTTATGAGTTGGAGTGAAACTATTCATTTGCCTACTCGTATATTTTAGTACTAGAGCACACAACACAAGCGTCCAAGTGCACTTAATTTTCAATTCTCAAAATCATATTATATAAGATACTACAAAATTAGTTGAGCACTTTCCAACATTTATATTGGCCAAGATACTTGCTAGAAATTATTGTTTGCTTCAATTCCTACTGCGGATGGTTTTCCACGTATATTTTATTTATCTTCAATTAAATAATAATGTTTTTTTTTTAAAAGTCATTGTGATGATGAATTCATATAGGAAGTCAAATGAAAATGTGTTGAGGAAAGACTCATCCTTTTATATATGTCATCTATGATGAGATGATTATTACAATTTTAGATAAAAAATTATAGATGAGAGAAAAATATAGAGAAAACATTATTATTAACTTGATTAATAATAAATACATGAGACTTTATTTATACATATGAAAACGAAAAAGATACAAGTATAACTATCATAACTAACATAAATAAACTATATCTCTAATATTGGTCATATAGCAAGCCCAATGAGAATGGTTGTGTGTTTTTTTTTCTATAAATAAAATATTGCAAAGTTTTCATTGAATATGCACATATGCAATGCAAAAGTCTTCAAAGGAGTGACATACCTATTTAGTTCTGTTCATAAAAAAAAATACCTCTTAGTTGGAATAAGTGTGGTTCACACTTTAAGTTTATGAACTCGCATATTATTCACTAATCTTATGCAATCAATTATCAATTACTTTGTGAAGTGAACTTCAAATACAACTAACGAAGTGTATAATTGAAAGGAATAAAATCGAATGTAAATTAATGTGCAGCATCAGTCTAATTTAGTGTGATCTAACACTTCCTTTATTTGGGAATCATACAAAGACGCATTTTATTCTAACATGTGGGAATTTAGTGATTTTAAAAACTTTTTGTTTATGTTTGTGCGGTTAATGCTCCTTTGCATTAAGGAGTGTTGTAGCATCTCACATGCTCAAGTGAGTCAAGTGTAATATTGATGAATGCTATTGAGATAGGTTATAGAAAGAATATGAGTAAGCTTTTGTTAAAGACGAACTCTGAGCTACCGACAGTGGTTTTAAAAAAATTAGTATTGTTCCTTGACACGTAAGAAATAGATTGTTGAATTGTACGAAGTTAACAAAAAATTACAGTTTTACATTTCTCATAATTTTAGATAAGGCAACAAGTTTGCTGGCAAAAAATTGTTTCTTTTATTGTTTGCTCTGCACTCTTTTTTCCTTGTCAGGTTTTATCTATTTGGGTTTTCTTGACAAATACTAAATTCATTTGGTTTTTCAGGCTTGGATTTTGGCCTAGTCTCCCAAATAATTTTGTATCTTTCTTTTTTAAATAATATTTCTAACGTACTACAAATAATAAGTAATGGCCAAAGAGTGCTAATATAATTGTAATGTCTTGGTTATCATGTGATACTGTTGTACTCTTTTTTGTTCAAAAAATAATAATAATATGCAGCATGTGGTGTATTATATTACCATGCCTATATATCCATATAGTCATTATTGGTTGATACCAATTGTCAAGCATCTGACTTTTATTTAATTATTTGTCTACAAAACTATAGGATAAAACTATAGTACAACCTTAAGAAAAATTAGACCTCACACCAAATATTAGCTTTAGGCCTTATATTTTGTTGAGTCATGAATCCCGACTCAAATGACATATGCTCAAACATCTTAATATAAGAGTTTAGACATTACAATTTAAGTGGTTTGCATAAAAGGCAAAAACATCCATCAAGAGTTTCTCAATATCTTAGAGCAGCATTATTCAAAAATTGACAAACAATGGAACCTCCATTGACACTGAACAAGGAAAAATCCGTCTAAGAGAGGCATGAGTAAGCCAAAGCCTTCTCCTCAGAAAGCTCTTCTGCTGTCGAGTCCAATTTTTTCCTTGAGAACTCATCAATTGAAAGTCCTGAGTTCAAAATTAGAGAAAAAATTACATCAGATACATATATCTAAAAAATGATATTATGGCTAAATAAAATAAATTAAGAATTCAAGAGAAAAGTTTGATCCAAATTTAAGATTCAATATGTTTCCCTGCTTTTCTTTTTGCAGAGCCAGTAATTTACCAAAATCTTACCTTGAACTATTTGCCATTCCCCGTTGTGACAGTTGACGGGAAATGAATATATCAGTCCAGCTGGCACATTGTATGATCCATCAGAATAAACTCCCATGGATACCCAGGTTCCCTAATGATATTGCAAATAAAAGATAAACTTCAGCTGAAGCCATTCATTATAAAGCATTTGAATTAAAGATTCAGCAAAAGAAATAACCAACCTCAGGAGTTCCAAGAACCCAATCTCTAATGTGGTCACAAGCAGCGCTAGCAGCAGATAGTGCACTTGAAAGCTTTCTAGCTTTAATAATTGCAGCACCTCGTTGTTGGACGGTAGTTATGAATTCCGCATTCAACCTTGATGTAAATTACATAAATGCTTCAATAAATGCAAAATATTGGATAAACAGCTTAATTAAGCAATTATTGCACAAGCTTCATCATATAAGTACCTACGAATAAGCTATTTTAATAACAAAAGATACAATAAAGTCAAACTGATTTCATATAAACTACAAGTTGTATTCCTAAGCTGTCATGGAGAGTTTATTGACATGTCAAAAGTTGTTTCTATAAACTCTCGTAACCAATCTTACAAGTGTTTATGTTTGTAGACAATTTCAAATAAGTCAATCCAAAGAGACTCAAAAATAGTTTAATTTGTCAGTCATGATATTAGTCTATCTACGTACCATGCATCATCAGCTATGAGTTCACGGACAGGCTTTTCCGCAGAAGCGATTTTAACAGTAGCGTGGTTGACATCAGGGTACTGAGTTGATGAATGGTTTCCCCAGATTATAACATTTTTCACATCAGAAACTTCGACGTTCAGTCTTTCAGAGATTTGACCCAATGCCCTGTTATGGTCCAATCTTGTCAAACAAGTAATGTTTTTTTCGGGAATAGATGGAGCAAATTCCTTCAAGATCAATGCATTGGTGTTTGCTGGGTTGGCAACAACAAGAACCTTGCAGTTTGCAGCAGCATGTTTTTCAAGAGCAGAAGCCTGTGACTTGTAAATAGAGACATTTTTTGTCATCACATCTTTCCTCTCCATACCTTCTTTTCTGGGGAATCCACCAACCATTACAGCAATATTGACTCCAGTGCATGCCTCAACTACATCAGTTGTAGCAACAACTCCTGAAACAAATGATTTTCATAATAATAATAATAATACCATTAATCTTGTGAACCATTCAACCAACCAACACAGATCAATGACATTTAGCAAGGAGGGAAAGTGAAACCTTTAAGAAGAGGGAATGCAGCATCCACCAACTCCATTTTAACACCATTCAGTGATTCGGCTGCAGGTGGGATGTCAAGCATGTGAAGGATGACAGGCTGGTCAGGGCCTAGCATCACTCCCCTAGCAATCATAGGGACAAGAGCATACCCAATTTGTCCTAAAATTGGAAAAAAATTTGTCAGTACCACCCAAGAATTTTATGTGTCCAAACACCAATTTAGATTCTCTGCCTTTTGGGTGCAAAAAGTATGATAATTTTAGGCAAAATTTATACCAATAAAATCGTCTGTAAATCACTAAATCCAATCTTTAAACAAGAGAATAGCAGTCCAAAGATAGATTTAAGGTCCTGATAGTTGCACAAAATATGAAAGAATTGTGCAATTGGAAACAAAATTGATGTATATGTAAACCAACTTCAAAAAACTATCTTCACTCCAAATTGGTACCATAGAAAAATACTAGAAACAATTGAGGTGTACTAACTTGATATGATAAACAGAAAAAATGAAAAATAATTGGATCAGATCTGATCCGAAAGAATAAAAAGCAGGAAATGAAAGTATGAGTGAAGTTAGTTTATGATTAGAATACCTGCAGCACCGGTGACAAGAACGCGAACTGGGTCTTTGGCCATTGGTGGTTTTAGATCGGTGAAAGTAAGTAAAAAAGAACAATAAAGTCTCAAGTATAAGACCACCACAACTACTGTGATTACTATTTATTAGCGAAGACAACAATGCCACGCTATACTAAACTCATCATCGTAATTAAATTAAATTAAAGGCGTGAAACGACACAGCTCTTGGGCATTGCCTGTGGCACCATGCGAACCAAGAATATTCTCTTAGTATACGGTACCTTATTATAAATATTTAAAAATTGATAAATTAATATCGCAAGTTAAATATATTAGATTTCAATGCATATGAATAGTTGTATATTTATTTATTTTCAATTAGTCAAAAAATATATTTTATATCATTTTCAATATAAAATAATAGAGAGGATGAATGGATCAATTAAATTGACTTAAATAGATTTATTGTTGTAAGGGATTATTATTGTTGTTTTCTATTTCTATCTATTATTTTGTTCAACATGCTAGCTGACGGGTTAGACTTTTATATTATGATTTTGTGTGTTGGTTATATTTTGTTAAGAAATATTAATCGGACATAAATAATTAATAATTATTTGAACTATAAAACAACTGATTTTATTTAAAAAATAAGAATTTTTTTATATACAAATTTATATTTAATATTTTTTTGATTTTTTTAATTATTATATTCTCTTTTTAAAAAAACTAACCAATATATTCTACATTGAAATTTATATATCAAAATGCTCTACTTTTTTGGACCACATCTCTGCTATGCGACTACATAAAAAATGATTTTTTTTCTTCTTCCAGTAGATTGTCGCAACCCAGATATGCAACCTCCTAAAATAAAAAAATATCATCCTTCAGATAGTCGCATGACAAAAATATTGATTAGTATTTTTTAAAAAAATATATATAATAATAAAAAAAACTATTTTTTCAAAAATATATAAAATTTATTTTTAATTTATATAATTCGAACTAACAAGTTCAACATAATTATTTCCATACTTAAATAGAGTCGAATTCAAATAAATAAATAAATATTTTTATCCAACTCAAGGTGAGTTTTGAACTGAATGAAATCTTATCTGAGTTGAAGAACTCAAACTCATTTCTAGTTCTACGGACTCGCACTTGTGAGACATGAGTAGGGTGCATTAGAAGAAATAGATGGTGCAAATAGTACTCTCAATACAAGGACCCAAAGTTCAAGGCCGTTGCATTTTAAGTCCGTTTCGAATTTTTTCAGAGTATACAATCATTTTCTCCTACAATGTCAAGGGTTTCTACTACATTGATTGATTGAATGAATAAAATTACAAAAAATCTCCAATTGTGTCTTTTCTTAATTAATTTTATCTTCGAATGTGTATTTCATTAAAAACTTTGTCCTCAAGTGTGTCATCTATTAGTATTTTTTTCAATGAAATTACTAATAAAAGACACACTCATTGATATTTTTGTAATTTTGATACATTAAATAACTATAACAATTCATCTTCACACATTTAGGAACTAAAATAACAATTTTCTCATTTTTTTAGACTTGTCATTTGAGTTTCCATTTTCTATTTAGATGTCTTGTAATTTACTGATATCACCTAATGTCTTGTTTTTTACAAACTATTTCTGATTGGTCATGAGGATGAAAGAAAGAGGGAGGATAAAGACGAAAGGAAATGCAAGTAAATGAAATGATGAGGTAATGTTTCTATTTTACAATTCTCTTAAAGCACTCATGTCTATTGGGGAGATTTATTGAGTTTCACGCTGGTGCTTTTTGCAGGTAACTCCCAAGGACATGGAAGCATATCACATGAAAAAGATTTTCTTCGTTAGGTTTCTTTTCCTTTGGGTGGTAGCTATAATTTTGAAAAAAAGTTGGAATCTTAAACTGGTTGGTGTTTCCTATTGTGTAAATGTCAAAAAACAAGGTGTTTATGAGAAGACCTTGCAATTTTTTTACCTCTGATTGTTTATTTGATTATTCATTTTCATACGAGAATACAAATCTTTGGTCTGTGCATTAGATATGCACAATCATGAGTCATTATTATCAATTTAACCTAGAAATTTTGAATGATAAATGCATAATTGAAATAGAAAGGATTAAAGAAGAAAAGACATAAGAATTATCGAAGTTCAGAATAATAATTCCATATGTCCTCACCAATAGTTGCTTTATATTTCTTGATCAACAATCATGTAAAGTATAAGATTTTTCCAGCTCCAAGAATTTTGTTCTATGCTTTCTTCAATTAATCTAGAAAACACTTACTACCATTAGCAAAATTTTCAACAAGCTACAAGTCATGTCTTATATAACTATCATTTCCTTCCAATTAGTAACAACAATAAATAATTGTAACTAACAAAACAAAAATTGAGGCAAACAAAATAAAAGTTATCACATTAGCTTAATACAAAGTTTTAATTTTCACTAACTAATAAGCATAATTATGATCCACTAGATTTCACGGTCAATAAACCACCTTAAAATATATATATATATATATATATATATTGCTTTGCAATTTGCAATGACTCCTCAACTTCATTAAGAGTGTGTTTGATATGACAATTTGAGCTATACCTAAAAATTACAACTTTTCACGTAAAACTACATTGGTACACAAGAATGATATAACTTCACTCCGTGACTATAAAATAACATATGTTAATAATTGATATTGTGTCTTTTCCGAATAAAGACATTTCAAGGTTTCTAACTAAACACTTCTTACTTTTTGAGGTAAAGCTCAAATGGATAGATGTTGAAAGCAAAACAAAAAAAGTAAGTTTACTTTTCAATCCAATTTGTATAAACTTAGTTTATCACATTAATACTAATGCATAATTGATGGATATTTCCTATGAACAAAAGATTATGAAAAATAAAAACAAGAAAAAGAAAAGGAAAAAGTATTCCTTAGTCCTTACAAAAGCCTAATAATTTTATATATATATATATATATATATATATATATATATATATATATATATATATATATATATATATATATATATATATATATGTGTGTGACTCAATAAATAAGAAGAAAAACAATCCTAAACAACTATGCTATGTTAATAACTATGAACCTTTTAGTTCAACGTCAATTTCAAGCACTTCTTGCTAGCATTTCCTGGAATTCAATCAGAGACCTCTCTTTCTGAAGCCTCATATCTTCATAAAACTTTGTGATAAACTCCTCTGCTTTCTCATCGACATGAAGCTGAGGTATCTTACCAACAACAATATTCCATGCATCCTCAATAGTATCTAAGTTGCCACCATCCTTCATACCAACCATGTCTTTCTTCTTATGTACATGATAGTTAGAAGAAGCATGCATATATGATGTTTTGGAACCTTTAGAGGATATTAGGTGATGGAAGGTAGCAATGAGGCGTTTAATGGTGGCTCTGAAAGCCTTCTTAGCAGGTTGAAGCTTCTTTCGTAGCTTCAAAGGTGACATTTTAATGAAGGTTTTTTATTTGAAAGGGAAGGAATGTTTTGAAAGCAAGAGAGAGGTCTATAACTTTGAAATTATTTATATGATAAAGAAAGTTTTTTCATGCACTCAAATATACAAAAGGGCTTAAGTTTGTTTTGTATCACGTAATGTCTATCATGTAACATAACAAGGGTATGTTTATAAATTAAAGGAATTGATTTGATTTATAAATGATATTTTTTAAATTTAGAAAGTTTATAGGCTAAATAGCACCCGTGGTCCCTTAACTTAATTTCAGTTAACGTTTTGGTTCTTTATCTTTTTTTTTTCCCGATTTGGTCCTTTATTTTAATTTTAAGTAACAATTTGATTCTTTATGTTTTAAAATGTCAACAATATTATCTTTTTTTTTTTACAAAAATTCAAAAAACTCATCAAAATTTTCAACCAAAATCCATAAAATTAATTATATTATTTAATATAATACAAATTTCATCAAATTCGTAATTCAAATTTTCAAATAAACCCATACAAAAATTTCATCAAATTTTATTCTTTATTTGATATTGTTATAAATGGAAATATGAGTTTATTTGAAGATTTGAGTTTCGAATTTGATAAAATTTGTATTATATTGAAGAATACAAATAATTTTATGGGTTTTGGTTGAAAATTTTGATGAATTTTTTGAATTTTTGTAAAAAAAAAATGATAACATTGTTGACATTTTAAAACATAAAGGATCAAATTGTTACTTAAAATTAAAATAAAGGACCAAATCGGGAAAAAAAAATAAATGACTAAAACGTTAACTGAAATTAAGTTAAGGGACCACGGGTGCTATTTAGCCAAGTTTATATTACAAATTGATTTCAATTTTCAATATGGAATCATTTCAAAAAATATATTCAACTTTTTATTCAATTTGAGTTGATTTTGTTTTCCGGTTATTTATTTGCCCATTCAGGTAGGATTATGAAAATGAATTCATTAAATGTTATCTTGGTTTATATAAAAGGTGTTTTTAACATAAAAGTTTGTCAATCCATTGAAATCCTAATTTTTAGGATATGCTCAAAATATTTTCAATTTTAGTAATTCCGAACACAATTGAATCTTTGATACAAGAAACCCACAAGTTGCAAATATGAACACTATTCTCTATAGTTAAAGTGAGAGCAACAATCGATCTTATAGTTTAAAATTTATAACAGATTTTAAGACCACATCTCAATTCAAAACATAATAGATATATGATTAATTATTCTTATATATCCAATATTTATTACATTCATAGTTGATGTAAAATTTCATCACACACTTCAACCAAACATGTTAGATAGAGGGAGTAGTATTTTTGTTCAAAAGTTCACATTTTAGGTGTTTTCTTTTAAATATTATTTCAGAAATGTAGGTGAGGGATCCCAAAAGAAGCTCGCTAAAAGAATTTTGATTCTCTTTTTTTTTTAACTTCATTTGTCATGTTAGATGAAATAGAGACCGATACAATTGTTTATTTAATTTTTTATTTGTGATAAAATTCATCAAAAAAAATTTCTCTATAAAAAAAAAAGCTTTGGGTATATATATAATTCATCAAAAAAAAAAAAAAAAGATGATTCAAATCTAATTTAAAATGATGCAGTCTTATAATCCAAATATACAAGCTTTGGGTATATATATAATTGACTGCACGGAAACAACTTGTGTGCTAAAAGTTAGGTTTGTACGGAAAGCTCTCCTTGGATAAAGCCCATCCCACAGTTGATGTTTGCAATACATTTTTCTTTTTCTTTTTTTGAGTAAAATTCGATTAACTCGGGAGCATCATTGGCTAGAGTTAAAAAATAATTAATTATCTGTGGTATTATAGGAAGTATTTAAGGAATTGATTATTTTTCTAATTCTTTTTAAAAAAATGTGTTTGACTTTTAAAATAAAATAATAAATCTTAACTAGTTTAAAATATCTAAAAAAACTGGTTTAAAATAAAAATCAGTTATTTTATCGTAACTGGAATTACAGCTGGTTTTTAATCAGTTTTAAACTAAAAATAGAGTGGTTATAAATGGATATGGAATGGTTTTTAAAAATACCAAACCATGCACGGTCTTAATTTTATATTTTTATGTTAGGTTTAGTTTGTAAACGAAAGTGAGAGAAAAAAAGGGTAAGAAAACAAAATGAAAAAATGAGAAGAAAGAAATATTAAATATTAAATTTTTTAGTTGTTTGGTTGATAAGAAAGTAAGAGAAAATAAATATCAAAACTTTTTTTTCCTTGATTGTACAAAAAGTAAAAGGAAAGAAATTGGGAGACATTCAAAATGGGAACTATTTTAAAATGTATAATATTATTCCCAAAAAGTAGAGGTAAAATTGTAAACAGAGAAAAGGAAGAAAATTCAACGGTGTCATTGAAAATTAAAAAATTTGTTTGGATTACTTGTTTTTAAAAATTATTTTGTAAAACTATTTTTAATATTATACTTTTTAAAATTAAAAAAGCAAAACAATTAAATGGTGTTTTACTTCTCAATTTTCAGTTTTTTAAATTTTTGAGTCAAAAATTATTTTAAAAATTTATATTATTAAATAGATTTTTTCTTTTTCTCATCTCTAAAATTATTTTTGAAAACAAATATCTTAAACAAATTTTCTCTTTAATTCTATTATTTAAAATAATTTTTAAAATCAAATTTATAATATAATTTTTAAAAATTAAAATACACAGGTGTTTGAGAAATTGCTAAATTGATTTTTTTGTTGTTTTATAAAGTGATATTTGTACCAGACCGTAATAGGGTGACATAAGATTAATCCGTTCGCGCGGATTTCCTTCTTTCCTAAGAAATCGTATTAACTAACGCGCTAACAAAACAAAACATATTTACCCTTTTAGCCCCCAACATTCTCCCCCAATTATTTTCTCTCTTCATCCCTTTCCATTTCCTCATTTTCTCACTCTCTATTACCCTATACTACTACTTTCCAGGAAAGTTCCAAATTTTCCTGGAAAATATTTTTCTCATTCAATTCGAACTCACTTATTTATATCTATCCATACTAACGAAAATAATCCATTTACATTTACTGCAAAATCCGTAAATAAACCCCAAAATAAATAAAAATCAAAATTCTGATTCCCGATTTTGCTTTTGAATACGTATTTTTCCTGATGGGGCAAGGGCAATCGAAAAGTGAGTTGCTCTATCAGCAAGTCAGTTATGGGAACTCCGATGGAATCAAAGCCCTTCACAGAGAAGGTGCAGGCCTTGAGGTAAATGGAACTCTCCCAAAATTTCCACCGATAATGATAATGATGATTATGGGTAGTGGTTAAGGGGTTGGATCCATTTGATTTTATTGTTGATTGTCATGATTTTATTGATATTTGATGCAGTGGATGGACAGAGAAGGAAAGACACCCTTGATTGTTGCTTGTACGAATCCTGAGCTTTATAATGTTGCTAAAACTTTGATAGAACTTGGTGCCAATGTCAATGCATACCGCCCTGGTATTTATCTCATTTTATTTTGTTATGTTTTCTGATTCCATTAATTATCTTATTAGGAAAAAATAATGCTGACTGCTATGATTGAAATTAAATGATGATTATTTCTAAGAAACATGAATATTGTGGTAAATTGCCATTGATAAAAACTTGGCACTTTAAGTTAGCTAAGCCAAAAAGTTTATTGTTGTGAAGTAAAATAACGCTGTCTGGGAGCATGTGCCTGTACATTCCAAAGTTTATATGATTTCTTGTTTCTGCTTAATTTTTCTGGACAAGTATTGTAGTGGAAACTGAAAATGCAAACTTTCAACTACTATTTAGGACGTCATGCTGGGACTCCGTTGCATCATGCAGCTAAAAGGGGCCTTGAAAGTGTTGTTAAGTTACTTCTTTTGCATGGAGGTATGATCAAGTGTCTATGTATCAGCAATGATGTGACTATTTCCATTTGTTTGAATTTTAGAGACTCCTATAAATGTAATTTATATGGGTTTTATTTTGTTCAACTTTCCAGCCAATCCTTTGGTTTTGAATGATGATTGTCACACTGCTCTTGAGGTTGCAAGGGCTAAAGGAAACAGCAATGTAGTTCGTGCAATTGAGGTAGCATTTCAATTTTTTTAATGTAATATCATTGTGTTGATGTATGAAGTTGAATGGGCTGACTGTTTTATCTTTCTTCTGTTTATCTTGATAGCTAAGTACATAAGTTATTCAAATGATGAGTACTGTTTTGCAGAGTCATATATGCTTGTTCTCCGGTTGGTTGCGGGAGTTTCATGGACCTGGGTTTCTAGAAGTAGTGGCTCCTCAGTTGGTTTCAAGAAAAGTGTGGGTATCACGTGACATGTTGAAGCATCTCAGTTCATTTCTGCATTTTTTGTTTTATGGCTGATTGTTCTAGTTTTATTGCCAGATGATTGAGCTTGCATACTGACAACTAGACAAAATATTAAGATCTTTTATTAAAAAATATGTGATTATGTTCATTGGTGAATTTTCTTAACAGTTGGGTGGTAGTTTTACCGGTAGGCACCCGTATTCTCACCAGTCCTTACAAGTTGGAGCTTGCCGTATATTCTACTTTGCAGGTGCTCCATAATTAGTTAATCACCCTTTCACATATTTCACACACAATAAGAAGTTTATGTTCCATTTGCAGGAAGAAGTTTGAACTACTACCTTATGTTAATTTTCTACAATCTGGAAACTGTTAAACTATTACAGGGACATTGAAATGCTTGTAATTACTAGTTTTTATATACACTTAAAACTAACCTATAAGAAATTAAGAATTGAGTTGGGGCATTTTATTTTTCTAGACATTATTCCCCTATCTTAATCTGTATTTACATGTCATCTCAAAGCACATAATTAAATGAGCAGGATGCACGACCACGCACAATTGTTGCTTTGTGGAAGGCCAATTTAGAAGAACCAAAGCTTCGCCAATCTGATCCATCAGTGACAATCAGTGATAAGACTACTAGTAATCTCCTATCCTTAGTTCTTTTTCTTTTCATGTGTCTCTTAATTTTTCTTTTTTGGCCGTCCATGCCTTGTCACAATCACTTTTTGGTATTTATGTCTTATATCACTAGAAAGTGGTAGATATATTTGTGTATATTTAAGAGAAAAATTTATGGAATAAGAGTAGAGAAAGATAAGAGAATTTGAATAAAATACTGGGGTATGTGTATCTAAAACCTCAAATTATATTTTTCGTGTTTTAGATTTATTACTAGTATAACCATAGATTGGTGTTAGATACACCACCACACTTAATTGATTACACATCACACCTATCCTGTAAAATATCCATAATACCCTTATTTTAATAACTTAATTCTTCTATTCTCCTCCTTTGTAAAAAAATGAAAATAAGAAATACGGTTTCTTTCTCACTTCTTACAGAAACCCTTCTTCTTCCTCCATAACTCCTTTGGAATATTGAAGTTAGTGTCCAGATATAAGCTGCGTGTTTTGAGGCCCAAATCATGTGCAAATCCAGACTTTAAAAATTAAAACTCGCTGGTATAATCTGTAGTACATTGGCATTTGTTAGTTTACTTGAAATAGTGCAAGTTTGCTAGAAAAATGAGTTTATATGTGATTAAGTCTGTTTTGATCCTGGGATCATAAACTCATTAAAGACTTAACTCTAGAGTTTGACAACCATGGTTTTCCATACAGGAAATACTTCCTTCTTGAACTGACTTTGAATCTGTTGAATTTTGTTGCCCCTGTTCAGAAACACGCCTTAGATTTGGGCCTGCAAGTGAGAATGATAGGCAACAACTTACATGGTTTTCTAATGCTTGCAAAGGAATTCCACAGGTTTGCCACATGCCATATGATATACTGATATTGTTCTGTCTGTAAATTTTTATTTACATAAAGTGTAACTTTAGAATCTTTCTTCTGTATTTTATTTGAGAGTTTCTATTTGGATTGGAATATTGTGCTTATTAACCGTACATGACTACATGCAACTAATAGGTTGATTCATACGGAGTACCTTTCTTTTAAAGAATTAATTTATTAAGATGAAGAGAAGAAATGACAACAAATTTGGAATCTAAGAAATCCTCTTCCCCATAGAGCAAAAACCAAAATATCAATGGTTCTATTAAGAGTCCCACATTGGATGAGATATGACCTAAATATGTTTATAAACAGGAGTCATCTCTCACCTTACAAACCGGTTTTGTAAAGGTTGAGTTAAGTCAACACCAAATTTTAAGATGGTATCAAAGTTTATTTAAGATCCGTTAGACCACCTACTCTAAAAATACTTCTATGAGGCCACTCGGACCACGCTCCATATGTCAAGTTCATGGCATGAGAGGGGTGTATTAAGAGTCCCACATTGAATGAGATATGGCTTGAAAATGTGTTTATAAATGGGAGACAACCCTTACCTTTCAAGTCGTCTTGTAGGAGTTAAGTTAGGCTCAAAGCTGACAAATCACTCAATATATTTGTTAGGGAAAATCCCTTAAAATGTCCAAGGGTGCGTATGTTTGAGAATTGCAAAACATATTCATGGGAATATGAGGCTGGAAATAAATGTACCCATGTTTGTTATAAAGGAATAAGAACAAATTATACCCTGAAGTTTTTTTTTCCCATGAAGGCAGGATTTTTATTCTCAAGCTAGGATGGTGGGAAACTTATTCCCATGTAGACAGGAATAAGTTTTAAAATAACTTCTACGGCAAGTGCATGAGTATTTCTTTAATTAGGAATTTCAAAACAATTATTCCCAGGAATTTAAATTATTATCCAAACACATTTCTTAAATTTTCCTTGGAAAAAGATTCCCATCATTATAATCCTAGGAATGCTATCCTGAGAACAAATTTTGAAACCATGAAACAAACACACTCCAAGTTCTTTAGACCAAATAGAAACTAAGCATCTAATCTTATCCCATATCAGCTGTTGTCCCAAAGAAAACTCCTTAAATGTTTAAGTTACACTCGACCATATGCACCAAAATGTTGCATGGATTGCACATTGCCACAAAAACTTACACTATTTACTTCTACCAAAGTCCAAAACAATTAAAACTAATCATAAAAAATTGATACAGGGATCCATGAAAAACTTTAGAGCAAACAAATAAGAACAACTTGGATTTAAATGATCTGTCAACTCATTAGACATGATTACAAAGGAAATTATGTAACACAGACCAATTAAAGGACCTGACTTTAAGGGGAACTTTGGAATTGTAAAGGGGTTTTACCTAGATAGAAATTAGCTTAAAGATCAACGAACAAGTAAGAAATTGGAAAAAAGATTTTGCTCAAAAACAGCCCAGAAGTTTCAAAAATTGATTGTATGAAATGATACAAAGTTTTCAATCATATGCTGCTGAATTTTTGGTTCAAGGACAATTTGTAAATTAGCAATTAGCCTAGTTTCTCACTGTGGTTTTGTCATGAAAGTAGGAGAGTAATTTGCGTTTTCTCAAAAAAATTATTTCTTCGTTTTTAATTATTTAAACCTATCAGGAAATTGGAAATATTTTCTTTATCTTGAAAAATTCTTGAGTGGCAAATTAAAATCCTGCGATTTGCTCTAGCATTATGTTTGCAGCATTTGGTGTTCAACAAATATACTCAAAATGGAGGGATCTTTTCTTCCGTAAAAAACCAGTATTTGATTTGCTTCATTACATCTACTAAATCAGTGCAGTTTTAATGCAATTAACCATGGAAGATTTCTCAATCTCACGTTTTCTAGAATACCAATAAATGGTGCAAACATTCTAATATCCTTCCCATCAGAATGTTAGTTTAGTTATTCTTTCCTCGGGCATTTGACCTTGATTTCAATACCTATTTAAAAATCTTCAAAGCATATATTACACCCTTTCTATTTTCTTTATTTCCTTTATCTTCTCGAAGTATTTTTGTTTATCCAATTTCTAATTGTTTATTTTCAAAACGATCACTAAAAAAGTTATTATGTCCAATCTCATATTGTCTCATTTGCAATATTAATTCGTATTATTTCTTTTTATATATCATTGAAGCATTAATTACTTTTCACCATTAATATACCCTTATTTATTGTATCTCAACTCATCTAACTACTATTAATAAAGATATTTTAGTAAATTAAATTCATTTTACCATTGAAATCAACATAACTAATCATTTTCTTAAGAATCGTGCACAACTCAAATGCGACATTTATAATTAGATGGAAGGAGTGTAATATTTTATTTTCTTTTCGCTTTAGTCATTTGCAACACAGAAGATTCTTAATAAGATTTCCAGATGATAAACATTTGATGCATAACCTACTTTCTCACTGCATGATGCTCTAATCTTTCGATTCTCCAGGTAAATCCAACATTTTTGCATAATAATGTGGCTACAGTTCCACCAACAGCACCACCTGCTGCCGAAGACCCCGAGTTGGCTATGGCTATCCATGCATCTATTCAGCATGCCATGCAGGAGAGGCTAAGCTTTCCTGTTACCCAGCAAAACTCTGAATCAAGCTCTTCCATCAGTGGATTGAATGCAGTGCAAGGTTTTCTTGGTACACCAAATCCAAATACAAATGATAGTGAATCTGTACATGAAGCTGTTCCAGGTGGCAATACTCAACATGTCTCGGACAATGACAATGTCTCTGCTGACCATATTGCCAGTGGTCTGGATTTCAATCCATCAGCTCCTCCAGTTGCTGACCAGGTTCCATTAGATGGCCCCATTCATTATCCGTCAATTGATTTGAGCCCTGTTGATGTATCATCTCCAGTAGTTGAGAAACTACCTAATGAAGAAGGAAAAACTGCTGGTGGAAGTGGTTCAACATGTGTGATATGTTTAGATGCTCCAGCAGAAGGGGCGTGCATACCGTGTGGCCATGTTGCCGGATGTATGTCTTGCTTGAATGAGGTTAAAACAAAGAAATGGGGTTGCCCGGTTTGTCGAGCTAAGATAGACCAGATCATAAAGCTATATCATGTTTGAGAGTTGAAATAGTATCAAGAAACTTGCGTTGCTCTTGCCTGTTATAAAAGTAGCAGTATACCTTTATCATGAAATGCATATTTCAGTTAAAATCTGTTTAAAGTAAGGAAATGACAAACAGAAAAATGTCTATACTAGAAGTATCCACATCCAACATGGGACTTCTGTGAAAATTTAATTTCATATGCTTCTTTCTATGTACTGGTTGGTTCATATTATCAATTGTGGAAGTGAATTGTGAAACTACTGTAAGTAATAGGTCTTGATTACACTAAGATTTTACCCAATTTTGTTTTATTATTTAATAGGCTAAGAGTGAAAATAAGTGGCCCTGGGATCTGTATTAAAACACATTAAATTTATGTACACTATTTTGATTTGCCTTGCTATCTTGTATTAAATTGCAAATAGTTTCATGTAGCTCTTCTGCTGCCTGAATTTTATGACAACTATTTAAACATACTAGTATATTTACTATGAGCTGCATCGAATTCATGTGTATTTCTTATAATTACTAATTATGTATTAACAACATAAATGATTTTTGCATATAAATTCAGTCATTAGAGCTTCCATTTAGCAATGGCAATGGGTAGGGTATGGGTAGGGTACTATAGTACCGTGCCCGTATCCGCAGTTTAAAAAAATACTCGTACCTGTGCCCGTACCCTCGTGGGTATCAACTTTAATACCCGTACCCTTGCCCTCTGGGTACTTAAGTGCCCGTACCCATTACCCGCACTTTAACAAAAATATATCGATAAATAATTTGTGATTAAATTTAAAAAAATTTTCAAATATTTTAAATCCAAATCATAAATATTACAAACCAAAATATTGTCTAATTCAAAACTTCCAAAATATATCATGATCCAACATTAGTATATTACTACAATATATCAAAATATCAAAAATAATGTTTTCTAAAAGAATATTTTATGAAGTTGCAAGTCTTCTCCGAGATATGTAAAAAAATTGATATGTGTATTATATTAGTTATTTATAATTATAAAGTCATGATTAATAATATAAAAAAAAATCTTAAATATAAAATCACAATTATTTACTTCTTCATCAGAATCAAATATGTGTATAGGGACTAAAATTTATTTTTCAAATTTTTTTAATTATTAAAATTATACTTTTTTTTATTAAGGGCTCAATTTTTAAGATTAGAACAAGATCTCCAAAATCTATTACTATTTACAAACATATTTTCGTGATGATTTACTTATATATTTATTTTTCATGAGGATCCGAAAATTATGAAATGAATTACCTAAATCCGTTGATTTGTTTGTAATAAAAAGGAGAGGTAGAGAGACATGAGATTGAGATAGTAGAGAGTGAGAGAAATAGTAGTTAGAGATTGGAAGGAGAGATAGAGATGCATAAGATAGTAGAGAGATATATGTATATTTAGAAAAATTATGTATTTAAAAAATATTTTTTCAAACAAACATGTTTTCTTGAAAATCATTTTTATGTCTTTTATGATAATTTTTTAGTTTAAAAAAATTATTTTTATAAAATTGTATACAAACATGTTAAAAATTATTGTACAAAAAAAATCATTTTTATAATAGTAAACAAACGGGAGTTAAAAAATCATAATTTAAAAAAGGCTAAATAGCACCCGTGATCCCTTAACTTAATTTCAGTTAACGTTTTAGTCCTTTATCTTTTTTTTTTCGATTTGGTCCTTTATTTTAATTTTAAGTGACAATTTGATTTTTTATGTTTTAAAATATCAACAACGTTATCCTTTTTTTTTTACAAAAATTCAAAAAATTCAAAAAATTCATCAAAATTTTCAACCAAAATCAATAAAATTATTTATATTCTTCAATATAATACAAATTTCATCAAATTCGAAATTTAAATCTTCAAATAAACTCATATTTCCATTTTTAACAACATCAAATAAAGAATGAAATTTAATGAAATTTTTGTATGAGTTTACTTGAAAATTTGAGTTACGAATTTGATGAAATTTGTATTATATTAAAGAATATAATTAATTTTATGGGTTTTGGTTGAAAATTTTGATGAGTTTTTTGAATTTTTGTAAAAAAAAAAGATAATATTGTTGACATTTTAAAACATAAAAGATCAAATTGTCACTTACCAAATCGGGAAGAAAAAAAAGATAAATGACTAAAACGTTATTTGAAATTAAGTTAAGAGACCACGGGTGCTATTTAGCCTTAAAAATCTCTAAAAAATAATCTCTAAATTATTTAAAACAAAAATCATTTTTATTTAAGCTAAAACAAACTTACATACTAATAATAATAATAATAACAATAATAATAATATATGTGCGGGGCGGGGCGGGGTGGGTACTATAGTACCCGTACCCGCACCCATACGCGTTCAATTTTGCGGGTAATTATCCGTCCCCATACTTATACCCATTATGCGGGTTTTTACCCTACCCATTATGGGTTTTTTTTGCGGGTACCCACTAAGTCTGGGTCTAATTGCCATCCCTACTTCCATTATTCATGTACTCAGACTTGGTAGCCGTGCTACGTGCATGCTCCCCGGAGACTATGTTTGGAGGCCATGTGCTACCTAGCATTTCATCCTTTATGAATCAAATGCTCTAGGTTGAAGTATTTTCTCTTCTCTTTTTCTCAAAAATCTCACAATTTCATCCGTTTATTCCATAATTACCTCACGGTTGAAATGATTTTGGTGATTTACTTTTAGGCTATCTGCTCTATCGCAAGAGAGGTTTTAAGCCTTCCTTGTTTGATCTAAGAAGCGTCTCCTTCGGCCTGATTTGGTTAGTGCAATGAGTGTGTACTTCCAAAAGCACGGCAATGCTCAAGTCAGTATATAACTTTTGGGTCAAGAAAATGGAGAACATAAAGCATCTCTTAGCATGGTCATACAACTGTTTTTTCCTCTATACTCCCCTTGTCTCCACTCTTTTAAAATTTACCTCTTCCCCACAAATAGAAATAACATAGTATTTTCCCCTTATTAGTAAACATAAATTATATTTATCGGTTTATTTTAATTGTGAGTATCATTAGAATATTAATATTCATCTTTTTATTCGTATAAAACCTCTAAATTTCAGGAGAAATAGCTCTTTGAGACAACTGTATGTGTTTGCAAAATATTTTAAAAAAATTCTAAAGACTCAAAATATATATATATATATATATATATATATAGGGACAATCACTAGATAGGGTTTCCAACACTTAAACCTAGCAAAGTGTCTGCTGATTTGCATTCAGAATAGAACCTCTACCTCTGGCCTAGATTTGAGCAGCTCATGCTTTAGTGGTAGAATTCAACTAGTGTGATGCAACAAGCCTTTCACCTTGTGAATTTTGAAGATGTTTATGTTAGATTTCCAATACCTTTAAGAAATGTTAGGTTTCGAATAAGACCAAGAAAATCAATCTCATTTGAATTAGTGTATCTCAATATATGTCTTTTAATGCAATTGCGTGGTGCTGAAAATTTTTATTTTGATCACAAACTCTCATCAAATTGAGCTATATTATTGGCCCTTTAACACCTACAATAAAAACAAGTTAGTATGGGTCTGTTTTAAAACCTACAATAAAAACATCTTAGTATGGATCTGTTTGAAACACTTTATTTTAGTTTTTAAAAATTTGATTTTAAAAATTATTTTAAAGAATAGAATTAAAGAAAAAATTTGTTTGAGATACTTGTTTTAAAAACAGTTTTATAGATGAGAAAACCTATTTGGTAATCTAAATTTTTAAAATAATTTTTTACTAGAAAATTTAAAAAATTGATAAGTAAAATATCATTTATCTGTTTTATTTTTTTAGTTTTAAAAAGTATAATATTAAAAATAGTTTTACAAAACAGTTTTTGAAAACAAGTAATTCAAACAAATTTTTTAATTTTTAAATTTTTAAAAACTAAATAGAGTTAAGGAGAATCAATCAAGTCCTATCTTCTCCATTTTCAATTTCTAATTTTTTTCTTCCATTATTATAGTTTTAGACACATAAGGATAATAATATGACATTTGACGTGGCTAACTATTTTTTATACAATTCAAAATACTTCAAAACTATAATAATAGAGAGACTAAATTGAGAGAAATTGGAGGACATCTTAACTCAATAAAAAAATACATAGATAAATGAAATTAAAACACATAAAAATAATAAAATTGTAACCAAAACGTAACAAATTTATAAAATTCGTTCGCTTAGATTATTTCTCAAATATTATTATTTTTTAGACTAAACAATGCTAAAAATTCACTTAAAAATTTATAAAAGTAGATATTTAAAGGATTAGATTGGTTATAAATATGAGCGTGACTTATAAATTAAAAAGTTGACTCTTAAAAAACCAAATTATTATGCTAATTTTAGTTTGTCTGTCCACAGACATGTTACAATTCGAAGTGACATCTCCGACGGATACAACTCTTATATTTATAAGTCTTTAATTTTTATATACTAATTTAACATCTCATTTTTTTTCTTTTTATTTCTATTATATTTCTCATACCATCTTTTTTATTTGTTTAAATAATTAATCCCAATAATTAATAATCTTAATCAAATAAGGGTGAAAATAACAATCAGGTTATTAAATAAAATGGTTAAATAAGGTTTTTATCTTCTATAAAATTTTATTTTTAGTTCTTACAAAAAAATATTTTTTTTTTCCTACAAATTATTCTACAAGATGTTTTAGTCTTTGATTTAACGAAATATCCTTTAACTTTTAAATTTTTGAATGATATTTGGCAAATATGTTTAGAACATTATTAAAAATTCATCTCACAAATTTAGAATTTTTTAGCTTGAGATTAATTAAATATGAATTTCTTAAATATCATATATTCAAAATAAAAGTTCTTAAAATAAGAACTTAAAAATTGAATTTTGAACTTATTTTTTGTGGAAGAACTTTTTATAGTGTTGTAAACATATATATGAAAAAAAATCATTCAAAAATATATGTTGATATTTCAATAAAGACTAAAAATACATGCATAGTAATTTTACAGCAACTAAAAAATGTAATTTTTTTTACAGAGACTACAAACGAAATTTTAAAACTTTATAAGATTAAAAACTTATGTAATTCATGCTAGACGCTAGTTTTAATTTGTACATGGAGAAAGAATAAATTGATTTAAGCTAAGAGAAATGTTAAAATAATATATTAAAATTTATGTAATTCATGCTTTAGAATCGTAAAAAATATAATTTTTTACTTAAAAATTATTTTTAGTTTTTTTAACAAATACCTATGTTACACTTATGATCATCATTCTTTATCATATATACAAAAGAGACGAATCCATTAATATATTGATTTTGTTGCTGTCATATATAAATCAGTAGTTATTCGTTCCAATGAGTAGAGGAATCCTAAGTTTGCAGGAGTTGCATGAAGATGGCCCCCCTCGGAGGAGTCTCAAAAGAAAGAAAAAAACTACTAATTAAAACAACACCAATAAATATATATATGCTCTTTTTAACATGCATTATTGAACTTATTTTTTTATAATAGTGAATTTCATTTTTAAAATAGTAGAATCTATGTGGGTCACATAAAATATTACTTTACACTATTCCACCAGTATATATTTTACAGAATGTAATTTTTGAGAGATCCAAATCATTGTCAGCAAACTCAAATTATAGATAACAAATATATCGAAAGTTAGGTATTGTTATCAATTAGGATAGTTCTGAGCTAATTTCTCTTTTTCTTCTTTCAAACTTTTGTATAGTCAATTTTGTTTATTAGGAATGAAATGGGATATTGACTTCTTAGGTCTTACAATTTATAGTAGATCGATGGTTAAACTGATGAATGATCCATTTGCAGTGAATGATTTTGATAAAATATTAATCATTATAAATCTGCAAAAACAAATGATATCTAGGGATTAACACTTCTTATTAAAAGTTCACAAACCCTACAGTGTAAGCAACTATATATGGGTTATATTCCCCTCAGACAAGAAAGGGCAAATAAGCCATTTCACAAAAGGTGTTGTCAATCAACAAAAGAGAGAGAAGATGCCAAAAAAAAAAAAAACCATCTTATTTACCCCATTAACTTTATCTGTCTGCATCAATCATCTCTCTCACTGTCACTACATTTTTCAACCTATTTCCATTTCCACAAAAAACCCTAAACTCTAAACAACTGCTCCTTTCTCAATTAAGTTTAGCCCCCTCTCCTCTTTCATAGGTCAAACCAACACATTTTTTCTATATAAAAAGAAAACACTGCCAATTCCTAAATATAGGTTTTTTATTTTAAAAAAAAAAACTAACATAACATAACATTCACCATGCATCATGACTCCTACTTGTTGTATACACTTTGAAGTATTCTAGGAGTTATCAAAAAACCAAAAGAATTCAAAGGTGTTGCCTTGTAGGAAAATAGTCTTCACTATCTCTCTAACTGTTCTTTTACCCTCCAATTCCTGTTATGTTATCCTTCTATCACTCACTCTCTCTCTCTCACCTAAAAACCTGATCATAAAAATAAATAAAAATAAAAAGCCATTTTTCTTTGCATCTTTAGATCTAATTTTATTTCTGATGAAAATGAATTCCCTTGAAGAATTGAACTCTTCAATACCAAACAAAGAAACAAAAAACATCATCAACTTCACAACAACAAGAACTGAAGAAGAAAAAAAGATGACAAATTTCACATCTATAACATCATCATCATCTTCTTCTTGTTCAACAGTAGCAACATCATCATCATCATCACAACAACCATCAACACTAAGTCGTTACGAGAATCAAAAAAGAAGAGACTGGAACACGTTTGGACAATACCTAAGAAACCACAGACCACCATTATCACTGTCAAGATGCAGTGGAGCACATGTTCTTGAATTTTTAAGGTACTTAGACCAGTTTGGGAAAACAAAGGTTCACTCACAGATTTGTCCATATTTTGGACATCCAAATCCTCCAGCACCATGTCCATGTCCATTAAGACAAGCTTGGGGAAGTCTTGATGCGTTGATTGGGAGACTAAGGGCTGCTTTTGAAGAGAATGGTGGAAAAGCTGAAGATAACCCTTTTGGTGCTCGTGCTGTTAGATTGTTTCTTCGTGATGTTAGAGATTCACAATCTAAAGCTAGAGGTATTAGTTATGAGAAAAAGAAGCGTAAAAGACCTCCACCACAACCTTCAAATGCATAGTAAGCATCTCTAACTATATATTTCATTCTTTCATTTTATTCAACTATTATTATTAATTCAAATATTTATATATTTAATATTATTTCAAATTATTAACCAAAAATCAAAACAAAAAAAGTTTAAAAGACTAAAAGAGAATTATTTTTTTATAAAAACTAAAAATTTATTTATAATCCACATTATTATTATTATGATGATGTAATCTTTTGTATACTATTAAATAATTAATTGAGAAGATTAATTGTTGAATAACTTCATTCTTCGTTATAGATGATTACAAATGAGAGAATATATAGATATGATGAATATCTCCAAATTTTCAATATCCTTCAAGAAATTCAACTATTAATATCAAAGATAAAAGTAACTTATAATTAACCAATGAGTGATGGGATAGATAGATTTCAAGCACATGATTTGGTGGGAATTTTGCAATACTTTAGATGGATAGATTTATTCGTCTATGAGGTTGGGTTCAAACTTTTGTTTTGATGTGAGAGTTGAAGTAACCTTTGTATTTTCATTAATACTAATTTTGCTTGTAAATGAACGATAAAGAGAAAATGTTATCAACTAACTATATTATCCAATATTCTATGAAATGCGACCCCAACTCAAAATATAATTGACACTATATATGTAAATATTTATAATAATTTAAAAAAATAAAAATAATTTATATAATGATGTGTGTCAATATTGTATCAATGTCCAACATGCATTGATATATATAAAACACTATATACACCTTTCAATCTAAAAAGAGTTGGGAGATTGTATTATTTATTTACCCTAATATGTAGCATAATAAAATATGTTGGGATGGGATTAACTGTGAATTTGACTAAATCATAATATCACTATAATTTTAGTAAAATTTATATTGTGATTTCGAGAAATTCAATGTAATTTCAGATATACAATGTTGTAACACTGATTAAGCTTAAATTATGTATTATTTTATTCTTTTTCATTTTTTACTTGTATATGTGCTAATTATATGCAGATGTTGTGATTTGTGACTAAATCAATGCAATGTTGGGGATGGATACCATAATTGGAATTGGATTAACCAAAACAGATCAGAAGTATATTGGCAGAAGCAGGAGGCAGTAATAGTTGAGTAATATTTTAAGCATTAAAAATTCTGACAAATCAAATGTCTCTGTTCTATGACACTGCTCAACTTGTAATAAAATGTATCTACCTTAATTAAGATGTTACATGATGAGAGAATAATGGATTCCAATATCATGCATGTAACCTTGGATGAGGTAAGGTACAGTTTGATGCTTATGGCTTATATTATATTTATGTCTTAATATATATGTCATAAGCTTATGAGATTTGTTGGTTCATGATTTCAGTCTTTAATTAGTTATAACATATGTCAACTAGAATTTCAACTTTTTTTTTATTTTGTTGCAAAAATTGAATTTATACATATGTCTCTTTGCATATTTGAAATTACAATAAATTTGAATGAAAATTAAAATCACATCGTAATTTTGTAAATGTAGTTTTTTTCTAATTAAATTACGACACAACATAATTTTACCAAATTAATATTTATCAATCAAAACATGCACCATGGGACTTTTTTTTTTCTTCCGGAAACCATGAGCACAAATGTTGTGTGAAATAATGTATCGTATATCTAACGTATATTTTAAAAATTATTTGCTTTTTTCGAAAGAAAAAAATCATTAGAACTATTGAAGTCATTGTTTTTTTAATCAGACAAGATTAATAATTAATTATTATATTAGTATTTTTATTCTTCACTTAGCTCTATTCGGTTGAATTATTCACCCACTCCATATTGAAGTCACATGTTATAAAAGATATCTAATTATTGATTAATATATATGTGTATCTTTGTACACTTTATTTTTGGAGCTAATTTTTAAAAATAAAATGAAAACTAATTTAATAGTGATGTCTACTATTTCAAATATAAAAAAAAAGTAGAACCAAAGAAAATTAATATATCTACTTTAAGAAAATTGATGGATTGAATTTAATTAAACCTTAGATTAAATAGACAACTTTCATTAATTAGTTTATTTATTTATAAGCGAACTATTATTATAAAGGAGTACAAGGATTATTTCAATCCTTACATCGAAAAATAGAGTCCAAATCAAACATTATAGTTGAAAATATTTACCCTTCCGCAAAGTTTTCACCTTATATGTGCTAATTATATACCCTAATTAGAATTGGATTAACCTAAATAGAAGCAGGAGGGAGCAGTAGTTGAGTAATTTTTTAAGCTTATGACAAATAACACTGCTCATATTGTGATAAAATGAGTTTAATGAATTTAATTTATATATACTGTGAGTACAAATAATTTTTATATTGTTAATCAATTAATAATATTTGAATTTTATCATAATTATTTATAAAATTATTTATATAATTGATCATAATTATCCGACTATATAAATATTTTTATGTCTTAATCTTATGAGATTTGTTGGTTCATGATAAGATTTCTGTCTTTGATTTGTTATTACATATGTGAACTAGAATTTCATCTTTATTGTATTCACTAGCTAATTTTTTATTTTGTTGTAAAAATCGAGTTTATACCTACATAGTTCTATATGTTTTGAATTACAATGAGTTACACAAAAAGTTGCTCGCATTGTAGTTTTGTTAAAATTTTAAAATGGAGTTTTTTTAATCAAAATTACTATGATAGAACACAATTTTACAAAATTAATATTTATCGATCAAAACATCTTGCGGTTTTTTTAGATAACCTCTTTTTGAAGGAAAAACATCTTTTTGAAGGAAAAACATATCAATATATCCCATTTTTTAAATTAAATACCAATACACTCTACTTTCAAACATTAATAGGGAGTATTTTTCGTGAAAATAAACAAAGACACAGTCATTCCAAATTTCGACTGAGTTTATTTTTTAATGTATTTTTTATTTTCTTTTACAAAATCGTCTTTTGCAGTTGACTTTGTACTACTTTTTTTTCTGTTTATTATAAAACATAAAAAGGTAAATATAATAAAACAATAATTAATAATAATATAAACTCATTAAAATTATTAAAAATACATAAAATTACAATAAAAAATTACATAAATTGAGTTGAATTACTAGAAATATTCAAATAATCTTTCTTAGTGTGACTCATTATTTGATATAATTTACATTTTCATGATATTATATTTTTAACGTCAATTTCAACTTTAAGATGATACTAACTTTATATGAAAGTGAAATATTGCGTCACAATCATAAAATGCATATCCTTAAAAATGTCATTCAAATAATATATAAATATTAGAGATACTGAAATATATAGATGTTAGAGATAATGTATCAAGATAACGAGGATTATGTTGAATAACAAGTCATACTTAAAAATATTGTTTAAATATTATTGGTAAATTTTTTCAACCTACAATATTTTATTTTTGTATTTTATCTAATAATTTTAATGTTTTTTTTTTTAGGTATTTTTTGAATAAAAAAATAGAAGTACGAAATTCCTTTTTACAGGTGACTTCTTATAAAGTTTTGTTATAAAAACATACAAAAATAAAATATGATTTTGTGCAAGGTAGTAGATTCTTAAGGCGATCTCTTACTAATATCTAAAACTAGAGAATATTAATATTTAATTTTGAAAGTAGAGTATATCAATAATATTTTTTTAAAATTGAGTTATTTAAAAAAAATCCGCATCTTGCACCACGAGCACATGTGTGAATTATGAATGCATCCATAGTATTTTAAAATTAATTTGCTTTTTTAAGAAAAATTTAAAATCGTTAGTACTATTAAATTATATTGGAGTCACATGTCACAAAAAATTTCTAATTATTTAATGTACAGTAATTAGTGAATGTACGCGTGTCTTTGTACAAATTTAAAGCTAACTTTTCAAAATGAGATATAATTTAATAGTGATATCTTTACCTTTATTTTAAATATAAATAAAAATAACTGAATTTCAACAAGAAAATTTTTAGCAGAGCAAGTATGCAAATTCAGTACTAAGAATCTAATTAAAAGTTACAGATTAAAGGATATATACTTCAATTTACCATATCATATTCTAAAGTTTTTAAACAAAAGAGCGCATGTAATTATTTATTGTGTTGGTGATTTGTGATTGTAAAACAATTTATAAGACTTCAAAAATCTTGATCAAATTTAAAATAATAGATAACTGTTACTTATATATGTACACTTTTACTTTCCTTAAATCATTGTGAATAATATGGGTAGGATTATGACACTATCCTCAATTATAATAGTTGAATTCAGGGAGAAGCTCTTGTGGTAGCTTATCCCTCTTGATGTTCTGTTAAGTTCAGTGATTTCGTGTAGTTTACTTTAGTTAGTAATAATAGAAGTTATAGGTATATAGACTAGACACTGATGATTTGATATGATGCTTCAAACCGTCACATAGTTATGCATTGAAGTTTGCGCCGTAATACTGCTGGTATTGGTATTGGTATTGGTGGTGTGGTGCTATTCTTTTTCTTTTGGTCAAATTAAGCCTCAAACTAGGTGCTGCTGCCAATACTGCACATATTTTATTCGTCCATACTTTCAGATTTTCACATGCATATTCAAAAATATAATAATTAAAATAAATAAATAAATTATTTTATTACACTATTTATTTTAATTATGAGTAAATTTTTTATTATTTTTAATATAAAGTAAATTTAATTATAATTTTAGTCCCTCTATTTTTATTAATTCACGAAATTGGTCTTTATATTTTAAAAGTTGATAATTTTGGTCATTCCTATGAATTTTTAATTAAAAAATAATGACGTGAGATTCTTTAAATAACGTGGCATATGATACGATGATGTAAAATTATTAACACTCATTAAATTGGAATAAAATACCGTAAAAACTTAGCTTTCAACTTCTGAAATTTTTCATTTTTTTAATTTAATTAGTGACATACAAATAATTAATGTATCTACATGGTTATATTGAAGTAGCAATGTCGATTTACAAGAAAATGGGGTTTAAATTGTAAATTCGCCCTTTTAAAATTCCTGTTAAAAACTTAACAAAATAACTCAAGATTGATCTTGGTTGTGAAAATAGAAAACAAATAACGTTCTTGGTTTTCACCAGAAAACAGAGAACGTTCTTGGTTAGTTAAAATCAACAGTTCAGTTTATCTATTTAACTTGATAATTAAAAGACTGAAAGTAAATAGAGATAAGGGAAGAGAAATCATACACGAATATATCTTGGTTCACCCAACCCGAGCTATGTCCAGTCCTCACAACAATGAGACTTTCACTAAGTGCTAAAATAGAGATCAATCTTGGTTTTACACGCCCTGTTTCAGATCAACTTTGATCTATTACAATAACAAATCCTTTCCACCCAGAAAGGAGTTCAATCAAATCACCTATCAATCTTTAGATAGGATTTTACAGTTCACCTTTTAATCATAAAAGAATTTCCAACAAGCTTACTTAAAACTATACTTCACACTATAGCCTTGAGTTTACAATGATATGATTTAAAGTGTTTTGTCAGAATCTGAGAAGGCTCAACACATGTTTGAGTTCTGATTCTTTGACAAAGAAATACACGTGAATAATTATAGGAATTGAATAGGAAAAATCAGAACTGACTCAATGTATGTAAGTGAGATAACTTCAAGTATGATTGAAGTGAGTAATGAATTGCTTAGTACTTGAAGCTCTGATTTTGGACAGAATCTGAGTATGTCAACTCTTGTTTGATTTATGATTCTTTGACAAAAGAATTCAGTAGAATGATTCTGATATGAAGAAGAAGAACAAAACTGAATCTTTTGTTTGTGATTGAGAAGCTTTCAAGTATGTAAGTGATGTATTGATTTGAACTTGAAGCTCTTCAATCTGATTATGAATGATGAAAAAAATTGCTTTCGTGAGTGCTTGTTGTTGCTTATATCTTGAGTTCTCTTTTATAGATTCAAAAAGTACTTTTGACAGCTCATTTGCCCATTGGGAATAGCTAGCTGTCCTTTGTCAGTGATTAGGTGAGAGCAGTGTTGGAACCAAGTTAGTTCTAAGTACTTAGGATTTCGATGCTTACAAATGTACTCAATGTAAACTTATTTTGTGCTTTGAATTATTAAGTTAAATGCCCCAGAAACTGAAGGAAACAGAAGCAGAGATCAAAGGATTCCAGAAAAATGAATTATGGATTGACCAGAAGATATCCAAGAATGTCAAAAATATCACCAGAAGATATCTTTGCAGGCCCAGATCAGAATGAAGAAAAATCAGAAGGAAACATGGATCATATCAATGGAAAGCCTGCCAGAAGGAGAGTTGTTCCAGACAAACAGGAATCAAATATCAATTTTATTCCAGAAGTTATTCTAACCAGAAGATGGCCTGGCAGTGAAATATTAAACTGTCCAGACTTGTTCCAGACTCAACCAGAAGCTAAGTTTATGAGTCCAGAACAAGAGAATCAATCCAGATTTGACCCAGACAATAAGAGAGCATGATTCAGGGTATGAAACTAAGTCAAGACAAGAAGAAATGATTTCCAGAATGATCCAGACCTGATCTAAAATCAAAGGTAAAATGCCCAGACTGAAATATTTATTGTCCAGATTTAATTTCAATTTAATCCAGACCAAAGTCCAGAATTAGTCTAGATCAGAGGGAAGATTTCCAGATCAGTGGTTCAGAATTAATTATTTGGTCCAGTGATGGTCCAGATCAGAAAATCAGACCATGGCCCAGTGTTGGCCGAAATCAAAGGGACATAATGTATAGTCCAGCAAAGGCCAAATTCAGAGGATTATAGCATATTAGGTGCGCATCCAAGATGGCCGAAATCAGAAGATCAGAGGGTCAGAAAGTGTGGTCCAGGGAAGGCCGAAATCAGAGGATCACAGCATAACAATCAGTGTGGTCCAGATGTGGACTAGCGCATGAAGATCCAATGGTCCAGATTTAATCAGGAAATTTATACGGTGGAGAATTTAATTTATTTTGATCAAAGGATTAAAAAGATTTATTACAAAAATAAAGTGAGGTGTTGTGGAATTCAGGAGCTGTGGCGGGAAGGAACCAACAGATTTAATTGGCCAGTTATTTTGAAAGGAAATCTGAAGATATGTTTTTTATTTATATGAAGCCCAATTGGTCAAGTTATTTTTACAGAGAATCCAGCAAGATTCAGCTCGAATTTAAGCATTGGAAGAGGCCCAAATCTGCATCTATAAAAGGAGGCTCAAGGCAGAATACTTAGGAATCGAAAATCACAAAAAAGTCATACATTTCCAAAGCAACCACTCTCAAATTTTCATATAAGTCAATTGTGAGTTTCAGCTTTCAAGAAGCAAGTACTCAGTTATTTTCTTTCCACTGTGGCAAATCTAAGTTGTTGAAGTAGAGTCTACAATCTGAGGGAGTCAGTAGAGGTAGCAGGTTACTTGGCAATTAGATAGGGTTGTATCTAAGTTGTTGAAGTAGAGTCTACAAACTGAGGGATTCAGAAAGGGTAGCAAGGTATTTAGCAATTAGATTCATAGTGTTGTGAATTCTTCTGCAATCTGGGGTGTCAGATTGGCTGAAGAACAGGAGTTGTTTTTCCTCAAAGAAGTCTAGGATTGTTAGACTATTTGAGAAGACTGACTTGGAGGGTCAGTAGCAAGGTTGTAATTCAAGGTTGAATTAGTGAAATCCTTCAAGGCGAAGGGACTGGACGTAGCCTCGTTAACGGTGAACCAATATAAAATCTGTGAGTTTTTATTTTTATTTTTATCCGCTGCTAACTCTGTTTTAATTATACATCAAGTTTTGTTTTGAAAGTATTAAAACAGGAAAAGTATTCAAGTTAAGTCAAACACAATTCAACCCCCTTCTCGTGTTTGCACCTTCAATTGGTATCAGAGCTCGTTCTCAAGGCTGAGCACTTAACCGTGTTTGAGGAAAGGTCCAAGGGGCTCAATATGGCAGAAGAATTGGGAAACAACATCAACAGACCACCACTGTTTGATGGAGAAAGGTTTGAGTATTGGAAGGACAGAATGAGAAGCTTTGTCATATCTTAAGATCCTGAACTATGGAAGATGATAGTCAGAGGATACACTGCACCTACTGATCCAGAAGATCCAACTAAGAAACTGGATATGTTTGATATGAAACCAGATCAGATCAGATTACATAGACTTCATCACAAGTCCAGAACCATGATGGTCAGTGCAATCACATTCAAGGAATTTGATAGATGCACAAATAAAGAAACAGCAAAGAGTATATTTGATAGTCTGGTTCTGACCTATGAAGGAACCAAGCAGGTTCAACAAACAAAGGCTAACATATTGGTCAGAAAGTATGAGCTGCTCGAGATGGAAGAGGATGAAGACATTGACACAATGTTCTGTAGGTTCCAGACTTTGGTATCAGGACTGAAAGTATTAAACAAAAGCTATACCACTGAAGATCATGTCTGGAAAATTCTGAGAAGTCTTCCAAAAAGGTGGAGACCAAAGGTTACTGCAATTCAGGAAGCTAAGGATCTAAGTACCTTGAGGCTGGAAGATCTAATCAGCACACTTAGGTCTCATGAAATAGAACTGGAAGAAGATGAACCTAAGAAGAAGAAAAATCTGGCTCTGAAATCGAAACAAAAGAAAGCTGCAAAGGCAGAATCAGAGGATAGTGATAGTGACTGTGATGATATGGCATACTTAACCAAAAAGATGGTTAAGATCTGGGAAAACAGGAAGAAAAACTTCAGAAAGAAACATAACAGCAAGGATAAGGAAGAATCTGACAAAAAGAATATTGTTTGTTATGGATGCAATAAACCTGGACATATCAAGTCAGAATGTCGTAATCTGGAAAAAGGCAAACAGCATAAGAAAAGTTCCAGATACAGAAAGAAAGGTCTGATGGCTGCCTGGGATGTATCAGAATCAGAGGAAGAATCTTCTGATGAAGAAGAGGCAGAAACAGCAAAGATGGCTCACATCAGGTCTGCTTCTGGTCTTCATAAAAACATGAATTCCAGAGGGAAAACAGGCAGAAGGAAGAGTGATAGAAGCAATCACTAAGGCAAGTCTGGAAGCACATCAGAGGAAACAATTCTGTCTCTAATGGCTCATACAAATTCAAGTTCTGAATATTGCTCTGAAACAGAATTAGAAGATGAAGACAGTGAGGTATTTTCTGATCTTTCTAAACCTGAATTAATTGATACTTTAAAGGACTTGTTAAATGCAAATAATAAGATATCTTTAAAACTGAAAACTCTTAGGGAAGATTAGAAAAATCTAACCAAAGAGGTCTAAGTTTCAAAGAATCGAATTTCTGAGTATGCAACTGAAATAAAAGATTTGAAAACTGAAGTTGCAAGACTCAAGTCTGAAAACCAAACTCTGAAAGATAATAATTGTTCCAATTCTGAGACTGTTTGTAAATCTGATATGCATGAGCAATTTTTTCAAAACTTTATTTCAAATGGAATGGAAAAAAGTAAGTATGCATCTATGATTTATGGAAACAGCAACTCTAGTAAGAGAGGTCTTCGTTTTACAGAAACAAGTACTGAAAATAAAACTGCTTATTCTGATGTTTTATGTATTGTCTGTGCTAAGAAAGGTCACTCTGAATTATCTTGTCCAATGGTAAAATTTGAACAAGATCAGAGAGCTGTTAAAACTAACAAACCTGGACCCAATCAGTTATGGGTACCAAAAGAACAAATCGTTTATGTTGCAGATATTTTGAGCAACCAGAAGGAGACACCAACAATGGTGCCTGGACAATGGAGGCTGGCAACGCACAAGCAGAAGAAGGTTTATGTTCCAATATCTACCAAACAGAAGCCAAGTGACTCTGGTAGAAAAAGAACTGGTCAACACAATACCTATCAGAATCAGAACCAGTATCAGAGGAACAGGAACTGGAACCAGAACCAACACTGGAACCAGTACCAGAAGCACAGAAACTGGAACCAGAACCAAAACTAGAACCAGTATCAGAGGTACAGGAACTGGAACCAGAACCAACACTAGAACCAGAACCAGAACTGGAGGCACAGAAACTGGAACCAGAATCAACACTGGAACCAGAATCAGAATCAATACCAGAATCAGAACCTGAACAGGTATCAGTATCAAAGGTTGAGGTATGATCATCAGAACTACTTTAATTATCACAATTAGTATAATTACCAGAATCACCATAAGTTCCAGAATCACCAGAGGAACATGGTGTATCCGCCAAAAGAGATGAATCAGAATCAGAATCAAGAGAGTTCTTCAAACACTCCAGTGAGATTCATCAAAACTACCAACCTGGAAGGGAATTCAAATTCCCTCATCCAAACCATGTAATCTTAGAACATATAGATTAGGAATCTGAAAATCAGAAGCAAGAGGATTTTCAGAACTGAGGCTACATCTTGCTGTATATACTATTATTATTATGCTTACTGTGATAACTAGAAGCTTGATCTTAACAAATCAAAGCTAGATAAGTATTTTGCAGGTTTTCAAACTATCAGAAGAACCAGGTGAATCACATGAATTGAATACTTCAGAAGAAACAGCATTCCAGTGGTTTAAAAAACAAACAGAAACCACCAGAAGCAGAATTAATGGTTTGGCTGTACTAAGTTCATTTTTAAATTAATTGATTTATATTATGGTATATGACAAACTTTTTTGACAAATCAAAGCAAGATAAAGATAGTACAGGTTCATCAAAACCAAAGGGAGCAGAACGAATGGTTTGGCTGTATTGAGTTAAATTTTAACTATATTGATTTGCATTATGTAAAATGACAAACTGCTTGATCTTAACAAATCAAAGTAAGATAAAAATAGTGCAGGGAGCAGAAGCACAAGAAACAGAAGAACCTGGAAAGGTAAAGGATACAAGCAAGTCAGCAACACAGATAAATCTGATCAAGTCAGAAACAACCAAGATAAGTCTTAAGAGAAATCTGGATATTTACCAGAATCTAAAGCTGTTACAGATTCACCAGAACCAGAAGCTGATTCATCAGAATCAGAAGCTGTTACAGAACCAGAAGCTGATGCGAACCAAGCATTGTTGATGAAGTTTTGGCAGAGGAAGGTTGGATACTTGCAATGCAAGAAGAGCTGAATGAATTCCAAAGGAATGATGTTTGGGATCTGGTATCCAGACCAAACAAAAACATTATTGGAACCAAGTAGGTGTTCAGAAACAAATTCAATGAAAAAGGTGAAGTTGTAGCTCAAGGATACAGTCAACAGAAAGGTATAGATTACACTGAGACTTTTGTTCTAGTGGCCAGGTTAGAAGCAATTAGAATTCTCTTATCATTTGCTGTTAATCATGATATAATGTTGTATCAAATGGATGTCAAAAGTGCATTCTTAAATGGCTACATAAGTGAAGAAGTCTATGTCAAACAGCCCCCTGGTTTTGAAAATTCTGATTTTCCAGACCATGTTTTCAAACTTAAAAAGTCTTTATATGGTTTAAAACAAGCACCAAGGGCATAGTATGACAGACTTAGTAACTTTCTGCTTAAGAATGAATTCAATAGAGGCCAGATTGATAATACACTATTTAGGAAATCCATTAAACATGATATTCTGATTATTCAAGTCTATGTTGATGATATCATATTTGGATCAACTAATGGCACTTTGTGCAAAGAGTTTTCTGACCTAATGCTGAAGGAGTTCCAAATGAGCATGATGGGAGAACTTAAGTTCTTCCTGGGAATTCAGATTCATCAAGGCAAATCAGGTATACTCATTCACCAATCAAAATATACTAAAGAACTTCTCAAAAAGTTCAAGATGAGTGACTGTAAGCCAATGGCCACCCCCATGCACCCAACCTGCTCACTTGAGAAAGATGAAACCAGTCAAAAGATAGACCAGAAAACATACAGAGGTATCATTGGATCCCTTCTATATTTAACTGCTTCTAGACCTGACATTATGTTTAGTGTTTGTGTTTGTGCCCGTTTTTCGAGCTGACCCTAGGGAATCCCATTTAATTGATGTCAAACGAATTCTGAGATACCTTAAAGGAACCACCAACCTTACCTTGTTATACAAGAAAACCCCCACCTACAAACTCATAGGTTTCTGTAATTCCGACTATGCTGGAGACAAGTTGGAAAGGAAAAGTACCAGTGGCAACTGCACATTCTTATGTGATAACTTGATCTCTTGGTCAAGTAAAAGACAAAGCACCATTGCAATGTCAAAAGCATAAGCTGAGTATATATCAGCAGCAGGATGCAGTTCACAGTTACTCTGGATGAAACATCAGCTTAAAGATTACAACATCTTTGAAACCAATATCCCTTTGTTCTGTTATAACACTTCAGCCATAAACCTAACCAAGAACCCTATCTTACACTCTAGAGCCAAACACATTGAAATAAAACACCATTTCATTAGGGACCATGTTCAAAAAGGGACTTTGAGCATCCAGTTTGTGGACACTGATCATCAAAGGGCTGATATCTTCACCAAGGCATTACCAGAAGATAGGTTCGAGTTCATTAAGAAGCATCTCAGCATGACCTCCATATCTGACTAGCTCAAGTAGTCATCTTAGGAGTTTTTAAAATTTCTTGCAATTTTATTTTATGTCTTTACTTTCTGTAATTTGTAAAGAGAAAAACAAAAAAATACCAAAATAGTAGCACCACTTTTTGGCTGATGACAAAAAGGGGGAGAAAGAGAGAGAGAGAAAGAGAGAGAGAGAGAGAGAGAAAGGAGAAATAAGTAGAAAATGATATATAAAAAGAAAGAAGGAGAGAAAACAGAAGGAGTTGAAAAGGAGAGGAAACAGGGAGAGAGAAAAACAAAGAAAGAAAAAGAAATAGTGAAAACAGAAGGAGTTGAAAAGGAGAGGAAATGTGAAGAGAGCAAAAAGAAGGAGTTGAAAAGGAGAGGAGAAGAGAAGAAAAGAAAGAGAGAACAAAGAAGGAGTTGAAAAGGAGAGTATCAGACTTAGGAGGAGAGATTGGTCTGAGGGGGAGTAATTCAAAGGCTTCGAGTCATAGGTTAGCAAAATAAGTTAAGGTTTTGTCATCATCAAAAAGGGGGAGATTGTTGGAACCAAGTTGGTTCTAAGTACTTAGGATTTTGATGCTTACAAATGTACTCAATGTAAACTTATTTTGTACTTTGAATTATTAAGTTAAATGCCCCAGAAACTGAAGGAAACAGAAGCAGATATCAAAGGATTCCAGAAAAATGAATTATGGATTGACCAGAAGATATCCAGGAATGTCAAAAATATCACCAGAAGATATCTTTGCTGGCCCAGATCAGAATGAAGAAAAATCAGAAGGAAACATGGATCATATCAATGGAAAGCCTGCCAGAAGGAGAGTTGTTCCAGAAAAACAGGAATCAAATATCAATTTTATTCCAAAAGTTATTCTGACCAGAAGATGGCCTGGCAGTGAAATATTAAACTGTCCAGACTTGTTCCAGACTCAACCAGAAGCTAAGTTTATGAGTCCAGAACAAGAGAATCAATCCAGATTTGACCCAGACAATAAGAGAGCATGATTCAAGGCATGAAACTAAGCCAAGACAAGAAGAAATGATTTCCAGAATGATCCAGACCTGATCTAAAATCAAAGGTAAAATGCCCAGACTGAAATATTTATTGTCAAGATTTAATTTCAATTTAATCCAGACCAAAGTCCAGAATTAGTCTAGATCAGAGGGAAGATTTCCAGATCAGTGGTTCAGAATTAATTATTTGGTCCAGTGATGGTCCAGATTAGAAAATCAGACCATGGCCCAGTGTTGGCCGAAATCAGAGGGACAGAATGTATAGTCCAGCAAAGGCCGAATTCATAGGATTATAGCATATCAGGTGCGCATCCAAGATGGTCGAAATCAGAAGATCAGAGAGTCAGGAAGTATGGTCCAGGGAAAGCCGAAATCAGAGGATCACAGCATAACAATTAGTATGCTCCAGATGTGGACTAGCACATGAAGATCCAATGGTCCAGATTTAATCAGGAAATTTATACGGTGGAGAATTTAATTTATTTTGATCAAAGGATTAAAAAGATTTATTACAAAAATAAAGTGAGGTGTTGTGGAATTCAGGAGTTGTGGCGGGAAGGAACCAACAAATTTAATTGGCCAGTTATTTTGAAAGGAAATCTGAAGATATGTTTTTTATTTATATGAAGCCCAATTGGTCAAGTTATTTTTACAGAGAATTCAGCAAGATTCAGCTCGAATTTAAGCATTGGAAGAGGCCCAAATCTGCATCTATAAAAGGAGGCTCAAGGCAGAATACTTAGGAATCGAAAATCACAAAAAAGTCATACATTTCCAAAGCAACCACTCTCAAATTTTCATATAAGTCAATTGTGAGTTTCAGATTTCAAGAAGCAAGTACTCAGTTATTTTCTTTCCACTGTGGCAAATCTAAGTTGTTGAAGTAGAGTCTACAATCTGAGGGAGTCAGTAGAGGTAGCAGGTCACTTGGCAATTAGATAGGGTTGTATCTAAGTTGTTGAAGTAGAGTCTACAAACTGAGGGATTCAGAAAGGGTAGCAAGGTATTTAGCAATTAGATTCATAGTGTTGTGAATTCTTCTGCAATCTGGGGTGTCAGATTGGCTGAAGAACAGGAGTTGTTTTTCCTCAAAGAAGTCTAAGATTGTTAGACTATTTGAGAAGACTGACTTGGAGGGTCAGTAGCAAGGTTGTAATTCAAGGTTGAATTAGTAAAATCCTTCAAGGCGAAGGGACTGGACGTAGCCTCGTTAACGGTGAACCAGTATAAAATCTGTGAGTTTTTATTTTTATTTTTATCCGCTGCTAACTCTGTTTTAATTATACATCAAGTTTTGTTTTGAAAGTATTAAAACAGGAAAAGTATTCAAGTTAAGTCAAACACAATTCAACCCCCCCTTCTCGTGTTTGCACCTTCAAGCAGGTCAAAAAGCAAGAACGTTCTTCATTCTGCTTCTAATGTTCAAGAGTAGACTTGGTTCTTACTTTGTGTTGCAAATGAGTCTTGATCATAGTGATGCGTATTCTTGAATTTTAAATTAAAGGGATCCTCTGGTGATATCCTCTAGAGGTATTTTCTGGTATCCTCTGGTGACGTCATCTGGAGGTATCCTCTGGTGACGACTTCTGGATGCATTCTTTGGTGACGTCATCTTCTACTTTTGATTTGATTCGATTTCCTTCAAGCTTTCGTGATTTTTGAATCAAATCTCCTTAATACTTTGATCAGATTTCTATTAAAAATCAATCAAGTCTTCTTCGAATTTTAATTAAGTCTTTTCTTGATGTGCATCATGATTTAAATCTGGACCATATGATCTGCTGATCTGGATCAAGTCTGGACCATGTGATCTGATGTATACCATTTTGCTTCCTGATCTGGACAGTGCAACCTTCTGATGCGTATTCTTGAATTTTAAATTAAAGGGATCCTTTGGTGATATCCTCTAGAGGTATTTTCTGGTATCCTCTGGTGACGTCATCTGGAGGTATCCTCTGGTGACGACTTCTGGATGCATTCTTTGGTGACGTCATCTTCTACTTTTGATTTGATTCGATTTCCTTCAAGCTTTCGTGATTTTTGAATCAAATCTCCTTAATACTTTGATCAGATTTCTATTAAAAATCAATCAAGTCTTCTTCGAATTTTAATTAAGTCTTTTCTTGATGTGCATCATGATTTAAATCTGGACCATATGATCTGCTGATCTGGATCAAGTCTGGACCATGTGATCTGATGTATACCATTTTGCTTCCTGATCTGGACAGTGCAACCTTCTGATCTGGACAGTGCAACCTTCTGATCTGGACTACGTGATATTCTAATCTGGACTTGTGATCTTCTGATCTGAACCATGTTATCTTTTGGTCTAGACCAAGAGGACCAAATCTGGAACATATCTTCTGTTCTGGACTGAGTTATCTTCTGAACTATGTTTCCTTCTGGTATGACCAAATCTCCTTCTGGACAAGATTACCTTCTGGTCTGGATCAAGTCTCCTTCTGGACCATGTTTCCTTCTGGACCATGTTTCCTTCTGATTTGGGCCATGAATAATATCCTCTGATAATGTCATTGTTTCTTCCCTCTAATGTTATCCTCTGATTGATGATATACTTCAAGATCGTTCAACGTTCTTGGCAGTCAAGTTGGAGAATGATGTAACAAGGCTGGAGAATGATGTTCAGTATGCTGGAGAATGATTGTATCATTTTGGACTGATTTTATCATACTAGAGGATGATGTTTGATCATTATGGAGATAGTTATTAATCATGTTGGAGAAAGATGTTTGCTGCTGGAGATTATTTATCAATCTGGAGACTTATGATACACTGATGGAGAATGATGTTAAACATGCTGGAGATTAATGTTAACATGTTGGAGAATGATAATCATTCTGGACAGAAGATCATTTTGGACAGCAGATCATTCTGGAGACTGATATGATCATTCTGGACATTTCTGGAGACTGATCTGTCTTATTGGAACAGCTTGATTCATAGCCTTAATCATTCTTAAACAAAACTCAAGTGCAATAATTAGTAGATCACCATTCATAAAACTCAATCATTTAATTCAAAAGGTTTTTTCCTCAACATATATATCATATAATTTTGTATGTGATATCATTTAAAATATGTCAAACCGTCATTTTATAGCTTAAAAATCTAAGGGATAAACCAAAATTGTCGACTTTTAAAATAAGAAGATCGATTATGTGATTTGATAATAATAGAATGATCAAAATTACAATTAAGCCTATAAAGTATAATAATGTTTTGAAAGTTGTGAATATAGTAATTATTAAATGACAGTATAAAGAAATAATTAAAGTTGTATTCAAAATTGTGAATTATATTCATTTTGAGATTATTTTTTTTGTTAATGTGACACTCATTGTGAGATAGAAGAAATATTGATACATAGATGATAATAAATAAAATAATATTATTTTATCTTATTATGTATTTTGTACACATCTCATAACGACATGGTAGAATATATATCATATTATGAAGAAAAAAACAAAAAATATACATCATATTTAAATGATTATCTTTGTTAAACAATTGCTTATATATTTTTAAAAAATTAATTTATAATATTTTTAAATTTTATAAATTAGCAAAAAAAATACTTAAAAACTTAAATAAGTATAAATAAGCAATGAAATAATTGATATTTAAACAATTCATTAACACTGTTAAATGTTGTGTATGTAAGGTAATAACATGTACCAAATAGCTTCACTTGTATACCTTACTCAAATTCTCCCTCCCCCCTCTTTTTAGTACAAAATTTTTTCCCGTTTAATCTTTGAAGTTACAGGGACAAAAGTAAGGTTGCCTTTGAATACTTTTTAACTAAAGAAAAGTGAACATTGTAATAAAAAAGACCTTTTTTCTAGATAATGTGACCTAAATGAAATAGAATGGATGATAACAAAAACTGCAAAGCATTTGACCACATAAAGAAGTGCTACTGTTGTTGAATGAGCAATATGTTAAAGCGAAGTAGCATGAAGAGTGAAATGGGGCCACCGATACAAAAACTATATAGCAAAAAGGAAATAATGCATATATTTCTACAAATCATGCTTCATTGTCTGGCAAAGATGAGAAGACCACTTGGAAAATGTTTGACCAATCTAAATCAATTTAGAATATGTGATATGATATTAGCTGCATAACACTTGTTTTTGGCTTCTTGATTTTGACGAGGGTAGAAGCATCCATTTAATGAATTTTGAATGTTCTAGATAGTGCAATAGATTAAGCATTTGAAGCTGACAATATTATTGATCGACCACGGCACCGTATTGTAGGGATTGCAAAACACTGAAAGTTGTTTAGAAAAATTCAATTTAATCCAGTACCGTATTCTCAAAGGTTAATAGTGTTTTTGATCGTGTAAGACCAATTTAATTTTTAATCTCACTAAAATTATTTTTAGATATCATCCATGTTATTTTATATTTCTTGACTTTTAATTTTTGAAGGCATCTAATCATATAAAAGCGATTATGTGATATATTGAGCTGATATTTTTTAATGATATGACATATGAATCATATTTTTTTTATAAAATATTTAAATAGAAATTTTGTTAATTATTAAATTAAATAAATTAAATTTTTTATGTAAAAAAAAATATGTCTTTCCTCTTTTGATTCCTTCTTCAACCTTCAAGTTAAAAAATTCTTAATTTCTCTCGACATATTTCTAATCATTGTCTTCAAATGGCGTTTATAGAGCAATAGAAAGTTGATAAAAATATTTTAAAATTGGAAGCATATCAAAAGGTTTGTTTAACTTATTTTTTTGCTATTTAAATGCCAAAAAATGTTATTGTTAACATCAAGGGTAACTTGCTGTTAGTGGTATTTGACCGATTATTTATCCAATGAAAAAAAAGAGCAACTATGTGGAGAGAAATTAGGAATTTTGAGCTTGAAGATTAAAGAATGAAGAAGAACCACACAAAAATGATGACTTAATATGTCACATCATCATTTTTGAAGAGTTAAAATCACTAAAAATCAAAAATAAAGAAATCTGAAATTTCAGGTATGAAATGTGACAAAATAATTTTATAGACACTAAAATTAAATTGGTCCTATATTAGACCAATCTAATTTACTATTTTAAAAATATATATTTTCTTTTGATAGAACTTTTTTGTATTTTTTTATCTTAAAAAATTATTTTTGATATTAATTCAAAAAATAAATTTTTTTTCTTAAAAAATTAGTAATTTCCAAAAAATAATTTTATTTATTATATTGAAAAACTGTATTTTTTTTAAATAAAAAAGACATTAAAATAACAGTATGTTTAATATGAAAAAATGTTTATATTCTATTTTTAAAAATAAAAGTGATAAATTAAATATTATTATTAATTAAATAATAGGGAGAGTAATTTGACGATGGAGCTCTGGCGAACCATGGTAGTCGGTGGCGGAATACGAGTAGACAACCGTCACCAACTACCGTTGATATTATTAATTATTAGTTTTATAATAATAAATAAATTCTATTATTTAAATTTTTAATTTTATTTTAAAAACAAATTACATATTTTAAAATTAATACAAAGTTTGATTTTTGAAACACTAATAGAAAGTTCCAGTTTTTCATTTTTTAAAAAACTTCATATATTTTAAAATAATAATAGTTAAAATTATTTTCATAAATAACTTATTTTTAAAATTATAAAAAAACATTTCTTTTAAATTTAATATAAAAAAATGTTTTCTTTTTAAATTAAAAAAATGTTTCTGTAAAATTAACAGTTTTTTTAATTATTTTTTTAAAAAATATGAATAATACTTTCTCTGAAATAAAATATAAACAAAAATAGTAGTTGAAAAGTTAATGAATATGAACTAAAATTTTAATCAATCTTTCAATTACCAATTTTGTTTATATTTCATTTTAGATGGAGTAATAATTAACTGTATCTATCTTATAATATAAAAATGTAATCTATTGGATTTAATTCAAAAAATATATGTAATCTATTAGGTTTAAAAAAATGATTGGATAATTAAAACCAATCAATTAGCTATTTTTAGTTTTGTGGATAAATTGGACGGATAAATGAGTGCATGTGAAGGATGAACGATGACTTAATGGATGAAATTGCTACAAAGCTATAATAGATTCAAAAGAAATGTTATTTGAACACATTTTTTGACACAAATACACTATGGTCCACATTTATGGAAGAAGAGAGAGAAATAGAGGAAGTATGACCCACATTTATGTCATCATAGTATGTATAAAAAATAAATATTGTATTTGTGTTTGTATTTGTATTTGTGTCAAAAAATGTATTCAAATAACATTTCTCTAGATTCAACAGGAGTAGAATGAAAAATATTTGGTTGGACACAATTTTTAAACGCACACACCTATAAAAAATGAAAATAATTATTAATATGATTAAATTATTTTTAAATTAATTTTTTTGATTTTTGTGTATCCCAATATTTTTAATTTGGATTGTGCGCATATAAAAATTACTAAAAGATGTGTGTAAATTAAATTAATTATGATATGTAGATTATGTTGGTGGAGTGTATTTAGATGTGAAGAGTTCGGCTAATTATGCAGAATAACATAGGTAAAGCTGTGAACATGAAGCAAAGTGGCAACAATCTAATGGAAATTGGAGTGTCATGGTGATATTTGGAGGGTCTTGGTCTCTTCGAAGTGAAGGTAAAATGCTGCTAAAAAGTCTGTTTTTTTTATGTTGTTGTATCCCATATGACAACTCCCACATCGAGGAGGTAAAGTAGACAGAGTAATACTGTCTATTATAAATATGATTGGATAGCATAATTTGAAAAATTAAAAAGGGTCAGTTGGCTAATTATGCCACGCTCACCCTTAGCTGGTGAGTGCTGTATGGCTATCAAGACATATGGCTGACATAATTTTTGTGAACTTATAGGGTTGGCTCGTTTAGCCGACCCTTCAAATTTTTGTTAAAATCTGTTTTGTTTTTTTTATTTTATGTTTTCAACATTTCATTACCTCTAAAATGGAATAGAAATATTGCTAACCCACTCGTATATTATAATTAATATTTATTATTTCACCTTGTCTATTAATTTGCTTAATATTTTCTGTCTCTTTGTTTTATCAATTTCGGAAGTGATAATTTTAATATTTTATTCTAGTTTTTTAATTAAAGAATAATGTTGCAATATGTTTTAAATTTAAAATTTTAACTTTCAACTTAATGAATAATTAATACATCTAAATAGTTTTATATTTTAAAATCGTATGACACATTATTTAAAATATATCAAATTATCATTTTTTTAATTTAAAAATTTAAGTGAAAAATTAAAACTATTAATTTTTAAAATAGAATGATCAATTTCTTAAATTGATAAAAATATATCAACTAAAACGATAAGTAAACCTATTTTTTAATACACATGAAGGGTCAGCTAAATTAGTGGACGTGTGAATTTTCACAAGTTGTGTAATTACACAACTGATATCAAAGGTGATTTTGATACATTAAAAATATAATTAACATCATAAAAAACTGTTTAAACTCATTTGTGTTGTGACTTTATCAATCAGCACGCTATAAATGACTTAATCATTTATGTTGTGACTTTGACCCATGAATTTAGTAGTATTCTATTTCAAACTTGAAGATGCATCAGAGACCTTCAAGAGTTCATGTAACACATAGCTTGAGCTTGAAGATAATAAGAGTCCTTGTATTTTCTGTTACTTCCAATGTGAACCCCACTGTGAATCCAGTCCTCCCTATTTATCCATGAATCCCTGCCTAAATCAAGTACTCCAAGAATCTGCAAAGACATGTTACCTACTTTTAAGAGTTTAAGAATTAAGAATTTTACTCATAAAACGATTTAATAACCAAGGAGAAGAAATTAATGAAGAAGTGAAACATGACTTTCGTATTTTACTCAACATACCGCCCCGCCTTTCCACGACACAAATGTTGGATTTGTCCTCGATTGTATAACCTAAGAACCGAGAAAAGAAACATACATCACATCAAAATAAGAAACAAGACATGATTAGCAAGTATACTAGGTTAAAAGCATTTACTTTCACATAAAGAAATAGTGCAAAAAATTAACAATAAACGTTTAAATACTAGAGCAAATGCTTCATTTGGACTCACCTCCACTGTATCAATTGCTTCATTTGGAGGAATAGCATGTAAAACTCTGTGATGTAAAAAGATAGAGGGACTCATCTATCAGTTAAACTTGAACAAGCTAATCAGCAAAATCATGCAATATGCCAAAGTCAATCGAAATAAACCTTTCTTCCACAGCAGCAACTAAACCATTAGTCAGCGCCACTCCACCAACCTATTCCAGACAAAACGTGACAGGTCCTTTCAATCAACATGCAATATGATTAACTTAAAAATGCTGAGCTCAACGTGTAAAACTCACCAATTGAATGCTACAAAATAATTTTCTCTGGATGTCAATGCGACCTGTGAATACCACACCAAACAAATAAACAAGGCTTAAAATCTATGCATCTAAAATTGAGGAATATGATATAAAAAAATTACCAGTTGAGAGAATGCAGTTGGTAATAGCCTCTGCAAGGCCAAGATTTTCTTCTTTTTTTGGCTTAGTTGAAAAAACTGGATAACTTTCCCACATGGGTAATCCTCCATTAACATTAGGATAGAAAGTATCCGACATATCAGGTCTTCGGGCAAAATCAATATGCCATGTGTCTTCTAGCATATCCTCATAGTCCTTAAACCTTGCAAGGGAAACCACTAGGGTTGTGTAAATGCAAAATAGTTTGTAAACATGCTCACAGAACAGCAAAAAAAATTCATGAATGCACTAACCAAGTGCGTGGTGGAGGAGGATACACATCAGGAGCAAAAAGCGTTGGATAGAACAACCCCATAGGAGGAACCTATACAACAGTATTTGTCATTGTCAAAGGATAGCATTATATAATGGCGAAACTTGAGGGCAAATGAAGAAAGAATTCTACAGAAAATGACACTTACATTAAGAGCAGTAAGCCTTGTCCTGTGAGATCCAGGCGGCACTTTGTCCTCATACGAATGAACTACTCCAACAGCATCAAGTTGTCCCTCCTATAGACAGGATACTAGATTATTTAAATTGAATTCAAGTTAGCAAGCAAGTTAAATTTAGAGTATCACTTGTCGACCGTGATTTGATGCATTTTTTTCGAAGTCATCAGACAAATGTTCGATTTCAATATGTTATGGGTTCTTTTTTAATCAAAGTATAACTTTTTCTAAAAAATACTAAGTGCCACAAATGCGTGCAATGAAGAGATAACGAAGCCGAGAGAAAAATGAAGGGATAAAAAGAGATAACAGCTTTTTGGCAGTTAAAACTATTGGAGTCAATGTCATAAATCTCTAAACTAGTATAATAAGTTTCAAGTATAATAAAGAAGTAATATGACAAAATGAGTTAAAGTAGTTGAACTCACTCTGATTTCACAATATGACTCTTTCAGTTGATTCAACATTAACAGATCTATAGGCTTTGTCAACATATCCGTTCGAATTTGTGGCCAAGTCTGGTGATGCCTTTGCATCCAGAGAAGGCTCCTTGATATATCCTGAAAATACGAAGTAATTATTTGGAAATGACATAAAATACTGCTGCACAAATTTGGAACACAGAAGATAAATACATAATTCCAAGAACTATAGGTGTATCAAACATAAACATGTTACTATGTAAGCATATATCTTTCAAGTTCAAAACTCTTTCAAAACACCAGTAACACGTGCAATATGAAACTATATTTTGTACCTCCCCGCCAAAAGTTAAAGTCTTTGCAGTTGAAGGTAGAGCACCTCCATCCTGAACAGCAAAAAAAGCAGTTACTTAGTCAGCTTTTATTTTTCAATCTATCAGAACTATCATCAAGCACGGAGAGAATCCAATTTGATAGTTAATTTCAGGAACAAGCTAATTATCAAAGATGGTGAACCTATGTAGACAGTAAATCGAAATTTACTTATAAACTAAGATGGAAAAACTATATTCAGAATAATAATAAAACTGAGATGCAAAGTCATAGTAAATAGAAACTGTTTCACAATAAAAGTTGTTTTACTGAAGTGGCAAAGTAAATCCAATTACTATCAAGACTAATGTCAAGATATTTTCTTATATTCTAACAGATATTTTTATCTTATAGCATATGAAATTGTTACTTTTACATGTCAAGGAGCCAATTCTATCACCATGGTGTCATCACCGTCATGAATATTGTGGCTGCCATTTTTCGCCACACAAACATCCATAATGCAATGATGTCCTAATTGCATTTTGTTGAATTTTACACCATGCCATTCTGCCATGGTGCCACCATGGCAGCTTTCTAACAACTTTGCAATAATCAACTCTACTAAAAGCTAAATTGTTAGGTGAAAACCTATACAGTTTTACATCTCTTCGCACATTAAAAACATCCCTTCATGCATGAGCCATTTAGTCTAGGAGTGGAGAGAATGTTTATCTTTGCCTCCTGCTGAAATTCAATTTTATTAGAAGATTGTGACAGCGAGAATCGAAACTCCTAACTAATTGGTTAAAGAGTCTCATACCTACCATGTCAGTAGCAACTATTTCAGGGGTTTAAGCTATTAGGTGAAATCATATGCATGATTTTACATCTCTAACAGAAATGAGTAATACAAGATGTTTCACAAAACAGCAATAATAAAAATAATAATAATAATAATAATAATAATAATAATAATTAATAATAATAATAAAAGTAAAAGGACACAGAGGTTTCAATTACCTCTATGCATATAAGTGATGTAACCTGAGCACCAATATTCACTACACATGCTGTTGATAAACCATTTCCAAAAACTGCAGCAAGACCTTCCTGATCAAACAATTCCATATGAAATCGTTAGAAATTAAAGGAGAAATCCCAAAAATTAGTTCCCTTCTGCGTACAAAAAGCTCATTTAATCAAATGCTTTAGTTCCTTTCTGAACCCAGTCCTCGAGAACCAAGCTTGTTGATGATACCAATGTTTGTCTATAGTCATTATTTCACTAGTTAAGGGAGTTTGGTCTCATCGAAGTGAAGGTAAAATGCTGCTATAAAGTCTGTTTTTTATGCAGTTGTATCCCATATGAGAAGTCCCATTGAGGAGGTATAGTAGAAAGAGTAATAATGTCTATTATAAATATTGTTGGAGAGCAAGCTGGAGAAATTAAAAAGGGTCAGTTGGCTAATTATGCCACACTCACCCTCAGCTGGTGAATGCTGTATGGCTATCAAGACATAGGGCTGACATAACTTTTGTGAACTTATAGGGTTGGCTAGTTTAGTTGACTCTTCAAATTTAGTTAAAAAATTTCAACAAATTTTAAAATTTATTAGTCTGAAGAAACTTCATATGAATTCCCAGTCTCCTATATTGCAATTAATATGTATTATTTTACATTCTGTAAAAAAATCTATTAATTTACTTAATATTTTTAAATAAATTTGGAGGGTCAGCTAAATGAAATTGTGAAATTTCATAACTAATCTTTCTAGTTTCAAAGGTGATTTTGATGTACATAAAAAATTAAAAATATAATTAACATCATAAAAAACTGTTTAAACTCAATTATGTTGACTTTATTATAAAACAGAAATGATAAATGGTCATACCTGGTGCACCACTGCTGATCCAAAGCAGAGTTCTTGCAGTACTAGAGATAGTATTTCCTTTATTTCTGCATGTGGCATATACTAAACATAAATTGACTATACCAAGAATGTGGAATAAAAATTCGAAGGAAACTCCAACATGAAAAATAAATGTGTGACATTGTCCTTAGCAGAATGAAGTTCTAAATACCGCGATTATCAAATGTTTCTGGCATCACAAGAATAGCAGAGTACATATTTCTTTCATTGCGAGGAATATGCAGTTTCTCTATTAAAATCCAGTCCCAAATAGCACGCAGATCCTCACGCACCTGCAAAATAGCCAAGCGGTAGTGATGTAGAATGAAATCAAGAAATAATCTTAGACAATCGATTTTCATTACTCAATAATAGTATGTATCAAACATCTCTAAGATGGAACTTTTCACTAAAGCAAGCCCAATTCTAGATAATAAAAATAAAGACATAGTTTAATCAAGGAATCTATATCCAATGACTCTAGCAGCTAAACCATAAATTCCCAAATTATTGACAACAAATCCCTATATCACTGATGCAAACCGTAATTCCCAACTCATAATTACATCATAAATTGGTATAGTTTACTAATACATATCATCACCCATTGTTTCATTATTCTCCATTATGAAGGAAACTTACTGTCGGCTTATGAAATGGCGAAGTAACAAATGAATTCAACAAGCAACAGGAAAGAACCTCACAAGACACAACAAGTCTTCACATAATACAAAACATATAACTTGTTTTATTGAAGCTTACTATCATTTGAGTAAGAGTATATATGTTAGTTTCTATGTTGTATTCCTATATGTAATCTCTGTACTCATGCAAATTACATTGTATGCGCATGCAGCATCTGTGTGCACATGCTTTAGTTAGTAAACAACAGTAAGATAGTTACTTAAAGTCTGTTACAAATGTAAACGACTCTGCGTACTATATAAGAATGAGTCTCATTACTCGGCAATTCAACAATACAGATTAACAATTTTTGATCAAATCAGAATTTCCCTTTAAACTCTCTTGACTTTAACCCAAGGACCATTTCTTTCAATGTCTTTCATGGAAAGTCAATGCATGTAATTTCAAAGTTTTATATGAACTCATAAACTTGAGGTAAAACATCAACCATAATTTGCAGGAATTAGTGGTATCTTTTATGTAAAAAAATGGAATTATTGTTATGCAGTATCCAAAATTAGTAATAATAATTAGTTAAAGTACAACTATATGTTTTCACATTACATCTGATGCAATGTGAAAGCTATCTTATAAGGCACAATACAGAATTCCTGTGATACATATCTTCTTTTCTTTTTGCCGACCAATTAACTAGTATATAGATTATATTTTGGTTTGCAAGTGAAAAGTACCTGTTGCATAGGATAATGTTGTGAAATATTCAAGTGTCCTCTGCGGATTGGACGACATAAACAATAAGGTTCAGTAGGCGCTATTCTTAATGCTTCCTCACCACAAATGAACTTTCTGAATTTTCTATTGCTCACACCAATTTCCTTCAAATCTGTACCTTCTTTTGGGTCCAAAGACTCACTAGTCTCATCTTTATTCGAAGTCTCTACAAATGCCAATTTATAGATATAACATATGCTAATTGATATGAAAGTAACGGCATTTAAAATCAAAGCACGAAGTAAATTTCATGTATTCTTATGCGAGTTTGTGATGCTAGTAATGTGTCAATGAACAAGAAAGTTAAATTGTTCTGTTTGTTCACACAAAAAATAAGTTGAACTCAGATTAAGCTTAAGAAAGAATCACCAGTATCCCCTTAAAATTAATGTTGAATATATATTCTTTTTTGCAATCACCAATAGCAAAGATGATCTAGAGAACTTGGTGCAATACAGCTATTTCTGCAGTTTCTTTCTTTATGAGCCACAATTGGCTACTGAAAAATAAAAAGGTGTGTGACCTATGCATTAGAAGTATGCAGAGGTGGATCCGGCAAGAGACTGAACTTATGACGGCAGCAAAAGAAAAAAGTGAACATCAAAAGAATACTAAAATGTAATGAGTTTGTGCAAGCCTTCAGCAACTTGTCAGACCAATTTCTAACTTCAAGACAGGTATACTAAAATAATGATTCATGATAGAATGTTAAAATCAAAGATGCTTAGATACAAATTTCTGTGAGAACTTTTACCTGCACAGAATTCCTATGTTCTTGATTGCCATTTAGTATTAGGTACTTGGTGGTAAGATAGAATTGAGATAACTCAAATGCTAAGATAGTTGGCATAAACATACTCAAAGCCACATATGAAACTGAAGAACGCAGAAAAGTGCTCAGTAATATGCAAAAAATACCATTTCCTCTTACCTAATGCTGACTGTGAAGACAAACTAGTGACTTCCTCGTAGACATTAGTCCAACTGAAGGGCAAATCTTTCCTGATAATATGTGGATTGTATCCATCAACACGTCCCATCTGTGCATTTAGTACAATTGAATTCATAATATTAACAGTGGAATCCATATAAGACTAAAATAGAACCGTTAGAATCTATTTGTTGTGAGTAGAGGCGCTAACGGAATAGTGGAGTGGGAATAGCCCATGGTGTGCTACTAAACAAGGGCTATCCACCTTTCTTCAGCAGCAGTCACAAATAGCGGCCGCTAAATGGTTAGGGCTCGCAATGCCCTTTTTTAGTTTTTACCCTCTGATATATTCAATGCACGTCACAACAAACATATACCATCAGGTTTTGTTTCCAACATATAAGCTAATCGAAATTACAAAATGTGTTTATGAAGTAGTCCAAACATTACAAATTATCACAACAAACAAGAAATAAACATGAAATACAACAAAACTGAGGAGTTCACTTAAAGTGTGACTGAATAAGACATCATATACCTTACGGGGGAAAGAGTTACCGGAAGGTTCTTCATCCAGAAACGGTATCTTCAACAATGATGCAATCTATTTTTTTTTTCAATAACAAAAGTGGTATAACCAATATCAGCAAACTATAGCATAGAAGTTACATCGTTACAATCTATCATAAAATCACTTACAACATCATAAGCCTTTTCCCTTTCCATGTGTTGTGCAGTTGTAACTTGACTATTAAGCATCTAAATGCAGAAAACAAAAACAAACAACAATTGAAGTAAAACATATATACCTACAAAGGGGGTGAAAACAACAGAATAAAAATTGACTATGAATTAAAATAATAAAATCAAATTATTCCAAAAACCTGATCTTGAACATTCCTCTTAGGAACCTGTTTGGTATGGTGAGCAATGCAATGAGGAATATTAAAAGGGGTATCTTGTGAAGCCAATCCAATTCTAATATTTGCAGAACCTGGTTAAAAAGCGATAGCATCACATATTTAATAAAGTTACAATATTTAAGTGCCTAGTGTTGATTTTATTTATATACTTGGAGTTAAAATTGATTAAAAGAGAATAAGATGGAAATAGGGTAGTGCGAAAAATTGGATTTTTTTGCATACCTGGGTTGATAACAACTAAATTAGAGCCTCGTTCTGACATTATTTGTGAAGGAAGCGCAGATTTAAGGTAATCCTGTGACATAAACAAAGTAAGAACAAATTTGCGGAAGGGTTAACAGCTAGAGAGAGAGAGAGAGGAATTGTACCATAGGAATGTTGTGAAGATTTGACGATGTTTCTCGTTTCGTCTTTGTTTACTCTGCTCTTGTGTTCTTGCCGGGAGTTTTGAACTGACTGAGGAAACACTTCCTTTTAACAGATTTTCAGTGAAAATGTTAGGTTTTTTTTTATGAATTTAATTTCTGCAAAAATTTGTTTTTGTTTTATACCCCTACAAAATAAAAATATTTTTTAATTTGATCGATAAGTAACATTTTAAGTTATAAAATTGATGATGTGGCACAGTTTGATGCATTATTTACCATTAATCCAACATGTTAAACATTTAATTGAATTAGAAAACAAATATTTTAATTAGAAATTAAAATTCAAAATAGAAATATGAGTAATTGAATTATGAACAATTAGGGTTTAAAGTTGCAGAACTGGAAACGCGAGTAAGTGAAAATGTGACCCGAAGAAGAGGGAAGGAGAATATCAAACGCAAAGAAAAGACGCACGAAGGAGAAGGAAGACGAACACAAATTTGCAGGTGTGACGAGGCAAAAACACGACCTAGGTTTCGATTTTGGAAACTTAGACAAGCAAATGTGTGTGTTTCATAGGTGTTCCCGGTGTAAAACCTGAGATGATTAAATTTGATTTAATTCTTCAAAATCGCTTTTAAATATAAGTTGATTATAGTTTTAAATTTATTTAAAATTGATTTATAAATTAATTTTATATTTTGAATAAATTTTTAGTTAAAATTGATTTTTAATTAATTATTTGGAATATAAATTTTGAAATAAAAAATATCGATTTTTTAAAATTTTTTTTTGAGAAAAATAGATGTAAAAAATTTTTTTTAAAAAATTTTGAAATTCTTTTGGAAAAAATATTTTGAGAATTTTTTTCCAAAAAAAATAGAGATAAAAAAGTTTTGATATTTTTTTGTATTTTTTTTTTTTGAGAACAAATAATTTCAAAAATTTTGTAAGAATTTTTTTTTAATTGAGGTTAAAAAAATTTAAAATTATTAAACTAGTTTTTGAATTAAATTTGTTTAACTTAATTTTTTAAATGTGTTGTTCAATTCTATAAATCATTTAAATGGCATGATTTAGTGTTTGATAGTGCAATACAATGCACTTTATCAATATAATTCAATTACATATATATTTTGGAGAGTCTTATCCATAACCACTTCTTAACATCAAATAGTTCACATATCATTAGGGGGAATAGGTAAGACTTTTTTAGGCCTAAGTTTAGCCTACGGCCTATTATAGACTTTTTTTTCAGTCTGAACTGACCTTTTTTAAAATCTGACCTGGCCTGAAAACCTATTTAAAAGCATTATTCCCATTAAAATATTTAAATGTTATATTTTATATTTTTTTAAATAGACTAAATTAGACAGTTTTATATAAAGAAAATTAATAAACTATAATCAAATCTAATATAATAAAATAATATTAAAATAGCATAATTTGATAGGTTTTAAAATAGAAAACAATAATATTAATAAATAACATTAATAAATAATAAAATATATATACTTTAAAATAGGAAACAATAATATTAATAAATAATAATAATAAAAAATAACATTAATAAATAATATATATATATATATATATCCGCCTGTCAGGCTTAATATGCTTTTATATAAGTCTGAAGCTGACTTATTTAAATAAATAGACTTTAAAAATAGCATGAACATAGTCTTCTTATTAAACAGGTCAAGCCAGACCGACCATAAGTAGATCAAGCTATAAGCCCTTGACGGACGACCTAACCTATTCCTATTCCTACATATCATTCACTAACAAAGAAGCAATAATTACTATGCAAACACCATGTAATTAAGTATTAATCCCATCATCAACTTTTAATTTTCATTTTGCAGAACTATAAAACAAAAACAAATTTATGAATGGATTAAATTCAAAGTAACTCGTATTTGTAATTAAATTTCATGTTTTTAAAAGAAAAAAGGTGTACAATAAATATTATATTGTTTTCTTTTATACTAATAATTATTATTAATTACTTTTATAATTATCATTTAAAAGTATTGCTAATATTTTATGTGTCTTGTGACACTAATTAAAAAATAGAAATTTTATGTTGAAAATACTAATAATTCTTAAATTTTTGAGGAATTGAATATACAAATTCAAAATTAATATTTCTACGTTTGATTTATTAACATATATCATACGAACGTTTGTTATAATTTTCCAACAAAATAATATTTTGTTTTTTTTCTTAGATTTTAAAGCCCTAATTTTCTTCTACCCCTCCCTTTCTTTCTTGCTCCCTCCATTGAAGAAGTTTGCCCCTCCCACCTCTCTCACGGAAAGAGTGACATCAAATTGCAAGATAGTATCTCACAAATTGTAAGGTCATGGGATTGTTGGGGCCATTGTTCAATATGAAATGGAACAACAATATGAATTAATTTGTTCATACTTTATCATAGGAAAATGTTCTTTAGTCCCTAAATTATAAGGTCATAGGATTGTTGGGGCCATTGGTCAATATGAAAGGGAAGAAGGACTAATTTGTTCATACTTTATCATAGGAAAATTCTCTTTAAGTCACTTAAAAAATACAATATATTTTAGAATAGAATTTTTTTAGTTAAAAAAATTGATTAAAAATACTATCGAAAGTGTAATTCTAGTAGTATTTTTTGCATTTGTGAATAAAATGGAGGGTTGGATGAATAATTACTTTTATCAGATGAGATTAAGAACAATTTTTGTATGGGTCATTGTTCTTATTTATCGGTGATAAAAAAATCTCATATTTGTATAAAAAAATCTCATGTTTTTTTTTATATTTATCAGTGATAAATATTTGTCCCGTATTTTTTTTATATATTTTTTAGTAATTAATATTTATCCCGTGTTTTTTAATATTTATTCGTGATAAATATTTGTTTTGTGCTTTTTGATGAATCAATGATAAATATTAGTCATGTTTTTTTTATATTTATCTATTATAAATATTTATTTCATGTTTTTTATATTTATCAGTGATAAGTGTTTGCCTATAATTTTTTTTTTAATTTCTCAGTGATAAATAGATGCCACATATTTTTTATGTATCAATGATAGATATTTGTTCAGTATTGTTTTATGTTTATTAGTGATAAATATTTATCATGTGTTTTTTTATTTATTTATATATTTAGCGTTGTTAAGTATGCATCTCATATTTTTTATGTATCAATAATATATATTTGTATTGTGTTTTTATATTTATTAAATATTTATCCCGTGTTTTATGTATACGCCTATGATAAATATTTGTCATGTGTTGTTTTCATATATCAGTGACAAATATTTGCTCCATATTTTTTATATTTATTGATTATAAATATTTTTCTCATTTTTTTATATTTATCAATGATAAATGTTTATCTTATGATTTTTTTTTTAAATTTATCGATGAAAAATATATGTCCTATATTTTTTTATATATATCAATGACAAATATTTGTGTGGTGTTTTTTTTATGTTTCATTGATAAATATTTGTCTCGTGTATTTTTTATATTTATCAGTGATAAGTATGTGTCATGTATTTTTTATGTATCAATAACCTCTATGCGACTTGTAATATTTTTTATATTTATTAGTGATAAATATTTATCTCATGTTTTTATATATACATATGTGACAAATATTTGTTCCGTGTGGTTTTTTATGTATTAATGACAATTATTTATCCCATATTTTTTATATTTATCAATTATAAATATTTTTCTATGTTTTTTTTTATATTTATCAGTGACAAATATGTGTCCCGTATTTTTTTTTATATATCACGAACAAATAATTGTCAATTTTTTTTTTATGTTTATTAGTGACAAATGTTTAAAGTGTTTCTTTTAATATATATCGATGACAAATATTTATGTTTTTTATATGTATCAATGACAAAGTTTACTTTAGAATATTTTTATATTAACTTTTATTTTTAAAATTTTAATATAAGTAGTAATAAATCTAAATTTTTAATATTTTAATATTCACTATTATTAGTAGTAATCAATCTAAATTTTTTTAAATGTTATTTCAATGAAACTTTTTATAAATGATGGTTATTATAATTTTTTAAATAATAACTCATTTAACTATTAATTTAAAGACAACTAGTGGTGTATATTGATTTTGCACATGATAGAAATCAGAATTTTAATGAAAGAAAAAAAGTATATTATTTCTTAAAATTCAGAGTAGTATCTCTTACAATGATGAAATTGGGAAATGATGCCGAAAGAAAAACTAAACCAGAGTTCTAAGAACTCCTAAACCATAGCAGAATTGCTCATAACCAGAGAAATAATTTCCCTATTTAGTTCTTAAAATATTTTATGCCTATTTCCCCTCTTCCCATTCCCTCCTTCTTATAACATAAAATAAGAGACATTATTAATTTGCTTTTATTCTCTTTATTCGTCCTTCTTGAAACTGAATGCCTTTCCACTTCCCATTCCTTTATTCCTTTAATGGAATATTATTAGAATAAAAGACGTTATTAACTAGCTTTTATTCTCTGCATTCATCATACTAGAAACTAAATGTGTGTGACTTGGGTGAGTGGGGTCCACTCTTTGGGCCCTCATTCCTCTTAATCTGCATTGTTCTATCATTGCCACCCACTTCAAAATGAACCTTGTCCTCAAGGCTAACATTAAGACATTGATTTTGTGGCAGACTTCCAGGTTCCCAACTGATGGTTTCCTTCTTCCCTTCCCATGTTACGATTTTTCTTGGCCTTAGTATATTCGTGGTAACAATATTCAGTTCTTTTTCCTGATTGATTCTCCAATTCTCCGGAATTTGACACTGCAACTTCACAGCTTTCCCTTTTCAGTCCAAGCAAATTGCCATTTCTTCCCAATCAAATAACACCTTGCCTAGCTTATGCAGCCAAGCTACTCCCAAAATCATGTCCTCACCTTGTAATTCCACTATGTAAGCGTCAACAGTGGTCTCAAACCTTCCAATTTGAATGTCAAACTTCCCACACTTCTCTGTTATAGCCACACGGGAACCGTTTCCAAATTTCACGTTCGTAACCGGAATCTGTTCTACTGGAAGCTGCAGAACTGCAGCCATTTGAGGAGTCACAAAATTATGACTAGCACCAGTGTCCACCATCATCGAAACCGGTATGCCTTTCACGGTACCTTCCAAATGTAGGAGAAAAGGGAACGAATTTTGAGCTCTGCCTTCCTCTTCTAATCCGAATAGCATCGTGGAGTTGCATCTTAGTGCAACGTCTTCCTCCCCTTCCTTCAGTTCGATAGCTAGGACTTCACCGGCATTGTCTGTCACTTCATCATCTCCCAGAATCACCAAACGCAACTGTTTTTCAGCACACTGATGAAGGGGATGGAACCTCTCCCCACATCGAAAACAGAGGCCTCGTGTCTTACGATCCATTAATTCGGAATAGGGAACATGCTTGGTTCCCCTATTGTGATTTTCGTGGTTCCCCCTTCGCTCCTCATCGCCATTTGTTCGTGTTTGGTTTTGATTAAGGTTGGATCCTTGCATGCTCAATTCCGGGTTAGGATTTGACCCCATTTGAGTATTTCTGGATTGGGTTCCCCCACTTGGCCGAGAACTCGCATTTCCCTTGTTCGGGTCTGGAAAAAGACCCACTACGGACCCGTTTCTATTAGTAAGCCCATTACTTCCTTCTCTTCCCCCTTTCCAGTTTCGCGAACGACCTCCACCTCCGCTTCCTCTATAATTCAACACACCTCGTAACTCTGTTTCAACATCACGAGCTAATTTCATCGCCTCTACACGTGTCTTAGGGTTGAAGGTCCTTACTCGCAAACGTACCTCTGACCGGAGGCCACCCAAAAAATACCCAAGGTATTGTTCTTCGGGGAGACGTATAACTTGGGAAGAGAAATATTCGAAATCTAAAATGTACTCTTCCACATTTCCAATTTGTTGAAGATCTTTCAATTCTTCGAATGAATTATCACTCTTTCTTCCTCCATATCTCTCAATCAACGCTTCCTTCAACTTTAACCATGTGAGGTCATCCTCTGTTTCCCGTAGAAGATTAAACCAATGAATGGTTGCTCCCTCCATGCTAATTTTTTCCAAACGAACCTTCACTTCTTCAGATATTCCCTGTACCTCAAAATATGTCTCTGCTCGTGTGATCCACCCCACTGGATCGTCACCATCAAATGACGGCAGTTCCACCTTCTTCACTGCCATCTTGTATTCTGTAATTGGCTCCCTGGTTGTCTGTGACACCCCAGGTGTAGGCCGATTCAATAGTTTTGCAAACTCTTCCAAAATAGCATGACGAAATTCATCCAAGGTTTGGCGCACTGAACCTTCCATCTCAGCCATTCGTATCTCCAAAGCCTCAATTTTGTCAGACATTTTCGGTGGCATTCGGTTTCGCTAGCTTCTATCTTTATCCGGTAGGTCGGACCAATGATAGAACTCAGAATTTTAATGGAAGAAAAAAAGTATATGATTTCTTAAAATTCAGAGTAGTATCTCTTACAATGATGAAATTGGGAAAGGATGTCGAAAGAAAAACTAAACCAGAGTTCTAAGAACTCCTAAACCAGAGCAGAATTGCTTCTAACCAGAGAAATAATTCCCCTATTTAGTTCTTAAAATATTTTATGCCTATTTCCCCTCTTCCCATTCTCTCCTTCTTATAACATAAAATAAGAGACATTATTAATTTGCTTTTATTCTCTTCATTGGTCCTTCTTGAAATCTGAATGCCTTTCCACTTCCCCTTCCTTTATTCCTTTAATGGAATATTATTAGAATAAAAGACGTTATTAACTAATTTTTATTCTCTGCATTCATCATACTAGAAACTAAATGTGTGTGACTTGGGTGAGTGGGATCCACTCTTTGGGCCCTCATTCCTCTTAATTTGCATTGTTCTATCAGCACATGTGTTGTAAAATTCATTTAGATATTTGTGTTTTCAATCCTTTAAATTTGTTTATTTTCAATACTTTTTTCGTTTCAAAATAATTGTCATTTTTGTTTCACACATATTAAGAAATGACTATAAATTAAAGAAAGAAAATCATTTTACAAATTATCCTTCTTAACTCTTAATGTATTTTTTATTATCATAAATAAATATAAAGTAGAATCAATGTTTTATTAATAGTATACAACTATACATAGTAATAATTAAAACATATGATTAAAAAAAAATTTAAATTATATTAAAATTGAAAATGATATTTATTTCGTAACAATTTTTTTTAATTAAAGTGACATTAATTATGAAATTAAGATAATATAAAATTTCCATTTATAATTCTTTTAAACCTGATTTTAGAGTTAAATTCACTTGTGATACCAAACTTTCTTTTAAGGGCTATTGGAGTATTATTATACATTTATACCAGTAATAATTTGACTTTAAATTCTAAAGTAAGAAAATATTCAAACTTAAAAAAAAACGTAAGGAAAGCAGGCAATAAAACAAAACGCACATAACGAAAGTTCTGTAGTTATGTTTGTTCCATTTGAACTTGAACTAAGTTCTTGTCTGGTTCCAGATCAATTGTTGCTCAAATATTGCCGTAGCCATACATCACTAACAAATGCTGCTCTGCACTGTAGATGGGAGACGATAATACCCTCCTCACCTTCTCAATCCCATTTCTTAGGTAACCTTCCTTTCTTCCTCCATGCTCCTTTTTATTTTATTTTGAAATTCGGATTTCTCACCATATTTAAAAGGGTAATTTTTTAAATTAACTATTGCTAATATATTATGTTTATCTTTCTTCAATTGAATAAAAAAATGTTCTTTTTTTTAAGCAGAAGCACACTGGCATGTTCCTTTTTATTCAACATATATAAAAGTGTATTTAGAACTTACCAGTTGAGTGTTTCTGCGAAGGTTTACAATTTTTATATGCAAAAATTGTATGAGAAAGTTTACAATTTTATCCTTATAAAAATTGTAAGTTTAATAATAAAATATTTTGTTGTGAGATTATAAATTAGATATAAAATGTGAAACTACAATAAATATTTTAATTATCTTTTGTTACTTTTTTTGTTTTTGTGTGGTAGCTTATTTCTTCTTCATATGTCCATCAACTTTTTTCTTCTAATCTTATCCATATATATATCCAAAAGAAGAATGAAAAGTGTTGTTTACATCTATGTATACATTGTATGACTGTGGAATATATTCATTGAATGAATAAGGGTTGATGTATCATGTATGGACGAATGAATGTTTTGGAATTTGTGACTTATTTTCCTCAAAAACTATAAGTTAAGTTTATTTTTTGAAAATTTTTTCTCATAAAGAGGCCATCACTAAAAAAAAAAATGTTTTAAATTAAATATAAAGTGAATTTGGCTAATTTAATTTAGTCATCTAAACATATGTTTAGTATCACATTGAAATTGACAAACTACATATGTCTCATTTATATAACTTTTGTAAAATTACCATAGTTGATTTTGGCAATTTACACCAAGTCTACTCACGAAAGTGAGTTTAAAACCAAAATTGTCAAGTTGGCAAAATTAATACTCTCAAAGGCAATTGTCTTTTTAAGAGACTAAGGATATTTTTTGAGGAACCTAAAAATATTGAAAAAATTAATTAAAAATTTGGAAGTTTGTACATTGACAAATTGAAGACCTTTGATATGAGTTCTGATACAATTACTTCCTTAACTAATAAATTAGTGGACTTTTTGTGAAACAAAAAATTATTTGTAAACTTTTGTTATGAAATCATAGAAAAAAAAACACCATTTTATTATTTATAAACATTATACTAATTTTTATATGTTTTTATGAAAAATTCAACATTCACTATTATTAGTAGTAATAAATTCAATTTTTTTAAATGTTATTTTGATGACACTTTTAATAAAAGATAATTATTATAATATTTTAAATAACAACTCATTTAACTATTAATTTTACGACCAAATACAGATATATATTGATTTTGCAATGTGCTGTAAAATTCATTTAGAAATTTATTGAAGTTTGTGTTTTCAACCCAAAGTTTAAAAGTTTTTATTTGTCAATATTTTTTTTTGTCTTACAATGAATATCACTTTTATTAATTTTACATATATTAAAAAATAACTATAAATTAAAGAAAACATATCGTTTTACTAAATTATTCTTCCTAACGTATTTTTTACTATCATAAATACAAAATAAAATCAATGTTTTATAAATAGTATACAGAGAAATAATTGAAATGTATAATTAAAATTATATTAAAAATTGAAAATATATTTATTCTATAATAAAATTTTCTTGCTGACATTAATTATGAAATTAAGAGAATATAAAATTTCCATTTATTTCTTTACACACGTGATTTTAGAGTTAAATTTACTTGTGATACTAGACCTTTTTTAAGGGTCCCCTTGGAGTATTATTATACATTTATATCAGTAATAATTTGACTTTAAATTTTAAAGTAAAAAATATTCAAACTTCAAAAAACGAAAGCAATCAACAAAACAAAAGGCACATAACTCAAAGGTTGTAATTATGTTTATTTCATTTGAACATGAACTAAGTTCTTGTCTGGTTTCAGATCCATTTTTGCTCAAACATTGCTGCAGCCATAAATCACTAACAAAACTGCTCCACACTATAGATCGAAGACGATAACACCCTCCTCACCTTCTCAATCTCATTTCGTAGGTAACCTTCCTTTCTTCCTCCATGCTCCTTTTTATTTTATTTTATTTTGTTTTGAAATTCCCATTTCTCACCACATTTCGAAAGGGTAATTTTTTAAATTAACTATTGCTAATATGTTATGTTATGCATGTCTATCTTTCTTCAATTGAAAAAAAATGTTCCTTTTTTTAAACAGAAACACACTGGCATGCTGGGTTTTTACTTTTATACCTTTGTGATGTTTCCTTTTGTGTTTTGTGCTTCTACAGAATGTAGTTTTTTTTAGATCAATTCAATGTGATGTAGATTATGCATTGTAGGTGTATATATACATGCCTCACTATGAGTAAAACATTTTCATCAAAGAAAGCTTCTTATTTGCATCCACCACCAACACCAACAACCACAGTTGCAAAGTCATGTTCGAACAAGAGGCGAAGTCCTCGAAGTCCTTTACAGGATTTCAACCGAATTTCCAACAGCAGTAACAGTAGTGATGCTTCTTCTTCTGTCTCCACTGAAGTCCCAAAGGGTTGTCTTAGGTTCTTGGCTTCATCCTCTTTCAAAACCCCTGTTAATAGACCTAATAATATCAACAAAACACCCAATTCAGCACCTCATGGACTTGTGTTAAAACAATCTAAGTCCAATTCCTCAAAGGAGAATCTTCCAAAGAGTGGTAATAATGTTGGGGTGCAAACCAAAACACTTGTACCAAATAAAGCTAAGAAGAACCCTCCATGTCTCTACCAGTGGCAGTCTGGTAAGAAATCTGGTTCCAAGACTGGTCAAAATTTGAAGCTTAGTTCTCCTTTGAATGAACATGGAAAAAATTTACCTGAATTTCCGTTAACATCGAAGGTGTTAAAGCAAAAGGAGGATCTCCTTGGAGGGATAAATGATAATGCTGTTGAGTCTGCCAATCACAAATCATCACACAGAGATGAGAGTTCGACTCCTTTGAGTAAAAAAGCTTCTGAGCCGGGTTTGGATGTTATGGTTTATAGGGAGGCGGAGGATAACCCAAACAGAAGCATTAGTAAAACACCACCAATTCATAACTCGCTTTCACCAGAGATACAAGGTGGTTCTTCTTTGGTTTCAACTGCAACAACACCTGCTTGTTATGGTGCAGGCTATATTGTTTCTGGTGTCACCGACAAAAGGAAATGTAGGCCTAGAGGGATTCTCACTGTCGAAGAGAACTATTCAAGTTCTGCTAAAATGGTTGCTAATAGTATTGATGATGATGCTGATGAGAAGAAAACAAAGGATGTTATTAAGAAAGATAGCCCTTCCATGTTGCCTTTGCCGACTGAAGCTTTAGTGCATTGGATTTCTTCTCCGCGTAACAAGGGAGAGAAAATTGGACTAAATCAAAGTCAGGCACTCGGAGAATCCACAACTCGTGGTTCCATTACTTCACCATCATCCAGTTCAAAATCTTTCTGGAATATATGTGATAGTTCTAAAACATTTTGGAATGGAAGTGATAGCAGTGATTTGTCTGGTGCTACCAATGGTATGAGGAGTAAAATGACTTCTTCAATTTCTCCATGTAGACTTTCTGACTTTCAATTACCTTTTGATTCCATATTGTTTTCACCGAAATCCTCACACAGTTGTAGGGCAGGTAGCTCAGAAAATCTCATTGATGAGAACTCTCCCTTCTCCCTGAATTCAATTGGTAGTGGAAATGTGATTCAAACTCCACAGTCAGATTCCAGTTCAGATTTACGTGTTGCACTGTCACTGGCGTATGCAGACAATCAAAAGGAAGATAATTTTAACCCCGACCTTAATTCATACAATGATGTTCTTTTATCAGAAAAGTTCCTTCTCAACAATTCTTTGCCACTAGAGGATTCAGTTAATTCAAGTTTCCAATTTGATTGTTTAACTGTGCCTTATGAATCAATTGATGATCTCAGCAAACTTCCAAAAAAATTGGATGATAAGGATCCTTGGTTATCTAGTTCTACAATAGAGACTGGATCACCCTCTCAAATGAGGATATCATGGAGGGAAGGGTTAATGAGGCAAGTTGATGAGCTAGATGAGTTTGACTGTTGTAGATGTTTCTCTGATGAAGACGATCTCGCCAATGACAATGATTGTGGTAGTAATAGTGTATCAGGTACTCAAGTTAATCTTGAAGTAGATGAAGGTGAAAAACCAAATTATGATGTGAGACTCGCTGAAACTGAGGATAAGGAATTGGAAATAGATGGCTTTGGCAAAGAAATGTTTTCTGGCACTGAGTCGGTAAGCACTGATGAAGGCAGTCTAATTGCTTCAAAGGATGATTCAGACCGGAATTTGTGATAGATACTTGAATAAGTTATTTGCAGTGTGAATTTAAATTAAATAGGGTGAAGGAAGAATCTACTCTTAGGAACCATTTTCTTTTCCTTTTTTCAATTATGAAATAATTTATTTATTGCTCAAGTGGTTGATCAAGTCAATATTAACCACTCTTTGAACGATATTAACTGGTTGAGCAATTAGTTCTTGAACTAGAAATATCTTTATTGACAATTTCTTGTTGTTTTCCATCATTGCTTTTAGTGAAATTTGTTTTCACTCTCCTGCAGGTTTACCATAGGAAATTACAAAAATACTAGTTTTCCATATATTTTGTTAGAGATATAATATAAAAATTAGTAGGGAATACATATTGAGGCTTAAGTAATGAATGAGTAAGCTCGAGGTTAAGTAGTTGAAGAGACTCTGCAATGTCCAAAGCAATCCACTACAAGAGGCCAGTGTACCAAAATTGGATAGGTTGAATGTTCATCCAACCACCCAATTTTTCGACTTTTTATTAGATTCCAACTTTCAGTAGTGTATTTGGGGTGGGAAAGCAAAATCAGGGAGGCGGGTGAGCATTCACCAATTGGATATAAGAGACCCTCTCAAACATAGATTTAATTTCTTCATCCAAAGTGAAATAACCAGAAAGACAAAGAGTACGATGCAAATAACAAATGATGTTATATGTGACTTCAAGTCTTCAATAAATCATATACAACCCCGAATGTCAACATTTTCCACAACTGTGTCCACTTTTCATTCATAGAGAAGAAGTCATATTTTCTTTGCTTGGAAGTTAAAAGACAGATTGGTTGCAATAAATATTTGATGGACCCATGCTGTCTCCCACGAAAATTTTATAATCTTGCCGATCTCGGATCCTAATATAGGTTTTATGTAAGTTCATGAAGATACAAATTAAAAAGAAAAGAATGTGTTGAAGAGGTAGCTAGAAGGATCATGATCCTCTCCATTGCTAATATTTTAAGTGTATAAAGATTAAATTATACAAAATACTTGTCACAATTTCTAGAAATATAGGCTTCTCACAATTTCTAGAAATATAGGCACTTGTACACCAAAAAAACATAGTATATAGCTCTCCATTTTATTTGAGAAATAGAGGGAATCCCAAACACACTAAATCTTTTAGAAAATTTTATCCATACCTTCACAAATTTTTAAAAATATCAAATATAACCTTAATTTTTTTTTTATTTTACCAATTTAAATTCACTTTCTTTTTTTACTATTCAAAAATTTCTAAACCAAACAAATCAAATTTTCTGACATATAAATTTTTTTTCGAAAATTACTGAAACTTTTTATGAGATTTCTAGTACAGAAAAATTTATTGATAAACTTTAAAAAAAATTCTCCAACACATAAGATTAAAAAGATGTGTACCAAAAACCTTTATAAATAATTTTCCGATAAAGAAGCTTGAAAATATATATTACCGGAAAACTTTTCATTTGTCATGAACTTGGTGCAGCCTGCACTGCGTGATGATATTTGAGACTCCAAACGTGGCATCTTGAGAAAGTAAGGAAGGTCTCCAAACACGCCGAAAGTTTAGGCTTCACTAAAGACACTCATCGTTTCTCGAAAGGAATTGAAATATATTCATCACAATGATTTTTGGGTATATATGAGATATAAAGACAATTTCAATATTCGTGACATTAATTGAACATTTATACACCAAAACCATAGCAATTGAGATGTCCATTTCTTTTAAAATTGAGAGCATCTTGACTCCCCACTAAGACATAAGAATAATATTTTTCTATCATTTATTAAATAACACCTCAGGCATAAAACTAATTGAACTGGATAAAACATTGCGAGATTAGCAGGCAAATCTAACAAAGCTTTCTCGATAGCTGTTCTTGGCCGGAAGTACGACACAATTGTAACAGAAATCTCAATCACATCCATAATCAAATTATGTTCCAATGAACATAAACAATAATGTTAAAAAGTCTAACTAACTATTCCAAAACATAGCAACCCAGCAATTTGACAACCTGTTCTTAGGAAACGGATACATATCTTTCTAATTTCTATCCTGTTTTTGTTTTCGGGGTCTTCTTCCTGAACTGTTTTCTGGGAATTGAGTTCTTCATCCCTACAAAAAATAGCAATGCACCAAAAAGTGCTGTGTTCTGCAACCAAAAGTGAACACATTTATCATATTGTCACAAAGACAAAACCATCAGCCAAAAACATAGAAAATAGCAAGAGTTTGCATGTACCTGAATGAACTCATTTAGCAGTAAACCGTATTCGGGCTTCGTAGGTCTGTAGTTGTAGAAATCATACAGAATGGGAGTAGTAAGCGCCAGATGCGAAAGCTACAAAAGCAAAGAGGAAAAACTCAGTTTGTAATATAATATTTTAGGACCAAAAGAATATCAAAACACGAAAAGTATATTTGAAAAACGGCAATGTCTATTCATTCTTCAGCTAAGTGGGGAAGCCATTACCAAAAGAAATGATCCAAATGTGCTGCCAAACACAAATAGAATTCCTCCAACTCCCTTTAGAAATATGATAGTGGCAACGACTTGCCGAACCTGTAATGAACATTTCAATTAGAAAGACAAATACAAGCAAAAAAATTGAGTTCCATTCAGAAAAACTCATAATAGGAGAAAAGATATCTTACATAAGCTACATTAATATCTGGTATAGCTACCCCCAATTTGGAGGATAAATTTCTCCTCACAACCGTGAGCTTGGGAACCAACTCCTTTGAAAAGGGTCCACCAGTGGCATCAAATTCATTAAACCTGGCAACATACAACATTCTATATAAATAAGAAAGTACTAAATGTTACTTCAATAATATCGTTAGCTAATTAAAAATTACACTAGCAATACAACATTTGATTGGCTAAAATCTTGTCAAACAACGGTATATGATACACAAGCAAAGCACATTCATAAACATCAAACCAGGTATAGTGATCCACTTCTAAGCAAAATAGTACCAAGTAAAGTAGTAACCTTAAATGCAGAAAAAGCTGCAGCTTACTACAAAAACACTTTCGGAGTAACAAGTCTCCAAGACATAGTATCAGAGCAATACAATTCATTTTGTCAATTGCGGATCGCAAAAAGAAACAGTTTTCTCAAATTTCATATTATTAGAGTAATATAGCTGCTATTTGACAACTCATTGTACAAAATCATGTATTGCAGAATAATAACAGTTTGTTAAAACTTAGTTATTTGACAACATTGAAATTCATAAGTGAACACCAGGACTTTCACAACAACAGTAAACAGAAAAAGAAAACTTGAAATGTTTTCTATCAGCTCAAGACATATAAAAGTAGCTTGATAATTGAAGATTTAAATGTGTAAGCTCATGGTCTATGCCTAACATGATATCAACTCTAAGTAATTAAATGCAATCTTCAATAATTTGAAGGAGGCAACTTATAAGGAAAAACAACAATAAACCCACATTAAGAATTGAAGAGCAACTTAAGATATCAGGACTGAATTGGTTAACAGTTGTAATTGCAATTGCATAAGAATTTTTATGTTCACAAGATTATACAAAAATCACAACATGTCAGCATAATAATAAAAAAATAATGAATCAAAAATTCACATAAAAAACAAGAAGCGGCAAAGAGAAATATCTTATTCTTTACTAATAGAATTAAAAATGCATAATTTAACAATAAGAATTGTGGGATCGAATTCTATCTACAAGTATCTTGAATTGAAAACTCAAATCTGAATGAAAAAACCCAGATGCAGAAAAACGAAAATACAATAAAAAAATAAAATAAAGGATAAGTTTTTGCAGTAATGTGAAGAAAAATGAATGGATCTGAGAGAGAGAGAGAGAACTGACATCTGCCATGCGGAGAGGATGAAGAGGGAAGCAAAGAGGACACGGCCCAGAAAGGAGAAGAAACCCATTTTTCTCTTTCTCTCGCTTCGGTCAATCACTCGCTGTTGAGAGAGAGAGAGAGAGAGAGAGTCGCACTCTGCTCAATATGAGATTGCCTTTGCCTTTGCTGTCGACTAATCGGAACCAAATTACACTCTCTCTCCCAAAATAATTGTACTAGTTTTAGTGCAAAAACCAATAATCTTAAAATAAGCATCATTTTATATATAATAATTATTATAATTATTATTATAAAATTTAAATTATATATATCTGTAAATAATTTGTAATGTGTTGTAATATAAAACTTTTTACATTAATAGTATATATCAGTTAAATTCTAATAACAATAATATTAAATATTATCCCGTCAAAATAAAATAATTTTTAAATGTTAATCAATTTTTCATTCTAGTTTTTGTTAATATACATTTATGATATTTTATATTTTAAATTTTATTTTATAATTATAATTAAGTAAATTATATTTTTCTTATCTTTAATTTTTAATCTAACTCGTATTAAAAATAAATTTTTAACTAGTGATCAAATACTAAATTGAAATATAATACAATAGTTTATATTATATTTTGTTTGTTATCATGATAAACTTTAGTTTGTAAAAAGAAAATATAATTTTCCTCTTTTGGGGAGCTGCATAATTTTCCTGTACTAGTGATACTTGAATGTGAGAAGAATGCAATGAATTATATATCTAAACTAAGATGGTAGTAGGTTGGTTTTTTTAATGTGAGGTATGTGATAGGCAAGTAGTGGCCTTCAATGTACTTATTGCAATTTCAGATCTAGTTTTTTCTTCTCAACATTTGTGTATGGAAGTTTAATATAAATTCATTTCAATGTGATAAATGATAATGTAGATATATTATGTACTTAATGTTTCAATATATATATATATATACTTAATTAATTATATTATTTATTTAATAACTAAGAGATTTGTTAATAGTGGATTTGGACTTTATGGTTTTTGAGAAGTTAGGAGGTTATGTGGGGTAGTTATTCTTTTATTTCCTTATAACTAAATGTAACCTCTTTGAGGGGCAAAGCATATAAACTGACTTGTGATGTGATTCAATTAATAATGAGAATAATCATATTTCTTATATGACACTATTTTATTCTTTTTAAATTGTTTTCTATTCTAATAGTTTTCTAAGTCAATAATCATTTTTTTTAGAATATGTTCATAACAGATTGGTATCAGAGCACTAGTTGGAAGATCTAGGGAGTTCTTCAAAAAAGAAGATTGGATTGGGTTTTGTAAAGTTTGATATCGAGAAGTTCACAGAAAAAAAGTAATTTCAGTCTATAGAGGTTGAAGATGAATTTGTTCTTGGTTCAACAAGGATTTGAAGATGCATTAGCTGGTGAAGCTAAATTACACAACACACTCTTTGATAAGGATAAGAATGACATACTAGATAAAACACAAAATGCATTAATTATATGCCTTGGTGACAAGGTTCTTAGGGAGACTTCAAAGGAGAAAATTGATGCTGCCATTTGACTCAAACTGGAAAACTTGTATGTGACCAAATATTTGGCCAATAGGTTATACTTGAAACATAAATTATACACCTTCAAGATGTTAACCGGAAAGATTTTGGAGGATCATTTGATTGATTTCAACAAAATCATTATTAATTTGGAGAACATTGAAATCAAGATAGATGATGGAGACCAAACATTGTTATTACTCAAATCATTGTCAAGTGAAATTGATACTATCTCAATCACATTCATTTATGGCAAGGATACAATATCATTGGAGGAGGTGCAATATGCTTTGCTTTCAAAGGAGTTGAAAAGAAGGTATAAGGAAAAGGGAGATCAAGTTGGTGATGGATTGATCATAAAAGAAAGAGTCCAAAAGCAAGAAAGGATCAAGATCCAAATCAAAGGAGAACAAGACAAGGAAATGCTTCATTTGTGGAAGTGAGAAGCATATAAAAAAATAGTGTCCATAATACAAGAGGAAGAAAAAGCACGGGGCACAAAGAAATCAATGTGGTGATGTTGATGTTGTTTCAGAAGAATATGAGAGTGTTGAGGTGATGTGTGTTTCAGAAGGCAAAGTTCATCAAGAATGGGTCCTTGACTCTGGATGCACTTTCCATATGTGTCCAAACAAGGACTGGTTTATCTTTTACAATGAAAAACATGAAAGACATATTTTGTTAGGAAATAACAAAGCTCGCAAGGTGATTGTAATTGGCTCTATAAAGCATAAACTTATAGATGGAGGAATAAGGATCTTGCAAGGGGGTAAGACATGTACCTGATTTAAAGAGATATTTAATTTCCCTTGGTATTGCTAGATGAGAAGGGTTATGTTTACAAAGCTAAAGGTGGAGTTCTAAGAATCACAAAGGATTTTGTGGTGTTGATGTAGGGAAAATTGGAGAATGGGTTGTATTTGCTTCAAGGAAACACTTTGATTGACACAACTACGATATCCAGTGCAAGCCAGTCTCAAGCAAGTTTATGGCATATGAGGCTTGGACATATTATTGAATGAGGACTAAAAGAGTTAGGCAAACAAAGAATTTTAATAGTGAGTCTTTTTCAAGTTTTAAAGAATGGAAAGTCTTGGATGAAAATAAAACCAGTAGAAAAATCAAGAGGTTTAGGACTGATAATAGGTTAGAACTCTGGTCTGAAGAGTTTGACCAATTTTGCAAAGATAAATGGATTGCAAAGCATAAGATAGGTAGAGGAAACTCCTAGGAAAATTGCCTTGCTGAGAGGATGAATATGACAATCATGGAGATAGTTAGATGTGTTGAAGAAAAAATCTTTTTGATATATGTTTTAATGACAACAAACCTTATGAAATAAATGATTAAGTTTTATGAATGGTGGTCTACTAATGATTTCACTTAAGTTTTGTTTAAGGAACATGAATGCATAAGTGAACAAGCAAGAACCAATTCACTTCATCAAAGTGCACAAGTATCCACTCAATAATGAAATAATCTCAAAAGGAATGTATCATATATCAATCATTCAATAGAATGATTATTACATCTTCAAGATAACATCTTCATGAAGAAAGATGAGCAAATACGTTCATACAACAAATCAATGATCAAACTATGTTATAAACCAGAAGCAAGATCATTAGAAAGAAGCAAAATTACAAAAACAGAACGGAGAACGTTCTTGACAAAAATCTGGAAAACGGAAAATGTTCTCTAGGTTCAAATATGGCCATGATAGCATAAAGACCAATCAATCTCCATTACTTAATTGAAGTTATTGCCTCTGGAATTTACATCAGTATTGAGAGTACTTGACAAGGAACAAATGTGATCAATTACAATCAAAATAAGCCATTCGAATCACAAAGAAAAAAGGTCATGAATCAAGCTGCCCAAGCAAGACTGAACAGTCTCCAGAATGTCCAGAATGATCATATCAATCTCCAGAATGATCAGGCTAGTCTCCAGAATGATTAAATCAATCTCCAGAATGATCATAACAGTCTCCAGAATGTCCAGAATGATCAGACCAGTCTCCAGAATGTCCAGAATGATCTGCTGTCCAGAATGATCTTCTGTCAAGAATGATCATCAGTCTCCATAAATGATTATCAATCTCCAGCATGTTAACAATCAATCTCCAGCATGTTAACATTAATCTCCAGCATGTTTAACATCATTTTCCAGCAGTGTATCACCAGTCTCCAGATTGATAAACAATCTCCAACAACAAACATCTTTCTCCAGGATTCTGTTCACTTCATCAAGACTGTTTGAACCTGATTTTTATGCATGGAAAAATCATACTTATCTTAAACGGATTTCCAGTACATCATTATGAGATATGAAGCTTTAAAGATAGCAAAAGAAACACTCTAAAAGATCTAAGGAGAAAAGATTTAGAGCAAGGCAAACCATATGAAACAGCTGAGGACGATCATTCTCCAGCTTTTGCTTTTCTGCACCAGAACATTCTCCAAGTTCTGAACTTGTCCAAGAACGATTATGATTTACTGTACAACATCACATTATGACACATGTTATTTTAATCAAACTAATCCTATAGTGTGCACAAATCAGATGGCAAAACAATAAACAAATATAAGAAAGTCAAGAAGTCAAAAAACAGAAAAGTCCAGTCAAAAGGATTAAAATAAGAGCTGATTATTTTATTCTTCCCCTTGACCAAGGGAACCTCCTCAAACGGTAATATTAAGCCTTCAAGGACTTCCTGAATATCTATAAAAGGAACCTCACTGATCAAGAGAAATCTAAGAGCTTCAAGTACAAAGCAAAACATCACTCACAAACACTTACATACTTGAAAGCTTCTCAATCACAAACAAAAGATTCAGTTCTGTTTTTCTTCTTCATATCAGAATCATTCTACTGAATTCTTTTATCAAGAATCTAATCTCAAACACGAGTTGAGCATACTCAGATTCTGTCCAAAATCAAAGACATTCAAGTGCCAAGATATATCATCAATCACTCACATTTATACTTGAAGAGTCTCACAAGAAATTAGTAACATTCATTCACGAATTCATTGTTATTAGCTTACTGAAATCTCTTGTAAAGAATCTAAACCTCAAACAAGAGTTGAGATTTAATCAGATTCTGTAAAAACACTCTACATCATTATTGTGTAAACTCAAGACTATAAGAGGTATTTATAGCTTGAGTAGTTTGTTTACAAAATCCTTTTAAGATTAAAAGGTGAAGTGTAAAATCCTATCAAAGTTGATAGGTGACCTGATTGAATTCCTTTCTGGGTGGAAATGATTTAAGTTTGTAACAGATCAAGGTTGATCTGAGCTAGGTGCTATAAAACCAAGAAGGTTCTTTGTTTTGAACACTTAGTGGAAAATCTCACCGTTGTGAGGACTGGACGTAGCCCGGGTTGGGTGAACCAGGATATATCTTGGTGTGATATCTCTTCCCTTATCTCTATTTACTTTCAGTCTTTTAATTATCAAGATAAATAGATAAACTGAATTGTTGATTTTAACTAACCAAGAACGTTCTCTGTTTTTCTGGTGAAAACCAAGAACGTTCTTCGTTTTCTGTTTTCACAACCAAGATCAATCTTGAGTTATTTTCTTAAGTTTTTAACATGAATTTTAAAAGGGCGAATTTACAATTCAAACCCCCCTTTCTTGTAAATCGACATTGCTACTTCAAGATGCTTGATGTCTGATGGTAATTATTCTACTCAAATCTAAGTTGAAGCAGTAACAATTGTTGTATACTTGATAAATAGATGCACTTCTAGTGTTGTTGGTATGAAGACACTAGAAGAAATGTGGTCTAGCCATGCCCAAACCTGGAAAATCTAAGGGTTTTTGGGTGTGTGGCCTATGCACATATAAAGCAAGGCAAGCTTGAACCAAGGGCTCTAAAATGCATATTTTTGGGATATAAAAAATATGCATTTTTAGAGACTAAAAAATGTACTACTCAACTATGGATTCAAGTCAGCAGAATTCTGACTTGAGTGACAATGATAAGTAGGATTATTCGATGGTCAGGGATAGAGATAGAAGAGCCATTAAGCCGCCATCCAAGTTTGGCTATGCAGACATGGCTGCTTTTGCTTTTACCGCAATAGATGAAATAAGTGGATATGAGCCTAGAAATTATAACGAGGTTGTTAATAGAAGTATTTCTAAGGAGTGGATTGCAACTAGGAATCATATTCCTTGCACAAGAATGACACCTGGTTACTAGTTGAAAACCTAAAGGCAAGAAGATTTTAAGCTGCAAATGGTTATTCAAATTGAAGGAAGGGATTTAAGGGGTTGAGAAGGCTAGATTCAAAGCAATATTGGTGGCAAGAGGATTCACTCAACGTGAGGGGATCGATTATAATTAGGTGTTTTCACTTGTTGTAAAACACATTTTAATAAGGATGGTTATGGCCTTAGATGCTCAAGAAAACATGAATTTGGAACAACTTGATGTGAAAAATACCTTCTTACTTGGTGAACTTGAGGACATAATTCACATGACTCAATCAGAGGGGTTTATTAAAGAGGGTAAAGAAGACAAGGTTTGCTTGCTTAAAAGATCTCTTTATAGCCTAAACCAGACCCCTAGATAGTGTTACAAAAGGTTTGACACCTTCATTTTGGAGAATGGCTTTAAAAGGTGTGAATATGATGGTTGTGTTTACTTGAGGGAAACCATACATAATGTTGTTGTCGATCTATTGCTCTATGTAGATGACATGTTGATTGCTTGCAGTAGCAATGAGGATATTAAAAAGGTGAAGGTAATGCTAAAAAGAGAATTTGAAATGAAAGATATGGGAGCTGCTAGTAAAATCCTAGGGATGCAAATTAACAGGGATAAATCAAAGGGAACTCTTTTGATAACAAAAAAGGATTACATAGTTAAAGTGTTGAAGAGATTCAACATGGATAAATCAAAGACAACCTTGACACCTATAGCTAAAAAATTTAAGTTATAATTAATCGATCATATAAGAACAATTAGATTTTTCATTGACTAATTAATCGATCATGTACACTTACAATATGAGTAGATGTCACTTATGATTTTTTTATTTATTATAAGAACATTGTCTATTACTCTATGTACAGACACAAAAACACTTATATCTTCTTCCCATACGAAAAACTAACATTAGAAATCATAGTTGAGAAAAATCATATATTTTATGTTTATTTTTTGTGCTCTTATCTCTTTGTCGTATTTTAGGTTACACTTACTTCCAAAGTTATTTATTTATCAAGATATGTTATTGTGTTATTGATGTTATATGTATGTATGTTTACACACGTATATAGCTTAAACACTTCCTTAATTTTTCAATTCAATTTGGTCCCTTAATTTTAGAAAAAACAGTCAAATTGGTCCATTAACTTATACGTATTAACACAATTTGTTTCTTTCGCTTATACATGTTAACACAATTTGTTTCTTTCGCTTACTATGTTAGTTGTAGTTAAATTAATTAATTGCGTGGATCTAACGTGACACCTAGGTGTAATTATTATTGTTTTTATTTATTTGTGGGTGTTATTTTATTTGTATTAAACAAAAATTATATGTAAAGTACACTCAAAGAAAAGAAAACACAAGAAATGAAATTGAAATGAACGAACGCGAACATAGGAATGAAGGTGAAACAATGGTCTAAATCAGTTATTGGTCGACGGGGAATCACATTGCCGACAAAGGGGGGACGAAGCACATCGTCGATGAAGGATAATAACACAAATGATGACGAACTATGGCGTTTATATGTATGCTCTATTTTAGTTTTCTGCATTTAGGTTTTTTCCCCTCTGTTTTGGGTTTGAACCAAAATTTGCAAATTCGCTTGGCTGTGAAGAAGAAGATGAATTAATATTGCTCTTCATCAATTTGCAGAAAAATCAAGAAGTTTGAAAGAAGAGTGGATTTTGTTGAACCCTAAGGGATCTTTATTAGAAGAGACCAATTTGCGTCAATTTACGAATTAAGGGACCAATTTGATTGTTTTAAAGTTAAGGGATCTTTAAAAACTAAATTAAGAGATAAAAGAGGTATTTAAGCCTATATATATATATTTCGTTTTTCAATAATATATAAGAAATGGGTGAGTATTCTGTCAACTTACAATTTGGAAAGAAAAAAAGAATGACAAATGGACTAAATTTGTAAGTTAAATTTAAAATAATTTTATTTACATTATTGAATACACGGTCTGAATGTTAAATTGTGATAAAAAAGAAGTAAAAATTTCATCTAAACAAATACACATAAATTTTCTTTTAAAATATAAGTAAATCTTAACCTTTAGAATTGATGTTTAAAGAATAAAAAAAAATGGCAAAAAAAATTAATAAAAAATATTTCTTACAATAAAACTCAAAAGTGAAATAATTTATTTAATTTTGTTTCTCTATATTTTGACATGCATTGTTACAAATCATTTATAAAACTCAGATTAATCCCTCATTTTTTTGAAGGAATTTTTTTAAGATAATACAAAAATTATAAATCAAAAGTAAAAATTAATAAAAATAAAAACTTCAATTGTGGAAGATGGACTGAAACTGAAAACAACGTTTGAATCGTCCACCAACAGTTTGTATAAAAATATATCAAGAAAGTAAACATTGGTGACACACATCTATGGAAATAATAAGCTGCACGCAATTGTGGGGTGGACCCGTATTGGTGAGTCACTTTCATAGTTCAAAAGAATAATATTCCAAGGATCGTGCAATTGCAAGCAACCAACCAACCAACACAAGGTAAGGTTGTGGTTTCTGTTTTTTGTTTGGTCACACATTTGACTCCAATAACCTTAATTTCCTATAATTTCATCTTTTCCTTTTTACCTTTTCATTCTTTTTGCTTGGTTTTTATGCTCACTTCAGATTCCAATTTTCTCGTAGCTTCACCAATTTGTCTTCTTTTTCCATCTTGGTATCTATTACTTGCCTTTGTTTTATTGCTTCTTTGGTGTTTTGGAATTTATAGTTGAAGTGGGTGTTAAAGGTCTTGCCTTGTGATTTTTTTCTGCTTTTTTTGGCTCAAATCTGAATATGGGCGTTCAACTTTAGATGTGAAGAATCTAACAATTTCATTGATTTGGTGAGAAAGATGAAGGATTTTGCTGGTACACCAGGTACTGGTCTTGGTTTGGCTCTGAGGATGTCACAATTCATTTTTGCTGCAGGGTCAATTGCTTCCATGGCTACCACACCAAGTTTCTTTAATATTACAGCCTTTTGGTAATTGAACATTTTTTTTTCAATGCATTTGTCTCTTTTGGTGTGATTTTGTTGTAGGCTGTTAAATTCTCAAAAAATGTATTTATTCAATTGTTTTAGTTTTCATATGTAGATGTATGCACATAAGTCAATTTAGTTTTTTTAATGTGTTCTGGGAATGTGGCATGATTGTTGAGGAGTTTTGGTATCCATGAAGCTAATTTTTGGATACTACAACGTAGTGAATCATAATTTTGACATGACTGAATCAAATGTGTCTTGTATAAAAATTCACTAATTATGTATTGATATAGATTTTCTGTTTTCATGAGAGTAACTGAACAAACACTGTCAGGATAGTAATCAAAGGATATTCATAGTTGTGAGGATGATGGGAATAGGAATAATATTTTCTCCAAGTTAGGTCTTAACTGCACTGAAAACATTATTTTACTCGGATGCATCTTTTAAATCAGGTTTTAATATTGGACCTAGTTCATCTTTATAAAACCGATTTGGAAAATGAGAGGTGTCACTCTTTATAGACTATTTTCAATCCTAATCTCTTTTCAACGTAGGACTTGGATTTTTTCCAATAGTTGTACTTGAAGATTTTGACCTACCCACCATGGAAAACATGTATTTACACTGAACAATATGGAGTCTAGGACATGAGACGATTGACTTTGTTGCAACAGATTATACATTAGGTGTGCTGTATCATATCTAGTCAGATTTATTAGTGGACATGTTCACGATATTCATTTTCCACTTTTCTCTTCATTGTTCAACCTGCCCCTCAGGGCTTCTTAGCATTGTTGGAATTCACATGCTATTGGCATTGGTTATTATTAGAATTGGAATCAAGTAGCATTGGAAGTATAAGATTTAGAGTATTTGTAACTTGTAATTATACACTTCAACTAAGATCATTGGTATACACAAATGTAACCATACTATGCTGAATGTACAAACTCAATTAACTTCCTGCTGTATTCTCTAGACGGTTCAGTGAGGGTTTGATCCTGCTTCTATGTTTTTCTGTCCGAAAGGGTGTCATTATTTCCATCTAACTTTTCTCCCAGCTGTATCTATGTCCGGAAGACACTCCGATCTGGCTACGTCTAAGAACATTATTGCTGGATTTCAGTCATGCACCCCTCTTCATAATCACGTCCATGCGTGAAAGCCAAGTGCCACCATCCTGGTGTCAAATTTGGACACCATCAGTTGCAGCCTGCTCATCGATGACTCAGTCCTGTTTAAGTAGTCACAGGCTACTTCCCTTATTGTTTACATAACAATGGTCTTTTCTTCCCTCTAATGTTCAAATTTCGGTCGTTTGTGTTTGATGCTGTTCGTATCTGTTTTTTATGTGTATTTCAGGTGCTTCCCATCACTAAAACCTGTAAAGTAATTACCAACTACTGTGAATCTTGAGCCAAATTTTGACTCTTCCAAGTCTCAAAAAGGTCTTATTTCTTTTACATTTTCAACCTCTGTGAGAGAAAACATAGCAATTTATTAGATGATGAGTTATAAGGAGTATCTTTAATTAATGACTGTTCACTCAATATCTTTCTCAGTCCCATAGTCTATACTGTTAATCCTTTAGCGTGTCTTTCTCATTCTATTTCTAACATTGAACTATGTCCTTTTCATTTCATATCACCCTTTTAACCAACCAAATTTAAATTAGTCAGCTTATCTGTAATCTCAATGGTTCCATAATCTATTCTGCTGAATCTTTCCATATACAGTATGAATGATTGCTGCAGGCTCAACTTCCATCGTCTAACGTATGTGCTGCTATAAAGTCCTCTGCTCTTCATCATCTTCGTGTCATCCTAGTTTGAGGATACTCTTTATTACACAGGTCTAACTAAACACCATATATCACGTCTTACCAGTTCTTTACTTGAGTAATTTGGTCTCTGTTCCTCAACTTCCAATTCCTCAACAAGTAACAACTTCTTCCCAATCATTGCAGTCTTCTCTCTGTCCACTTTTTACTCATCATCGTCATCCTTATAATGCGTCTCTGGAAGCTGTCACTGTTTCATAATTTGGCCATTCATCCTAATCCTGACCTGCCTAAATCTCTTGCTGACTTACTTATTAGTGTCTCTACGGTATGTGTTGAAATCCCACGTCGACTAGAGATATCACTATTCACTAGATTAATCTGTATAAGGCTTGGACAATCCTCACCACTTGGGCTAGCTTCCGGGGTTTGAATTAGCCCTAGTCCAAATTCTAAGATGATATTAAAGTCTATTCTAGATATGTTATTAGGTCACTCACATTTGTCTACACTTTTGACATCTCGTGCTGGGGGTGAGGGGTCGTTGAGATTTCATATTGGCTAAAAATATGACTTTTTCCTCCCCACTTGAGCTAGATTTTTTAGTTGATTTATGCCTAAGCCAAATTCTAACTCTAAAAATATACATTCTACTTGTCATCCTTGTCCCATCTGTAATTTTTTCAGCTTTCATGATTTACAATCCTCCCACTATGTTTTGTCATCTACAGTTATTCCTAAAACTGTCCCAGAGAGCACTTCTTCCACATTCTCTCCACAAGCTGTCAATGGGTATTCACTGTCAAAGATGGCCCGAACGGTAAGGTGGATCCTTTGAAAGCTCATCTTATAGCTAAAGGATTTACTCAGAACTTTAGTCTTAATTACAACGACACCTTCTTCCCAGTTGCAAAATAGCCTCTATTTTTGTGTCAATTTTAAAGCCCTTTTTCTTAACTAATGTATGCTCGGATGTTAAACATTGAAGAAATGAAACTGAAAATGGTATAAAAGGAAATAAGCTCAGTTGAGAATGTAATGAAACTTGGACGTAGAGGCAAAAGGGGGAAAAGTGTTGTGGCCAAATATTCTTCTGTTAAACACCGGTGGAGTGTGAGATAACTGCATAATATCAGTTTTGTTTTGTTTCATTTATATGTTATTTTTTTTTTCCAATATAGTAATGAAAATAATTATAGGATAAACTGTTTTACCATCAATATTGTAGTCTAGAAATTTACACATATAACGCGTATATAATGAACATTTTTTTTCTCATATAGGATGCTCGAATTTATATGGAATCACATAATGCTGACTGTTCCATTTGTATTGCAGTTACTTGATAGCTTCAATGGGATTACAAGCCATATGGAGTTTTGTGCTTGCTTTATTGGACGCGTACGCAGTGGTGAGAAAGAAAGTCCTCCACAATCATGTCCTAGTTAGCCTCTATCTGGTTGGAGATTGGGTTAGCCTCTGCCAAAACCTTCACTCTGATTAATTGGTTTTTTTACATACAGTAATAAGAGTTCTAAAATCATGATTTTTTATTTACAATTTTCTTGACCACTGTCCGCAGGTAACAGCCACACTATCTTTAGCTGCGGCGTCTTCCTCGGCTGGTATTGCAGTTTTGTACTTTAACGATCTAGGACATTGCAGTTTCGGAGAGGAATGCCGAAAATATCAGATTTCAGTTGCATTTGCCTTCTTGAGTTGGATACCAATTTTGATATCATCGTTAATTATGCTTTGGATAATAGCTGCAAGATAGCAGATACAATATCGATTCCACGGAAATTATCTCATACAAAATGTATTCATGTTGTTCAAATTTTTCTTCGAAAGTGTCAATAGGAAAGGAAATAGATTAGGTTTACACTTGTCAAAATCAATTCCTTCATTTCAACAGGAATTGTGATAGCATAAGATAGTAAAGAGACAGAGAAAAATGTATTTTGATTTTGCCTTGCAAAGAAATTAGTCTACCAATTGTGTTAATATTGATTTTCTGATCATGTGACTATTATGTATATTAGAAATTTGGTTGGTAATATATGTTTTTGTTTGATGGAGTTCTCTTATATAATATAATCTCACAAGTATCTTTTAGATTCTTGAAAGGGGCTTTTGTTTGTTTCCATAATCATGTATCTACTTAGTACATACATTTTTTTCTTACATGAATAACATTTGGCTTGAGGAGGAAAATTTTAAAATAAAGATAGTGATGTCATTACTGGAATCTGGTGTTTGTTCAAAGAAATTTATATAATAAGAGGTCTAAATCACTAACCAAAAATTGTTACAATTGGTAAGATGTAATTTCAAAGAGATTATTCATTTGATATTGGAATTCTCTTTTCCAGATGACTTGTTGGTCCTTTGATGTAAGTGAACTACGATTCGCATTAAACACCGATGAATTGTCATTTTTTTTTTGTTGACGATCACTGATGAGTTGTCCCAAATTTGCTATCAGTTTTTTCATTCCATTTCAACTTGTATAGCTTACATTATTCCAACTTGTGTTGTATTCCAAAATTTTCATTCTATTTCAACTTGAGTAGTTTAATTGATTTGAATTAGAAACTAGTGTGTAGCCATGTGTCAAACACATGATATATTATTTAATGTTTGATTTCTTTTTTAAAATGTGAAATTTAATCTATGATTATAATCATAAAAATTTGAATAAACTAAATTCAAATAATTTTTAATAATAAATAGTGTTAATCAAGCAAAATTAATAATAATTCATGTATTTTTTAATATGTATGATATACAATTGAACTAAATATAACATCATAAAAACATAATTTAGGATGTATTTGGTGATTGTCCATTTTAAAAATACAAAATAACTTAATAACTGAAGCACCTAATACTCTCTTATTTGATCTTCAGAAAAAAAAAGCACAAATCTAATAGATTTAATCAATCAAATATATATTCATTACACATCCATCTACCCGTGCAAAATTGTTCAATTCAAACAATTCTGAATAATTCATTGTAAATTGTATTCATTTTTATATCGATGATATTTAAAAAATATATTAATTTTTACTAATTTTTTAATGACAATTATTTGGTGACAAATATTTATTTTATGTATCAATTGTACGTTCTCACGACTTCTTTATCGATTAATTTTCAAAAAAATGTAAAAAAATTAATGTCTGAAAAAAATTATAGTTTGGGCATTACAACTATTCTCATTTTTATTATAGAATAAAAAATTATAGTTTGTATATTTTAAGTGTTCTCATTTTTACTATACGTGTACTGTTTTTATAATTAATTATATAATTAATATATTATGATTATTCTTATTTATATTTAGAAGATATAAAAAAATAAATTTTAACTAATTGATTAATGACAAACTTTAATCCCGTGTATAAGTTATATGTTCTAAGAATTTCTTTAACGACTCACTTCCAAAACAAATAACATGAAAAAAAAAATAAAAGTGTAAAAAATTATAGTTAATGAATTATAATTGTCTTGTTTTTATCTTGATGATATTAAAAACATAATTATTCCTCATACGATTTATATAATAAATTATAATTATATTATATTATATTATATTATATTATATTATATTATATTATATTATATTATATTATATTATATTATATTATTATTATTTTTATTTATAAGATATCAAAAATATTAGTTTTAACTAATTGATGAATAAAATAACATTGTAGTATTTTGGAAAAATATTTTTGATATATATATATATATATACTTTTTATTATACTGTATCAATTTTTAAATACTTTTTTAAATAATTATATGAGATATTTTCAAAATTTAACTATTAACAATTATACTATTATAAATAAAGTGAAATTATTTATTTTCCTATTTTGATTATTATCAATTAAATTCCTTATTTTAATTAATAAATTCTTTTATTTTTGAATCCAATAAAGAAATAATTACCACCAACGTAGGTTGAGTCTAATGGCATGAGCTAGATTTTTACAATAAAGTGAAAATGAGTTAGAAATCTCACTAGAAAACTACGTTTATTGTCTAACGCACCTCGAGGACTATCTTCCGTGGATGGAATCTATGGGAAACTAAAAAAAAAAAAACATGTCATTAATATCAATGAATTGGTCCAAGTGGGAAGGGACTTCGACCCTTAAGTAATTGGTCAAAGAGTTCGATATTTATCTCCAGCGTAATAAAAAATTTGATTAGAAGAGGAGAATCTACCTTGTGTGCTCACATAATTTTTAGTCACTTTTAAATAGCGTGAAAACTTTGTACTTATAACATGCTAAAAAATTAGACATATATTAGTTTGTATTTTTGTAATATTTACTTCATCATTTAGATATTTTTGGATAGCTATTTTCTAATTTAATGTAAAATTTGCATTTTTTTCTTCATAAAAAATAAATTTTACTTGCGTATAAATTTTTTTAGAGATGAACCCACCTTATAAAAATTAATGTTTTTTGATGCATTAATTTTTTAAAATTGATTTATTTAATAGACCTTATATAATTTTTGAATTTGGTGTAAATTTGATCTTAAAATTATTTCTATTAATATTATATTGACAGAATGTTATAAAAAATGTATATCTTTCCATATTGTATTTTAATTTAATTTAAAAATTATTCTGTGTTATTATTTTTTCAAATTCATTTTTTAGTTACCAGTATTTATTATTTTAATTTATTTTGTTTTATTCATGGACAAAATTTTTATACACAAATACTATATTATCTTTCAATAAATTTTTATAAGCATTGAAGTAGCTAGAATATCACTAGAAGAAAGGTTGAATAGAGATATTTGCAGTTTTAAAATTTTCTCTAGTGTTTAAAACAGTATCCTCTTCGAGAGGATGAAAATCAGAGGTTGGAAATTTAAAACTATGAGTATGAACTGATTACTAAAAGATAGAGAGAGGATAGAGAATTACACTCACAACTTTATATTGGTTCACCCAATAAAGGCTGCGTCGAGTCCTCACACACTTGTGAGATTTCACTAAGAACAAAACGATCAACTTTTCACAGAGGTCAGTTACAATTTGTGTGTTCTAGAGCCTCACCAAACTTACAATCTCTTCTCACAGATTTCAAACTATTCCCAAGTGTAACTCACTTCGAAATTAAAAAATGATATAATAAAGTTTAAGATATTTCTCTTTACTAACACTTTCTAAAAAGATATTTCAGAGATCTAGTGTAAGATTATAGAAACTATAGAGAGAGAATGAGAATGCTCTTGATAGCTTTTAGACTTTCTCTTTTTATGCTTTGTAGTTGTATGTTGAATGAAGAAGAACACCCTTCCTTTTATAGAGTTGTAAGATAGTCTATCCATGAGTTAAGATGCTTCATGACCATTGGGGATATAATCAAAAGTCCAAGGCCAGTAATCTTAATTACAGAAATGTCATTCAGCTATCTTTTGTCTTGTTTGAGCGCAGGAGGATGAGAATACAGTCCATCCTCGTATAAGAGGTTCAAACCTCCTTGAAGTTTGGGCCTTAGCTGTCCTTTTGCTTTTTCGTTCTCCAAGACATGTCAGATTCTATTTTGGTCTTGTTTAGTACAACCTTTATGTACTTTGAAAAGGTAAACCATTTTCATCATATAAGGATGAAGAGAGCTGGAGGTCCATCCTCTTACAGTTCATCCTTCTTTGATTATCCTCTGCATTTGTCCTCTTCAGTTATCTTTTATTTTTCTTTCAAACTCTAACACTGATTTAACTTCTCTTTTGATAAGAAATCATTGTTATAGTGATTTTGAAGATTTTGCATATTTGTTGGTTCATCCTCTTTGAGGATTCATCCTCTTGTTTGTCTATCCTCCAGTTTTGAAAACTTGTTGGATTGACTCAAATTTTTCTCTTTTGCATCTTAATGAAGAATAACTTATTTTCTAATATAAATTTACTCAAAAGCACATATTAGTCATTAACCACAATCATAATCTTTTTAAACAATTTTGTTATCATTAAAACCATTTGAGAGAGATTTTGTCTCAACAAGCATTTCTTTTTTGGAAAAAATATTATCATAATTTTTATTGTATTATAGACATCTAACTATAATTTTTCTAATTAGTAATTTTTCTAATTAATGACATGAAATATCCTAATTAGTAATTTATGACTTAATTGAGTGACATATATGATTCAGCTAATTAAATGACATGGAATATCATTTTCAAAAATACTATGTCAATATAAACGGAAATCGTTAAAAAATATGCGGTTTAGAATTTGAGATAGCAATATTAGAAAATTGTAGATTCTAATAGAGGAAAATATGATTAGACAAATAAATTAATATAGAAAAATAAGTGTTATTTAGGAATAATATATGTTTATAACTTTTTTTTTACTAATATCAAAATATATATTGTATAATTGATAACATGTCTTAAGTGTTAAGAGTCAGTTATAATATTTTTTTTGCTGATCTGTTATCAATAATAATTATAACTATTTATTAGTTTTAATATTTTTTTAATTATAATAATAAATTTTTTGTAATTATAACTTTATTAGTATTTTTTAATATACAATGTGATAATTAAATGTAAACACTCAATAAAAATCATTAAATATTATATCACTTGATATCATATCACATATACTAAATGTTATTTTGCAAGTCATTTGTTTGTAGTGTAGATTAAAAGCTATTGAAAAAGTAAAAGTATAGGATAAATTAAAGGAACTAAATCAAGTTTTGATAAAATAAAAAAAGGACTAAATAGCACCCGTGGTTCCTTAATTTAATTTCAGTTAACGTTTTAGTTCTTTGTCTTTTTTTTTTTTCCCGATTTGGTCTTTTATTTTAATTTTAAGTGACAATTTGATCTTTTATGTTTTAAAATATCAACAATGTTATCCTTTTTTTTATACAAAAATTCATCAAAATTTTCAACTAAAATTCATAAAATTATTTATATTCTTTAATATAATACAAATTTCATCAAATTCGAAACTCAAATCTTCAAATAGACTCATATTTCCATTGTTAACAACATCAAATAAAGAATAAAATTTGATGAAATTTTTGTATGAGTTTATTTGAAGATTTGAGTTATGAATTTGATGAAATTTGTATTATATTAAAGAATATAATTAATTTTATGGGTTTAGGTTGAAAATTTTGGTGAGTTTTTTGAATTTTTGTAAAAAACAAAGGATAATATTGTTGACATTTTAAAACATAAAATTAATTATATTCTTTAATATAATACAAATTTCATCAAATTCGAAACTCAAATCTTCAAATAGACTCATATTTCCATTGTTAACAACATCAAATAAAGAATAAAATTTGATGAAATTTTTGTATGAGTTTATTTGAAGATTTGAGTTATGAATTTGATGAAATTTGTATTATATTAAAGAATATAATTAATTTTATGGGTTTAGGTTGAAAATTTTGGTGAGTTTTTTGAATTTTTGTAAAAAACAAAGGATAATATTGTTGACATTTTAAAACATAAAAGATCAACTTGTCACTTAAAATTAAAATAAAAGATCAAATAAAAAAAAATATAACTAAAACGTTAATTAAAATTAAATTAAGAAACTATATATACTATTTAGTCTAAAAAAAATAAGAATATAACTAAGATATTAATATTTGTCGATCATAAAAAGCGCCAAGATATTTCCACATATGAAACAAATTGTGTTTTGTTTTTGACATATCTTATCAATAAACTTCCCAATATATATGATTTGATTTGAAAGCCAGAAGTTTGACATTTTCTGCTGAATTTACCAAAACTTATGGCTCTGAAAACACTATTCACTTTTGTGGCATATTTTAATTTGGTATATGCTTAAAGGAACACCGCTAAATAATAAATCCATTATTACTTAATTTAGTAAAAGAAAATGAACCACTATGTTGTTAAGTGGAAGTCACTAAGTCAGTACCAAATCAGCAAGAATATAAAAATATTTTAAATCATCAATCAAATTTATAAAAGTTGGGTGGAGTCCCAATCATCCATTGCAATTATAAAAGCCAGCGGAGTAGGAGTGAGAAAGTGGTTTAAGGAACGATATTGAGATTAAAGTGATGATAAGGATATAAATTTATTTTCTTATTAGTAATAAAATAACAATTAATAATTAAATTTTGATATTTTTCAAAAATTATTAAAAGTTAATCTTGAGATCTAGAAATTTTTACATATATGCTGTCTTCATGTTGAGAGTTGTTAAATCAAGAACAATTCAATTTTTAAACTTAATCATCCTTTAGAAAAATCTAAATTTCCACATATTCTGAGTGGTGTGGTCAAATCAGTTGACAGCACCACAGTAGGACTTTTAGATGTAGTAGTAGGTAGTTCAAAACATCAAATTAGATATGATAATATATTAAATTAATTAGTAATACCGATAGATACGGTGGCATATAGTATAGGTAGTTCATGAATTTGTGTATCATACGTGAATATGTTTTTCATTGATATAATATTAATCTTTTATTTATTTTAAAAGAATAATTAAATTGCATTATAATTAACTTATATTTTGAAGTTTTGGTTCGAATTTGAAAGAAGACTTCCGATCTAACAAAAAGATAATTATATCAATGTATCATAAAATGAAAATTACTAATACTTAAAAAATTAATATATATATGGTTAAATTAATTTAATTTTGAGTAAAAAGTTACTGCTGCATACTTACATAATTTTGTGTGTAGAAAAACATTTAGGTTGAAGATGAAGATTTTGGATTTTTATTATTTAATTAATTTATATTGATTAATTAATTAATATAGGCTTTTAATTAAATATTTTAATGAATTAATGAAATAATTTTTAATTTTAAATATTACAGAATATCATTAGTAATAATCGGCGCATGAGCAAAAACACATTTTAAAAGCCTTCTAGTTGTATTACAAGTAAAAACAATGCTAAGATAGCAACAATATGTGATTTTTTTTTATTTATATCATTTTTTTAATTTTTTTTCTAAAATACATTACATTGAAATTTATATATCAAAATGTCTATTTTTTTTTTACTTTCAGCAGAAGGTTGCATCTCCATTCTACGACCATATGAAAGATGGTTTTTACCATCTATAAGCTTTTAACTTTTTTTATTTCTTATTTTAAGGATAATGCATTGAAGAAAAAAGTTAAAAGGTTGTAGATAGTCGCATCCCGCGGGATGCAACCATCCTACTGGAGAAAAAAATCATCCTTCAGGTGGATGCAGGACGGGAATGAAGTAGCTAGAATATCACTAGAAGGGGGGTTGAATAAAGATATTCGAGGTTTTAAAAATTCTGTTTAGTTTTTAAAACTTTTTCCTCTTCGAGAGGATGATTATCAAAAGTTGAAAGCTTAGAGGTTTAGTAGATTACCAAAAATATAAAGAGATAGAGAGAAGATAATGACACACGTAATTTTATACTGGTTCACCCAATGAAGGCTACGTCCAGTCCTCACACACTTGTGAGGTTTTACTAAGTATCAAAAGCTATCAGCCTCTCACTGAGGTTGATTACAAATCGTGTATTCTAGAGCTTCACCAAGCTTACAATTCTTTCTTTCTGATTCCTCTAAAGTGTAACTCACTTGAAGTTTACAAGATGATATGAAGTAGTTTTGATTGGTATTACTTTCTACAAAGATATTTCAAAGATCTAGTGTAATATTATAGAAAGTTTGAGGGGAGGATGGAATGCTCTTGATAGCCTTTTGATATTTCTTTTTTGTGCATATTGTTGTGTCTGGAATGAAGAAGAGCAATCTTCTTTTTATAGAGAGAAGAAAACTTTTGCTTCTAGAAAGTTGTCCTTTATGACCGTTTACCCAAGTTATAATGATCATTGAGTTTTGTCTTGAATCACAGCATTGCCATTGAATATGTCCTCATTCAGCCTAGCACTTAGGAGGTTGCTTTTTACAAAGCTTTCCAGGAGGTTAGATCTTTCTATTGACAACTAGAAAGTGCTTTTTCCTTGTTCCAAGATATGTACTCTCTCTTTGCGTGAATAGTGCAGCTTTTGATACTTTGGTACTATTAGTTAATTTCAATGTAGGAGGATGAAGAGGCAACTAGTGTTCATCCTCTGATGTTCATCTTCTGATGTTCATCATCTAATGTTCATCTTCTGATGTTCATCCTATAATGTTCATCTTTTGATGTTCTGCTTCTAGCATTCATCTTCTGGTTTTCTGCTTCTGGTGTTCATCTTCTAGTTTTTTATCTTCTGGTGTTCAACTTCTGGTTTTTTATCTTCTGGTTTTCTGCTTCTGGTGTTCAACTTCTGTTTCTGGTTTTCTGCTTCTGGTGTTCAACTTCTACTTCTGGTGTTCTGCTTCTACTTCTGGTGTTCTGCTTCTACTTCTGGTGTTCTACTTCTGCTTCTTGTGTTCTGCTTCTGCTTCTGGTGTTCAACTTTTGGAGCTAATGACTTTGTTTCATATACACGTTCATTCTTTGGACATGAGGTTGATATGTTGTAGTCAATAGTCTGTCCTCTTGTTGGGAGGTTGAGACCTTTGTTCTTGAATCTTAAGGATTTTAATCCCGTTCCTTTCTTAGTGAAATACTTAAATGCACACAATAGTATAATCATAATCTTGAGAAAATTTTGTTATCATTAAAAGAGATTTTTTCTCAACAATCTCCCCCTTTTTGATGATGACAAAATTTCTTTAGATTATTTTTTAAAATGAAATTGTAAAGGTGCTGTTTTTTGAGTATGAAGCTCCCCCTCAGAAAGTGCATAAAAAGATTCAAAAGTTTTGAACCAATCAGCATTAATGCTGGTGCTTTTGATCTGAGAGCAGATACCTTTGTTTTGCGAAGAATTTTCTCCTGATTTTGCCAAGAAGGATTCAAGTGAACTGAATCGTCCTGTGACTTCAGGAAGAGGTGCAGTTGCTGGTTCATTGATGATAAGATGAGCAGGGGGTGTAGTGATAATATTTGTGGGGTACATTTTAGTAGGAGAAGAAAAGATTTGAGCCATCGTGCACGAAGGTTGAGCTGGTTGGGATGGACTTGCAGGAGGATAAGGAAAGAGAAATGGTTCTTGTAGATTATGAGATGTTTCTAGTGGATCAGATGGGAGTGGAGTTTCTAGAGGTGAAAATTTATGAGTAGTGATATTAAGATCAAAATAGGGTTTATCATCGTCTTTCATAAGTGGAGGGGTGAACTGTATTCTTCATCCTCTGCTGAAGGATGGTTTTGATTTTCAAGAGAGACAAGATGAAGTTGAGGTGAAGGAAGACGTTCAGGAGGGTTGACATTTGTGGAGGGTGGTGAGGACGGGGATTTTGGTTCTTTGTTAGAAAGAGAATTTGATGTGACTGGAGGTTGAGGTGGTGGAGTGGAGGTTGAGTTCGTTTTTGATTTTTTGTTAGATGGCTTTTTGTGAGAGGGCTTTTCTGTGGGGTCAATGCGCATTTGATTGACGTTTCTTGGAGAGAAGGTGTTATTGAAGGTAATAAAGTGTTCTTCTTCTAGAGGTACTTTAAAGAATTTGAAAATTTTGGTGAGTATCATTCCATAAGGAGCTGATCTACCAAGATATGCAGCGTTCACCATAAACCTGAAAATAATGTTTCCTAGGTGAAGAGTGAAGGTGCAAACACGAGAAGGGGGGTTGAATTGTGTTTGACTTAACTTGAATACTTTTCCTGTTTTAATACTTTCAAAACAAAAGTTGATGTATAATTAAAACAGAGTTAGCAGCAAATAAAAATAAAAACTCACAGTTTTTATACTGGTTCACTGTTAACGAGGCTACGTCCAGTCCCTTCGCCTTGAAGGATTTCACTAATTCAAACCTTGAATTACAACCTTTATACTGACCCTCCAAGTCAGTCTTCTCAAACAGTCTAACAATCCTAGACTTCTTTGAGGAATGCAACTCCTGTCTTCAGCCGATCTGACAATCCCAGATTGTAGAAGAAATCACAACACTATAAATCTAATTGCCAAGTAACCTGCTACCCCTTCTGACTCCCTCAGATTGTAGACTCTACTTCAACAACTTAGATTTAACACACAACACTATGAATCTAATTGCCAAGTAACCTGCTACCCCTACTGACTCCCTCAGCTTGTAGACTCTACTTCAACAACTTAGATTTGACATAGTGGAACGAAAATAACAAGAGTACTTGCTTCTTGAAAGCTGAAACTCACAATTGACTTCTATGAAAATTTGGGTGTTTGCTTTTGGAAGTGTATGACTCTTTTGTGATTTTCAATTAATGAGCATTCTGCCTTGAGCCTCCTTTTATAGATGCAGATTAGGGCCTCTTCCATTGCTTAAATTTGAGCTGAATCTTGCTGGATTCTCTTGCAAAAATAACTTGACCAATTGGGCTTCATTTAAATAAAAAACATATCTTCAGATTTTCTTTCAAAATAATTGGCCAATCAAATCAGTTAGTTCCTTCCCGCCACAGCTCCTGAATTCCCCAACACCTCACTTTATTTTTGTAACAAATCTTTTTAATCCTTTGATCAAAATAAATTAAATTCTCCACCGTATAATTTTCCTGATTAAATCTGGACCATTGGATCTTCATGCGCTAGTCCACATCTGGACCAACCTAATTGATATGTTGTGTTCCTCTAATTTCGGCTATCCCTGGACCACACTTCCTGACCCTCTGATCTTCTGATTTCGGCCATCCTGGATGCGCACCTGATATGCTATAATCCTCTGAACTCGGCCTTTACTGGACTGCACATCCTGTCCCTCTGATTTCGGCCAACACTGGGCCATGGTCTGATCTTCTGATCTGGACCATCACTGGACCAAATAATTAATTATGAACCACTGATCTGGAAATCTTCCCTCTGATCTGGACTAATTCTGGACTTTGGTCTGGGTGTAACACCCCGAGTTTAAAACACAGCGCGGGTGTATTTTTATTTTATTTTTTTAAAACTAAGAATTAAAATGAGTTTTCCAAAATTAATATCAAGGGAATTAAAATAAAATCAGTTCATTTCAAAAGTTATCACCCAATCAGTGTCAGAGTGCAGAATAATACAGCGAAAAAAGTAATACATTAATTCCCAAAATAAAATTACATTTCCCAAAACTCATGACCCTATACAAAAGTCTAGACTGATCATGCACTAAGCTACAGTAGCACGGTCTCCACCGTATCCTCTATAAGTCTCGTCTTCAGCCAACCGTCCGTCCCTCTGCGTTGTCCACGTAGACTCCGTACGTAAAGATCAGGGGAAACTAACGACGTTTCCGTCGTTAGTGTATCCGTCGGTAGGACGGGTTCGGGTAACATTTGAGGGCAAAGCCCAAAGTCCACAATATAATAGCAAAGGGTCACCGACCGAAAATAACAGATAATCACATAGCATATATTGCACAACAACATGTATAATCATGGTATAACATATGATGATGAGGAATCAATAATGCTCATTTGAAAATTTATGACTTACATGCCTTTTCAAAACAGCAGCAATGATTATGAAGTATGCGGTAAGTACAAACAACACATCAACAAAACACAATCATTAATTCAGAATTTCAGATTCTGGACAGCACTCACACACATTAATTTCCAACATTCATCATATAAACAATCGTGAGACACCGGTCAAATCCCTCAATGTAATGCATATATGCTCATGCATAATTTTCTTGGAATCACCAAGGTGCAGTCACTCACAGACCAGCACAATTTAACGGCCCTCATGACCAGAGTGCAATCGCTCACATATCAGCACCAGTGTAGTCGCTCACAGACTAGCACTCATGCAGTCGCTCACAGACCAGCACTCGTGCAATCACTCACAGATCAACACGTGGTCGCGCATTTCAGGGTACAGACGCTCACAGTCCAGTACCAGTGCAGTCGCTCACAGACCAGCACTTATATACCAAGGTACAATCGCTCACAGATCAGTACCTCGTGCAGTCGATCACAGACCAGCACTCGTGCAATCGCTCACATATCAGTACGTGGTTGCACATTACTGTGGCCCATCGCGGGTACCACTTGACTATGCAATGCATGAATATGTAGTGTTTCACTTCTCTAGAAACAGAATGCAACTCAGAAATTCATGCTTTCCATCATGTTTAAAATATAACAGCACAGTCAGAATTAACATCATCACAATCATGATTAAACAGTCAATTAATCATTCACACTTTGAAATGTTTTTCCAACCTCTCAAAAATTCAGACACAGTGTTTAAAACTGGGATTTTTCTGAGATTTACGAATCTGTATTCGAATACAGCTCTTCTGTATTCGAATACAGAAGCAAAAAACAGTATAGAATCACTCTATGTATTCGAATACGACTCTCTGGTATTCGAATACAGAGGCAGATTTCAGTGCATAAATCAACCTCTTTCATTACATCAGTAAAGTTTTTAAAACTTCATCACCACTACTTCAAAATCTCATCAAAAGTTCCACTTTAACTCAGCACAACATTCCCAGTATTCCCCAGACACTCAGGGTTTACAAAACACTCTTGAAAACTTGGAATTTCTGCAAACTCGAATCTGTATTCGAATACAGATCACCTGTATTCGAATACAGAAGCATGAACTGCAGTTTTAACATTCTGTATTCGAATACAGCATGCCTGTAGTCGAATACAGAAGACCAAACCTTGAAAATTTTAACATTTCTCCCATGTCCTTAAAGGTTTTTCAAAACATCATCCCTTCCATTTTAAAACCATTTCACATACCCCATTTAAATCATTTAAATCCTTCTCAAAGTTTCTCAATACTTTAAAACTCACATGACAATGATTAAAATTGATTTTTCTGGAAAACACGAATCTGTATTCGAATACAGCTTCCTTGTATTCGAATACATAAGCTAAAAAAATTGAGTTTCTGGAGAAACTCGAATCTGTAGTCGAATACAGCATGCTTGTAGTCGACTACAGATGCGAATACAGTGTTTAAAATTTCACTTCTGTATTCGAATACGACATGGTCGTAGTCGAATACAGAGGTTTAGTCAGAAGCAAAAATCCTTCTTCTGTATTCGACTATAGGGGCTCGTAGTCGAATACAGGTTTTGAAAACTTAGGCAAAACAGAACTTGACAGGTTGTATTCGAATACACTCATGTTGTATTCGAATACACCTTTGAAAAACCAGTGAAATACTTCCTGAAATATCAACATTTTTTTTTCAAACTATTTCTTTTAAAGATGACAACCAAACATTAAACAGATTCTGCACTTTTCAAAACCCTTTCCTCATTTAAAATCCCTTTTTCCTTTAAATCATCAACACCACCAGAATCATCACAAACAACCAGAATCAGAATCATCAATATCATCAAGATCACCCAGAACAACCAAAATCAGAATCATCACTATCATCAGAATCACACAAGACATCCAGAATCAGAATCATTCATATCATCAAAATCACCCAGAACAAAACAGAATCAGAATTATCCAGCTTTTTAAACCATCAACACATCATGTAACACTTCAGTTTTCTCACTCATCAGAATAAACATGCAAGTACTCAGTTTCTTCAAACATCAGAAACATGCAAATACTCAGTTTCTTCAAACATCAGAAACACGCAAATACTCAGTTTCTTCAAACATCAGAAACATGCAAATACTCAGTTTCTTCAAACATCAGAAACACGCAAATAATCAGTTTCTTCAAACATCAGAAACACGCAAATACTCAGTTTCTTCAAACATCAAAATATCATGCAAGCATCACTGAACAACAAACCCCAAACAGAATGCATTTTTGCATTTTAGGACTATTTTCAAAACAGTTTTAAGACATGCATTTTATTCATCATTAAAATGACATGCAACATTTTCCAGCTTTTACTCATAAGTAAAATAGCATGTTTTATTAGAAAACAGCAGCAACCACCATCTCAGATAAATCACATATCAACAAAATGCATTTTATTTCAAATGTCATTTTCGAAAACAGTCTTTCTCTTAAAACAGAACTGAAATAACACTCATTCATGGCCCTAATGCAGCTAAAAATGGAAGGTGCCCTTACCCTTGTAGCGTGCTCTGCTTCTGATCAAGTCTGGGCGTCAAAAACGGCGAACCGCTCCCTGAGTTTGCTGCTGCAAAACTGGGCTCTTTGGCTTCGTAACGAGATGGGGATTAACTTTACTACTGTGGGTTTTCTGGTTTGATGGTTGGAATTTCAGTTAATGGTGTTTGGAGGAATTTCCCTTTCTTTAATTTGAATTCGGGAATGGCAGAACAGAGACAGAAATGGGAGGGGAAATGGAGTTGGTACATGCAATATGGGCAGTAAGGAGGAAGGAATGGTGTTATGACTTCACCATCCTTCTCACTCCTATATATAAGCTCTTGTCGTGCCACCTCACTTGCCACATGTCTGATTTCCAGCTTTTAATTATTTTGCAATTAGCCACTAATCCTTAATTAGTGGTCCGATTAATTTAATTACTTGAAATTAAATTAATTTACTTCTTCATCCAATAATTTTAATTCCTCTTCCAAAATAAATATTTATATATATATATATATATATATTCACTCAAAACATACATATATTAAATATTTACAAAAATTCCCAAAATACCCTTGACAATAATTCCAAAAATTAATATTTAAAATTAAGGGTATTACACTGGGCATTTTACCTTTGATTTTAGATCAGGTCTGGATCATTCTAGAAATCATTTTTTCTTGTCTTGACTTAGTTTCATGCCCTGAATCATACTCTCTTATTGTCTGGGTCAAATCTGGATTGATTCTCTTGTTATGGACTCTTAAACATACCTTCTGGTCAAGTCTAGAACAAGTAGTTTTTCACTGCCAGGCCATCTTTTGGTCAGAATAACTTCTGGAATAAAATTGATATTTGATTCCTGTTTGTCTGGAACAACTCTCCTTCTGGCAGGCTTTCCAATGGTATGATCCATGTTTCATTCTGATTTTTATTTCTTCTGATCTGGGCCATCAAAGATATCTTCTAGTCATGTTTTGACATTCCTGGAGTATCTTCTGGTCATTCTAGAATTCATTTTTCTGGAATCCTTTGATCACTGCTTCTGATTCCTTCAGTTTCTGGGGCATTTAACTTAATAATTCAAAGTACAAAATAAGTTTACATAGAGTACATTTGTAAGCATCAAAATCCTAAGTACTTAGAACCAACTTGGTTCCAACAAAGAGGGGATCCAGAAATGAGGTGATCGATGATCATAATGTCCAACTCAGTCACTTTTTCGTAACTGCCTGCCCTAGGGACGACAGAGTGTACATAGATATTGTGTAACACTCTACAAATTGGAAGGAGGTTGGAGGCAACCTGAGGCTTGGGAGGATGAATAAAAATGTTGGCAAGGACAGAGGAGCGAGTAATCTTGTAGCTAGAATACCAAGCTTCAGAAAACAGATAGGGGCCTTCATCACGTATGTCAAAAATTTGATATAACAAAGTTGGGGTGAGCTCAATATGTGCCCCTTTGAGAATAACACTGATGCAATTGTCACCCTTGGACACATTGGCAGTAGCGTAGAAAGCTCTGACAAGTTTGGGATATTGGGGTTCGTTGATAAGGAGGAAGGGAGACCAACCATGTTGATCAAAGATTTCTTCCACATTCACGCCTCCTTGAGTTAGACCTTTTAGGTCAATAATTTTTCCATTAATGACAGACTTGTCCTGCCATTTTTATGTAAATTTAGCTTCCAAGAGCGTGTTTTCGAAAAGAGGGATTTTGGGTTTTTTTGTTGAAGCTGGTTGTTGTGATTTTTTTGGAGCCACTTTATTTTTTGAAGTTGCCGTTTTGGAAGATGTAGGTTTGGAGGAAGGGGTCTTTGTGGAATCAGATTTCGTTGCCTCAGAATCGTCTGAGTCAATGAATGAACAGTGTTGTCTTGAGTGGTTTGTTTAGATGATATTTTCCAGATATGATACGTGCTGAACGTCGAGAAGGAGTTGATGGTGAGGTTTTCTGAGAGGAGGTTTTTCTGGCTTTGGAGAGGTTTGAAGATGGTTGAGTGGACGAAGGATGATGGACCATGCTGATTGGATTGGGTGAGGAAATGGTAGGGTTTGGATCATTTTGTTGAGAGGAGTCACTTGAGTAGTTTTCAGAGTGATTTTCAGATGGGTTTGAGGAAAACTTTCTTTTTCCAGCAGATTTGGTGCGAGCCATGAGTAGAAATTTTAGGGTTTTTCAGAGGGTTTGTTTTTACAGTGGGTAAATGGAAGAAGACATAAGGGTTAATTTAAAGAGGAAGAGGCATAGAGTAATTATTAGTTACCGTTGGAAGGAGGAAGTATGGAGGTTGTATGTTTAATCATTTCAGGCTAGGGAGGTGCATGGGTAACTATCCGTTGGGAAATGATTAGGCAGCGGAAATCGATGAGTTTTTGCAGACAAGAAGTGTAATCTGCAGCGATAGACGTGCCTCCTTCTGACTTTTGTAAATTTTCAAAATTTGGAGGATAGAGGAATTTTCTTAGTTGTCCATCCTCAGATTTAGTGTTTTAAAAATAATCAATAATAAAAAATAAAAGTGATATATATAACATTATGATTAAAGTTTATAGTGAATCTTATTTTTTAGACAATTTTTGAAAGATTTATGATGGAAAGTTTTTCTGATTTTTTTTTGAAACGATCCTCTTGGAGAGGTTTGGTGAATATGTCAACAAGCTGATTTTCTGTTTCAGTGAAAATTAATTCAACATCTCCTTTTTGAACATGATCTCTTAAGAAATGATGTTTAATCTCAATATGTTTAGATCTAGAGTGTTGAATAGGGTTTCTGGAAAGATTTATAACACTAGTGTTGTCATAGAGGATGGGAATTTTTGTGTACCTTAAGGAGTAGTCTTCCATTTGATTTTTTACCCAAAGAATTTGGGAGCAACATTGAGCAGCAGATACGTATTCAGCTTCTGTAGTGGAGAGAGCAATGGTATTTTGTTTTTTACATGACCAACTTATGAGAGATGAGCCAAGAAATTGACACGCTCCACTTGTGCTTTTCCTTTCAATTTTGTCACCCGCATAATCAGCGTCACAATATGCCATAAGGTCAAGATTTGAGTCCTTTTTGTACCAAATTCCCAGATTGGTGGTTCCAACTAGATACCTGAAGATTCTTTTTACTGCTGTGAGGTGAGATTCTTTAGGAGATGATTGAAACCTTGCACAAATACCTACTAAAAACACAATGTCAGGTCTGCTGGCTGTTAAGTATAGCAAAGATCCAATCATTCCTCTATACTCCTTTTCAGAAATAGAGGTTCTTTCATCATCTTGATGTAGTAAGGAGGATGGATGCATAGGAGTGCTCATTGATTTTGCAAGATTCATGTTATATTTTTTCAGGAGATCCTTGGTATATTTTTCTTGAGAAATAAAGATTCTTGATTCCAATTGTTTTATTTGCAATCCAAGAAAGAATTTTAATTCTCCCATCATGCTCATTTCAAACTCGCTTTGCATGAGGTTGGATAATTCTTTGCACATCTTTTCATTAGTGGATCCAAAGATTACTCCATCCACATAAATTTGAACTATTAACATGTCCTCATTGTGAACCTTTTTAAACAATGTTGTATCAATCTGACCTCTTGAGAAACCATTTTCTTTTAGAAAGCAACTCAACCTTTCATACCAAGCTCGAGGAGCTTGCTTTAATCCATAAAGAGCTTTTGAGAGCTTGAATACATGATCTGGCTTCTTTTTATTCTCAAATCCAGGAGGTTGGTGAACATAAACCTCCTCATTTAAGAATCCATTCAAAAAGGCACTTTTAACATCTATTTGATATAGTTTGATTCCTTTATGTGTGGCATAGGCCAAGAGAATTCTGATTGCTTCAAGTCTTGCAACCGGTGCAAATGTTTCAACATAATCAATTCCTTCTTGTTGGTTGTAACCTTGTGCCACTAGTCTTGCTTTATTTCGAATAACCTCTCCATCCTCATTTAGTTTGTTTCTAAAGATCCATTTGGTTCCAATGATGGATTTTTCCAGAGGATGGGGCACAAGATCCCACACTTTATTTCTTTCAAACTGAGATAGTTCCTCCATCATGGCGTTCATCCATGATTGGTCACTTATGGCTTGATCAATGTTTTTAGGTTCAACTTGAGATATCATGGCCATGTTATTTGAATCTCCTTTCAATGATTGACTTGTCCTAACTCCATCAGCAGTATCACCTATGATCAAATCTGGAGGATGATACGTTACAATCTTCCATCCTCTTGGAGGCTGCTGAGAGGGTGGATCAGAATTGTCCTCCTCGTTTGGATTGTGAACTTTAGAGGATGAATTTTCATCTACTTCAAATTTATCCATGTTTTCTAAACACAAGTCATCAAACTCATCAAAAATAACATGCATGGATTCCTCCACAGTTTGAGTCCTAAGATTATCTATTCTATATCCTTTAGATGATGTGGAGTATCCCAAAAATAAACCTTTATCAGATTTGGATCAAACATTCCCAAATTTTCTTTATTATTAAGGATGTAGCAATAACATCCAAATATATGAAAATAAGAAATATTTGGTTTTTCTGCCTTTCCAAAGTTCGTATGGAGTTTTGTTCAAAAATTTTCTAATTGAAACTCAGTTTAAAACATAGCAAGCTGTGTTGCTAGCTTCAGCCCAAAAATATTTTTCAATGTTGGCTTCATTTAGAATAGTTCTAGCCATTTCTTGTAAAGTTCTATTTTTCCTTTCAACAACTCCATATTGTTGAGGAGTCCTTGGACAAGAAAAATTATGAGAAATACCATTTTCATCAAAAAAAAAAGTTTTGAATGACTCATTTTCAAATTCTCCCCCGTGGTCACTTCTCACTGAAATAATTTTTGATCCTTTTTCATTTTGTATATTTTTACAAAAATATTGAAATGCCTCAAAGTCGTCATTTTTGTGTTTTAAAAATAAGACCTAAGTAAATCGTGAAAATTCATCTACTATAACAAATCCATATCTTTTTCCACTAAGACTTGGAGTCTTGATAGGACCAAAAAGGTCAATATGAAGGAGTTCAAGAGGTTGATTTGTTGAAACAATATTTTTAGAGTGAAAGCTACTTTTAACTTGTTTTCCTTTGGCACAAGCCTCACATACTGTCTTTTTCAAAATTTATTTTTGGAAGACCTTTAACTAATTCTAATTTTGATAATTTAGACATAGTATTCAAGCTTGTATGACCAGCCCGTTTGTGCCAAATCCATTTATCCTTTTCAATTGACATAAAACAAGATTCAGTAGGTAAATCATCTAAATACAAAACATATAAATTCTTTTTCCTTATACCTGAGAATAAAACTCTACCTGAGGATGAATGTTTGACCTCACATAGAGTGGGTTTAAAAATTACTTTAAATCCACTATCACAAAGTTGGCTAATGCTTAGCAAGTTATGTTTTAAACCATCAACATACTGAACATTTTCGATTTTGGCAGAATTGTTTTTACCAATAATACTTGTTCCTTTGATTTGAGCTTTATCATTGTTGCCAAATGTAACTGATCCTCCATCTTTTGATTCCAAGGAGATGAAGCAATGCTTATCTCCTGTCATATGTCTTGAGCAGCCACTGTCCAAGAACCATGGCTTTCTTTTGTTGATCAGAGGATGTACCTGTGGTAGGATTTAGAAGTGACTTAGGTACCCATATAGAATTGGGTCCTTGGTGGTTAGTCCATCCTTTTGTAAGGATTTTCTTTTTATGATAGCAAATGGAATCATGGTGTCCATGCTTATTACAAAATGAACATTTCCTTTTGTTATTCTCTGCCTTTTTCTTAGTATGACAGACTTTGATAATATGTCCATGTTTTTTGGAGAAAGCGCACTTAGGTCTATCCTCTAGGTTCTTTGGTAGAAAAAAATTTTCATATAATTTTTGTTTTTGAGAACTTTTAAAACCAATACCAGCTTTGTCAAAAATTCCAAATTGAGATCCCATAATTTTTTGAAATGTTTTTGTGGATTTGACAAAGTTGGTAATGTCGTTTTTTAGTTATTCAACTTTGATTTTCAAGTCCTTCTTTTCTGTGTCCTCTTCAGGAGGATGGATTTTGACATTCTCTTTGTTTAAAATGTTTTGTTGCTCAGACAATTTTCTATTTGATTGCTGCAAGTCTAGAATGATTTTTTGAAATTCCTCATTCTTAGCTTGAAGTTCCTTATTTAGTTTCTTTATTTCATAATTTTGGTTTTTAAGAAAATCACATTTATGAGTTAGAGTTTTTGAATCATTTAAGAGATTGTCAAATTCTATTTCTAACTTTTCACAAGAAGGACATAAATCAGTAATGTTTACCTCATCTGTTTCTGAATTTTCCATGAGACAAAGGTTGGCTTCTTCTTCTTTTTCTTGCTCGGAGGATGATTCATCACTGTCGTCCCAAGTTGCCATCATAGATTTGTTCTTGTTGTGAAATCTTCTTATGTTCCTTTTGTTTAGAGGGCACTCAGTTTTGTAGTGTCCCATTTTATTGCATCCATAACAAGTTATCTGGCTTTTGTCAACCTTTTCTTTTTGAGAAGATCTTTTGTCTTGTCCTCTTCTATTGATTATTCTTTGGATTCTTCTGGAAATTAGAGCCAGTTCATCCTCCTCCTCAGAAAGAGGATATTCTGCGTTATCCTTTTTTGTGATATTTTCATAGTTTTTGGAGGATCGACTTTCAGTTTGACTGGATTTCAAAGCAATCATTTTTCCCTTTTTGTTGGTTTATCAGCGAGCAATAAAGGTTCATGAGCTCTAAGAGTTCCAACCAGATCTTCTAACCTCATGGTGGCCAAATTTCTTGCTTATGTGATGGCAGTCACCATAGGTCTCCATTCCTTTGGTAAGCTTCTTAATATCTTCCTTATCCTCTCTTGGACGGAGTATTCTTTTCCAAGAGACCTTAAGTTGTTCAGGATGATTGTTATCCTTGAGAACATTTCATCAATTGTTTCTTCTTCCTTCATTTCAAACAACTCGAATTCTCTTACTCCCATGTCAATCCTGGCCTCTTTAACGTGACTTGAACCTTCATGATGGATCTTCAAGGTGTCCGATAGTTCCTTAGCACTTTGGCATTCTTCAACTCTATCATACCCTTCCCTGCTCAAAGCACACGTTAGAAATAAATGAGCTTTAGAGTTTAAAAGTACCTTGGCATTTTCTTCAGCTGTCCATTGTGTTTGAGGTTTTTCGTCAGAGGTTGAGTTTGCGCTGTTGATTCGAATGACATGATTTCCTTTTTCTACCACATGCCACATGTTGTTGTCTTGTGATATGAGAAACAATCTCATCTTACCTTTCCAGTGGTAGTAGTATGTGCCATCAAAGTAGGGAGGTCTGCTGGATGATCCTTTTTCAGAGATATACTTAGCTTTTGACATTTTTCTTTTGGATCTTTTTCTCTTACACTATTAGGTGTAGTTTTTAGAGAACCTTGCTCTGATGCCAATTGAAGTAGCTAGAATTGAAATAGCAATATCAATTTACAAGAAAGGGGGGTTTGAATTGTAAATCCGCCCTTTTAAAATTTCTGTTAAAAACTTAAGAAAATAACTCAAGATTGATCTTGGTTGTGAAAACAGAAAAAGGAGAACGTTTCTTGGTTTTCACCAGAAAACAAAGAACGTTCTTGGTTAGTTAAAATCAACAGTTCAGTTTATCTATTTAACTTGATAATTAACAGACTGAAAGTAAATAGAGATAAGGGAAGAGATATCACACACAAATATATCCTGGTTCACCCAACCCGGGCTACGTCCAGTCCTCACCACTGTGAGATTTTCCACTAAGTGTTTAAAACAAGAACCTTCTTGGTTTTACAGCACCTAGCTTAGATCAACCTTGATCTTTGTTTACAGAACTTAATCTAATTCCACCCAGAAAGAGATTAATCAAATCACCTATCAACCTTGATAGGATTTCTTACAATCTACCCCAAACTATACTTAACTCTTATAGTTTGAGTTTTACAATAATGAAGAGATTGTTTTGTTAGAATCTGAGATGTCTCAACTCTTGTTTGAGATTCGATTCTTTACAAAGAATTCAGTATAAATGTATCAGAGTAAAACGAATTTAATCAAATTGATTCTTGTAAGTGATTGGAGATTTTCAAGTATGTAGATGTATGTGAGTGATGTTTTTCTCTGTACTTGAAGCTGTATTTCTTCCTGAGCTTTTGCCTTCCTTTTATAGGCGTGAGAGCATTTAAAAATAGAGCCGTTGGTAGTGCTCTTGTCAAGCTTGACCCAAGACATTATTTCTGAATAAAAATAATCAAACTTTTGACTATTTTTATTTTCTGTTCAGACTGGGCTGTGTGTTGCATTTTGGATCAAATTTTCTTTAGTGATTACTGATCCTTTAATACTTCTGATAAGTGATAATATTGTAGGCTTGAACTGGAGCTTTTGAATCACTTAAAACAGATTAAAAACGATCACAAAGCTTGTTGCAGAAAAACTGTAGTTGCTGGAGATTGATGATCAATCTGGAGCTTTAGCTTTTGGGTTTCCTGGAGATTGATAATCAATCTGGACTGATTTCTAAACATACTGGAAACTGACTTGACTTCAAGATTGTTTCAACAGTCATGACAATCATTTCCAGAACTGTCTAGACAGACTTGTTTGAGAGTCTTTTTCTTTTTCAATTTGAATGTCCTCTTTGATTTGAATAGATCTTATGTGTTCTCTGCCATGTAGTGATCATATCCATGTAACTTCCAGAGTCAATAACTTCAATTAAGTGATGGAGAAAGATTGGTCTTTATGCTGTCACAGCCTGGCGAACTTTCTCCGTTTCCAGAATATGTCAAGAATGTTCTCTGCCTTTGTTTATGCTGTTTGCTTTGATTCTTTTGAAACCTGTCTTTGAATTAACACACTCAAAAGCACAGGTTAATTTAACAATACATTTAGAATCATAATTAACAATCTTTAAAGCTTCATATCTCATGATGATGTACTGGAAATCCGTTTAAGATAAACATGATTTTTCCTTGCATAAAAATCAGGTTCAAACAGTCTTGATGAAGTGAACAGAATCCTGGAGATTGTTTATCAATATGGAGACTGATGATATGATGTTAAACATACTGGAGATTAATGTTAACATGCTAGAGATGGATTGTTAACATGCTGGACATTGATGATTATTTCTGGAGACTAATGATCATTCCTAGAGACTGATGATCATTCTTGATAGAAGATCATTCTGGAGACTGTTCTGATTATTCTGGACATTCTGATGTTCAAGAACAGACTTGGTTCTTCCTCTGAATGTATTTTCTGGAGGTATCCTCTGATATCATTTTTTGGATATATCCTCTGGTATTCTTTGGTTGAGGTATCATCTGGTATTCTCTGGTTGAGGTATCCTCTGATATCCTCTGGTTGAGGTATCCTTTGATATCCTCTGGTTGAGGTATCCTTTGATATCCTCTGGTTGAGGTATCCTCTGATGTCCTCTGGTTGAGGTATCCTCTGATATCCTCTGGTTGAGGTATCCTCTGATATCCTCTGGTTGAGGTATCCTCTGATATCCTCTGGTTGAGATATCCTCTGATATCCTCTGGTTAAGGTATCAACTGATGGCAGCTTTGTGAGGTATCCTCTGATGGCAGCTTGGTGAGGTATCCTCTGATGGCAGCTTGGTGAGGTATCATCTGATGGCAGCTTGGTGAGGTATCCTCTGATGTCAGCTTGGTGAGGTATCCTCTGATGGCAGCTTGGTGAGGTATCCTCTGGAGGCATCTTCTGATAATGTTATCGGGTAACATCTTATGTTTTTACAGATTGTGTCAAGAGTGTTCTTTATGCTGATTTCTTGGCTTTCCTTGAATCATTAACATGCTGTTAATTCTGAACATTCTGGAGACTGTTCAGTCTTGCTTTGGCCGCTTGATTCATGGCCTTTTTTCTTTGTGATTAGAATGGTTCCTTTTGATTCTAATTGATCACATCTGTTCCTTGTCATGTACTCTCAGTACTGATGTAAATTCTAGATGCAATAAATTTAATTAAGTGGTGGAGAAAGTGTGGTCTTTATTTCTATCACAGTCTTGCGAACATTCTCCGTTTTCCAGAATATGTCAAGAATGTTCTCTGCTGCTGTTTTCTTCGATTCTTGCTTTGTTCACTTATGCATTTATGTTCCTTAAACAAACTTAAGTGAAATCATTAGTAGGTCACCATTCATAAAACTTAATCATTTAATTTAAAAGGTTTGTTGTCATTAAAACATATATCAAAAAGGTTTTTTCCTCAACAAGAATATCACTAGAAAGGGGGTTGAATAGAGATATTCGAGGTTTTAAAAACTATGTTAAGTTTTTAAAACTCTTTCCTCTTCGAGAGGATGAATATCAGAAGTTGAAAGCTTAGAGGTTTAGTAGATTACCAAAAAGATAAAGAGATAGAGAGAGGATAATGACACACACAATTTTATATTGGTTCACCCAATGAAGGCTACGTCTAGTCCTCACACACTTGTGAGATTTTACTAAGTATCAAAAGCTAGCAGCCTCTCACTGAGGTTGATAACAAATCGTGTATTCTAGAGCTTCACCAAGCTTACAATTCTTTCTTTTTGATTCCTCTCAAGTGTAACTCACTTGAAGTTTACAAGATGATATGAAGTAGTTTTGATTGGTATTACTTTCTACAAAGATATTTCAAAGATCTAGTGTAAGATTATAGAAAGTTTGAGCGGAGGATGGAATGCTCTTGATAGCCTTTTGATATTTCTTTTTTGTGCCTATTGTTGTGTCTAGAATGAAGAAGAGCAGTCTTGTTTTTATAGAGAGAAAGAAACTTTTGCTTCACGAAAGTTATCCTTTATGACCGTTTACCCAAGTTATAATGATCCTTGAGTTTTGTCTTGAATTACAGCATTCTTAGGAGGTTGCTTTTTACAAAGCTTTCCAGGAGGTTAGATCTTTCTATACGCTTTGACAACTAGAAATTTCTTTTTCCTTTTTCCAAGATATGTACTCTCTCTTTGCGTGAATAGTGTAGCTTTTGATACTTTGGTACTGTCAGTTAATTTCAATGTAGGAGGATGAAGAGGCAGCTAGTGTTCATCCTCTGATGTTCATCTTCTGATGTTCTGCTTCTGGTGTTCATCTTCTGGTTTTCTGCTTCTGGTGTTCATCTTCTGGTGATCACTTCTGGTTTTTTATCTTCTGGTTTTCTGCTTTTGGTGTTCAACTTCTGCTTCTGCTTCTGGCGTTCTGCTTCTGGTGTTCAACTTCTGGAGCTAATGACTTTGTTTCATATACACGTTCATTCTTTGGACAGGAGGTTGATATGTTGTAGTCAATAGTCTGTCCTCTTGCTGGGAGGTTGAGACATTTGTTGTTGAATCTTAAGGATTTTAATCATGTTCCTTTCTTAGTAAAATACTTAAATGCACACATTAGTATAATCATAATCTTGAGATAATTTTGTTATCATTAAAAGAGATTTTTTCTCAACACATTTTAGTATATAAATTTCAATGTAGGGTATATTTGAAAATTTAAAAAAAAGGGATATAAATGAAAAAAAAACCACAATATATACCCAAAAAATGATAATAAGAGTGAAAATTATCTCTCTTGTAAAGAAAAAGAGTGAAAATTGTAAATTGGTCCACCAAATAGTAAAAATAGATGATTCAATATGCTTTTATTAAAAATAAGTTATGAGGTCAATATGTAATATAAGTAAAACCGGTAATAAGTTTTAAGATTAATTGACAAATGTCGATGTTGTTAGGTTGTCTTTGAATATATGATCTCATAGTTAGATGAGTTAATTATAATGAAATTTATCATATATTATCTTCTAAAATAAAGAAAATCGGTAATAAATCTATCATAAGTTTTTTTTACTTATAAAATATCATACACAAATTTATGGACTTCTGTATGCTAAATGCCACCGATAGGTACACTATACATACACACATGTACATGCACTAGATACACTTTAACTAACTCCACTTAAAAAGTTGAGGCATAAAATGAGCTCACACAAACATGGAATCGAATTTTCTATCATAACACAGTTGTCGATATCTCTACAGCCCAAATATAACCAATGAAAAATATTATTTAAACTTGATTATGGTTGAATGAGATAAAGTGTGACAAAATATTTATAAGAAGTGGATAATTCTCAACTTATAAATTGATTTTATTGTGTAGGGTTCAATTCAAATTCTAAGAGATTTAGTGAATATGTAATGTTGTTGGTGATAAGTAGGAGTGAAAATAGGTTAGATCAGACCAAACTTTAAAAGACTTGAGCTTTGTCTACGATTAATTTTTTAAGCTTAAGTCTGGCTTACAGCATATCATAGGCTTTTTTTTTTCGGCCTGACCTGACCTTTTTAAAAGTCTGGTCTGGCCTGAAAGTCTATTTAAAAGCCTTATTTATATTAAAACATTTAAATATTATATTTTACATTTTTTTTAAATAGGCTAAACTAGACATTTATATACAAAAAAAACTAATAAAATTATAATCAAATCTAATATAATAAAATAATATTAAAATAGTCTAATTGATAGACTTTAAAATATGAAACAATAATATTAATAAATAATATATATATTATTTATTAATGTTATTTTATTTATTTATTAATGTTATGGTTTCCTATTTTAAAGTATATATATATATATATATATATATATATATATGTCGGTCTGTCATACCTAATAGACTTTTTTATTAGTTTAAGTCTGACTTATTTAAATAAATAGACTTTAAAAGTAGCTTGAATATAACATTCTTATTAAACATGCCAGACCAGACAAGACTATAAGTAGGCTAGGCCATAGACCCCTGACGGACGGCCTAGCCTATTCTCATCCCTAGTGATAAGTATGAATTAGAAGTTTTACATTAGTCAGAAAGTGAATGTTGAATAATAAATAAAAGAATTCATATATTAATTGACTTAAAGTTTTAATTAAGTTTTAATTAAAAATGTGATGTCTAATCTACTTGTATGGTTGCGAGAATTAAAGCGAACTCTAAAATAATATTTTGATTAAAAAAACAGTAGAGGCATTTTTAATCCTACTAGTAATATCGTTTTATAAATTTTATTTTTCTTAATTTTTAAAATACAAAATATTTTAATTATATCAATTGGTGTATTTTTTTTATATTTGTGAGATCTTTCTCTTGGCGTACATTATGATTATTTATTTAGGTCTAAAATTACAATGAAAAATATATTTTTTAGGAAGGGTTAAAACCTTTACTAATATAAAAAAATCGTTTTTTCATTTTTAAATCTTCTCAAAAGTCTCTAAATTTTATTTAAATTGACTAATTCAAATGCATATTTTACATATTTAAATTAATCAATTCAAACATATATTTTTATATATTTAACAATATCAAAAATAAAAAACCCTACTTTACTAACTTGACCAATCGTAATTCAACTCAACTTTTAGATCAAAGCCTGGTTTACCGAATGGAACCACTAGAGTTGCATGATGATTGCTTCTAGAGTGAGAAACCACTATGGTTTTTTCTACAAATTTTATTTGCTGCTGTTGGTGTGTTTCTGGAATGCTTTTGTGATACCATACCTAGTATGGTAAATTTAAAAACATTGTAAATAATTTAGCTGCTGACTTTACTTAGATATTGCCATGTAGGTATATGTAACATTTTTATAGATTAAAACCAATTTCTATCACAAATTGTGATTTCATCTTTTACTCTTTCCCATAAGGAAAAAGAGTCGATAACCAATTTCATCTTTAAAATTGTGAACCCTAATTAAATTAATATTTAAATTTTATAAATTAGTAAATATATTTTTAAAATTGTAAATTAATAATTAAAACAATCTATATTTAAATTTTTATTGTCAAATATTATGATGTGACATGTTAATTGAATATTGAGCTATCCAAACTTATTTCATATCAATGTTATCACAACATGGACTCAATTTTTTTATGAAATTTAATTCTTTCATAGACTAATTTGTCCATAATCAGTTCATGCACAATTACAATTACTTGCATATTTATCTCGGAGATGACAAAATTTCATCGGTATATTTGTTTCCATAAAGATGTCATTGATGTAAAATCAATGTGGATAAGTCATATATTCAATTACAATGCCACAATAAAATATACAACGAAAAAATTATAGAGAAACTATTTTAATTGATAATTTACAATTTCAATGATGTATTGTCAATTTATAAAATTCAGATACTAATTTAACATACATTTATAATTTCAGAGACAGATTTACATATTTCTTCGAAAAATAAGTGCCATGTAGCTTTATGTAACTACTACGTATACATAATAATACATAAAAAGATAAATTTTAAAAATTAACAACAATCACTATTAAAATTCCAAACCGTAATTTCTAAAATTTCAGTGACTGAATGTGATTCTTTCAATGTTGTCACAAATTTCAGTGACTGTGATTATTTCAATAAGATAGTTTATTTGATATATAATTCCATAACGTTTAGATTAGGAAGAAGAAAATTACTATGTATAATTATAAAAATAAAAAAATAAAAAATACTACCATGTATAAAGATTACTTGATGATTTTACCCCTACACTGCACGGAAATAGATTCTTGATCCATACCATAATTTTGTGTGTTTCGATAAACCATTTAATCCAAATTTAGTTGGGTCAAACTCAGATACAACTCTTCTAATACTTATATTTTAATTTATAAAACTCGAACTAAGATATGTTAATTTATTAGACAATAATTTATTGGACTTGAACCATACGTAAATTCAACTACACAATTCAAGAAAGTGTTTTTAAAAGTTGAAAAGGGAAACAATGATTAGATTTAGATATTATGCATTCATCAATTATATGCATTGATGCTTAGTATATTATTGCTCAGTGCTTCGCACTAGTTGTGCACTAAAATTTAACTGTTTTGGATAATATGCATTTTTGAAATTCTTTTTACAAAAGATGATTGAATTATAAAATTTTATCAACAAAAATAAATATATCTGATTTATAATATAGATTAAATATTAATTTTTATTAATTAAACTCAACAATCACTTGTAAAAAGAGATTACATAAAGTATTATTTAGGCTAAATAGCACTCGTGGTCCCTTAACTTAATTTCAGTTAACGTTTTAGTCATTTATATTTTTTTTCTTTTCGATTTGGTCCTTTATTTTAATTTTAAGTGACAATTTAATCTTTTATGTTTTAAAATGTTAACAATATTATCCTTTTTTTTTTACAAAAATTCAAAAAATTCATCAAAATTTTTAGTCAAAACCCATAAAATTAATTATATTCTTTAATATAATACAAATTTCATCAAATTCGTAACTCAAATATTCAAATAAACTCATATTTTTATTCTTTATTTAATTTTTAAAATTCCATCTGTAACAACATCAAGTAAAAAATGAAAATATGAGTTTATTTAAATATTTGAGTTACGAATTTGATAAAATTTGTATTATATTAAAGAATAGAATTAATTTTATGCGTTTTGGTTGAAAATTTTGATGAATTTTTTAATTTATTGTAAAAAAAATGATAATATTATTGACATTTTAAAACATAAAAGATCAAATTGTCACTTAAAATTAAAATAAAGGACCATATCGAAAAAAAAAAAGATAAAGAACTAAAACGTTAACTAAAATTAAATTAAGGGACTACAAATACTATTTAGCCTTTTATTTATCTAAAAGTGGTTTTTTCAACAAATGAAGTGAAATGATATATGAATCAAAGTGATTAAATTTTAAACTTAATTAATACACCACCTCAAAATTCAAAGATAACTTTTTGTATTATCGAACCACGACGAAGAGATCTCGCAATTTTGCTCTTTATAAGTCAAGTTTTTAAACATTGAATTTTTTTTAATAAGCTAAACATTGGTTATTCTACACCAAAAATTCCATATGATTCCCGCGACCGAACCCACCAAATTTTTCGAAGGATAACGACACATCATGAATTGAATTTGGCGACAACTATTTTTGGGAAACAATAATTTGCAAAAAAGATTAAATAAATGTGACTAATAGTTTAATTGCTAAATTTTAAAACTATAATGGCTTAATTATGGACCACCAACAACTTTTTGTTTTTGAAATGATAAAAAAAATTTACACGGCGAAATTTTAAATTCGAATATAAAATATAATATTCAAGTCGACCATTAATAATTTATTCAAATTCAAATTAATTCGATCAATGTTATTATATATTAGAGTTATATTGACATGTGTCTTTAGAACACATATTACACTATGCTAAAAATTGTCTTTTGCAATGCTTTTTTTAAATCCTTTACAGCGCTTTTAAGTACCCTAGTATCCAGTGTTGTAAAAGGGTACAACAGCGCTAATGAAAATACAAAAAAGCGCTGTAAATACAATTTAAGAGGCGCGCTTCTTATATTGGATTTACAGGACTCTTTAAAAAAAGCACTGTAATAGGTCAATATAAGAAGCGCACTTCTTATATTGAATTTACAGCGCTCTTTACAAAATGCGCTGTAATATGTCAATATAAGAAGCGTGCTTCTTATATTGGATTTACGGCGCTTTTTCAAACAAGTGTTGTAATAGGTCCATATAAGAAACGCGCTTCTTATATTGGATTTACAGCGCTTTTTCAAACAAGCGCTGTAATAGGTCCATATTTAAACGTTTTTTATATTGGATTTACAGTGCTTTTTCAGAAAAGCGTTGTAAAACGTTTTATGGCATTTTTTAAGAAGAGTTTTTTAAAAAGCTCTGTAAATGAATTTTTTATGGCGTTTTTTAAAGAAGCGTTGTCTTTTTTATTATATATTATGAATATCAAATATCACATTCAGATTCTTTTTTTCAACATTAAAATTCACATCACAGCAACAAATTCATATTCATTCAACAATATCAATTACAAGTGTTTCACAACAACAAATTACAATAAATTACAGTATGAATTACATATATTATCATAACAAATTACATTCAATATTCACAGTATGAATTACATATTCACAAAACAAATTACATCATGACAGTAGCAATATATTCACAGAACAAATTACATCATGACAGAATATCAACAAATTAATTACAAATTATATAATGTTCGTTTCGAGGACAAACTGACACCATTCTTCTTTCAGTTCTTTGAGATCATTTTCAGAGTAAGTTGGGTTGAAGTTGTTAAAATACTGAAGCAAAATAAGTTAGAATCAAATATATGTTTATATATGAAAATCAAAATACAATGAAAATAACGTACCGTTTCTGGAATTATATGTTGATTCAGATCAACAATCTCCTTCATGAACCTCATTATATAGTATCCGCAGTCTATATTGTTAGTTTGACGCAGACACTATAAAATAAAACATGTACGCCAATAAATATTTATGCATTGATATTGTAAATTAAAATTTAAAGGCATATAATTAAGTTCTATAACCTTTACTGAAAGCTATGTGATGTTGTTTGACTTATTCTTCGACATTGAAGCACCCCTTTGAGCGTGGAAAACTTGCAGAGCACTATCAAATAAATGTGATTACTATTCAATGAACAAACACATTATTTATATATGTAAGAAATAAATGACTATTACTTACGTGTCGAAGACGTTCTTTATATTAGGGTGATTGTTGAAATGACTGTGCAATGGGTCTAAATAATATACAATTTCAGAAGTCGCATTTATGGCAAACAACACCCAATGTTGCCTACAACAACACAAATTTGGCTGACAAATTTGTTTACACAACTCATAATATCATAAATTAAAAAATATATAGATAAAATATCTAATTACGTACCATGAGTTGTATGGTGCTAGAAACATCTTGTCTTTCTCTTTATTTTCTATAAGCCTATCAACTAAATATTTATTTACATTATGTAGATCCAGTTTAAACATTGATAGTTTATGCAGAGATAAGAATGAAAATCTACTTGACAATTTCTGCTCGCATACCAACTTCTCGTACAAAAACCTTCAAATATAAAATTAGATTATAATATCAATAAATTATTGTGGCAGTGATGCAATTAAAAGGTAATATTTTATATCTTAAATAAAGTATTTATATTACCTGATGTATATGCTGATTACATTAGCACTCAGTTCTTTATGATCGAGAAGTTCATATATTTGCTCGGTGCCAAGTAGTTCAAAATACTCTTCTTCGAATATACCTTTTTCCATGTTTAGCACACGTGTATCATCGTTGCTCTTCATATTCATCTTTGTTGCTTTGTCAAGACACTCACCAAATCGAGCAAGGCGTGGTTGACTTATTTTAGGAAGAGCAACTGATTTTCCTCGATCTAGTTTTTGGATTTTGGAAGGTTCATTTTTACCACGGACCTGCACCTGCGGTGCAGCGGGTTTATTTTTTGTTTGAATCTGAAAAAAATGAGGTTGATCAGTTTGTTAGTTATTATAGTAAGCTAATCATTTCGTATACATGAATTGATGTATATGTCAAACCTTTTCTGGTGCCTTTTCTGGAGAAGTGACAGACTCGCTGCGAGCTTTAGCAACAACCTAAATAAATGTGAAATATAAAATCGGAAAAATCAGCAATTACATATAATCAATCATAATCATGCAACTAAACACACATAGCAATTAAAACATACCTCCCGATCAGTGCCAACAAGATATTTCGGCCATGCCACATAGCTACCTTTTGCGTCTCCCAAAAGTTTCATATCTCCGTCGTTGTCGGGGATAGGCAACGGTGCAAGTGGTTCTAAAGCCACAACAGGTGAAACTTTAACATGGCCGACAGGGACGGGGTTGTTGTGCAATACTTCTCCCAACGTATTGTACAATGTTCCTTTCCCAACCATGCGATGGGTAGGGGAAGACAAGTATAGGCAGCAGCGTGAAATCCCCTAAATTAAATCAACAGTTAATACATAAGTATGTGAAACAATTAGGTTGAATGAATTTCTTATTTCGTTAAGTAATTAATTACCTTCGGTAGACTTTTACGACTAATGTTGCAACTTCCATCTTCACTTATTTGCATTTCATGTTCCTTATCTTTTTTAACCAAGTACGCAACTTGCTCCGAAAGGGTTTTCAGCACTTCTAATACTTGATCATTCGAGGGATTTGTGCGCTTCTCATGTGAAAAATAACTTTTGGGAGTCACGCCAAATCCCTTACCCCTCACACGGCCAGAATATTCAGGAACATTGAATACCTTGCCGAGAATGTCTCTGACTTCTTTATTTTCATCTTGATTTCCAAGACTTTCTTCCAAGTTTTCCTAAAATACGTGTAGTATTAAAAAGATAAGTTTAATATCATTTTTAAAAGACAATATTAAAAAATATTAAAGTGATATATACTTACACATTGTTGGACAACTTGTTGAACATTTTCGTTGTCCACTATTTCATCCCTATTTACACAAGCCTCCTTCCACAAGATATGACGACCAATGGTTGATTGGATTTCGTCTCTTGCAGCTGTTCATTAAGATATAAACAAAATATTAATTATAAACTATAGTTTATAATCTAGCTAACACAATGTATAAAAGTGATGTTTACTTACAATTTTTTGCTCTAAACGCGCATACCCCATACGCGATCTTTTGTATGGATGCACTGAGTTTTTTGCTCTATCCCGATTTTTTGTACTTATATTCTATATATAAATAAAAAAAATAACGATCGTGTAAAAAATATAAGATATGAATATGAATAAAACACACATACTAATAAAATAAATATTACCACAAATGCGGGGTCTAAATGTTTAGCAACAAAAGATCTCCACTCTTCATGTGTTATATAGTGTTTGTAAATGTTTGGAGCTTCAACATTCACATTTCCTTGCTTGTCTCTCAGGTAACAATTCGACAGATGGGATCTAAATCCTCTGTGAATTTTACCCGCAACTCTAAGTACGTAATTCTTACGCACATCATCAATGTTAAAAGCGCTCTGAAAACCAAATAAATAAAGAGTTTGAATATAAGTATTTCAATGGAAAAAAATTATAATTAAGTAACAAAAAAGTGGAGTAAAAAAGTTAATTACCTGTACATCACTCCACAGTATGTCTTTAGCATCCTTCAATGCTTTGTCTCTCCAGTCATCGATTGTTATTGAGATATTTTGGCGGACAACAGCACCGATGTAGCTTACCGTCATTGAACTGTTGGGGTCATACTAAATGTCCTTCCAATTCATCTGCTCTAACGTGTTTTCCAAAATAACATTTTAAACAAGGACAAGTGATTCAATTTGGGTCTTTTGCATTCTTTACTGCAAATTCAACAAACTCCTTTACTCCATTTTCATACTCTTTTGACAATCGATTGGCAGACATCCATTTCAGTCCATTTTAATTATATGACCTATATGAATGCAGTAAGAACAAATCAATATATAACAAATTTATCAAAACATAACAGAACAGATTGAACAGATTTTATATGATTTATCATGTAAGAATTTATGAATGCAGCTTATGAATGCAGTGTTACACAAATTTATCAATCTATAACATCATACAAATCTATAGTATATATAGACTAATATTGGACAATGGAAACCAAGGTCCAAGGTCATGCATACAAGTCTGATTTCAAAACAGAACAGATCGAACAAATTTCAAAACAGAACAGATTTATCATCTAAAGTTTTATATGAATGGTTTATTAGGTAACAATTTATCAGTTTTAGAGACAATAATAAATTAATAAATTAATACAGTACTTGAGACAACAATCACTCAGTATAAATGAGCGCAAAGTAGAAGAGAGAAGAGTTCGTAATAGGGTTCGAAGGGATAGAACGTATTAAATATGTTTTTATTTATTTATTTATATATAACTTCTTGTAATTTTACGGCGCTTATGTCCATAAGCGCTGTCAAAGGCTTTCAAAAATTAAAATTGAAAACATTTACAGCACTTTCTAAAAAAGCGCTCATAAAAGCGCTGTAAATATAGTGTGTGGGCGCTATATTTTACAACGCTTTTATCTATAAGCGCTGTAAATATATTTCGTAATATAGTGTGTGGGTGCTATAATTTAAGTTTTAAAACATTTACAACGCTTTTATAGAAATCGCTGTAAATGTAGCGCTCTAAACTTTATATGAGAACGCTATATTTTACAACGCTTTTAAGTGAAGCGCTCTAAATCAGCGTTTTTCATTATGTGAAATCGTTGTGACCCTACAACAGCGCTTTTCTGTAAATCCTAAACCCTTCATGACCATACAACAACGCTTTTTCTAAAGCGTTTGTCACTAAAGCGCTGTTGTATCCTCCGTTATTTTTAAAATATTATACAACAGCACTTTTAGTTATTAAATGCTTTAAAATGTGCGTTGTAAAAGGTCATTTTTAGCGTAGTATTAAAAATACTAAAATAGAAATTTTTCTTTTAAAAAATAATATTTTCAAATAAAATTTTTACATTTAAATTATTAACGTCGCATTTTCCTATATAAAGTCTGATAGGTGCTTAATAAAAGAAAATTAGTGGGAGTGGGAATTTACGTGGGAGAAGTATTGGTTCATGATTAACGAATATTCTATCGTCATTGAATATAACCAAATTGGTCAGTATAAGGGCATTATGAATATATATGTAAAATAAAACAAAAGCAACGCCCCTATTGACAGAAGCGAATGGATCAATTCAATTATATCATATTATCAAAATGAATAAAACTCTCAAACACCTCAAAGCATTCCAATTTAGGAACTAACCAAAAGATAATTTAAGACTTCTCATAATTTTTGAATTTTGGCTAAAAAAAAATTGGCATTGCGCATTAACAACAACCAAAGATTACCTAGTTGCATTGCAGCAATGGATTTAAGCTTCTTCTTTTTTTTTTACTCATGGATTTAAGCTTCTTAAATATTACAATTTGTATGTAAGATTATAATTATTTAATCTGAATATTAATTAAAATAAAAGTATTGTATTACATGTGTCTTGTAATATAAAAAATAATAAAATTAATTAATACATATAATTAAATTGAGTAAGTATGGTTGATAAAAAATTGCATGTTAAAGTCATTAGGCAAAAATGAGACAACACTATTATTTTTTTAAAAATAAATGTTAATATTATTAGAATTATATTGAAAGTGATGATTAAATTCTAAACCTATTTATTACTTTATCTATTAACTCCTCCGCTTTAATCTCCACATTAACCTTATATCCCATGTCACATGGTTTTCAAATATAGTTTATTCATAATAAGCAGGTCAAGCAAGGATTAGCGATTCTAATTAAATTGAGTGATATAGTACTGTCCTATTTTGTAACAATAACGTGCACTCATAATTTTGTCATGTAATATTCAATCAGCATTTTTAGAAAATGAAAATTCACAATATATATACACTTTCTTGGATTCTAATGTTCTTTACATGTGTATTCTAAAGTCCTAGTCACGAATACATCTTGTAATGGGAATTTAATAAAGAACATGATACCATTATAATGCATTTAGGAATCACATTCAATTAATTCATAGTTTAACTTTTATATAGCGTTATTATAAAAAATTTACACAGTAAATCATTCACAACAAATCATATATTTGATTATTTAAGTAATTATAATTAAAATTAAATATTTTTTATAATTTTATAATTACGATTGATTGACAGTATAAACAAAATTATTATACTAGCAATGTATGTGAATTAAGTCCGATAACTAATTCATCAACTTTTATATATATATATATTTATATATATATATATATATATATATATATATATATATATATGTGTGTGTTTTGAGCTTCTTTGTGTCTTCTAAAATAAGTGCAAGAAAGAAGCTCGTCATTAAACTTATGGAGCAAAAAAACTTTTCTCTTCTGTTTTTATACAGAGAATTCAAACCACACTTTTTCATGGTCTTAAGCCAAGTGGGTTATACCTTCTTATATTTTATCACTGAAGCTTCCTTCAATCATGGAATGAGTCCTTACGTCTATGTTACCTATCGCCATGTCGTGGCCGGCGTTGTTATGTTCCCCTTTGCGTACTTTTTAGAGAGGTACGCGCATTTCTCTTCAAATGCATCCATTTTAATCTGCGTTTGACTAAATGAATTAATTTTGTAAAATTGATTAATCTGGTGAATTGATTTTTGAATATCACGGCTGCATATAATATAGCGACACAAGAAAATATAAACATAACGGTAGTTAAAAATGAATTCTATGTGAGTTAGTGACTGATTGCGAGTGTTTAGTGTGGTGGTATGCATTTGCATGATTTAATTTATAGACCCTTTAATGAGTGTGAATCAATGTTTGTGCTATCTTATCCATATGTGGTTGCATTTAAATGTTGAATTTTTCATTTAAATTCTGAGTCATTTTAATTAATATGTTTGTTTTAAATAAAAATTTGAATATGGTATGATCGTAGATGATTGAACATTAATCACTTATGTGATGATAATTGTACTTGTTTTTCTTGCAGAAAAGTAAGACCAAAGCTGACATTTTCTCTTTTTATGGAGTTTTTTGTGCTTTCAGTGTTGGGGTAAGTACTACTAATAAAAAATGCATAATATTACATTATATAGAAGTATATGGAAACATAATTTGTAGTATAATTAAATATTTATGTACACTATAAATCTATTAGACATGGCGTAAAAATAAAGAGAGTGATGTGATAGATGTGATATATTGGTGATGTAAGATCGACCTAAGACATATATAGAGAAACCTAAAATAAATTTAAATATGAGATTTTTAGAGTCTATAATAATATTTTAGTAAAATTACTAAATTTTTATGAAAAATTATTTTTAAACACTTAGAATAAAAAATCATTTATTAAATTTTGTATAATATTTCTTTTCTAATTGATAATTAAATCAATTAATTTAGCATTTGTTGGAACAATATTAATTTTAGATAAAATTTTATTATTTTTTTTATTTGAAAATATTAGACTATGATGCCTTTTTGTTAAGTATAAATTTTTTTAAGCCTTTTTTATTAAGTAAAAAATTGTTTAACTTTAGAGGTCTAAAACAATTTTTTGGTGACTTTACTTTTGAGTCTATGCGGTGATGTGATAAAAAAAAAAGAAGATAGAAAAAAAAATGACATGTTGAACGAGTTTTGGAAAATTGTAGATTTAAAATATAACAACTCATTAAATATTAATGCAGAATAAGTTTGACTCTCAATGTGTACTTTGCATGCCTGAGGGACACTTCTCCAACCTTTGTTGCTTCCATGGTCAACACCATAGCTTCCCTTACCTTCATTATTGCAGTGGCATTAAGGTTCACAATTCTTAATCAAATACATATGTTTTTTGCTTATAATTTATTACGGACAGAGTAATGGTTTTGAAGTATTTATAAATTTATTTTATCCATAAGAGAATTGACTTAAATGCAGGTTTGAGGTTGTTGATATTCGAAATCCACATGGTATAGCAAAAGTTCTTGGGAGTTTGATATCTTTAGCTGGTGTTATGATCATGACACTATACAAGGGACCTATTATGAAAGATTTGTGGCGTCCTTTAATACATATTCAACCAAAAAGTGGTCCTATCGATGATAGTGGGTTAAAGGGTTCACTTCTTACAGTTGCATGTTGTTTTACATGGTCTTTATGGTACATTATGCAGGTTCTCACACTAACTCATTACTAGTTTTTAGCTGGCAAATGTTAATAAGGATTGAAGGAACAGATTAAAGATTCTAAAAAGTAGAAAATCTTCATTAAAAATGCAACATTTTTATTTTATCTATGTATTGAATGATGCATTTTTCAATCAAAGTTTTATTCATTTTTTTGGTTTTTTAACCATATGCTAAGGATGTTTCGTGTGCTCTTTTATAAGTTTTATGTGAACATTTTATGTCATGCATAAAGAATACAGACCAGTTTAAGAGTAAGGTTAGACAAACCATTGTTTTAAGCCTTAAGACACTCCTCTTATACTTCCAGACATGAAAAAAAAAGCTGTATTTTTGTCTGAAAGTATATTTCTACTTCGTTGACGTAAAAATTGTATTTTTTCTAGAATTATACTTCCAAAATGACTTTAAGGGGGTGAGAAAAGAAGCCCCACACAAAAATTGCACATATAAAGTCTAGTCTTACGATTTGTTCACTACTTCATATAGTTTTAGACCTCACTTGAATTGGAAGGCCCTAAAAGAAAGAGGTTGTTTTTGTTCACAGTTTAAATAATGGTTTTTTTATTCTTATTGTTCTTTCATAAGTGGAACTGGAAATCATCACAACTCTAATATATATCTTGTAAATGGAAATTCAGGCATCCACTCTGAAAAGATACCCTGCTCAATTGTCACTCACTACATGGATGTGCTTCATTGGAGCAGCACAATCAGCTGTTTTCACAGCCATAGCAGAACATAGTAACCCTTCAGCTTGGATTATAGGCCTCAACATTGACTTGTGGTCCACAATATATGGTGTTAAGTATAATATAATCAGCTCATAGCATTGTACAGAAGTACCAAATCTAGAGAGTTCTTTCTAACATTATCAATCCTTAATAATGACAGGGAATTGTTGTTGGTGGTTTGTTGATGTACATTCAACTATGGTGCACTGAGAAAAAAGGGCCAGTTTTTGTCACACTGTTTAACCCTCTTTCTACCATATTTGTGGCAATTCTAGCATACTTCGTCCTTGGTGAAAAACTTTATTTGGGCAGGTAGCATACAATTACTCAATTCTTTTCATATAAACATTATTTTTTATTATAATTAATTATAATTCTGAAATTAGGTTCTCTTATAATTTTCAGCATCATAGGTTCATTTATTGTCATCATTGGTCTGTACTTGTTGCTGTGGGGGAAAGAAGGTGACAAAGAGGTTGATTTCAAAACCAAAGGTAAATTGCAGCAAAATAGTGAAGACCTAGAATGCAAAATATAAGACAGTAGATTTAGCTGGTAAGATTTGAAGTGTACATCCAAGTGAGAATAGAATAAAATTTGTACATCATGAAGATTTGTAGGCTTATTGTGGCTATACATTTTGTGCAAAATCAAGGCTTCACAAAGTTTATTTTCAACTACCTTTTTTACATGACAAAATTTTATAATGTAGACCAAAAAAAACCCTAGCAATGCAAAACTTAATATTAGGATAGTTATTATTCATGCAATTAAAAACTTGACATCAAATCAGAATAGTTAAAGTTACCAAGCAGTACAACCAGCAACAAACAAAAATTACTCAATCAAAGGTGAAAGAAAGGGTGAAGAACATGGTAGCTAAATTTTCATCAACTTTCTTTTAATTTTAAAGACTTATAACACTTATTTACTAAAAGACAATACTTTAATCAAATAAGTGTGGAATTTTACAAGACCAATTACATTACTTCCAATAGAAAGTCGTATGTTGTGGTTGTAGACGAGGTAGGATACGATGATAAATACATGAAAATAAAAGGAACAACATTAAATTTATTGTTTCATTTGATCATACACCAGAATCTTGGTGTATGCTGTTTACCCTTTGGTGAGAACAAATTGATTAAGCGCAAAAGTAGAGAATAATCAGATGACATTAGCCTCATGTTTTAGTTTGTCAATAAGCTCATCCACAGAAGAAACAATAACACCTGATTTCCTCTTGGGAGGTTCTGTGACTTCAACTATTTCCAAATCAGATTTTATTTCCACATTCAACTCCTCTGGAGTGAACTTTTTTATCGGCTTCGATTTTGCTTTCATTATGTTGGGAAGAGTAGCATACCTTGGTTGGTTCAGTCTCAGATCAGTGCTGCAAGAAGAAAAAGCATAAAACTTCCACACCTAGGGCTAGAATGTCCTACTTAGTATTATAAAACAGATTCTGCCACACCTAGAATTTTAAATATCCTCAGCAAAAAACAACAAAAACGGAAGTCGGTAATCCACTACATTAAACATTATAGTATGATATGATACAGCATGCTTGACAGGTTTGATACAGCATACTCAAACGAAAGCAATACTCACGTTATTACTGCTGGTAAGTTCAAACACAGAGTCTCAATACCATCATCAACTTCTCTGTCCACTGTTGCCACCTGTTTCTCTTTATCAAGGACAACCTACTGGAAAGCAGAAGTTAGTTATGAAATAATTCAATGAAAAGAAATAATTTATTTGACTTATAATGATTATGCAATTTTTTTGACTAAACTGCAATTTTGTTGAGGTATCTTCTTTTAAGTCTGATGTTTATGACACTGACAACTTAATCAACAATATATAGCAAGTGATAACTACAGATAAATCACCCTATGGTGGAAATCATTCACACATGTATACATATATCGAAAACCATCAGAACTTCATAATTCATTGATTGTTTTCTTTATTTCTAGCCTAATTTCAATCATACGGTTTAACCTTTGGGAATTCATAAACCTTGACTTGTGGTAAAAGCTTGTTTCTCAGAGATTCGAGCTGTAGCACAATCCACAATCTGGAGACAGGGCTACATATACTCTTAATGTTTTGTCATATACACACCCAACTTGTGTTGTGTTTATCTATCTGATCTAAAATAAAATGAACAGAAGATTTTGCATGACTCGTGTTTAATGATTTCCCAAAGAAGTCAGCATTCCTATTGCAATAAACCATAGATGGAAAAACAATTGTATGCAGACGCATAACATAACATCATGCAAATATAGACCCTAGAGAGAAAACTCAATCAACTACTTTAGTCTTCCTGAAAAACTTGCTATTCAGAAAAGATCATTTGCCTTTGATCAAACTGGGATCGAGAATGGAGAAAAATAATATAAATTTGAATATATAGTGCTAGTGAGATATGTAACTTAGGCAAATCAAAGATAGTCAGCAAAGAAATGAATAAGAAACTGTTTACTGAGGATGTTTGTAGATGATGAGCTAACCTTTGAAGCAAAAGTCCCTTGTGGCCAATTGAGAAGTCCTGCAATCATCTGCCCCGTTTGATTGCAATCATCATCAATGGCCTGTAAATAATTAAGGAAAGAAAAAACCACTTAATAGACAATTATCATCATCCAAATGTTCTCAAATATTCAGTATGTCCTGTTCTTTTTCCTGCATCTGTCATTGTTTCCATAATATCCCAACATGACAGGTTAAAAAAAAAAATGAAAGCAAATCTAAAGCAAAAGTACCCATTTAAACTCATGACCCTGGGAAGTTAAAGAATCAAATAGCTAAAAAACATTTGTTAGAAAAGTAAACCCAACTCTAAAGTAAATAGATAAATAAACACACACAAGAGCACAATGATTAATCATCACAAAGTTCGGCAAATTATGCTTATATCTCCAACAGCAGAGTGGCTACTGTAGTTTTTCAATTATGCAATTGCTTAGGGTTACAAAGTTCAAAGTTGTGCTTAATACTATGGTCTACAGTACAGATTACATGTTTACCCTGCATCCTTAACACTCCTAGTCGTAACCAGGGGATATAAGGTGGCTTGGTGGTTGGTGTGGTGGAATTATGGAGTGTAGTGATAAGGAGGTTGAGAGCTCTACCCTCACCCACAACATTAACACTAATCTATGCTAACACAATAACATTTGTAATTTCAAAAAAAAAAAAGAAAAAACCTAGTCATAACCTAACATTCGATTAAGCCAAACCCAAAGGGCAAGCGCTCTCGCTCCACTCGTTGTGCTTTCAGCTTTGCTCGCTTTGCTATGCTTGAGCGTATACTCAGTGATCATTGAATATGAGCATACTCAACAACATTCAATCATGTCACACTATTAAACACCCAAAGGGTCCTTGTCATACAAGGAAAGGGGGGATCACTTGTAGAACAAAACATAACCAAAATTCACTATGGTTTGACTTGTACAACAAAACATAATCAAAATCCACCAGGGTTTGACTTGTAAAACAAAACATAACCAAAATATCCAACTCATCTCATCACCATAAACTAATAACCCCAAGAAAATAAAATAATAATTAAAAAACCATCATTATGAAACATCACCAACAAACACGAAAAAGTAGAATACCTGTTTGCCAAGAATCAAAAGTCCAGGTTTCTCAATCTCAACAAGTTTCTTCAAAATCTTGGCGATAGAGAGAGGATAGAGTGAATTATTAATTTCCACGTGAATACCTCTATCAGCTCCCATTGCAAGACCAGTTCTAAGAGTATCTATACACTGAGAAGGTCCCATGCTAACAGCCACAACCTCAGATGCCAAACCAAATTCCCTAATTCGAAGTGCTTCTTCTAGAGCAATCTCACAGAAAGGATTCATTGACATTTTCACGTTCTGGGTCACTACCCCTGTCTGCAAAAATGTGTTTTTTCAGTCAAAGATTGCAAATCAAAAGTGCACAAAAAAAAAGGGCAATTCTCAGATTTGAATTTTAATTATTTTCTTCGATAATGGTTAGTGGTTACCTTGTCGGGTTTGACTCTGATTTTGACGGCGTAATCGATAACTCGTTTAACGGCCACCATTATCTTCATTGTGGCAACGGTGGTAGTAGATGCAGAGGAGGAAAGAATAATAGCAATAGATTTATGACAATACTAATTTTAATACAAAGAGTGTGAGTTTTTGAAAGAGAGAGAATCAAATAATTTGCTCCAACAAAAGCAAAGGATTTGCATTTGATCCCTATCCTTTGTGGACTGCCTACTCTACGGCACGTAAGCGAGGCTTGAAACCACAGCGATAAGTGTACACGAAGCTTTTCATCTTAATCAATGCATCCCACAAGGTATAATTAAACCCTCATTTAGTTGTACCGTATTTTAAATATGGAAATTATTATCATTAAATTCAACTTTATATATGTTTCGTCAATACATACTTATATTAATCATCACAATTTATAATTAGAATAAGTCAATATTAATAAATAATTTTTTTAAAATCAATCAGATTAAAAATTATGGATTTTATATTTTTTTGTAACCATCAGTCATATAGAGGACTAGTATTGGGTTGGGCAAGAGACCAAGGCTCAAATTTTTTTTTTATTATTGTTTGGGGTATATATCATGCACCCCTACCCCTATACCTCCCACCTCTCATTTTTTTAAAATGCCTAAAATATCCTATTTTCCAATTATAAATTTAGTTGTAAAAAATAAAAAATCACTTTTTAAGCTCGGAACTTTAGGATTTTATTGTATAAGTCGAATCTTTCAAATTTTCGAAGGTATTTTTGTAAAAATTTCGAAAATTTTATAGATGTTGAAACATTCGCAGTTAAAATTTGTGTGATTTCGTCAACAATTTCGAAAATTTTGTTGAAACTGAAAAGTTCAAAAACGTTCGAAGGTTTCACTTCGAAGGCAAAATTCTGAAGAGCATTCGGAAGTTTCATTTTAGGCAAAGTTTCGAAAATATTCGAAAGTTTCACTTTTTGGCAAAGTTTCGAATACTTTTCGGAAGTTTCAGGTTGGCAAAGTTTCAAAAAGTTTCGAAAGTTTCATTTCAAAATGAAACTTTCGAAGGATTTATTTTGAAAAACTTTTACTTTATTTTTTAAATATGTATTAATATTATTATTATTATTATTATTATTAATTAAATAGAGTAAACTTTTTAGAATCAGGTATGAGTAGAGTTGAGGTTCCTGCTACAATGGCGACTATAGATTCTACAGATAAATTTATCACTGATCAGGTATTTTTACCGATAATTAAATTTAGAACTGATATATTTAATGTATTAACATGTATTAATGTTTTATTTTAAATATTTATTTTATTCTGAAATTTTTATTTGAAATATATGTTTTGTAGATATTTCCTTCTCGAGAAACTGTATTTGAATGGGCAAAAAAAATTGGAATGCAAAATGGAATTTTAATTGTTACTATTCGATCAGATAAAGCAACGGGAAAGAAAGGCAGAAAAGACAAATTAATTTTGGGATGCGAAAAAGGCGGAAGATATAAATTAAAATCAAAATCAACAATAATTTGTTCTCACAAGGAAAACTGTCCGTTTAAACTTAGATGTATACGATCGAGTTTGGATGAAGGATGGAAAATTAGTGTTCGTTGTGGAACACACAATCACGATTTAGCCAATACTTTAGACGGTTATTCATATTTGGGACGTCTAAATGAAGAGGAGAAAAAATTTGTCAATGACATGACAAAGTATAAGCTTGCACCAAGGTTCATTTTGAATGCTTTGAAAGAGAAAAATAAAGATAATGTCACAATTTCCACTCAAATATATAAAGCAAGAAGTACTTATCGATCATCTTTGAGAGGTTCGTACACAGAAGTGCAACATCTATTGAAGTTAATACAAAATGAAAATTATGTGCACTGGACAAGAAGACGGGATAATTCAGATGTTCTAAGAGATATATTTTGGACGCATCCTGATTGTATAAAGCTGTTGAACACGTTTCATTTTGTATTGATATGTGATAGCACATACAAAACAAATAGATATCGGTTACCGTTGCTTGAAGTTGTCGGTGTGACATCTACTGGTTTGACATTTTCGGTTGCATTTGCCTATTTAGAGCAAGAGTGACAAGATAACTTCATATGGGCATTTCAAAAGGTAAGACAACTATTCGTATCTGAAAATTTAATTTCTAAAGTTATTGTGACGGATAGAGATCTTGCCATGATGAATGTTATTGGTGTTGTATTTCCTACTTCAATTCATTTGTTGTGTCGTTTTCATATTGAAAAAAATGTTGGGGCAAGATGCAAACAATATGTGAGTAAGGATAGACAAGATGAAGTAATGGATTTATGGAAAAAAATTGTATTTTCGGCTAGTGTGGAGGAGTATGATCATCACTTGCAACACTTTGAGCTAGTGTGTGCAGATATTATTCTTTTTGTTGATTATATTAAAGATTCATGGTTGACACCTTACAAAGAAAGATTTGTCATGGCTTGGACGAACAGAGTGATGCATTTAGGGAACACAACGACCAACATGTATTTTTAAATAATGATTTGTATTGTTTTAGAAAAATGATTTAGTGATTTATGTGATTTGTTTTAATTTGTGTTATTTAATTTATTTGTAGAGCGGAGTCTGCTCATTGGAGATTAAAAAACATGTTGCAGACTAGTAAGGGAGACTTGTGTAAAAGTTGGGATGCTGTGAATATGATGTTGAAGAACCAATTGTGTAGCCTCAAATCAACTTTTCATAAATCTATTCTCGATGTGGAGCATGGGTATAATTCACCATTCTATCAGAGATTACATCATTGTGTGGCAAGGAAATGTTTTGAAATTATTGAAAAACAATTGAAGAGGGTGAAGATTGTAGGTACTGACAAAACAAAATGTGGTTGCTCAATCAGAACAACTCATGGATTACCATGTGCTTGTGAGTTGGCAAAATTGCAGATGTCTGGTAATGTTATTCCCTTAGATAGCATTCATATTTTTTGGAGGAAATTAAGCATTGAGCAAGAATTGGAGGATGAAGAATCTTTATCAGATTATGATTTTTCAGAAGAGTTGGAAGCAATGAAGGCATACATGAAGAAACAAGATATTGTTGGTCAAAGGATATTCAGAGCAAAGGTGCGTGAACTTGTATTTCCACAAAAAACAACAATGGTTTCACCACCTGATAAAGTGAAAACCAAAGGAGGTACTAAGGAGAAAAGAATTTGATAGTCCTCGTGATCCATCATATTGAGAGTATGTCGATGCATCTCATGGATCTCCAAATCAATCATCACAGCGTTCTGCGGGGCAATCATCACAACGTCCTGCAAGTCAATCATCACAGCGTCCTGCAAGTCAATCATCACAATGTCCTGCAAGTCAATCATCACAGCGTCCTGCAAGTCAATCATCACAGCGTCCTGCAAGGCAATTATCTAAGATACATTTTCCTACATTCATTCATCCGTATATTGAGGACATAATAGATGTTGAGCCTGATGGAAATTGTGGGTATCGCGCCGTTGGAGCGTTGTTAGGTTGGACAGAAGAATCTTGGCCTTTAGTTCGAACACAATTGGAGAAAGAGATTAATTTACATAAAGACCTTTATTCCAAAGTTTTCGATGACAACGTTGAAACCGTGTAGAAGTCGTTGATGATTTCTAGATTGGGTGCTCAAGGAAAAGATAAGTGGATGACTATACCAGATTTAGGTTATGTGATTGCAACAAGATATAATGTCATATTGGTATCGTTGTCGCGTAATCTGAATATGACATTCTTTCCGCTGAATAAAGGACCATCGAAAGATTATTCTCTTAATCATTTAATAGCAATTGGATTCATCAATGAAAGTCATTGGGTACAGGTAAGTTTTATGATCTATAGTAACGTTTAATAATAATATTTTCTTGTTTAGATAAATTAATGTTTACTATTTTATTTTTCAGATCAAATTGAAGTATGATTGTCCGTTGCCACCTACCTCACAAAAATGGAAAGACTTTTGTAGTGATTGTGCAAAGACATGGCAAATAGCTTATGTAGAACGTATTAAGCATTGGGAACACATTGATCCATCATTTGACAAATCATCTTGTATTTCATTAAGTCAAGATTAGATTATATGTTTAAACTTTTAGACATTTAGTTATTATAAAGATTTATGTTTGAACTTTTAGAAAATATAATTTACTTATGGTTATGTGGTAACAAGTTGAACTTTAATGGATATAAAAAAATAGATATTAATATAAAAATATATTATTACAATTTAATGGCAACACACAATAACTAATTGTCTCCTGGGAAGAGTCTACTTAACTCAGTGAATATATTATGAGCTTCAAATACAGTTACACATAGTAATCCCCAACGTATAAGCTCAGATGCTAGCTGATCTCGTTCTGATGATGGACCAGCACGTGCAGATGATGATGGAATCTGGGGATCGTGTGTAGCAGTAGGTGACCTGGAAAGTGGAGCAGCAAAAGGTGTACTGGAAGGAGCATCAGTAGGTGGAGGGAGGATCAGAGGATGTGAAATATTAAGGTACCAAGCAAAGTAGTCTGCAGTGACTTCTCCCAGAAACGTCGCCAGAGGAGATAGACTCCGGAATGTAGCTATACATGATCTAACATTATTCTGCCACTCCCAGTCTATACTCCTAGGCATCCGAGGAACGTCACGCGGAATGCACTAAATACGACCAAACTGTCGAAGACATCGCTCTGGCAAATATGGAACTGAAACTCCTGCCCATCAAACAGTAATCCCCAACTGAAACCCCTAGCTGTCTAGTGTGATGAACGGTTCCATCTCCCAGGTTGTCGTATAGCACAACCAATGCAGCAGCACCCCATGCAAAATCCCGGCAACGATCTAAATCAGCAAACAAACTAACATATTTTGCTTCCACATGAGTGTGTGTTTTGTCAGCAAAAATGGTGCTACCAACTAAATGCAATAGATAAGTTCTTGAAGCACACTCATACATGTTAGCTTGAATTAAACGCTGATATAAATCGTGCAACCACTGCAACCTATATTGTGCACACTTGTTATAGTTGATCTCAGCAGCAGCTTCCTCCCAAGTGGCTCCTAGTAACTCATGTGCAGCCATCATAGCATTATTAGTATTCATGTTCAGTGGGGCATCAAAATAATTACCTCGTGGTTTGATATGAAGGAGAGTGGCGACGTCGTCTAACGTGATGGTCATCTCTCCGAATGGCAAATGAAACGAGCTGGTCTCCCTATGCCACCTTACCACAAAGGCGGATATCAGACCAGCATCAGCCATCGTCAAGTAAGCGGAAGACAAATGTAACAGCCCAGATTCTCCTATCCAATGTTGTACAGCTTCTGGTATATGAACTTCCGCAAACCTTTTCAGTTTCAAACCATGGGTAATAACTTTCAACGAGCCAAGATCCTACAAGTAATTAAATAAAGAACATATCAATAAATATTTATTCATAATTAATGAAATAATGTACCGAGTATAACAAATAATTATACTTAATTAAAAAATTAATTAATTAATTAACATTTACCTCTCCTTCCCATATCTTACGCGCCACATGGTGTTCATACTGTGTCAGCACAGATGTATCCACTAGTCCTCCAGGGAAACCGGACTGACTGATCCTCATCAGCACCAACCTCATGTTCAGCAGGCTCATACTCCATCTGTGCATGCTCATCTTCTTGAACATGCTCAGGCTCAGGGACATCCTGCTGAACTTCCTCGTGTCTACTACGGCGGCGGTTGGCTTCATTCTGTCGTCTGTTTGATGCTGTAGGCGGAATTCTATCCGCAATAGTGCGAATGATCTGTCCAAACGCACCTCTAGTTCTAGGCACTGCAAAATTTAGTTAATGTTATATCAATATATCAATATGAGAAATATAATCAACTACACAAAATATGGACTCTTACAAAAATCTGGAAAGTAGAATTTTGGAAAATCTGAGAAAATATGCGAAAATCTGGAAAATTTTCGAATGTTTGGATGAACACCAAACTTTCGAAGCTTTAAATCTGGCAAACATTCGAAAGTTTCCAAGAAAACCAAAGTTCCGAAGTTCATATTTTGGAAAATCTGGAAAACTTTCGAAAGTTTAGATGAACGCCAAACTTTCGAAGCTTTAATAACTGGAAAACTTTCGAAAGTTTCCAACAAAACCAAAGTTCTGAAGTTCATATTCTGGAGAATCTGGAAAACATTCAAAAGTTTGGATGAACACCAAACTTTCGAAGCTTTAATATCTGGAAAACTTTCGAAAGTTTCCAACAAAACCAAAGTTCCGAAGTTCATATTCTGGAGAATCTGGAAAACATTCGAAAGTTTGGATGAACACCAAACTTTCGAAGCTTTAATATCTGGAAAACTTTCGAAAGTTTCCAACAAAACCAAAGTCCCAAAGTTCATATTCTGGAAAATCTGGAAAACATTCGAAAGTTTGGATGAACACCAAACTTTCGAAGCTTTAACATCTGGAAAACAGAACTTCGAAAGTTTGTAAAGTTTCGAGAACATCAAAAAGTTCGAAATATACTTACTTTTCTGGGTTTCTGGAGATGGGAAATGCTCGAATGTTGTTGGAAGATGGATTTCGAAGCTTTGAACTTTTCGAAGGTATCAGAGAATGCACTAAAGTTCTGAATCTGAGGGGTGAAAAAATGAGGGGATTTTTGTTGATTTAGGGTTATAAGTTAACACTAGGGTATTGTAGACATTTCACAGCACATGGGGGTGGGAGGTTTAGGTGTGGGGGTGCATGGTATAAACCTCCTAGCAAAGATACGTACTATTTTGGAGTAGACTTTCGGTTGGCTCGTCTAATAACATTTTTATATTATATAAGCTTCACATGACTTATCTCATTTTGAACCTCTCTCTTCTATCTCAATCATTATATTATACTTGCGTGAATATCAAGATGTTTCCAAATATACTTCCACCAACGAATATTGTCTCTACCATGGATTCCATCCAATATCACGATTCATAGAGATTATTCTTTCAGATTAATCATTATTGTAAGATCTCTCAATTCTTATATGAATATATATTCCTTCAGGTCCTAAGAAATTTTTTAGATAATTATTTAGTTCTATATATAAAAATAGTTATAATTTTTAAAGTGTATTTATTGTTTAAATTACTTTTATATTTTTATTTAAAATATTTGTCTTTTTAATATTATTGGTGAATATTTAAGGCCTCACAGTTTTTAATAAGAATATATATATATATAAATTAAAACAATTATTCACTTTCATCATACTAATATTAGATTGAGAGTATGCAAGCGATTTTCACACATTCAAATGTGTACTTCCAAACAATTTGTTTGATCTAGATATGCACTTTAAAAATATGAAGGATTTTTGTGGAAAGTAGAACATTAATAATTGGGACCTGCCCAAACAAAATATCAAGCCCAGTTGTTATGCTTATGGGCTATACCTAAATTAAAAGTTTTTCTAAAGTCTTGAAGAAGTTTTCTTAATATCAAATAATTTCTTCTCTCACCTTCTATATTTTCAAAAGCTTTTAGAATATACTTCTGAATTAATTAATTTAGAAAGCTTTGGAACTTGCAAGTAAAAAAGAATTCTCTAAAATCAAACACAAGTGCATATTTGCATGTTTAAAAAAATGACTGTAAGATTTTTTGGTCATCATATAAGTTATTTCATTATAAGTAACCCTTAATTTACTCATAAATGCAAAAAATATTATCCGATCATGTTTCCAACAGTATTTTTATCAAATTTTTTAACTACAAGAAACTCCCTTATGGAAAATTATCCTTTTTTTTGGGCTTAACAGCACTTCCCTTAAGAAACCAAGCCCAAAACCAGAAATGCTAAGAAACAAAAGGCCCAAAAAAGAAGCAGTATTAACGCAGAGTCTCTAAAAGGAAAGTTTTAACTCATATCCCACATTTATATCTATACCTCCACAAATTTTTTTAAATGCAAAATTATCTTTCTTTTTTTTTACTATTTTATCATATTAAAATTCACTTTTTTTTTTACCTTTCTAAAGATTTTCGAATCACAAAAAAACAAAATTTTCGTTGTTACCGGAAAACTTTTTTCAAGTTTTTCGATACAAAGGCTTCTACCGAAAAACTTGAAAAAAAATTTCCGAAAAAGACGCGTACATTTATTACTATCGGAAAATTTTCTATGAAGTTTTCCGGTAGTTTTTTTTTTCAATTTTTTTATTTTTTTATTTAAATTTTGATTGATATGAATAATCCACTAGTATTATATGATAAAATATGCGTCGATATTTAACACCGATCAGGTATGAAATACAATACTAACTGCTTTCATTAAAGTAAGATCTCTATCTGTCACGACAGTATGTTTCCAACAGTATTTTTATCAAATTTTTTAACTACAAGAAACTCCCTTATGGAAAATTATCCTTTTTTTTGGGCTTAACAGCACTTCCCTTAAGAAACCAAGCCCAAAACCAGAAATGCTAAGAAACAAAAGGCCCAAAAAAGAAGCAGTATTAACGCAGAGTCTCTAAAAGGAAAGTTTTAACCCATATCCCACATTTATATCTATACCTCCACAAATTTTTTTAAATGCAAAATTATCTTTCTTTTTTTTTACTATTTTATCATATTAAAATTCACTTTTTTTTTACCTTTCTAAAGATTTTCGAATCACAAAAAAACAAAATTTTCGTTGTTACCGGAAAACTTTTTTCAAGTTTTTCGGTACAAAGGCTTCTACCGAAAAACTTGAAAAAAAATTTCCGGAAAAGACGTGTACATTTATTACTATCGGAAAATTTTCTATGAAGTTTTCCGGTAGTTTTTTTTTTCAATTTTTTTATTTTTTTATTTAAATTTTGATTGATATGGATAATCCACTAGTATTATATGATAAAATATGCGTCGATATTTAACACCGATCAGGTATGAAATACAATACTAACTGCTTTCATTAAAGTAAGAGCTCTATCTGTCACAGTTAGGGATGAAAATAGGTTAGACCGTCCATCAGGGGCCTATGGCCTGACCTACTTATGGTCTGGTCTGGTCTGACCTACTTATGGCCTGGTCTGACCTGACCTGTTTAATAAAAAAGCTAGGTTCAGGCTATTTTTAAAACCTATTTATTTAAATAGGTCATACTCAGACTTATATAAAAGCCTATTAGACCTGATAGGCCGACATATATATATTTAAATATTTTAATGTGAATAAGGCTTTTAAATAGGCTTTCAGGCCAAGCCAGGCCAGACTTTTGAAAAGGCTAGGCCAGACCGAAAAAAAAGCCTATGATAGGCCGTAGGTCAGACTTAGGCCTAAAAAATTTATCGTATGTCAAACTTAGACCTTTCAAAGTCTGGCATAGTCTGCCCTATTTCCACCCCTAGTCACAGTTACATGATTATTCATACCAGATCGATGTTAAAAACGTTGGTAGTATTGACGCTTGTTTTATCATATAATACTAACGGATTATTTATTTCTATCAAATTTAAAAAAAAAATTAAAAAAAAAATTGAAAAAAAATTACAAAAAAAAAAACTACCGAAAAACTTTCTGGCAAGTTTTCCGGTAGTGTTAAATGTACACGTCTTTTTCAGAAATTTTTTTCTAAGTTTTCTGGTAGAAGCCTTTTGTACCGGAAAACTTGAAAAAAAATTTCTGATAATTACCGAAAATCTTGTTTTTTTGTGATATGAAAATCTTTAGAAGGTAAAAAAAAAGTGAATTTTAATTTAATAAAATATTAAAATAAAATGAAAAATAATTTGATATTTTAAAAAATTGCTAGAAATATAGATATAATTGTAGAGGTATAAAGTAAAACTTTGTTTTAAAATATGGTTAAAAGACTAAACAAATAAACCTAGTGAGACTTGTATTCAGAGTCTTCTACAACAACAAGTGCACGTTTTGAAATAAATATATGCATTTTTTATTATATAAAATAAAATTGTTGTATTGCTACCAAAATCAAGGGACAATATAAGGCCCCATATCTCTGAAGATTAAATTTTGCTCTTTTTGGGGATTAGTTTGTTGGAACTTTTTGTTGTGTTTTGTTTTGCTTCAACTTCCCTTTTGACAAGGCCTCAACATCTCACGAGTTCATGAAGTGTGCAACAGATCTTGTAGCCCCTGCCCATGCTTACGTGCACATGGCCTTCAAAGAGTGCATCACTTATTTGGAAACACTCTATTTATTATTATTATTATTATTATTATTATTATTATTATTATTATTATTATTATTATTATTATTATTATTATTATTATTTATAATAATAATAATATCAAAAGAAGCATTGGTAATAAGTTCCTACTTCCTAGTATGTTGTAGGTAAGATGGTATGGAAGTCAAGTTACTCTGTGCGGGTTTGGATCAACATTTTTCAATATGATTTTATGGTTTTCAATTACCTTAATTTTATGAAATTGATTAAAATTGAGTTTTAAGTGATTTATATTTGGATGTTTTTTTTAGGAAATATTGATACAGTAGAAGAGTGTTATATGTAATCTACGGAGAATTGATGTTTTAAAAATATTCAAAATTAATTATCAATGTATCTTTAAGTAAATGTTCAAGATCTTTTATATTCCTCAAAGTTGAAATAGTGATTTGATCATTGTTCATTCTACGAAACAAGAGAAGATAGATATAAGTTCAGTTTTGAGAAGTAATTTTTTTGGCTAAATAACACCTGTGGTTTCTTAACTTAATTTTAGTTAACGTTTTAGTCCTTATATCTTTTTTTTTTCTCTCGATTTGGTCCTTTATTTTAATTTTAAGTGACATCTTGATATTTTATGTTTTAAAATGTCAACAATGTTATCATTTTTTTACAAAAATTCATCAAATTTTTCACCAAAAGTCATAAAATTAATTATATTCTTCAATATAATACAAATTTCATCAAATTCGAAACACAAATCTTCAAATAAACTCATATTTCCATCTCTAACAACATCAAATAAAGAATGAAAATATGAGTTTATTTGAAGATTTGAGTTACAAATTTGATAAAATTTGTATTATATTAAAGAATATAATTAATTTTATGGGTTTTGGTTGAAAATGTTGATGAATTTTTTTTAAAAAAAGGATAATATTGTTGATATTTTAAAACATAAAAGATCAAATTGTCACTGAAAATTAAAATAAAGGACGAAATCGAAAAGAAAAAAAAAGATAAAGGACTAAAACGTTAACTAAAATTAAGTTAAGAGACAATGGATGCTATTTAACAATTTTTTTTTATAGATAAATAAGCTTCATTCAAATGCAAATAGAAATAGTACAAATAAATTCATCATGATTTGGACATTTTTCATTTATATTTTGATATCGAAACTAATTAAAAAAAACAAAAAAAACACACACTAATAAACAGAAGTCAATGAAAGATAATTAAACTAAAATCTTAATATGAACTAAAATTTTAGTTCAAGATCCACAATCTTTAATTCAATTTATCATCAAAAAAAATATTAAATGATGTTGGCTCATATCAACTATATATAGTATTTGACCAATTGATCCACATGTTGACAAATCATACGTAAAGTTTAGAGAACGTTGAATTTGGTGATAGCATCCATAATCTCTTACTTAAAATGTGATACCATTTAACGGGTCTATTGTCTTTGTAAACACCGCATTTAGACGGAAAACAAACTACGTCACACCGTGATGACGAACAAACTAAACATCGTATTCAAATGACGAAATAAAAAATAAAACACTAAGAAAAAAAAACTAAATTTATGTAAAAAAAAATTTCTTATTTAAATAAAATGAAACAATAAAATAACTTATAAGAATATTTCTAGACAAAAAATAACCTTAAATTACTCCTCTAATAGATTAAAAAAAAAAACCTATGTTTTTTTAAACTTTTGAGAACTACTTTCCTTGTTTTTCTTTTCTTCCGAATTTACACATACCGAACCACTTTATTTGTTGTGAGGACAATGTACTTACTAATAGCGACTCAATTTGTTAGTAGAGTTTTGAACAATTTTTTCAAACATCCATTAATTAGAAATCATATGAGACACTTGTCCAATCTACAAGCCACACAATATTCATACTTCAAAAGGAAGTTTGACATAAAGCTTACCACATGTTTGCTTTTATGTTCTCTCACCTCCCACCGTGCAATCAATCAACTCTCCAACGCATAGCTTCGCGTTCGACGCACGAGACCGCCATCATAGGGAATTTAGTGAATGTTTAATTTTGAGGTAAGATTGTCAAAATTGCAATAATTAACCATAATTTTATTAATTTCACCTTAAAACTAAATAGTTTTTCAAATACACATTTAGTGTAATTTTTCAACATAAAAGATAATTTTTTTCACTTTCAATTAAATTGATAATATTTAAAATTAAAATTAATTTTAACTGACATAATAATAAATAAGAGAAATTATATTTACTTTCCTTGAAGTTACATTAATTCCCTCTAGTTTTAAAAAAATACTCACCATTTATATACCTATTAAAAAAAATTAATGTAATATTTTTTGTCACATTTGCATCTATTCATGATATCTACTATATGACACAATTAAAATTTTCACTTTAATTTATAAATATATGATTATACATCTAATATTTATAATTTTAAAAAGTATGATTATGTTTTTAATAGCACAACTAAAATATATATTATAGTAGTTTTTTTATAAATGATAAAGAGTGACATAAAACAAAGTTATACACAATTTTTGCAATGAGTTAAGAGAAGTAAATATTTTTTCAAAACTAGAGTCATATTAGTGTTATTCAAGAGTAAATACACTTTCCCCCTAATAAATATGTACCTCCCTAAAATCATGTTTAATAGAGGTAATCAAAGTTTTCCCAATAAAACTAAATACACACTATAAACATAAAAGAAATTGCTATATGAAGACAAATTTATGGTTGGGAAAATCATAACCACAATAATGATCACTTTAACCTAAAAATTTGGCCGCTCTTTCATTACTTATATAAAATATTTCAACTCCAAATTAATGATTGATTCTTACAAGCTGGAAGAAGATGAAACTGTGTAACAAGAAAGCATCTCTAAACCAACCAAAAATCACCAAACCTTACCTTCCATCAACCAACATTACAACACATAGAGACACTGTGTATACAGAAATATAATTTTGGTTGTTGTGAACTGTTTATCAATGAGAAAAGGACTTATCTTTTTCTTTTAAAAAATCAATATTGGTACACATTTAGCTATTGACTTTATTCATCCTTGGATTCTCCTTTTAGGTAATTGGTCGACTTTTCCATTTCTTTTGCTTCATTTCCTAATAGTACTTTTGTTTAAAGCAAGATTTTCTTATTTCTCTTTTTGATATTTTCTAGAGCAAGACATGAAATGGAATAACTTATAATTGATTTGATCCATAGCGGGAAATAAAACATCTGCTTTTAGAAAGCTAAAAATATGATGATTTTAGCAATGATGCTCGTTATCATGGCTCCATGACTTTTTGAAAAGCTGGATAGGGTAAATAGTTGGTCTCTAAATATCTAGGATAAAATCATTATAATATTTAAATATATTAAAATTCAAAATTATAAACATATTTTTTAGTGTATGTTTTGTTTGTAATTTTATAAATTAAGATTAAATAATGAAAGACATATTCAACAACAAAAATAATTAATTAAGAATTCATTGAAAGTCAAAATTGTGATGGCGAATTTAATGACAATGAAAATGTTTAAACACAATTCTGTTACAGACACATACACATATTTATTTTTATACTTAAATAAAATATAAATCTAATTTATAAAAAAATTAAATTGAAAATCAAAATATACTTATGCATTTAAATTAAACAATTTATTTCTTACAAAAAATTATCAAACAAGATGCGATAATTTTTCACCTTCTATATTCACATGGTATCTGAGTTATGTCAAAATAAATAAAAAATAATAATTTTTTTTTACATTTATTTGAAGTGTGGTATGAGTGTCATATAAATATTGCACACAAACACAAGTCCAACGCAGCTACGAGCCTAATTGCATGCTTAACCAAACCATGACCAATACCATTAGATGATATTCTAAGCTCAAAATCATAAAACAGAGAATGATTTCCAAATTAAAATTAAATTCAATTGAATAATTGTGTGTCATACTCATACAATACAATCCTATGATGACCTGTTCATACCTCTAATATCTCCATCTCACCAACAAACAAAAATCTAAGAAACTTGCAAGTTGCAAACATAATTGAAACTAAAAAGGGAAAAACAAAAAGAGGAGAAATTTCAGGGGTCCAAATAAACAGGTTGAACAGAACTTCTGGATCTACTTCCATATCCAAATGAAAAAAATGATTTTTTAGCTCTACCACTACCACCACTGCATCCTTCAATAGAGTTGACTTCCCTCTTTTGCTGCTTTAGAGCTTCTTGAACTGCTAAATAAAATTGTCTATCCCTTGATGAATCCATTGAAAAAGACCTTCTAATTGGTTGAACTGAAAATTGTTCATCTTTGTTTGTTCTAACATCAATACATTCATCTCCAAAGCTTGTAACTTTTTTCAACTTTCTTGCTTTCTTTTCCACATTTCTATGCTCCAAAACCTTCCTTTGTGAAGGACTAATAGAACTTGGTGTTGGTAATGGTAATGGTAACTCCAAAGTATCATTATTGTTACTCAATTCAATCACAACAAAATCTTCATCACCACCAATATTGATGTTTTCCCTAGATGGGTAATTTTCATCTTGATTGGAAGAAGGTGTTTGTGTAAAAATTTGATCAAAATGGAATCTTTTTGTCAATGAAATGCTTGTTCTACAAAGTGGACAATTAGCATTGTTTTGAAGCCAAACATCGATGCAATCAATGTGAAAAACATGGCTACAATTTGGTATAATCCTAAGTTTTTCATCTTGTTGAAACTCATTCAAGCAAACAGCACATTCACAGAACAAACCCTTTTCACTATTACTATCATTTTTCCCTTCTAATTCTGTTTTGTATTGAATCACTGGGATTAACCGAATCAATGCTTCATCTAATCCACGAGGTTCTGTTGTACCTTGTGAGTTTATTGTTGTTGGATCTTGTCTCCTTCTAGATGGAGAGAAACGTCTTAGAAGATCAATACGGTGCCAATTGAGACAACATTTGATGACAAAGATGTAGTAGCTTACAAGCAAGATAGCTGTAGCCATTATTCCTATTATAGCAATTGCAATGATGGGAAAACTTGTGCTAGAATGATGCATATGAGGATGCAAGATTGAACTTGAACTTGAACTTGTTACTGGAGAAAGAGCTTGTGTGTGTGATTGTGAAATTTGGGATGACTCATGTTGTGAAAAATGGACCAAGTGTCTTCTACTTACAAGATCCATATCGGAAAATGAAAATTACAAATGGGTTATCACAGATCTTGAAGACAAAATAAAAATAAAAATAGACACTTTATTATTATAGCATGTGGACTAGTTGGGGTAAGCTATGACTTTGAATATAGCAAAGTGGGGGTGGTGGAAAAGGTTATTGAGGTCAATCAAGTACTACATGATAGTGATATGAAAATGAGAGAGATGAACTAGTTTCGAAGCAATGAAGAGATAATTTGACAAGCAATATAGTTAGGCTAATCAATGAAAATAGATAGATAGATGAGAGTATATAATATATGGAGAAGGGGAAAGAGAGGAAACCTAGGTGGTGTATAAATGAGGATTGTGATGGGGAGGGAGACAGGACATTAAAATGTTGTCAAAACCTGTTTTTAATGTTATTTTATATTAATAAAGAAATCTACATGTATTTCTTAAATTTTAATTTAAGTGTAAACGTATTTATCATTTCTTAAAAAAATAAAAGAGAGAAGAAGAAAGGTTGGAGGGGTGGAGTGTTGGTAAATTTAATTTGTTCAGAGTACTACCAGTAGTTGGTAAATTTCTCAGAGGTTCTCAGAGAGTTCGGCTAGAAATTTGTTCCAAGAGTGTCTCGGTCACTGTTCAATATTTTATAAGTTTGTACAATTTGTAGCGTATCATCGTCTATTTAATAATTGGAGACTTTATAGAATAAATTACGCTCTATTAAGAATAATAGTGGTGGTTAATAGGGACCAATACAGGAGGATCAAGAGGCACCATGTAGCATGTACCTAATTGTAATTTTTTTTGACATCTTGTACCTAATTAGTCATTGCATTGACAGATATGTGGAGACTTAAATAAATTTTTAAAGCATAACCATACAATTGACTATACAATGTGAAAGGATTTCATCATAATTAATTAAGGAGAGTTCAAAATTTATATTGTATCTTTAAGGCTTCTATTTTGTAGGACATCATGAAGAGTATTTTTTTCTTTTCAAATAATTCTTGTCCCTTTCTTTACAAACTCTTTAACTTCAATAATGGATATCAAATTATCTTTTTCAATGTATTTTTTTCTTAAAAAAAGAATTTATTAATGAGTTAAATCTGTTTTAAAAAATGAGATAATATAAATAGGATATTTTTCAATTTAAATAGTATCATAAGAAATTAAAACATGTTTAATTAAAAAGTTTGCAGCAATCATGAATAATTGAACCAACGCTATGCATAAACAGCAAAAACCCAAATCCCGGGTAAATTGAAGAGATGAGCGCATCCCCATAACTTTAGCAATATCTAAATCCGGAAAAGTATCAAATTTCTAAATAGCAAGCACAAGAATCAAGCCTTTATAGTCTCTGATTATCGTTATAATTCTCCAAATCAGTATGCAACTTGATGCAAAACCATCTTTTCTTAATAATGAAAAACTATCACGGTACAAAACAGAGTTTTTAACACCGGTAAGTCGGTTATTTTTATCTTTGGTATTAATATAAAGATGTTTAATAAATTTTTTAAATAAATGAGTTAAAAAACAAGGTTGTCACAATTTTGTAAATACGTTAAATTTGTTTTTATAACAATTAATGCAATTAAAGAATTTTATTTAAAGAAAACTAATTGATATTGATATGAAAAATATATGGTTGTATACTTTATATACATATAGTAACTAAAAAAATAGTGATATATATTACTCTTGAGAACAAAAGTAGATTGATAGATCTTTTATTTTTAGTTTATTTAATTATAATCGTATTTAAAGATTTTGATATGAAAAAATAAGCTTGCAGATTGTGATAGACTTTGAAAAATGCTTAAATGGTTTATGATAAGTGGATTTTAAATTTTCAAAAGAGATCAAACTTATTTAACAAAAGTATAGTTGGATTCAGCTAATTTCCACTCCTAATTACTCACTCTGTCCCAAAATAATTAAGTTATTTGATTATTTCACACATATTAAAAAATATATAAATGAAATAGAAATAATATTCCTCTTATCAAATTATCTTTGTTATATATTAGTGCATTATCAATATTACAAATGTATAATAAAATATGTTGTATTGAAAATTATGTAAGTAATATTAATTAAAATATATAGTTCAAAGTAGTACGTTGAAAATTTAAATGGTCAATTATTTTGAAATATTTTTTTGTAAATTTGTCAATTACTTTGATACAGAGTACTTCCTTCTTCTGGTTGCATTTGTAGAGAAAAAAAATTATCCTTAGAAAGACTCTTACTTTTAGTTCCAATGTATCTTTAATTATTATTATTTTAAAATGTGCTCTTTAATTAATAAACTGTACATTATTTTTAAATTATTATTCTTAACTTTATATTTACGATGATAAAATACACTAAAACTTAATAAAAATAATTTTTTTTCATAATCTTTATAAAATAATCAATATTTTGAGAGGAAGGAAGTAGTACCGAAAGTTATTTTGTGACAAATATATTAGTACTGAGTAGTTGACCTAATATTTAATGTCCATCCACATATTATATATAGAATGACATGGTAATTAATATTAGACACAAAAATTCCATTATATTTTTGCCGGTTCATTTTTTTTCTTTCACAAATATATCAGTACGAGTAGTTGACCTCATATTTAATTTCCATCCACATATTATATATAGAATGACATGTAATCAATTTTAGACACAAAAATTTCATTATATTTTGCCTTCATCATAAAAAAGAAATTCCATTATATTTTGCCGGTTCATTTATGAAAGTGTTCGTCCCCACAAGAGAAAAATCACTTTAAAATAGAAAAATTTAGAACAGAACGCTAGTGACCCACTTCAATCATTCACAAGATATTAGTCCAAAAAGTTCAAAGCATTATTAACCCACGCATATCGGTTGGAAATAATGTGATTTAAAGCTAGTACTATGTAGTAAAAACAGAAAAGAAACCACTTGAACAATGTTAGTGAATAATTGGTGTATAATTCGATGTGCTAATAACATAAGGAGTTCTTGAGATTCCCCCAATTAGATACACCCTCTGTCAATCATTATAAATCATAAGTATACAGTAAAAAAGTCCCCACCCCACATGCAAGCATCCATGGATACCTAAATCGCAATTTAAACTGGTAAACTACAAATTTTCTTTTTATATAAAATTAAGAAGTAATCCACAATATTCTAAAATATATAATCTCATGAGAGAAAAAATGTCTATAGAATTGTGCATTTTCTTCTTATTCGCAAAATTGCATAGAAACATTTTTTAATTTTTACAATTTCATTTTAGAACGTAAAATTGAAAGTAACTTTAAGATGAAATCTAATTTTGTTTTAAATATAAGGAAAAGTAAAGTCAAAAGAAAATTAATATATTAATTTAAAATTTAAACTAGATATATTAATTTTTTTTAATCTATTTTTGCTTATATTTGTGATTAGATTTAACAATAATTAAAAAATATTTTGATCTTTAAGAATAATTAAAAACAACTATTCAATCCCTACAAAATAAAGGATCCTTAAATAATTTATTCTTCAATAATTTTTTTTTTCTTTAGCATTTAATCAACCACTATCTACGTTGACATAAAAAAAATACTATCTATATAGATAAATCATTGTAATTATAAACCAAATGTTTTTTTTAATTATTGTCAGAGATTTAATTATTTATTTTTTAATGATAATTAAATATGGACTATATTGTCCTAATTTTATTTTCCCATAAATTAAAAATTATTTTTATTATCTCAAAGTCTAAATTGAGTATTATAATTTTTCGGGATCTTCACTTTTTAATTTATATACACAATTCATGTCAAATTTATCTTGTAGTATCAACAAATTATAACTATTCCATTGTTAACAATATTTGGTTTTAATAGGAATTATTTCTAAAACTTCGCATAAAGTGATTATAATTAACAAATTATAACTATTCCATTGTTAACAATATTTGGTTTTAATAGGAATTATTTTTAAAACTTCGCATAAAGTGATTATAATTTGTACATAATGTAAAATTTTTACACTTAATGTATGGAAATTAATCTCCATAAAGATATATAAGTAATTTAGAAGAACATTGAATCATTGTTTGGACCGAATGTGTGATACTATATGAGATTTTGATATCATATATTTATATAAAATTTTAAGACATTGAGCATGTGAGAGGTTTCCTACGGTATTATTTATTGGGGAGTCTGAGGACATATATTGAATATATGAGTTACTTCTCTTTGATACCACTTATTGGGTGTTAGAGAATTACTAGAGTAACAATAAATTAAATACCAAAAAACTACCAAAGACTTTAACATAATATGTCTACCAAATATTTTAAAGTAACAGATACATGAACATTATATATCTAATATTTAGTTCATTTATGGTTAATATCATAGTTTTAAATTGCGGTTGCAATTGTATATGTGGTTGCGGTCACAACCACTGCAGTTACAGACATTGCCCATGTTGTGATGCACATTGTGGTCGTTGTGACGTGAATTTATTTTTTATTAACACAATATTACAATTTATTATTAATCTTATAACTCACATATCTATTATTTTATCTTTAATTTATCATAACTATCTCATTATCAACTCTATTACTTTAATATATCATTCATCTTTTAAAATACACTATAAATCTATGATAAAGTAAGATAGAATAATAATCCCTCTAATCTTTTTTATAACAAACAATTGAGTTAAAATTTGATCAACAAATGTATCTGATTCATATGAATCAAATATATCAAATTTTGTTGATCAAATTTTAACCAAACGATCTCTTATAAAAAAGACCAGAGGGAATATTTTAATAATTTATAATATTATAATAATAATAGTAGTTAAAAATTTATTTATATTTAATTAAATAGACCGATTTAACAAGGTTTAAAGACTTTTTTGTAGTTTTAATATAGTCTTTTAAAAAAAAAAAGTCATGACTTTTATATAAAAATAGTTTGATCTGACCTATCAGTGACTAAACCATAAGTCCCTATCAATCAATATGACCTATTTCCATCTATTATATTGTGACCTTAGCTGCATTGTGATGCGGTTTTTATTATAAATTATAATTATATTGTAATTATGAATGTTATATAGTATGATAGATTTTTTGAATAAATCACAAAAACTAAAAATTTTAAGTTGAGAAAATTAACCATACAACAAAATAATAGATTGACATAAATAAATCAATTAAAAAATGACACATATAATTTTTTGACTTTCTTTATTATTTTTTACCGCGGTGATAGCCACAACAGGAATATTAGTGCGGTCCGCAATTTGAATGGAATCCTTGGTCAATATATCCGACAGTCACTTAAACCACATATACGAAAACATGGGTCCATTTACAGAAAACTTTTGCTCTTAGTGACCGCTTATCTTATTTGAAAAGCTTTGGCCAAATAATGTATAGTGGTCTTTACATTAGGGGGTGAAAATTCAAGCGGGTCCTGGATGATTCCTCATACAGTAAGAAAGTCAAATGCGTGTGCAATGCTATTTTATATAAATAAACAAAACAGAAAATGTGCAGAACCGACACACATGCACTTGTATTTTGGCTACCTTGTTGAAAAGCAGTAGAAAAGAGAGCAACTTAGGTGAGAAAAATACAGACACAGGAACCCTTTGCTATACGATTTTCAAAAAGTTTTTTCACACATTAGTCAAAGGTTGATGCCTTGTTGCGTCTGCCGGAAGAAATTTCAAACTTGCTACAACTTTTGGACAATATTAATATCCACTTTCTGAAAATCTCAACTTCTGTTCAAACTTGGTACAATGGAAAATTAAATAAAAAGGGTCCCTCAAAAATATTATTATTTTATAGTATTGCATATTAAAGTACTCCGTCTAATCTTAATTTTATTTATAAATAAAAAGTTAATAAAAAATTTTAAATTAAATATATTATTTTTTAAATAATTTTTTTCTTATAAATAACACAGAATTTTTTATTTTTATAGTATTGCAGCCTTGGTAAGCAACATTGACCCAAAGGTGGAAAAATACTTTTGTTTGTATTTGTATAGAAGATGTACTTTTTATTTATTTGAGAGGAATAAAAAATATATGCTTGATGTTAGTTGAGGGAGTCCTTGAGTAACAAGTTAACGCTTTAAGATTGGAAGAAGTTTTGACACCATAAGTCATTCTTTTTAAGTATAAGTCTTCCATATTTTATTTTTATATCACAATTGTATTTAATAAAATATATCTTTTGAATACACTATTAAAAGAATTTTTGATACTATAAACTACTCATACTCTTTTTTAAAATCGAAGAAGGGATTTCAATCATTTATTAGAGTTTAGAGGAACATCGAAAGTAACAATGGATTAATATATCAAGACCACAAGAGATTTTCACATTATATCTCTATAAATTTTGTAAGAGATTCAATATATAAATTATTTTTCTAGTAACAAACATTTAACTTATTCATAATGTGAGAGTAACTAATTTTCCCTCAACACAACACAACAAGAAGTAATTCTAATTAATTATAAAAATAAGTTAATGAATGTATTTAATTTAATAAAAATATTTACCTTATAATATACGGATGTTAAATTTTGATGTGAAGAATGATATCTTTATGTCAAAAGAAAAATTATAATTAACTCACTTTCCCTTTTATACATGCACCTCTTAAAATTTCATTTGCGATTGAACAATTCAGCCAGTCATTTGTGTCTATGTCAACATAATTATGAGGAAGGATACGCTGAATGTTCGTCTAAAGGAACATATCAATGTCTGCTGGAACTGTTTAATCAAATCAATTAGAAGAGTGGTGATAAGTGTAAGTGTTATCATTGATATTTCACACATATATACATTTTCATGATGCGATTTCATAGAAAGAAAAAAATCTCTTTTAAATAGTCGAATTCTTATTTTACAAAGATAAAAAAAATTAAACATTTTCGTATATTAATTTTAAAATAGAAGATATTAAAAAAATTTGTTTAAAAAGAGAGTGTAAATGAAAAAAATTCCAATTTGACTAGACTAATACTAGTATAATATTGATTCTGGATATTGTAGTTTGATTGATACATAAATCATTCTATAAAGAGTCCTTTTCATTATTGTATTGACCAGCTGCGTAAGGTTGGATGAGAGGGAGTAATCTAGAAAGAATCAGATTGCATAACAGTTCCTTCGTTGAGAAGCTAAATTCACAAAACAGTGGCTACAGCTACTATTGTCAATTTCTAGACTATAAATAATTGTAAATGTAACACATGACTAACACTTCTTAATTCTCATTAAAAATTCCAATTCAAATTAAGTCTTGGTCTTCAAGCATTGTTGACTTAAGTTTTATTATTATTAACTTCAAATTATTTTATATTTAAAATTAAAGAAAGTAATAATTATATTTTATATTTTTAGATTGATTGATCAAGATCAGCCATAATTGAAATAGTAAAAACAGAGAATTCTCTAGCCGGAGAGAATCTGAATTCACCCTCAATGCTAAGAGGAAACCATTAATTAAGTCCAATAGGAGGAGAAGTTCAAATCTTTATTAATCAAACTTCAACATATACTAAATTTCTGCAGCAGAGCAATGAAAATTCTTAATTGTTACTTACTTACTTACTGATATTAATCACTGTTACAGAACCAGTAACAAATGATGTCACTGTACTTTGTCTTCCTTACAATCTTCAACCTTTGCAAAATTGTCACAAATGTGGGTGAAATTCTCAAAATAAAAATTTATTTTGTTTGTCAGATAAGAAATATAAAATTAAGATTTTAATTAATCACTTCAATTCTAAAATATTTACAACAGTCAACAGTACAACATATCTTTTATTAATTTCATTTTTCTGTATAATCAGTTCAGTTTCGAGAGTAAATTTTTCTGTCACGTGACAGCATGGAACCTGTCAATTAAGCCACATTACTTAAGTTGTTTATTTTATTTTATTTTATTTTACTTTACGCAGAATACAAATGCATATTCTTACGTACGTTTTCACACCATTTTCAGAGCTTTTTTCTTTTTGAAAGGTTGAAATTGAAAGACATTTTAGTCACAGGGAGATTGTGCACGTGCATTCACGTGTTGTGCAGGCCGTCCAAAGAAGGAAAATAGTTATTTTCCACATTAAGATCTCTGTAGTACTCTGTACCACATTTTTTTTTTGGATTAAAACTCTGTACCACATTTAAACCAACATTTCAAACCAGTCAAATATTCCATGTATAACGTAGGTAAAGTTACTCGGACTCACTTTAAAGTTTGACTATTTTTTATTAGTTATTTAATATTTGGTCATTAAAATTAATTTATGTTTGCATAGTTAATTCTTCAATTTATTAATAATTAGTATAATTAAAATTATTAAATCATTAGAAATTTTATCAAATATTATAATAAAATATCATTTATATTAATTCTTCGGTAAACACATTCACCAACTTTATAAAAACTCTACATTTTTATTTATTTATAATAATTTAGACACATATATATATAAATGCGCAAAACATGATAATATAGGTCTATTTACATAATCAATATTGTTATCTTCATTCATTTGTTTTATAATCCAACAAAATACATATTTGACTATCTGGACAACGTGTAGCAGAAAATCGTTTAATTTTCATTTCATTTTATAATAACTAACTATTGGTTTTTTTGTAAATATTAATACTAATTAGGTTTAAATATATTTTTTTATCTTTGTAAATATACTTTAATTTATTTTTAGTCTCTGTAATAATATTTTTTGTTTTTAATCTTAATAAATATCTAATTTTTTTCTTTTGCTCCTTGTAATTTTATTTTGCCCTTGCAAAATTTGGTCATGTTCAAATTGATCCATGTAATATCTAGAACATTTAATTTTAGTCCCTCGAATAGTTACTACATAAGGACCAAAAACAATAAAATTGTATATTTACAAGAATTAATTTTTTTTCTTTTGTAAGACTAAAAATAAAATATAATATATTTACGAAAATAAAAACATATTTAAATATTGTAATTAGGAACAATATGATAGAGCAAAGCACATGTTTAATTCACTTAAGAAAAATTTGAATGTTTTGTTTAACTATGTTTTATTTTTTGCCAGAACCAAACACATATTTAATTGTGTTGTTTTACTATGTTTTTAATTGTGTTGTGAACAAAACATATTTTTCTTTGACACGATGGAACAAAACACATGTTTAATTAAGGAATTTCTATAGTACATTTATTAATTTGAAAGTTTTGGTAATTTGTTCGATAAACTATTAAACTAACAATTATTTTTATGAATTAAAGAGTTATTTTATTGACTTTTGTGTTTTAGAAAGTATCATTTTATAAGAAAAAACACCATTTCATTTTTTATAAGTATTATACTAACTTTTTACATTTTATTGTAAAAATATTTAATATTAACTAATATGAGTAATAAAAATTCAAAAAAAAGTAAAATTTATTTAGTTGACACTTTTAATAAATAATATTTAGTTATTATAATTATATAAATAATAAAAAATAATTTTTCAAAAAAAAAAACTCATTTAACTACTAATTTAAAGACCAAATTTATCACTATATATAATGTACCATATAAATTTTGATTTAATTATTAACATAATAGGAAAAATCACATGTTTTGTTTATTAACATAGAACAAATCACATGTGTTTGGTTTACTATGTTAGGTAGCACTTTGATGAATGTAAAATTTAGCCCAAAATATTGGCAACTGCTATTACACAATTAGAAAGAGTTAAAATGTTAATATCATGAATAATGACTAACTATTACAACGTGATAATGATCTTATCAAGTTGACCACATAAGGCTAACATCAATAGCCAATATTACCAGTCAACAAAATTGGTTCCAGGGAGATGTTTAGTGTCACGTCCTAAGACAAATCTTTAAGTGTTCATTGCTATTTATTGTAAAAAATTCAAGGAATAAGAAATAAATAACTCCTGCTACTATTTAATATGCCCTATGCTGTTAGTGACTAAGCTTTAATGTGAGCACTAACATCTCCATTCCAAGGCTAAAGTAGGTTTGTCTTTGTTTCGTATGAAAACTAGTGTTAACTCTGTGTTTGGATCCAAAGAAACATGAAGGAATGATTGTAAGAGGAAAGAAAGTGCGTTTCCCAATTTCCTTCCGTCGTTTGGAACAACAAATGAAAGACAAGAGAATGGAAAGTTTTGAGTGGGTCCCATGTTAAATATGTTTCCTCGCATTATGAGATGGAAAGTAGGCATAAGATTACCTGTTTTCGTTCAAAGACCAAAAGACCTTACCTTTACATTTTATTAATATATTAATATACATATCTAAATTAACATCTCATTTTTCATATAAGGGTATTTATGTAACTTTCTAAAAATACCTCTTTCTTTCTCTTTACTTTCTATTCACTTTCATTCATATCAAACAACTAAAAAGTTATTTATATTTCCATTCACTTTCTACTCACTTTAATTCCTTTTATTTTCTTTCATTTCACTTTCTCTTCTCATCCCAACAAACCATAAATGTCCTTAGATTTTCAATTTAAGATAGACTCACTGTACCTGCTTTATAATGCCAAGATATATGTTTCTTGCATAATCAAGTAAAGAGATTCTTGCATAATCGTTCTTTAACCAAATATACTTCTTTTTAGAACATGTCATGCTTATGTCATCAATGTATTCAACCAAAGAGATTAACATTATATAGCAAATATAAAAATAATAGGAGATTAGAAATCCATAACCTTCAAATAAAATTGGTGCAATATGAAACCAGAAGTATTTCAGTTGTGGATTAGCAACTAAAAAAAGAAAATAGTTGAAACTTAGAATCAAAGAAAAAAATGGGAGTTTAACAATGTAAGATAATCATTACATTATATCAAGTTAACTCATGTTACCTTTGAACTACATTGTCACCTTTGAACTACATTGTCACCACGAAGGCCACATTCATTTGTGCATTTTTCTTACCATTCATTTCATGCTTAGTTTTTGTCCCGAATTGGACTGACGACGAATATAAAATAACAAAAAAAAAGTCAGAAAACAATATGTGAATAGGAAGTTTAGAAACTGAAGATGAAAAAAATGAGAATAAGAATAAAAGATACTCAATGTCCAATTTCACAACCATTATCTGCATAAAATCAATAAAACTCCTAAATGGCCTCACCGTTTTAATCCTTTGTCAAACAAATCACTATGCTTATTACATATATTACCTAATTATTTAACTATTAAACTCATTTTACAAAAGCTGAAGTGATAAAAGTTTCCTGTAAATGCAAATTGTTATATAGTCATTGTCATACCACATCTAAAATAAAGACATTATGATAATATGGCGAGTCTATATCAAAATGAAAGTAACAATGATTATTGGATAAAAAAAGACATTTGCAATGACATTTCATCAATCATAGTTTTCTTAAAAATATTCATAAGCCTAAGCGGCTAACATGGCATGCTCCTCCTTCAATATCAAGTACTCGATCAAAAACAACAAAATTAAAAACAACAAAAAGAATATACATCGATCTCATTTTCATATTGTCTTTTGTTAAACAACAAAAATTAATTAGTTAAGAGGCACTAAAATTGAGAAAATAAAATTGTTTCGTTCAACTAATTTGTAATCATGTAGTTTACACAAAACATAATCATGGGCATAGTAGAATCTGGTCTAAAGTACATCTTTTACATTATTTCACTTCTAAGATCCTAAAATCCCATAGAATTTAGACCCAAAGAAGGAAATAAAATATTGAAATTTCATGAACCAAGTTTTTTCCCTTCCAAAGTTGTTGTGATGATATGAGTTTTTGGAGTTTCATGTGTCACTACACCAATGTTGCAAAGAACTCCATCAAAATTCAAGAGACGTCAAATTATAAGATCGAATGATAAAAAAAGACTATTAAGCTATTAGTTTTTGAGAATAAAGTGAGGCAAATGATTTGGAAAGAAGTTGAATAAGGAATTAGTATATGAACATGTATTGGTTTGTATTTGACAAACTTTTTAAACAAATATATACAATAAAAAAATTATAAATCAATGAAAACAGAACACACAAAAACTTCGTGATGTCTAAGTTTGCCATCAAGTTTCTACTTTGAGGCACTTTGACAAACACTTTGGGAGTGAATATTTTGACAAATAATATATGATTCACATGAACCAATAGTTTACATTCTTCATTTTATAATATTTAATTCATCTAATTCTGATAAAAATATCATGAGTGAAGAATCTAAGGTTACTTAACTCTCATGTAGTCACAAAAATAATATGAAAATCTATTTACAAAAATAAGAAAAATAGATGTGAACGTTGGACATATTAAGCAACTCTTCTCACTACAAACTCATATTAATAAAAAGATAAAAATATATAAACTTAACATAGCACAAAAAATGGGAAGAAGTTATTGTGAACAAAAATAATATGCAGAAAAACAAAGTGTAAAGTTAACAAAAACAAAAAACAAAAGCTAGAAGGAGAAGAGGAATCGAAAGATAAGTAATAGAGAGGAGAAACATCCTTTAAATATCGAAGCATAAATTACCTACAAACATCCATGAATCATGCAAAAATATAAAATAAAAATGAATAATGGCAACCATCTCCATCATTTTTGGTTGCTAAAGAAATCAAATTTCATGATCTTTGGTTGATTGAAGAATCAAACGAAAGAAATGTAATGATCATTGATGAGGTTTTATTTAAACAAAAGAGAAAAACAATGATATCTTGATGGTGGAGCTCTCAAATGTGTGATTGTTCGTAGTAGGAGGAGTTGTGATTTGTTAGAGAGACATAAATTTTGAAGAGATGTGAGATTTCCTAAGCAAAAATTTGAAATTTGTAAATGTGAAAAATGAGTATATGTGAGAAATTGCTTTTTAGTTTTTAGTGTAAAAAAAAAAAGAGAAGTTGCTTTTTAGGTTGGAGTAGTGTGTTGTGTGAAGGCAAAAGTAATATAAAGTGAAACCTTGTGTGTTATTTTATTATTGTATGTTATTTTATTATTATTATTATTCGGATTATTTTCATTTGTTTATGCTTGTTTTTGTGAAAATATTTGTTTATATTAATTGCCAGCAAGTTGGTGCTAGACTTTTTTATTTTATTTTTTAATAGTGAACTTTTTTCTGTCTATAGATGAAATTGTATAATTATCACTATAAACTCACACATAAATACGAGTTTTTGAGTTTAAATTTGGAACATGATGTCCAACCTATCAATGTCGACATTTATCTGTTGAACTATGATTTAAGATATTCATGGAGTTTTTCTCCTATAGTGATTATGGTCATAATATACAGTTGATCTTTTGTATTGAACTTCTTTTTCGTCTTTGGATGAAATGATAAAGAAATTCGCACACATTTGCGAAGTCTCAAATTTGAACCTGAAATATAATATTCAGCCTAACAATATCGTTGATTTAAGATATTCATGAGTTTTTTCTCCTATAGTGATTATGGTCATAATATACAGTTGACCTTTTTTATTGAACTTCTTTTTTGTCTTTAGATGAAATGATAAAGAAATTCGCACACATTTGTGAGATCTCAAATTTGAACATGAAATATAATATTCAGCCTAACAATATCGTTATTTTTCTATTAAGTTCGACACTGTGTCTTGAATTTCCTACGAGGGAAAATATCCATTACGATATCCAAGTAATTTGATAAATTATGTGCGTCAACAATGTAAATCAGTACAAAACTTTTTCACATATATATGTGTTGATTTTTTATTTTTGTTTATAGATAGAATAATATAAATATCACTAGAACTTCACATAAAACTAATCTCAGAATTTAAACCATGTCATGATGTTCAACATAACAATCATTTTTGTCTATTGAATTAGGAATTAATGACATAATTAATCCCTATATTTGGAGGTGTGAACGGTGTAGAATTAAATTGGTTACTATTTGTTATTCACAAATTGTCTAAAAATTTATATTTGTTATAATACTTTTATGCACATGTCAAAAAAAAAAACTTTTATACATTAAATAAATATTTAATTTATTTTGTTTCATAAGTTTAAGATAAAAAAAAAAGATTAATTTTACATTGTCAATAAATAGAAATTATTATTTTTATTATTTTACTATATAATTATAATTGTTATAATTAAATAACTATTTAATATATTGGTTGTGAATGTAAAATTATATACTATGGTCATTAAACCCTACTTTAGGGATTCATTTGGTGCAAATTTTTTTAATACAAAATAAATCTTTAAGATAATTCTTATGCTAATTCTTTTTCAAAACGTATTGCCTCTAATTTGAAATGAAGTTATGCATCTCTAGCTACTTTGTCCATCGTTAGCTAACTACTAATTTGCAAAAAAAATTAGTGATGTAAACATGAATATTTTAGCATATATTTATATTCCATTGAATTACCCTCTTTATTTTATCTCAAAATATAAGTAAAATTTATCTAATAAAATTGTTGTATTTGATTCAAAAGTTAAGTTAAATATATTCATTTTTATTTATAATTTGGGACGTGATAGTAGTTCATAAAAATCCTATGTTACTAGTTATTTTAAATTCAAATTTATAAAAAAAAAATTACACCTTATTTTTATCTGTTTTATTGTTGGAATGGAATACAAGTAGTAACACAAACACTGTATACTTACGGTGTTCTTCACCTTTAAAAAAAAAACATGTTTTGCAAAGGAAAAGCCTTTTTTGGTAAAAAGAATAAATTTTATTTAAAAAAATAATAACAACACTTTTGTATCATAAAAAAAGATTTGTATCACTAACTAATTAAATAATTTTATTAATCACTAAAATCTATGCTATTAATCACTTATTAAATACATATATTCCGTTAACTACTAAAATATAAAATACTATAAACTAAATTGAAGTGCTCTAAAGTGATTAAAGAAGCATTATAAGTTGTTAATGACGTAAACTTGTATGTGTCACAAAAATATCTCTCTGTCATTACAAAAAATAAATAAAAAATAGACTTAATTGCACTTTTGATTATTTGTTTTCATCGATTCTTTGAATTGATTTTCCTTTTTTAAAATCCAACATTTTTTTATCTTTTCCACCAAATTTTCAACTAAAAAATAAAGATGTGACGTATTTTAAATGACTTGACTTGCGATATGATAATGTTGACCGATTAATACCCATAAAATTATAATAAAACACTAAAGAAACTTTAATTTCAATTAAAAAATGATTAGTTTTTGATTAAAATAATAGCAAAAATAATTAATCCTTTCATATGGTTGTACATAATAAATTCGTATCTTATGTAATTTAAAAGATGTTAAATTATTATATTTTAATTAAAAAATAAGATTAATTCTAAAAATATGTAAAAATAAAAGAATCAGAATTGCAATTGAAAAAAACGTATTATCCACCGATTAAATATAGTGAATAGTACATATGGCGTTTGTATTTCATATCAAAATTTATATTCATATATATATATATATATATATATTTATTTGTGGAAGAAAGGTGGAAAGGGTCAATTCATTGAGCCAATTGACTAGTGTAAGAAAATCGAGATGGCAAGGGGTATATGGGCTTTAACAGAAAGGCTTCAAGCTATAACTGAATAAAACAGGCTATTGTTTACTCGCAGCCGATAATTGAGTAAGCCCACCCCCACACTCTAATTAAACACCCAAAATACCTCTATATCTTAAAACCACACACCCTTATTCATTCCCATTTTTTTTAACTTTTCGTTTTTGAAAGACAATTTTAGCATTTCAAAAATTAATTTCTGGAAAGGAAAATAATTTGTTTACCTTTTAAAATTAATTCGGAAATTCAATTTCTTTCTTTTCCTTTTAGAAGTTAATTTATAGAACTAAATATATTTCTGAACCATTTTCCAAAAGAAAATGTGGAGTGTGGCTTGATTTCTAAAGAAAAGGTATTTAAATATTTAGTTTAAGTATGATTTTAGTCCCTATAATTATAATGTATTTTTTTTTTATTTTCTATAAATTTTTTGTTTAGATTCAATCTTGCAAATTTAATATCTATTGCTTGTAGTCCCTAATGGTCAAATAAAATACGTCACGTGGCCTAATAAGCTGATGTCATACACTAAAAATAACAATTGGCAGAGAGGTTCATAATAACCTCACAAACCATGAGACCAATGCAATTGTCTCTATGCACTTGAGATTCTTATGCACATTGTGAGGATGTCCAATTACCTTGGAATAAAGTTATTAAGCCGAAATTTTGGAGTAATTTATTTAGCTTGGGTATTTATGCTTGACTTGAATGAAATCTTACGCACAACGCCACTGGAAACATCTCTTGGGCATGGAAAATTTTCTTTAGTGTGGCGGTTAATTAACTTCGAAAAGATCGAAATTCTTTGGTTTTCTCCCAAAGTACAAAGGTGGGGAGTGATTTGTGGCATTACATTTGTAACCAAATTGACTTTATTCGTAACCATTTGATCAAGAGTAAGGTTCTAAAGAAAAACTTGATTAACTGTAATAAAAAAATATGAATTAAATCGTTTGCGAGGTTATGAAGACGAACGTTGATGGTGTTTACATCTATATTGATGGCTCGCTGGTTTGTGGGGAATCCTTTGTGACCATTGTACTGTAAAGTGACATCCAATAGCTCCTTATTTTTTGAAATGTAGGCGTTTTGCAATGGTGTTTTATTGCCTCGTGATAAAGGTACTTGTAATATTATGTTTGAAACTGATTCCCTGGCCTTCCTCTCCATGATCAAGAAAATTTATACTCAGTTTACTTCTTTACTTACTCTTCTCAAAGAGATTATGTTTGTATTGCATCAAACAGATTGAACTTACTCCCTTAGTCACAATGTTCCTTTTTTGTTCAAACGGTGTACCACCTACATTTTTCTTTGTTAGGTTCATTTACAGAACAGTGGCACACGCCACCAATTAAGGAGGCCCATTTTTTTTTATAGTATACCTTGAACTTTGAAAAATTGCATTGATATCTTAATTTTATACACGAACCACTCTAAAATTTTATATTTGAACCTTATGCGTAGAATAAATAATCAGTTTGAACATAGACTATCTTATCTCAAAACAGAGACTAAAACCTAATTTCTCTCAACTCTCATCTCATCTCTCCACCCCCACCAATCTTGTGACAATTGCTATAGCCTACTAGGCGCCACCACCCACCACAAAAATGTTAGAATCTTGAATATTGATATTATGTGATTTACTGATTTTAGGAACTCAATATGTTTGAAACAGTTGATCTACTGATTTATTGATTTTATAACTCATTATCTACTAGTGTTTAATCTGATGTTAGGGTTTTAGATTTTAGCAACTCGTTAATGATTTTGTGATGTACAATGATACTAATAGATCATTTGTTGGTAATCTATTAGATTGCTTGCTGGTAATATATTATTGAATCCATTAGATCTATAATGTAACTCATTACTGATTTATTAGATCTATTATTGATTTTCTTCAAAAAGTATTAGAAGGATGACTTTTTTTAAAGAAAGTTAATATTAGCTTGAGGTTGTATTTAGATGTTATTTACAATTTACTTATTGTAAATTTTTTGAATTTTTGGTATTTCATTCGGTAAAAATATAATATTTTAAAATAATTTATAAATTTTAAAATTGTGTTTTTTGTTAAGGGAACAATATTTTAGATTCGGATCTCTAAAAACATTAAGACAATCTTATTCATTTATGATGGTGTAAGTTATCATTCTCAGCTTTCGTTTTAGTTAATATAATTTTTTTTAATAATTTTTTTTTAATTTATAGAAACTGAATTAAAATTAAAAAATTTACAAATACTAAAACGCTATAATTATATTTACTAAAATAATATTTAAACCTAAATACTTTTAGAGGTGTGAGGGTCTGTGCCAGTTCAAATGTGGAGTGTAAATAACAAGGCAGAAGCCCAAAGCTCTATTAACGTAGAAGTCATATTTGTATATACTTTTAGATTATTTAAGAGAAATTATTTAAAAATACGAATGTTATAATTCGTCTTTTTTTTCTTCCATTTTTACTTTCATGTTCTCCACTAAATATAGAAATTTTTTGACAAACCTTTAATAAATTCACATCTTATCATTGATATGTTTCTTCAAAAACTTATTTCATATGAATTTTGTTGTGAATAAGAAGATTGAATTTGGGTATGCTCATGTCATTTGTAAGTTACAATCAAATAAAGAGATGTATTCTTTTACCAATAAAGAAATACTCTATTGCGTTGTCTTGAATTGTGATTGAATATAGTGATTGGACTATTCCATATATGTGAACCTTAATGGAGGAATAGCACAAGTATGTACTAGCTACACGAGTGAAATTATCTTGTGATGATTGTTTACACCTGTTCAATTCAAAAGCTTTGAGATGCCAACAAATATATGAATAGAGTATTTCTTGGAAGTTTAGTAATAATTTAATTATTGTAATTTGTTGCGTAGCACTTGTTAAACTCATTAGATTTTTAACCGATATCATAAAATATATTGTGTGGTGAGTGATGAAGCTAGCATAAATTTTACCAGGAGTCAAATATGAAAAGTATTTTAAAAATTAAAATATCAAACTTAATTTATTAACATAAAACTTCTCAATAATTTTTACATAATCATATAAAATATAAATTAAAACACCACAAAAAATTAAAGGCTGATGATAATTATTGAAAAGTTAAATTTAATGATACTTTAAAGAGTCAAATTGATCTGTAATAGATTTGGTACTCTTAAACAAACTAGCAATGTATTTTTTTTAATGTAAACAACAAAATTATTTGCAATGCAAAAAACTCATAGTTCAATTTATTTATCAGTTTTGTCTTGATAATTTTTATTTTTAACAATACTATTTGTAGTTGCTTTAGAGATAGAAAATGACAAAATAAGAGGAGTAAGTTTACCAATCAAGTGATAATCTTTTGATGTGTTGTTTTTTTTTTTTTTTTTACTAATTTTTGACAAATAAGTTTATTTGAGTTAGTTAAGTATATATTATTGGAGTAGCTAAATTTAAAAGTATACTTATTAACAAAAATTTGCTTTTTTGGGTAGCGATAGTCTTCCCAAAGCTTCGCCCGTGTGTGGTATATATTGTGGATTAAACTTGTATTAGAATGGGGCAATGATATTACATGAATTTAATTTATATCAAATTAAATCTTTATGTAAATTTATTTTATGCATTAATTGTAGGGTTATGGTCGTTTGGAGGTCATTTAATCATACCTGTATAATAAATGAATTTATTTTATCGTCAATTAAAATATTGTCACTTCTTAGTCATCGGAGTAGTCCTATATAAATATATTACGGAGAATGAGTTTATTAATATAGACTTGAGTAAATATATGAAATTGATTACTTAGATACATCTTAATAAGTATTTTTTGATGGTAGAAATTTGTATCTTCATAATTTGTTTTATAACATAGTTACTAAATGAAGAGGTTATCATATCCTCTTTTCATGTGAAGTTAGATCAAAATCTGTCTTAGTCGATCCTTTGACAAAACTTTTTGTGAGGAAATCAATATGTGAAATATTGAGGGGAACGAGACTTAAGTCAATTGAAATTAACTAGTGAAGGGAATCCAACCTTCTTCATTTGCCAACACAAAAAGTTAATTAATTTATATATTTTGGTATATTCTTGTGGTGTACTTGAGAAAGTGCATTAATCAACACATAAAATATAAAAGTTTTAATGATTTTCATATTTTTCATGGGTGGTCGATGATATGCTGCATACATTTGATGAAATCTCTAAAATATTCATGAATACTAAACATACACATGACCTATTAGCGCAAAACAATATCAACAATTATTGAGGTGTAGTTGGTTGACCTCTAACATACATAAAGTACCCCGAGTTCATAATTTGACTACACCAATTCGAAGTGTGTCAAGTCTTATATGTCAAAGTCTAATTCGTATAGCTTGACTACACTAGCTACTTTTGACACATTACACCTATGTTGTTATTCGATGAAAATTTCTTTTCAAAATCTCTCCCAAAGCTATTAAAATATGTAGGAGATTGTTGTAAATTTTGTGTATATTTCAAAAATTTAAATGTATTGTGTCCATTTTGAAGTGATAAAATTGAAAAATTGTTTTAGTGAAAAAATTTGTCATTATTTCTTTTATTTTTGATAAAATTTGACTTATTCTAACTCACTGCTCCTTTATTTACCCTATCTTTTTAGTTAATTATTTCTTTTATTGTACTTTCATCTTGTTTTAACTTACTCTAACTCACTACTCCCTTTTCTTTCTCTTTAGTTAATTAACTAGTAAGAGACCCATATATCACAAATTTAATTTCTTAGTTCGAGATGTCGTTAGAGTTAACTCTACAGGCTAATAATTTTTTCTTGATTATCATTTGTATCATGACAGTTACTATTATTTATATAGTAATATGAGACATTTTAATTTATTATGTGAATTTATTTAAAGCATAACAAAATTCATAGAATAATTAGCCTGTTTAATGGAATATTAAATGTGACTTAATCGTGAGACCTCATTGAACATAATGAAATTATTCTTAAACTATCTGTAGTCAAGTTTTAATGTTAAATGAGACAACAAAAATGCATAGAGACTGTTGTGTGAGTAGATTGATAATCACATTTCACGTGTCATAGATATGAGATATCAAGCCTTCACATAGATATAAATATTATGAGTAAATTACATAATAGTTATGCAAGTGTCATTAACGATTCTCATGTGACCATTATGAGTAGTCCTTTGACTTGAAGTCACTACGATTCTTACTAAAAGAGCTGTATACTTTGAAAACATCAAATATTATCTGTAACAGGACAATCATAACAGTGGTTATTGGATCTACAATAAACCATGTAGAGAGATGTGAGTGATATAGATAATATTAATCCATCCTGCATAATATGGGTTGTGTCTTGAGCATTTCGATAGATTGATATGCGAAATATGCGCCAAAATGGACCAATATAAGATATTGGGTTTATTAGTGATTGCACGTATACTCGAGAATTGAGAAACAAATTTTTGGACCTAACAAGGATGACATTTCTTGTGCCTAGTGTTAACTTAAGATATTTCGATTTATGGATAGTTATTGCGCAGTTAAAATTGTATTATCGATTTTCTCATTAATTGAGTAGCAATGATACATTGCTAGATGACACTAATTGTTTATAGTATTTAATATTAATTTAATATTTTATATTATTGCCAATTAAGTTGAAGCCTATAGGGTCACACGATAGAACGGTTAAATTGGAAAGTAAAAATTTAATTAAACAATTATTTAATTAAATAATAATTTAATTGATTAGTGAAATTGTTAAATTTTGACGACACAACCATACATGGATGATCATGATTAAGAGAAAAAGTCATGTGACTTTTTTAAGTAATCATGTGCCACTTAAATAAGTATTAATCATGATCATCCATGTATGATTGTATGTTCATGATTTAACCATCTCATTGTAAAACTCCACTCAGTGATATGCTCCCTATATATATGTTGAAGTTGTGGGATTTTAGAGAAAAATAGGAGAGAAAATATTAAGGGTTTGAATATTATTGATAATAGCTTTATGCTAACTTGAAAAGACTTAATACTAATATCTATTTATGGAGAAACATAGACTCAATTCTAAATCAGGAAAAAATCATAATAATAATAATTAGAGATATTCTAAGACATTTCTATGATTATAAATTTATCATATGAAATAACTCAAGATACTCTAATATAATATAAATTATAAGATATTTTATAATATTCTAACACTCCCCCTTAAGCTAAAACTTACTAAGCTTTAGCTTGTTACAAGAAAAAATGTTTTGCTTCGCAAAATAATAAAAACGGATGAAAAGGAAACTCAGGATGCAGGCGAAGTCGGAGAAAATTGTTATAAATACAAGTTAGCCAGATAACTGAAATCATCATCTGCGTATGGGAATTTCATGGCAAGCAATTAAACAAAGCAAGATTTGTTCATCTAAAAAACTGCATTTGGAAGCTTCAAACCAATAATATTGGAGACCCAAAATATTTAAACTTGAATTTGCTTCTGGAGAGGGGTATGCTTAAGGGAGAGAAAGACAAGACCAATACTTCTGTGACAAAGATAGAGCCAGTTTATCTGGGACAAATTGCTAAGCTGTATGCATGTGGCTCGAAATAAAAAACTTAAAGCAGATATCGGACCAGGAAGGAAAACCCAATTCTTTAGTAGTTGCTATTTCAAGCTTTTGTTGAGTAAACCGTCTCCCATACTGATCAGCACTGAATTCAACAACATTACTAGAAATTTCAGACACCCCAGAACACTTCATCTTGTCGCTTTTAAATTCTTCATATAGAGACAAAGCAAATTTTTCATCTACATTTCCAGCATCTAGGTGCCATTGCCCCATGACTCCAACTACATTCCTTATTCTAGAAGCAAAATGCATCTTCAGGTCATTATGCATAATAGGACTGCCAGGTCTAACGAAGAACTAGATGACGAGTTTGCCATCAGACTTCCTGGATAAGACAAACCAACGCTATACACAGGATTTCCATAATAACCATGATGACTGGGACTTTCAAATTTACCACCCATTGGAACATTTTATGGTGACTTCTAAGGTGAAAGTAGAGACCCGAGATAAACTTTATGAAGCTCAAGTAAATTCATGTACGAGTTGCCCAAGTAATTCATGTCCACGGATGGGTCGTTAAGAGCAACAACTTGTGCAACAACATACTCAGGTGTCTTCTTGTACTGAATATACATGGGATCAACAAAAGGAGCCTGCAGAGCACCACTGGTAATTTGATTGCCAATTCTATTGAGTGAATGCCCATCATATGGGGAAGCAACTCTAGAGGCAAAACCACCTCTGAGGATTCCTGAGTCCATTCTAGGGGATTTCATTGCTGATGTTGCAGTAACATTTCATATAAGGGTGGTAAATAACTAGTTCCAAGTTGGCTAGCCATGAAGGATGCCACAACTGGATTTCCACCATATTCACTCAAGCCATAGTTATTAAACGTTGAGCTGGTACCATATGAAGCCTAGAATTATTGGGCAAACCACCTCCATTGCTATAAAGAAATCTAAGAGATCTCTTGAAATATGAGTTATTGGGAGAAACAACAGACTTGTGTATCTTGGCCTGCCTATCCAAGGAAATATTTTTCATGTTTGAAACACTCCCTCTTCTCTTAACTAAATATAAAGATGGCAACATAACCCGCATCGATAGGTACCCACCCGAATTCGTTTTGATTTGGATTGGAAAACCCCGTTTTGATTGAGTATGTCTTAAAGTTTTCCCCGAAATTAAAATTCGGAGAAGGGGACGGTTTTGGGGGTGTTGATATCCACTTCGCACCCGCACTCGGACCGGCCCCATTAATAATATTATTGTAATTTTTAAATTTTATATACATGTACATATTGAATATACTTAATATTTTTTTAAAATATTAAATATTATAATCTCATCTCTATAGAAAATACTTTTTATTTTATTATTGTCTAATAATATTGTCTATTTAATTATAATAGATATGATTTTTAAATTTAGAATTTTATATATATTAATGAGTGCGGGTGTGAGCGGATAATCCTGAACTTCGTTGCAGGCATGGATGTGGGTCTAAATTTCACACCAGCTATAAAAGGGGCGATAGCAGGTTTTTCCCGGTTAGTTGGGTGTGAGAGGCAAAATCCGCCCCGCCTGGCTCCGTTACCATGCCTACCTGAATCACAGTGAGCTATTTTCTGCAAGTGTCCTGATTCAGACTTCTTTAAATATGCATGTTGCTTGCCGTTATCCTGATCACGTTGCACACCAAAAAGATATCTTTGATAATTATTAACATTCGACTCAACCTGTGATGTGAAATGGTTATTTCCATCTAACACATCATCTACTGACAAATTCATGCTAGCCATTGCAGACCCATTGATCCCTGCTGAAATATCGTTAAATGCATCAGGACTAGTGATACCTCTCTTCTCAGTAGCAACAACTCTCCCACTACCAATAGTTGTGGGGCAAGGGCTGGAAGCCTTAGCCACAATTTGTGGATTAGGAGTAGTGCTTCGTGACAGGGAAGAACCATTGTAGCAACATAAGAATATGAAGCTTGGGGCCCAACATTTTGGGTTGCAGCCGCCAGCTTATATAATAGATATTACAAGATGTTTTCTAATATTCTAATATATATATCCTTTTGACCAAACCCTATAATCATTCTTACTGTAGCCATCAACTAGCACCGACACATTCCGAGGAAACCATTCATGTGGACTGAGTAAAGTTACTACCATATCGCGGTGTTGGTGATTTCTCCTCCTCGATGCTTCAAAAGGTAAACACATAAAGAGCTCATGTAAAATATTGTGCGTGCATGATCTATGATAATGGCTAATTTTCATTCTTAAGAATGATTTTAAATTTTTTATAAAATATATCTCTTGATTACCCAACAGATGTGACCCGTGAATAGTTTTTTGGGTGAACGAATAATTTAGTCTTTGATAGTATAGGACGTTGTAATTTTGGTTCCAGATTTAGCAAAAAAATCCAAATTAATCCTTGAATAATCAAAATAGTTCATGAAAGATACAACTTACTATCATAAAAGTTCATGAATGACACAATTTACTGTCAAAATTCTCGATAACCTTTATAATGTTAGGGACTAAATTGACATGCATTTTGGTGATTTGAGGACTAATTTGAGTTTTTTTCCGAGTCAGGGACCAAAGTGATAATGTCCTATAGTTTCAAAGACTAAAATGGTGGTTTACTTTTATTTTTTTTATATTGAGTGTATTATAATTGTTTGATTTTTGTATTGACAAATATTTTAATGACAAATATTTATCTTGTGTATGATTTGAATAATAAATTATGATAATTCTTAGTTTTATTTGGAAAATATAAAAAAAATCAAATATATTTCATTTGTTGCATTTTTTGTTGTATTTACTAGTGATACATATTTGTCATATATTTTTTTATATATCAAAGATAAATATTTTTTCCATAGTTTTTTAAAAATGGATCAATGACAAATATATGTCATGTGTTTTTTTATGTATCAGTGACAAATGTTAGTTTTATAATTTTTATATATTTATGGGTGACTAATATTTATACCAATTTTTTTTGTATATTAGTGACAAATATTTTTCCTATATTATTTTTTATTCATCAATGATAAATTTTTATTATGTGTGGTTTTTTAATATTTATCAGTTGCAACTATTTGTCCCATATTTTATTAGTGATAAATATTTGTCCCTTGTTTTTTTATATTTGTTATTGACAAATATTTATCCCATGTAGTTTTCTTGTATCAATGACATATATTTTTTAGCCTCTTTTTTTTTTAATATTTATTATTGATAAATATTGGTCATGTATTTTTGATTCATCAAAAAACATATATTTGTCTTGTGTTTTATTATATTTATCCGTAATAAATATTTATCTTGTGTTTTTCATATTTATTAGTGACAAATATATATTGCATATGTTTAATGTATCAATGACATATATTTATCATTTGTTATTTTATATTTATCAATTATAAATATTTATATATATTTAACAGTGATCAATATTTATCCAGTGTTTTATTTTATATTTATCGTTGACAAATATTTATCTTGTATTTTTGTGTGTATCAATGAAAAATATTTTTATCATTTTTTATATTGATGTATGAAAAATTATAGTTAGTATATTATAATTGTCTCATTTTCTTTGAAAAATATTTATTTGTGTGTTTTTGAATACTTTTCGATGACAAATATTTGTCCCGTATTTTTTTATATATTTATGAGTGATAAAATATTTATGCTATAATTTTTTATATTTATCGGTGACAAATATATGTATCGTATTTTTTTATGTATCAATAATATATATTTGTCTGATTATTTATTTATTTATTAGTGATAAATATTTATCTTATTTTTTCAAAAAAGTTTACCGGTGACAAATATAGGACTCATATTTTTTTATGTATAGATAATAAATATTTGCTACGTGTTTTTTTTATAAGTGATTAATATTTATCGTGTAATTTTTATATTTATGAGTGACAAATATGTATTCTGTATTTTTTTGTATAAGTGACAAATATGTGTCTCGTAGTTTTTTAATATTTATCGGTGAAAAATATTTATCACGTATTTTGTTATATTTATCAGTGATAAATATTTATCGCGTATTGTTTTATATTTATGAATGACAAATATGTATATCATATATTTAAAATTCAATGACAAATATTTTTTCCATTTGTTTAATATCTATAAGTGACAAATATGTGTGAAGTATTTTTTTTTAATTTATAAATGACAAATATTTGTCCCATGTATTTTTATATTTATGAGTGATAAATATTTATTCCATATTTTTTGTATTTATCAGGGACAAATATGTATCTCGTATTTTTTTATATATCAATAACATATACTTGTCATGTGTTTTTTTATATTTATCGGTGATAAATATTTGTCCCTTTTTTATTTTTAAATTTATCAGTGACAAATATGTGTCCCGCTTTTTTATGTATCAATAACAAATATTTGCCTCGTGTGTTTTATAAGTGGTTAACATTTATCGTGTAATTTTTATATTTATCACTGACAAATATTTACTCATATTTTATTTTTATCATTCAAAAATCTATAATTCATTATATATAACAAAAATTGTCCCATATTATTTATATTTATCCCATGTTTTTTTTAAATATTTTTCAATGCGAAATATTTATTTCATATTTTATTTAAATTTATCATTGACAAATATGTGTCATGTATTTTTTTTTGTGTATCAATGAAAAGTATTCATCCTATGTTTTTTTCTTCATATTTATCGTGATAAATTGTGTGTTCCGTGTTTTATATATATTAGGGTGAAAAATATTTGTTTCATATTTTTTTAATTTATCTTTCAAAAATATATAATCCAATATAAATTGTTGCAATTATCAATGATAAGGAGAGAAAGACAGAATAATATGAAAAAATTATATATAGGAAGGAAGTGATTTAGATTTAAAATGGAAAAATATTGTGAAATTTAAATGTAAATCTAAGTCTGAAGGAGTGAAAAAGGAATATACTGTTAAGACAAACTCTCATTTTAAAGATTTGATGAAAATAAACAAAGGTTAATTAAAGATTAATAATTATGATTCTAAATGTATTGTTAATCTAACTTGTGCTTTTGAGTGTATTAATTCAAAGATAGGTTTCAAAAGAATCAAAGAAATCAACATAAACAAAGGCAGAGAAAATTCTTGACATATTCTGGAAAACGGAGAATGTTCGTCAGACCATGACAGCATAAAGGCCAATCATTCTCCATCACTTAATTGAAGTTATTGCCTCTAAAAGTTACATGGATATGATCACTACATGGCAGGGAACACATAGGACTATTCAAATCAAAGAGGACATTCGAATTGCAAAAGAAAAAGACTCTCAAACAAGCCTGTCCAGACAGTTTTGGAAATGACTGTCAAGACTGTTAAACAATCTTGAAGTCAAGACAGTTTCCTGTATGGCCAGAAAAAATGTCCAGATTGATTATCAGTCTCTAGGATACTTAAAGTTCAAAAGTCCAGATTGATCATCAATCTCCATTCAGTTTTAGCAGCTTCAGTAAAAGCTTCCTACATCAAGTTTTCATGATCATTTCCAATCTGTTTTAATTGATCCAAAGCTCCAGTTCAAGCAAACAATATTATCACTTATCAGAAGCATTAAATGATCATTAATTACTCAAGAAAATCTGATCTAAAACGCAACACACAGCCCAGTCAAAACAGAAAATAAAAATAGTCAAAAGTTCAATTATTTTTATTCAGAAATATTGCCTCTGGTCAAGCCTGACAAGGGCACACCAACAACTCTATTGACCTCCATTTAATGCTCTCAAGCCTATAAATGGAAGGCCAAAGCTCAAGGAAAACGCAGAAGTTCAAGTGCTAACAAGTCTCTCAAAATCATTCACATTTACATACTTGAAATTCTCCAATCACTTACAAGAATCAGTTTGATTAAATTCTTATTTTACTCTGATACATTTGTACTGAATTCTTTGTAAAGAATCGAATGTCAAACAAGAGTTGAGACATCTCAGATTCTAACAAAACAATCTCATCATTATTGTAAAACTCAAACTATAAGAGTTAAGTATAGTTTGAGATAGATTGTAAGAAATCCTATCAAGGTTGGTAGGTGATTTGATTAATCTCTTTTTGGGTGGAATTAGATTAAGTTCTGATTACAAAGATCAAGGTTGATCTAGGCTAGGTGCTGTAAAACCAAAAAAGTTCTTGTTTTAAATACTTAGTGGAAAATCTCACAATTGTGAGGACTGGACGTAGCCCAAGTTGGGTGAACCAGGATACATCTGTGTGTGGTATTTCTTATCCTTTATCTCTTTATTCGGTTTGATTGCTTTTCAAGATTAAAAATACAAAACTGTTTTTTGTTTTACAAACTAATCAGAACGTTCTCCGTTTTTCTGATAAATCAATAATGTTCTCCTTTTTTATGCTTTCTTAAACCAAGAACATTCTTGAGTTCAAATCTTAAATTTTTCAGAAAATTTTAAAAAAGGAGATTTACAATTCAAACACTCGTTCCTTGTAAGTCAATTTTGCTACTTCATATACATTGGTTAATAGGTGGAAAAACAAAGAATACATTAAATAATAGAAAGTAAACACTAATATATTAGTTAATAGCTAGTATGTTGAAATAAAGAATACATTGAATAATATAGAGTAAATAAATAATACATTATTTAATAGCTATTATATTAAATAAATAAGTATTTCAAACTAAAATATTCTTATTTTAATTAAGTGTCAATCAATGGAATAAGGATACTTATATTATATCATATGTATTTTACTTTTGGCTAAATAGCACCCGATATCCCTTAATTTAATTTCAGTTAACGTTTTAGTCCTTTATCTTTTTTTTTTCTTCCCGATTTGGTTCTTTATTTTAATTTTAAGTGACAATTTGATCTTTTATGTTTTAAAATGTCAACAATATTGTCCTTTT
>JBBPBO010000001.1:17062684-17097874 GCA_037974295.1 Cicer cuneatum
TTTTAAAACGTAAAAGATTAAATTGTCACTTAAATTTAAAATAAAGGACCAACTCAGAAAAAAAAAAAAAAGATAAAAGACTAAAACGTTAACTGAAATTAAGTTAAGAGACTACGAGTGCTATTTAGCTTTTACTTTTCTATATATATGCTACACTTCTTAGAAACTGATCTATTTTTATGTGAGTGTGAAAAATCATATTTCTTTTCTGCTTTCTATTTTGGATGATATTTTCTGATTATTAATATAATCTTTTGATGTTCTGGAACCTTGATTTTATTCGAGAAAGAACACATTGTACTTTGGAGATTTGTGCATACGAAACAGATAAATCTTTTAAGGATGGTCTAATCGATGCTGCTCAGATTTTATGTAACTATCTGTTATTTTGCACATTTCTACCAAGTTGTTGTTGAAGATATTGATAGAGTTACGTTGTTGGACATAAATTACAACATGTAGATATGAGCAATTGTATATGAAACAAACGCATTCAATTTTCTTTCGAGATGGTTTTTTAACTCAATTTTTTCTTTAAAAATAATCTCATTCTATTTATTATTAATATTAATTAAATAATTAATAGTATATTAATACATTGATATTTTATCAAATACATGAACTTTTTTTAATCAATTTTTACTGAAATGAAGTAGTATTTATTTACCTTTGAGGGTCTCGGTTTCTCTCGTTGCAAATTAATAATTTGCAAAATCTCATTCTGATTCTCACACCATTTACATAGAATCATATTCAGTTATACGGGGGATTCATGAAGACAATTACCCGTACTGTGTTCTCCTCCCTCCCTTTACTTTTCTACATTTGCCTTGAAATTTTTTAATATTTATTAATCCGGTCATTTGCCGGAACCAGGTTCTTTATAGAAAAATAAAAGTAAGCTCGTTCTAGAAAACCTTAACAGAAAAATTCTTAAATCTTAGTGGAGATATTGTATCATACAAAATATACGATTTTATAATGGATCATTAGAATATTGATTACCCAAGGGAAAACAAATAAGCAGTCTGTCTTCATATTATGACTCACCAAGGTTGGTTTGACTTTTAAAACCACTTCAAAGGATGAATTGTTTTCATTAGTTTCGTTATAATTTAATTTTTCTTTATACTATTTTATTTTTTGTTAATAAAAGTTGAGTCTATTCATAAGAAATTGACTCACATCTTACATGATTGTGAATTTAACTTTTAATATCGACGGAGAACCCTGTTAATGTTAATGATAATTAGTAAATAACTAACTTTTTATTCACAAAAAGAAAACATTTTTTTATAGGCCACAAACTAAGTGGTATTTGATTGTTTGTTTCTTTGTGCGGCTATTTGTGAAATAAATTACTACCAAATAATATCGACATGGAAAAGACACTTCAAAGTGAGGTTAGAAATTGCAATTGAATTTCAAAGCTTTGCAAAGCCACCACGTTGACCATCCAAATACAATGGACTTGAAACTTTTTCAATATGGTCATAGTCTTTCATTTCAGAACCTTCTTTAACAAACAGCACGTGTCATTGATGCACACACGTGACATAATAAGATTCTGTCTTTGCCCCCGTATTTTCAACCATATATAAACTGAAATTGAGTCCTAAACTTACCATGCATGCAAACAAACACAAATCAAGTTAAGCAATCATGGATAAAGAAGGATCAAGGGGAAGTGTCAAGGACGACGGCGGACATGTTAAGTATCGAGGCGTTCGATGCCGTCCATGGGGAAAATTTGCGGCGGAGATTCGTGACTCAACAAGACAAGGTCAAAGGGTGTGGTTGGGTACATTCAACACTGCCGAAGAAGCTGCTAGAGCTTACGATAGAGCTGCTTATTCTATGAGAGGTTCATTTGCAATTCTTAATTTCCCTAATGAATACCCTATGTCGGTTAATGCAAGTTCTAGTGCCACTTCTGCTTCATCTTCTTCCTCTTCGAGTAATGCAAATGTGGAAGACAGAGGAAGACAAGTGTTTGAGTTTGAGTATTTGGATGATAAGTTGTTGGAGGAGCTTCTTGATTTTGAAAAGAAAAATAATAAGGGACCTTGAAAAGCTAATATACTAGCTACTATTATGTAATCTTATTCATTAAGATAATGTTACTAGTTTAAAACCAGTAACTATGCGCATGTGTGTAATTCACCAAATTAATTAAATGATATGGTGATTTAAAGTGAGTTTATATCATAACTATTAAGAGTGCATTCATTCAAGTAGTTAAGGGCTTGTTTGCATATGTACTGTCCATGTTTTTGTTAAATGGTTCAAATTTGTGTTTTTGGATCAACCATTGTTCTCCTTCTTCCTCATTGTTTTTTTTTTTTTTTGTCCTTTGATGTTAGACTCTGTTTCCCCTGCAGTGTAGTTAAAACAAGTACACATCCATTACTCAAAGAAACTTTTCCCAACAAACATGTGTTGATAATACAAAATTCACCATGTCTTGTTTCTTCTTATATGTGTGGTTATAGTTAAAATTGATATTATGACTCTTTAGGAAAAAAATGTACCTTTTTTTATTTTTTTATTTTTTTATTATAGAGTTTTATTATATTTTTATTACATTAATTTTTTTATTAAAATATTCATAATTATTTTATATATTTTAACCAATAAGTAAATAAATTTTCAATATTAATAATAATTAACAAGCTCAATAAAATTTTATTCATATTTATAATTTAGTTTACGAGGTAGTATATTTAGTTTACGAAGTAGTATATTTTTTTAGAAAAATAAATGTAAACTTTTTTCTTATTGACATTGGATAACCATCCCCTCGTCTTAATTTTTTAAATAAAAAAAATAGAGATATTAAGTTGGTTATTTTATTTTTTTATTGACAGGAGATATATTTATAAGTTGGTTGAGAGCCTTTTGTTAAGCCTCTTGATGTTCTGAAGTAAAAGGAATCTGCTCCGGTCTTTATGTTTATATATGGAAATTTTTATACTTATGTCAACCTAGCATTTTATTCTTCCAAGGTAAGTTCTCAAAAGTAGTCTTTAAAATTTAGATCTACCGATAAAATATGATATTATTAAGAAAAAAAAAATCTCAAAAATATCCTACATTGATGAAACAGATAAACTATTGATGATATTATTCGAAAACTTTTTAATAAATTTCAAGAGAAAGTTAAAAAAAATTTAAATAATTTTTTATCAAAATATTTGAAGTTTTTGTTCTCAAATTTTTTGAGAAAAAATAAAAAATAATTATTCTCAGAGAAAATTTAAAAATATTTTTTTTTTAAAATCAAATGATAAATTTAAAAAGCTGGCCCATAGACCCACTAAATTCACAAAATTTTAGAGGTTTTTAATTTTTGCAATTTTATTTAAGAGATCTTTTTAATTATGAAATTTTTTAACCGGTACAACACGCGGACTAAGGCCTATAATTATGAGTTTATGAAATTGACACTTCTTGTAGTTTCCTTAACTTTCAAATCGGGGGTTTATACCATGCACCCCTACCCCTATACCTCCCACCCCCTCATTTTTTCAAAATGCCTAAAATATCATATTTTCCAATTATAAATTTAGTTGTAAAAAATTAAAAATTACTTTTTAAGTTCGGAACTTTAGGATTTTATTGTATAAGTCGAATCTTTCAAATTTTTGAAGGTATTTTTGTAAAAATTTCGAAAATTTCATAGATGTTGAAACATTCGCAGTTAAAATTTGTGTGATTTCGTCAACAATTTCGAAAATTTTATTGAATCTAAAAAGTTCGAAAACTTTCGAAGGTTTCACTTCGAAGGCAAAGTTCCGAAGAGCATTCGGAAGTTTCATTTTAGGCAAAGTTTCGAAAGTATTCGAAAGTTTTACTTTTTGGCAAAGTCTCATCTTCCTGAACATGCTCAGGCTCAGGGACATCCTGCTGAACTTTCTCGTGTATACTACGGCGGCGGTTGGCTTCATTCCGTCGTCTGTTTGATGTTGTAGGCGGAATTCTATCTGCAATAGTGCGAATGATCTGTCCAAACGCACCTCTAGTTCTAGGCACTGCAAAATTTAGTTAATGTTATATCAATATATCAATCTGAGAAATATAATCAACTACACAAAATATGTACTCTTACAAAAATCTGGAAAGAAGAATTTTGGAAAATCTGAGAAAATATGTGAAAATCTGGGAAATTCTGGAAAACTTTTGAAAGTTTGGATGAACACCAAACTTTCGAAGCATTAAATCTGGCAAACCTTCGAAACTTTTCAAGAAAACCAAAGTTCCGAGGTTCATATTTTGGCAAATCTGGAAAACTTTCGAAAGTTTGGATGAACACCAAACTTTCGAAGCATTAAATCTAGCAAACCTTTGAAACTTTCCAAGAAAACCAAACTTCCGAAGTTCATATTCTGGAAAATCTGGAAAACTTTCGAAAGTTTGGATGAACACCAAACTTTCGAAGCTTTAATATCTGGAAAACTTTCGAAAGTTTCCAATAAAACCAAACTTCCGAAGCTCATATTTTGGAGAATCTGGAAACCATTCGAAGGTTTGGATGAACACCAAACTTTCGAAGCATTAAATCTGGCAAACCTTCGAAAGTTTCCAACAACACCAAAGTTCCAAAGTTCATATTCTGGAGATTCTGGAAAATTTTCGAAAGTTTGGATGAACACCAAACTTTCGAAGCTTTAATATCTGGAAAACAGAACTTCGAAGGTTTGAAAAGTTTCGAGAACATCAAAAAGTTCGAAATTTACTTACTTTTCTGGGTTTCTGGAGATGGGAAATGCTCGAATGTTGTTGGAAGATGGATTTCTAAGGTTTGAACTTTTCGAAGGTATCAGAGAATACACTAAAGTTTCGAATCTGAGGGGGTGAAAAAATGAGGGGATTTTTGTTGATTTAGGATTATAAGTTAATACAGGGGTATTGTAGACATTTCACAGCACATGGGGGGTGAGAGGTATAGTGGTGGGGGTGCATGGTATAAACCCCTTCAAATCGCTTTTTTGTTTACTACTAAAAAAACTTTTTCTCTTTTATCTGGAAGGTTTTAACATTTGAATTATATAGTTTGTTTGTTTTTTTTAATTGATCTCGTTGATTTTCTTCTTGTCTTATATGTCTCGATTGGTTGCTTAAATTTAAGTATGAATTTTTTTTTTTTTGAAATTTAATTTAAATTTGGGTGACAATTTGCTAAGAGTGAATGAGCAAGGAATTGTCACTGAGAATTTATTTCGTACAACGAATGTATGTAGGTGTTCATTCTAGTTAATATATAAAAACTATATTCATCGTAGTACCCCGACGATACTTAATAACTACTAAAGAGAGAATCTTATACGAACCTTTCTAAGAATTTTATATGTAGGGTGTGGGCATTATCATTTCTACTTGTATCATATAAATAATATACTATGATGTAGTTTACTTTTTGTAAGATCCAAATATTTTACTTTTATATTTTACTTTATTAGGTATGGAGATAATGGTGATGGTTACTAGTGTTTTTCTAATTGAATTGTATTTTGTTATTTTCAATTTTGGTGATAAAAAAAAAGTATAAATTGAGAAACATGCATTAAAAATAAAATCACTTTAATATGGGGAAGTGGATATTTAGAGTTTTAATGGGCTTAGGTTGAGAACAACACATTTCTCAACCCTATTGATAGATAAACTTGTGCTCTTCCACTTCCTATCTCAACACTTCTTATAAAAATTACGCTAAAAATTGTCTTTTACAGCGCACGTTTGACACTGATTTATAACTAAAAGCGCTGTTATTTAATATTTTAAAATTAACGGAGGATACAACAGCGTTTTTCTGATAAACGCTTTTGCAAAAGCACTGTTGTCGGGTCGTATAAGGTTTAGGTTTTACAACGCTTTTGCTGAAAGCGCTGTAAAATATAACGCTCTCACATAATGTTTACATCGCTTTTTAGAGCGCTTTGTATACAAATGCCGTAAACTATAGCGCTCCTACACTATGTTTACAACGCTTTGTATATATGCGTTGTAAACGCTTAAATGTTTTGAAATTTAATTTTTAAAAGCCTTTTACAGCGTTTATGGACAAAAACGCTGTAAAATTACAAGTTCAGTTCAAGTTATATATTATTGATAAATAAATAAAAACATATTTAATATGTTCTCTCCCTACAAACCATCCCCTCCTCTATTGTGCGCCATCTTCTCGCTGTGAGGGGTAAATGATTTGACGTGACTCCAAAAAATTATTTTTCACATGAGAAGCGCACAAATCCATCTAATGAGTAAGTATTAGAAGCACTGAAAACCCTAATAGAGCAAATTGCCTATTTGGTGAAAAATGATAAGGAAAAACAACTTCTAGATTGTCAACGTGAAATACAATTATATAGTGAAAATGGTAGTTGCAACATTGGTCGCAAAAGTCTTCCTAAGGTAATTAATTACTTAACGAAATAAGAAATTCATTCAACCTAATTGTTTCACATACTTATGTATTAACCATTGATTTATGGTGTATCATCTGCTATAATCCCATCCCTGCCGGTCATGTTAAAGTTTCACCTATGATAGCTTTAGAACCACCTGTACCGTTGCCTATCCCCGACAACGACGGAGATATGAAGTTTTTGGGAGAAGCAATAGGTAGTTATGCGGCATGGCCCAAAAATCTTGTTGGCATAGAGGAGGTATGTTTAATTGCTATGTATGTTTAATTGTATGATTATGATTGATTATGTTTAATTGCTTATTTTTTCACTTTTAATTTCACATTTATTTAGATTCTTACAAAGTCTAAAGGGAATGATAAGAAGACTCCTCGCAATGAGTTAGTAACTTCACCATAAAAGGTTTGACATATACATCAATTGTATACGAAATGATTAGCTTACTATAATAACTAACAAACTGATCAACCTCATTTTTTCAAATTCAAGCTAACCCTACTGAAATGGCGAAGAAACTTGATTCAAAAAATAAACCCACCGCACCACAAATGCAGGTTCGTGATAAAATATTTATTCATTCACTAATTTATTTAGCTAGTTCTCCTAAAATAAATCTGCCAAAAATCAATCTGCTTCTCCTAATCCTAAATATGTTTCTCCTAAATCTGCCAGAACGCCGCACCGTAAATGCAAGTTCGTGGTAAAAATAAACCTGCAAAAATTTAAAATCTGGATCGTGAAAAATTAGTTGTTAGTCCTAAAATAAGTCAGTCACGCCTTTCTCGATTTGGGTCGTGTCTTGACATAACAACAAAAATGAATATGGATAGCAATGATGCATGTATCATACACATGGATAAAGGTATTTTTGAAGAAGATTATGAAGAAATGTTTGGTAAAGAGAACATATATGAACTTCTAAATCATGATGAGTTGGGTGCTACTGTCATCAGTATATATGTTAGGTAATGTAAAATACTTTATTTAAGATAAAAATTTAATTGCATTATTGCCACGTTTATTGGTAATTAATATAATTTTATATTTTCGTTGAAGGTTTTTGTATGAAAAGATGGTGTGCGTGCGCAAATTGACAAATAGATTTTCATTCCTATCTCCGCATAAGCTATCCATGTTAAAACTTAATCCAGTTAATGTAAAAAAATATGTTGTTGATATACTTTTGGAAAATAAAGAGAAGGATAAACTGTTTCTTGCGCCATTTAATTCAGGGTAATTAGATACTTTATCTATATCTTTTTTAATTTATGATACTTTATCAATTGTGTAAACAAATTTGCCAACCAAAATTTTGTTGTTGTAGGCGACATTGGATTTTGTTTGCCATCAATGTTATCGCTGAAATTATATACTATTTAGATCCACTGCACGGTCATTATAAGAATCACACGGATATAAAGAATATCTTCGACACGTAATTAACATTAATTAATAATGTGTTTGGCCATTGAATAATAATCACATTTATTTGATAGTGCTTTACAAATTTTCCGCACTCAAATGGGTACTACAGTGTCGAAGCATAAGGCAAACAAAATCATATGGATTCCAATAAAGGTTTGAAATTTTTGTTATAGAACTTAATTATATGCCTTTAAATTTTCATTTACAATCAATGCATAAATATTTATTGGCGTACATGTTTTATTTTATAGTGCCCGCGTCAAACTAACAACGTAGATTGCAGATACTATATATTGCGATTCATGAAGGAGATTGTTGATATTAATCAAAATATAATTCCAGAAACGATACGTTATTTTCATTATATTTGATTTTCATATATAAACTATATATATATATATATATATATTTGATTTTAAGTTATTTATGTTCAAATATTATATCGCATAGTACTTTACCAACTTCGATTCAATATACTCTAAAAGTGATCTAATTGAAATAAAAGAAGACTTGTGTCAGTATGTGCTCCATTTGAAAGTTATATAATTTGTTAATAGGTGACTTTCACATTGCTTGAAATTGTAAACTATTATTGTATATTTTGGTATGAACTGATCATTATTCTAATTAGTTTATTTTATTTTTTGTTACAGTAGGGTAAAGAAAAAAATTGCTGGAAATTGCTCCAGAGAAACTAGTCTAACAGAAGTACACTATATATTTAAAATTTATTTTATTAACTCATTTAATCATTTAATTAAAAACTTATAACTAATTAATTAATCAATAAACTAATTAAATAATAAAAACTCAACAATCTTCATGTTTAACCTCAAACTTTTTAATAAAAACTTAACACTCCTCGTTTAATCATTTAAAGCGCTTTTTTTAAGCCATTTTAAAAGACTATTTTTTGCGTAGTGATAATCTAAAAGAAAAAAAAAAGGCTTAGGGGAGAAAAAGGAAGAAATTCAAGAAAACTCCTAAAGGAGTTTAGTGATTCATCCCCTCAAGTGTAGTATATTTGGAGCAAAGACCGCTCTATAAGAATTTTAATAACGACACTAATATCGATAAGAGCATCACTTCATTTATTTCTATGTATGGCTATGTGTTTATTCTTGAATGTGTGAAATTATGTGTATATCATGATGAAATATTTAACATCAATTTGTAGAAAATGAATGTTATATGGCACATTGTTATAATGGTTGCACTTGACATGTTATGGTGAATTCTAAAAGTGCAAATATGTTGTCGTTAATAAGTAAATCTCTTATAGTATTGGTGATTAATTTACAAAGGTGCCTATATTCATGCATTCATAGTTGTATCGTGCGTCCATAATTGGTTGGAGCCCACAAATTCTTGTTGGGATTTTGAGTCGGTGATAGTCTGGACTTCACATTTCCTTTGGAAAGTTACTTGTGTTTCTTAGAATGATCCACAATGCCTTTGCAGAGGAGGCGATATTCCAAAATAATTTGCATTGACATATAGATTACATAATAGGGCTTCTGTATGCATCTTGATTGAAGCATGGTTAGCGTTTTATGAATATGTTTGATTTATTATACTTCTTTCTACTTGTTATTGTGAGAAATAAGTGCAATTGATTAAGAGAATATCATATATGTTTTATTGACTATGCAAATATTGTATTACTATATGATAGTGAACATTCCTTATTGATTATGTATATATCATACTATCATTTTTATTTATTTGTAAGTGCTTTGCAGATGATCCTTACATTTTGACAGATGACATTCCCAATATTCCTCCTCAACTGAAAGAGTTTTTTACTGGAGTAGATGAAACTTTTCTTTTAATTCTTAGGCGGGGTAATTGTGGCCAGCTTTAGAAACTTTATCTCTGTCAGACTTGAATTTTATATCATTTTCATTTTTCTTATGGGTACGATTTTTTTGAATTTTATAACTTGAGTATTTAATTATATATCTTCTTGGATATTTGAGTAATTCCTATCTAATTATGCATCGTTTGAACTTTTACGTGTGTTCTACGTATTTTGCTTGCGCAAGAATTGAAATATTTTCATAGGAAATGAATATTTATTAGAAGAAAAAAAAATTTTGAAAAAAAAAATCAATTAACCTTCCATTTAAAAATAATTGATTGTATTTTAAACATGGTACCTCAAGATAATGTCCCAAAAAGTGGGATGTTACAAATTTTATAAGTATGTCAATTTGTTTGCTGTATATAATTGATATGCATCAGTTTGTGGGTTATTCACTTTTGTTTTGTTTGATTATTGATATAATATGAATATATGTGTACATATATTATGAGGTTTGAGATTCAAGGTTTGTACTAGTTATGATTAGAGCTGTCCATTTGTCAAGCCCCCTTTATATTGGTCTCAGCCCACATATTAGAGGGGGCAAAAAAACCTTGAGGATTATACCATGCACCCCCACACCTAAACCTCCCACCCCCCATTTTTTTTAAATTCCTAAAATATCCTTTTTACCAATTATAAATTTATTTAAAAAAAATTAAAACTCACTTTTTAAGTTCGAAACTTTAGGATTTTATCGTATAAATCGAATCTTTCAAATTGTCGAAGGTATGTTTGTAAAAATATCGAAAATTTCTTAGATGTTAAAACATTCGAAGTGAAAATTTGTGTGATTTCGTCAACAATTTTAAAACTTTCGTTGAAACTGAACTGTTCGAAACCTTTCGAAGGTTTCACTTGGAAGGCAAAGTTTCGAATATACTTCGGAAGTTTCACTTTTGGGCAAAGTTCCGAAAATCATTCGGAAGTTTCACTTTGGCCAAACTTTCGAAGAGCATTCGGAAGTTTCACTTGGGCAAAGTTTCGAAACTAATTCGAAAGTTTCATTTCAAAATGAAACTTTCAAAGGTTTTATTTTGAAAAATTTTTACTTTATTTTTTAAATATGTATTATTATTATTATTAATTAAATAGAGTAATCTTTTTAGAATCAGGTATGAGTAGAGTTGAGGTTCCTGCTACAACGGTTACTATAGATTCTACAGATAAATTTATCACTGATCCGGTATTTTTACCGATAATTAAATTTAGAACTGATAAATTTAATGTATTAACATATATTAATGTTTTATTTTAAATATTTATTTTATTCTGAAATATTTATTTGAAATATATGTTTTGTAGATATTTCCTTCTCCAGAAGTTGTATTTGAATGGGCAAAAAAAATTGGAATGAAAAATGGAATTTTAATTGTTACCATTCGATCAGATAAAGTAACGGAAAAGAGAGGCAGAAAAGACAAATTAATTTTGGGATGCGAAAGAGGCGGAAGATATAAATCAAAATAAAAATCAACAGTGACTTGTTCTCACAAGGAAAACTGTCCGTTTAAACTCAGATATATACGATCGAGTTTGGATGAAGAATGGAAAATTAGTGTTCGTTGTGGAACACACAATCACGATTTAGCCAATACTTTAGACGGTCATTCATATTTGAGGCGTCTAAATGAAGAGGAGAAAAAAATTTTCAATGACATGAGAAAGTATAAGCTTGCACCAAGGTTCATTTTGAATGCTTTGAAAGAGAAAAATAAAGATAATGTCACAATTTCCACTCAAATATATAAAGCAAGAAGTAATTATCGATCATCTTTGAGAGGTTCGTACACATAAGTGCAACATCTGTTGAAGTTAATACAAAATGAAAATTATGTGCACTGGACAAGAAAACGAGATAATTCAGATTTCTAAGAGACATATTTTGGACGCATCCTGATTGTATAAAGCTGTTGAACACGTTTCATTTTGTTTTGATATGTGATAGCACATACAAATGAAATAGATATCAGTTACCGTTGCTTGAAGTTGTCGGTGTGACATTTACTGATTTTGACATTTTCGGTTGCATTTGCCTATTTAGAACAAGAGAGATAAGATAACTTCATATGGGCATTTCAAAAGGTAAGACAACTGTTCGTATATGAAAATTTAATTTCTAAAGTTATTGTGACGGATAGAGATCTTGCCATGATGAATGCTATTGGTGTTGTATTTCCTACTTCAATTCATTTGCTATGTCGTTTTCATATTGAAAAAAATGTTGGGGCAAGATGCAAACAATATGTGAGTAAGGATAGACAAGATGAAGTAATGGATTTATGGAAAAAAATTGTATTTTCGGCTAGTGTGGAGGAGTATGATCATCACTTGCAACACTTTGAGCTAGTGTGTGCGTGTGTGCCGATATTATTCTTTTTGTTCATTATGTTAAAGATTCATGGTTGACACCTTACAAAGAAAGATTTTTCATGGCTTGGACGAACAGAGTGATGCATTTAGGGAACACAACGACCAACAAGTATTTTTAAATAATGATTTGTATTGTTTTAGAAAAATGATTTAGTGATTTATGTGATTTGTTTTAATTTGTGTTATTTAATTTATTTGTAGGGCGTAGTCTGCTCATTGGAGATTAAAAAACATGTTGCAGACTAGTAAGGGAGACTTGTGTAAAAGTTGGGATGCTGTGAATATGATGTTGAAGAACCAATTGTGTAGCCTCAAATCAACTTTTCATAAATCTATTCTCCATGTGGAGCATGGGTTAATTCACCATTCTATCAGATATTACATCATTGTGTGGCAAGGAAATGTTTTGAAATTATTGACAAACAATTGAAGAGGGTGAAGATTGTAGGTACTGACAAAACAAAATGTGGTTGCTCAATCAGAACAACTCATGGATTACCATGTGCTTGTGAGTTGGCAAAATTGCAGATGTCTGGTAATGTTATTCCCTTAGATAGCATTCATATATTTTGGAGGAAATTAAGCATTGAGCAAGAATTGGAAGATGAAGAATCTTTATCAGATTATGATTTTTCAGAAGAGTTGAAAGCAATGAAGGCATACATGAAGAAACAAGATATTGTTGGTCAAAGAATATTCAGAGCAAAGGTGCGTGAACTTGTATTTCCACAAACAACAACAATGGTTCCACCACCTGATAAAGTGAAAACCAAAGGAGGTACTAAAAGGAGAAAAGAATTTGATAGTCCTCGTGATCCGTCATATTGGGAGTATGTCGATGCATCTCATGGATCTCTAAATCAATCATCACAGCGTTCTGCGAGGCAATCATCACAGCGTTCTGCAAGTCAATCATCACAGCGTCCTGCAAGTCAATCATCACAGTGTCCTGCAAGGCAGTTATCTAAGATACATTTTCCTACATTTATTCATCCGTATATCGAGGACATAATAGATGTTGAGCCTGATGGAAATTGTGGGAATTGCGCCGTTGGAGCTTTGTTAGGTTGGATAGAAGAATCTTGGCCTTTAGTTCGAACACAATTGGAGAAAGAAATTAATTTACATAAAGACCTTTATTCCAAAGTTTTCGATGACAACATTGAAACCGTGCAGAAGTCGTTGATGATTTCTAGATTGGGTGCTCAAGGAAAAGATAAGTGGATGACTATACTAGATTTAGGTTACGTGATTGCAACAAGATATAATGTCATATTGGTATCGTTTTCGCGCAATCTGAATATGACATTCTTTCCGCTGAATAAAGGACCATCGAAAGATTATTCTCTTAATCATTTAATAGCAATTGGATTGATCAATGAAAGTCATTGGGTACATGTAAGTTTTATTATCTATAGTAATGTTTAATAATAATATTTGCTTGTTTAGATAAACTAATGTTTACTATTTTATTTTTCAGATCAAATTGAAGTATGGTTGTCCGTTGCCACTTACCTCAAAAATGGAAAGACTTTTGTAGTGATTGTGCAAAGACATGACAAATAGCTTATGTAGAACGTATTAAGCATTGGGAACACATTGATCCATCATTTGACAAATCATCATGTATTTCATTAAGTCAAGATTAGATTATATGTTTAAACTTTTAGACATTTAGTTATTATAAAGATTTATGTTTGAACTTTTAGACATTATAATTTACTTATGGTTATGTGGTAACAAGTTGAACTTTAATCATTTACTTATACGAAATAGATATAAAAAAAATAGATATTAATATAAAAATATATTTATACAACTTAATGGCAACACACAAAAACTAATCGTCTCTTGGGAAGAGTCTGCTTAACTCAGTGAATATATTATGAGCTTCACCAAATGGAGTTACACACTGTAATCCCCTACGTATAAGCTCAGATGCTAGCCGATCTCGTTCTGATGATGGACCAGCACGTGCAGATGATGATGGAATCTGGGGATCGTGTGCAGCAGTAGGTGACCTAGAAAGTGGAGCAGCAAAAAGTGTACTAAAATGAGCATCAATAGGTGGAGGGAGGATCAGAGGATGTGAAATATTAAGGTACCACGTAAAGTAGTCTGCAGTGACTTCTCCCGAAAACGTCGTCAGAGGAGATAGACTATGGAATGTAGCTATACATGATATAACATTATTCTGCCACTCCCAATCTATACTCCTAGGCATCCGAGGAACGTCACGCGGAATGCACTGAATACGACCAAACTGTCGAAGACATCGCTCTGGAAAATATGGAACTGAAACTCCTGCCATCGAAGGTATCCGGAGAACATCGAAGACGAGACAAAAGGATGATTAGCTCGATCATCATCATATGGTGTAAACAATACATCATCGAGCAACATAGAGTCAAGTCTCGACCTGTATGTCATCAGTCCACCTTCAATTGTGTGTTTTGCAGTCCACCTACATGCTCTTGGAAGATGTGCAGGAACCGTTCAACTATCACCGCGTTTACAGATCCTAGGAAAGTGCTCGTAAATCCAGCACTGCACCAATTAATAAAACACAAATAAATAAATAAATAAATAAATAACACAACTAAATAATTAAATAAATAACACAAAAAATAAAACAACTAAATAATCAAATAAATATATACATAACACAACTAAATAATTAAATAAATAAATAACACAACTAAATAAATAAATTCAAATACCTGTAATAGGGTCATGTAACCCCCTAGCTGTCTAGTGTGATGAACGGCTCCATCTCCCTGGTTGTCGTATAGCACAACCAATGCAGCAGCACCCCATGCATAATCCCGTCAACGATCTAAATCAGCAAATAAACTAACATATTTTGATTCCACACGAGTGTGCGTTTTGTCAGCAAAAATGATGCTACCAACTAAATGCCATAGATAAGTTCTGGCAGCACACTCATACATGTTAGCTTGAATTAAACGCTGATATAAATCGTGCAACTACTGCAACCTATACTGTGCACACTTATTGTAGTTGATCTCAGCAGCAGCTTCCTCCCAAATGGCTCCTAGTAACTCATGTGCAGCCGTCATAACATTATTAGTATTCATGTTCAGTGGTGCATCAAAAAAATTACCGCGTGGTTTGATTTGAAGGAGAGTGGCGACGTCGTCTAACGTGATGGTCATCTCTCCGAATGGCAAATGAAACGAGCTGGTCTCCCTATGCCACCTTTCCACAAAGGCGGATATCAGAGCAGCATCAGCCATAGTCAAGTAAGCGGAAGACAAATGTAACAGCCTAGATTCTCAAATCCAATGTTGTACAGCTTCTGGTATATGAACTTCTGCAAACCTTCTCAGTTTCAAACCATGGGTAATTACCTTCAACGAGCCACGATCCTACAAGTAATTACATAAAGAACATATCAATAAATAATTATTCATAATTAATGAAATAATGTACCGAGTATAAAAAATAATTATACTTAGTTAAAAAATTAATTAATTAATTAAAATTTACCTCTTCTTCCCATATCTTACGCGCCACGTGGTGTTCGTACTGTGTCAGCACAGATGTAACCACTGGTCCTCCAGGGAAACCGGACTGCTGATCCTCATCAGCACCAACCTCATGTTCAACAGGCTCATACTCCATTTGTGCATGGTCATCTTCCTAAACATGCTCAGGCTCAAGGACATCCTGCTGAACTTCCTTGTGTCTACTACGGCGGTTGGCTTCATTCCGTCGTCTGTTTGATGCTGTAGGCGGAATTCTATCCGCAATAGTGCGAATAATCTGTCCAAACGCACATCTAGTTCTAGGCACTGCAAAATTTAGTTAATGTTATATCAATATATCAATAATTGAAAAAATCTGGAAATATAATCAACTATACAAAATATGGACTCTTACAAAAATCTGAGAAAATCTGGAAAATTTTCGAAAGTTTGGATGAACACCAAACTTTCAAAGCTTTAAAATTTGGCAAACCTTCGAAAGTTTCCAAGAAAACCAAAGTCCTGAAGTTCAAATTCTGGAAGATCTGAGAAAATCTGGAAAATTGTCGAAATTTGGATGAACACCAAACTTTTGAAGCTTTAATATATGGAAAACCTTCGAAAGTTTCCAAGAAAACCAAAGTCCCGAAGTTTAAATTCTGGAAAATCTGAGAAAATTTGGAAAAGTTTCAAAAGTTTGGATGAACACCAAAGTTTCGAAGCTTTAATATCTGGAAAACCTTCGAAAGTTTCGAAGAAAACCAAAGTTCCGAAGTTCATATTCTGGAAAATTTGAGAAAATCTGGAAACTTTTTGAAAGTTTGGATGAACACCAAACTTTTGAAGCTTTAATATCTGGAAAACAGAACTTCGAAAGTTTATAAAGTTTTGAGAACATAAAAAAGTTTGAAATATACTTACTTTTCTGGGTTTCTGGAGATGGGAAATACTCGAATGTTGTTGGAGGATGAATTTCAAAGCTTTGAACTTTTCGAATGTATCAGAGAATGCACTAAAGTTCCGAATCTGAGGGGTGAAAAAATGATGGGATTTTTATTGATTTAGGGTTGTAAGTTAACAATAGAGGTATTTTAGATATTTCACAACAAATGGGGGGTGGGAGGTTTAGGTGTGGGGGTGCATGGTTTAAAACCCAAAAACCTTATAATTTGAAGGCCCATTAAAAGAAAGCCCCTAATGTAAAAAAGGCCACAAAATTATGTGGGCTTAGAGGGCCCATAGGCCCATTAAAAAGTCAATTATTTTTTTGAAATAAAAAATATTTCAATTTTTTTGATGTTCGGAATAAAATTAACAAATTTAATAATTTTTCGATTTCGAATTTTTTTTTCGAATTTTATTTGATTTAGAAATTGTCAAATTTTTTTTGTGTTCTGAATAAAATTAACAAATTCAATAATTTTTCAATTTCGATTTTTTTTTTAATTTTGTTCGATTTAGAAATTGTCCATTTATTTTTTTATGTTCTGAATAAAATTAACAAATTCAATAATTTTTCAATTTCGATTTTTTTCCGAATTTTATTCGATTAGAAATTGTCGATTTTTTTTATATTCTAAATAACATTAACAAATTCAATAATTTTTTAATTCATATTTTTTTTCCGAATTTTGTTCGATTTAGAAATTGTTAAATTATGTTTATGTTCTGAATAAAATTAACAAATTCACGAATTTTTCAATAATTAAAAAATCTAAATAAAATTAAATATTTGTTATTAAGCTATTTCTTACATGTCATTTCATGTCTCTATCTTGATGAAAACATGAAATGGGCCATAGGCCCCCCTGTTAAGACAAACTCTCAAAATTAATGTTTTGATGAAAACAAACAAAGGTTAATTAAAGATTGTTTAATTATGATTCTAAATGTATTATTAATTTAATCTGTGCTTTTGAGTGTTCTAAATCAAAGACAGGTTTCAAAAGAATCAAAGAAAACAGCAGCAGAAGAACATTCTCCACATTATGGAAAACGGAGAATGTTTGCCAGACCACGACACCATAAAGACCAAACTTTCTCCAACACTTAATTGAAGTTGTTGGCTTTGGAAGTTACATGGATATGATCACTAAATGGCATAGAACACATAAGATCTCTTCAATTCAAGAAGTCGTTCAAATTGAGAAAGAATAAGGCTCTCAAAGATGCCTGTCCAGACAGTTATGGAACTGGCTGTCAAGAATGTTAAAAAAGTCTTGAAGTCAAGACAGTTTCCAGTATGGCCTAAAAAAACATCCAGATTGATCATCAGTCTCTAGGATACTTAAAGTACAAAGGTCCAGAATGATCATCAATCTCCAGGCAGTTTGAGAAGCTTCAGTACAAGCTTCTTACTTCAAGCTTTCGTGATTGTTTTCAATCTGTTTTTATTGATTCAAAGCTTCAGATCAAGCCAACAAAATTTCCACTTATCAGAAGCTTCAGAAGATCATTAACAACTCAAGAAAGATTGATCCAAAACGCATTACAGCTCAAGACTGATAAGAAGAATAAAAGGATTATTTTTAATTAGAAATAAAGTCACTGGACCAGTCTAACACAAGGCCTTTACAACGGCTATATTGGCCTTCATTCACTGCTTTCAAGCCTATAAAAGGAAGGCCATAGCTCAAGGAAAAATAAGAAGTTCAAGTGCTAACACAGCTATTATAATCATTCACATTCATACTTGAAGTTCTGAAAATCACTTAAAGAATCAGTTTTTAGTTAAATTGTTTTACTCTGATATATATTCTGATTTATCTGTAAAGAATCGAATCTCAAACAAGAGTTGAGAATTCACAGATTCTAAACAAAATCAATCTCATCATCATTGTAAACTCAAACTATAAGAGTAAAAGATAGTATGGGTAGACTGTAAGAAATCCTATCAAGATTGATAGGTGATTTGGTTAAACTTTTTCTGGGTAGGAATTAGTTTAAGTTCTGAAAACAAAAGATCAAGGTTGATCTAGACTAGGTGCTGTAAAACCAAGAAGGTTCTTGTTTTAAACACTTAGTGGAAAATCTCACTTCGTGAGGACTGGACGTAGCCCAAGTTTGGGTGAACCATGATATATGTGCGTGTGGTATTTCTTATCCCTAACCTCCTTATCAAGTTTGATTGTTTTTAAGATTGAAATACAAAATCGTTTTTCTGTTTTACATACTAAACTGAACGTTCTCCGTTTTCTAATAAAACCAAGAATGTTCTCTGTTTTTCTGCTTCCTTAACCAAGAACTTTCTTGAGCTTAAAACTGAAGTTTTTCTGGAAATTTTAAAAAGGGAGATTTACAATTCAAACCCCCTTCCTTGTAAATCAATTTTGCTACTGCAATTGGTATCAGAGCAAGGTCTCTAGAAAGAACACCTAACCAGTGTTTGAGAAAAAGATCCAGAAAATGTCTAAAGCAAAATACATTGTTGAGGGAGGATCCTCTAACAGACCACCATTCTTTGATGGTACTGATTATTATTTTTGGAAAAACAAAATGCAATTGTTTCTTAAATCACAGGACACAGGCATGTGGAACATCATAGTAAATGGAAATCATGTTCCAAGGATGAATCAAGAAGATCCAGCTTCAACAGAAAAGAAAGAAGCAGACTGGACTTCTGATGATAAAGCTAAGGTACTCCTAAACTCCGAAGCTCATTTATTCTTATCGTGTGCTTTGAGCAGGGAAGAAAGTGAAAGAGTAGACCAATGTGCAACTGCCAAAGAAGTATGGGACACATTACAAAGTCACCATGAAGGCACGAGCCATGTCAAAGAAACAAGGATTGACATTGGTATAAGAAAATTTGAATTATTCGAAATGCAAGAAGGAGAAACCATTGATGAGATGTACGCAAGATTCACAACAATAGTGAATGAAATGCGTTCTCTTGGCAAAGCCTATTCAATACAAGACAGGGTAAGAAAAATCATGAGATGTCTTCCAGTTGTACGGAGACCAATGGTAACAGCTATAAGCCAAGCCAAGAATCTTGAAACACTTCCCCTGGAAGAATTGATAGGAACTTTAAGAGCACATGAAATACTGCTACAAGAAGATAAACCTATCAAGAAAGGAAAAGCAGTAGCTCTAAAAACATCTGAAGAAAGCATCATTCTACAAACTGATGAAGAACCAGAAGAAACTGGACAAGAAGATGCTGATGAAGACATTGCTCTTCTCACCAGAAAAATACAAAGAATAATGAGAAGGAGAGATCAAATCAAAAAGGGATTTCCCAATAAAAATCCCAAAACAGAAGTTGATAAGAGTCAGATTACATGCTTTGGTTGCAATAAACTTGGACATTACAAATCTGAATGTCCATTGAATAAGAATAAACCAAAACGATTTCCTTTCAAAAAGAAATCAATGCTGGCTACATGGGATGACTCTGAAGAACCAAAAGAAGAAGAAGAAGAAGCCAACATATGCTTTATGGCAGACACAGAAGAAAACGAGGTAATAGATTCTGAACCCTATTCTCTGTGTGAATTAATGGGAAAAGAATTTGACAATTTGCTAAATGATTCGAACACTCTTATACAAAAATGCAGTTCTTTAAAAGAACAAGTTTTTAAAGAAAAAGAAGAGAAAGAAAAAGCTCAGGCCATGATTGATATTCTTAAGAATACCATTCAAGAACTGAGGGAATCAAAATAGCAAGATTGTGAAATTCAGAAAGATCAAGAACGTTCTACTGCTAAAACGGAGAACGTTAACCTTAAATCTGAAAATGAAATTTTAAAAACTGATTTGCTTAATTTTATAAAAGCAACTGAAACTTTTCAGAAGATCATGGGATCGCAAATAGGAATATTTGATAAGGCTGGTCTTGGTTTTAATCAAACTCAAAAAACCAAAATGTATGAAAACTTTTTTATTCCGGAAAGCAAGATCGAAAAATGCAAAACAAAATGTTCATACTGTAAAAAACATTTGGAATTTGCTTGCTATTTCAAAAAACGGGATGAAAAGATTAAGAGCAGAAAGATGTTTGAAAAGAAAAAGCCAATTTTGAAAAAACCAGAACGTTCTCCAGCTTATTCTCAAAACGGAGAAAGTTCAAGAAGAAAAATTGAACATTCTCCAGAAAGTTTGAAAAAGGGAGAACGATCCAGAATCTTTACACAATCAAGATTCAAACCTTCGAAAACTCAGATTTCAAATACAACACTAAGACCAACTGTTAAATGTTCCTATTGTCTCAAATTTGGTCATCATGAATCAGCATGCTATTTCAAACGAAAATCCAATCCTGAAACTAACTCTCAAGGACCCAAAACCAAGTGGGTACCTAAAGTTAATGTAACATCTTATGCAGAATAGTGGTTCTTGGATAGTGGCTGTTCAAGATATATGACAGGAGATAAAAGCTCCTTCATGTCATTTGAAAAGAAAGAAGGAGGTTCTGTAACCTTTGGTAACAACAACCAAGCTCAAATCAAAGGTAAAGGAACCATTGGTAAGAAAAATTCAGCTCAAATTTCTGATGTTCAATATGTAGAAGGTTTGAAACATAATCTCTTAAGCATAAGTCAACTATGTGACAATGGCTTCAAGGTTATTTTTAAACCAAACTTCTGTGAAGTTAAAAACAAAAATGGCGAACTCATTTTTTCAGGTATAAGAAAGAAAAATCTTTATGTTTTATACCTTGAAGAATTACCTGATGAATCCTGGACAGCAGCAGCTGAATGTTCTCCAGGAAAACCAGACTGATAAACAGTCTCCACTTCATTCTTTTCCAAAAAGCTGGAAAACAATAAGTGATCATCCTCAGGATCAAATTATTGGGAATACAGCTGATGGAATTCGAACCAGAATGTCTTTCAAAGAGGATGACAACAACAACATGGCAATGATCTCCCAGCTCGAACCAAAGTCAATCAAAGAAGCCATTGTTGATCAATCTTGGATTAATGCAATGAAAGAAGAACTTCATCAGTTTCAAAAGAATGAAGTCTGGAATCTTATCCCAGATCCTCAAAACCAGACCATCATAGGAACAAGATGGGTGTTTAGAAACAAACTGGATGAAGAAGGTAAGGTTATTCGTAACAAAGCCAGACTGGTTCCCATGGTTACAATCAACAAGAAGGTATTGATTATGATGAAACTTTCGCACCAGTTGCAAGGTTAGAGGCTATACGAATTCTTCTTGCATATGCATCTCATAAACTCATAAAACTTTTTCAAATGGATGTTAAAAGTGCTTTTTTAAATGGTTTTTTAAATGAGCAAGTTTATGTACGACAACCCCCTGGCTTTGAAAATCAATCAAAACCAGACCATGTTTATAAACTTACCAAAGCTCTATATGGTCTGAAACAAACACCAAGAGCTTGGTATGAAAGATTAAGTTATTTTTTAATCAAAAATGGATTTTCCAGAGGAAACATTGACACTACACTCTTTAAGAAAAACGATAAAAATGATTTACTCATAGTTCAAGTGTATGTTGTTGATATAATCTTTGGTTCAACAAATGAAAAAATGTGTGCTGCCTTTTCAAATCTCATGCAAAGTGAATTTGAAATGAGCATGATGGGAGAGTTGAGATACTTTCTTGGTTTACAAATCAAGCAGCATGATGATGGCATTTTTATTTGTCAAGAAAAATATACAAAAGATCTTTTATCAAAATACAAAATGAATGAAGCCAAAATCATGACTACTCCCATGCATCCATTTTCTTCATTTGACAAAGATGAAAATGGAAAATCTGTCTCTGAAAAAGAGTACAGAGGAATGATTGGTTCTTTGTTATATCTAATTTTACAGAGGAATGATTGGTTCTTTGAATGATTGGTTCTTTGTACAGAGGAATGATTGGTTCTTTGCAAGTAGACCTGATATTGTATTTGCAGTAGGATTATGTGCTAGATTTCAATCTGCACCCAAAGAATCTCATTTAACTACTGTAAAAAGAATTTTTAGATATCTTGTTGGTACTACTGATCTTGGTCTTTGGTATAGAAAAGGTTCACATTTTGATCTTGTAGCTTACTGCGACGCTGATTATGCTGGGGACAAAACTGAAAGAAAGAGCACAAGTGGCTCATGCCAGTTCCTGGGAGAAGCCTTAATCAGCTGGTCATGCAGGAAACAAAACACGATTGCACTGTCAACAACTGAAGCTGAATACGTATCAGCTGCAAATTGTTGCTCCCAAGTAATTTGGATAAAGAATCAACTTGAAGACTTCTCTGTAAGTTATTCTAATGTCCCAATTTACTGTGATAATACAAATGCTATTAATCTGTCTAAAAATCCAATTCAGCATTCTAGATTTAAGCATAATGAAATTAAGCATCATTTCATTAGAGATCATGTGAGCAAGAAAAGCATTGAATTAATCTTTGTTGATACCCAAAATCAGCTTGCTGATGTATTTACAAAGCCTCTTGCTGAGGATACTTTTAATTCAATTAAGGAAAGGCTAAAAATCATGAGAAATCCAGAGAAATCTCATTAAAACTACTTCTGCAGAAAACGGAGAACGTTTATCAATCTCAGTTTTTCAGTCAACTTTCTCCTCTACGTGTCATTTTTTTTTCTGCGCAGGCAAAAAGGAAAAAAGGGGAGTTTTGGCATTTAATGCTCTTGTCCCCTTCCTCCAAAAGTGCACTGACTTTGCCTAGTTTCTCACTCATCATCCTTCCCTAGGTTTTATTCATCATTACTCTTTTCCCTCTAAAAACCCTCTCTGTTTTTTAACGTTACTCAGATATTTCAAAAACCCTATCTTCATCTTCCTCTGTCTAAACGTTCTTCAAAACCCTCTCTGCCTTTAATGTTCTTCGAATATGTAAAAATGGAAAGAACCAAAACAAGTGCTCGAAAAAACGCACATCATGAATCACCATCACCACCACCTTCCTCTTCTCCTTTTCGTAATCGGTCACCTTCTCCACCACCCAGACCCTCTCCATTAAAAAAGCCCCTCTTTTGATCTTCATCTTCATCTTCATCCTCGTCATCAAGGGAATCTACTCCTATCCCTCTCCCCATTCGACCACTTGCAACCATTTTCCCCCCTTCTCACCCTCATTCCGAACCCAACATTGCTCAAGTTCCACCTCACTTGAGAAAACCACTCTACCGGAAAAACGAAGGTCCATGAGAGTCATTTCTAGAATAGGGACATCAAACCGTAAAAACACTGATACTCCAATGTTTATCATTTCTGACACTGATGAGGAAGAAATGGATGTGTCTCCTTCCAATGTTCCAGCAACCTCTCAACAACAACCATCTTCAAAACAGAAGCCATCAGTATCTTCTGAACCCTCTGAAACTACTCCTCTTACCCAGAAAAGGAAGAAGTTAAATGAGATCCCTTCTCCATCAAAACCATCTAAACCACCGTCAAAAACCATGAAAAAGAAAACCACCATAACCCTATCTCAGTTTCTTGATAGAAAGAATCTGAAGAATCCCCAACATAAGAAAACAAGGGCTCCAAAACAGCTCAAAAAGAAGCCTTCTTCACCTCCCAAAAAGGCTCCAGAACGTTCTCAAGAACGTTCATCATTCCCAAAACGTTCTCCAGTTGTGGACCCCTTTCCTTCTGACCCATCCACTATTCCGTCTGCCCCCCTACTACTCCTTCTGACCCTTAGAACATTCCTTCTTACCCCACAAATGTTCCTTCTGCCCCCCTCTCTGTTCCTTCCGCCCCCCATACCACTCCTTCTGACCCCCACCAGTCTCCTTCTGATTCCCAACATAACATCCCTCTGATTCCCACATCTGCCAATCAGATATTCAAAGAGAAATGGGCTGAACGCCCTATTGGAGTGGGACGGATTGTCATCTTTGACAATCTGGTCGTGGATGGAAATGCCATAAAACATCACACTGATGTTTTAGGCTGGACTTCCTTCTTGCAGACATCAGAATGCTACTACCCAGAGGTCATCAGGGCATTCTACTGCCAAGCCAAGACTTTTTCTGATAAATCCCTCATCATCTCCAAAGTTAAGGGGATTGAAATTATTCTCACCCCAAACACTCTGGCCTCAATTCTGAATCTTCCCACTGAAGGGCCTGCCATTTATGGAGAAAAATGGTATTCTGCCCTAAATCTGAATCAGACAGAGGTGCTCTCTGATATGTTCTTGGAAGGATCTACAAGACAACTCTCCACCTTTCTAAAACCCCTTCCCAAAGTATTCAACAGCATCAGTCATCACACCATACTTCCCCACTGTGGAAGTCATGAGTATGTTTCTGACAATGATGCTCTTGTAATCTACCACCTTCTAAACTGCAAGCGTCTGAACCTGCCTCATCTTATAATTCATCATATGATTGCTGCAGCCAACAAAGATTACAAGAAGAATACTGTCCTATATGGGATGATTTTGACCAAGATATTCAGGTATTTTCAAATTCCCCTCAGCAATGAGAAAAGCTTGATCAAAATCTCTAAGTTTTCTTCTAAAAACATCTCTCACATGAAGAAAGCTTCCTCTGAGACACGTCCTCCTCCACCCTCCTTTCCACCTTCTCTAAAAAGGAAGCGCTCATCAAGGTCAAGAGCTGCTGATCCTGCCCCAATTCCAGCTTCACCACAACCATCTCCAGACCTTCCTGAAGCAGTAGACACTGCTCCAGAACGTTCTGCTGCAAACAGAGAAAGTTCACCTACCATTCCTCAAACTTTCTCCGTTTTTCCTCAAACCTTCTCCGTATCCTCCACAGACTTTCTCCACCACATCCACACACCAATTGATGACATGTGCACCCTTCTACCTCATCAACATACTTCCTCCATGTTACCACTCTTCATTTCCCCCCAGAAAATAAATCCTTCACTCCTTGGGGTAAGTCAATTTTTGACTTTCTTTGACACACCTGGGCCCTCCATCAATCAGAACACCATCCCCATTCCCTCATCTTCTGCCTCCATTCCTTCAACTTCCACTCACCCTGCTTCTGCAATGCCTCCTCCCCCTCCTCCATCAAAGGAGCCTACCAACTCTGAGATTATGGCTGCCCTTCAGACAATTATGGCACGCCAAGCTCAGCAAGATTTGGAGTCAACCATTCTGCACACATGGATGACAGAACAAATAGCTCCAAAGCTTGGTCTTGTTCCTCCTCCTATTCATCCTTCTCCGCCTCCTCCACCAGTTGCTGATCCTGCACGATCCTCTTCTTCAGAAGGATCTTCACCTTCATTGGCTACGTAGGATCTTTTTCTCCTACCTTTTTGCTATGACAAAGGGGGAGAATTAATTAGGAGATTTTAGATTAAGTTTTTTTTAATTAGATAGAAGTCCTTTTGTATTTGGTACTTCTGTATATCCTCTAAACTTGATCTATCTTTGTAATTAATCATTGATATCTAATGAAAAATCTTTATGAATCTATTTGCTGAAATTGTTTTATCTTTTGAATTTACATGATTTATCCTCTATTAAATTTAAAACACTGCACAAATTGAGGGGGAGCTTTCAAGCTCTTTCAAAATTAGAATCAAAATTAAAATCTAAATTAACATATTTGTCATCATCAAAAAGGGGGAGATTGTTAAGACAAACTCTCAAAATTAATGTTTTGATGAAAACAAACAAAGGTTAATTAAAGATTGTTTAATTATGATTCTAAATGTATTTTTAATTTAATCTGTGCTTTTGAGTGTTCTAAATCAAAGACAGGTTTCAAAAGAATCAAAGAAAACAGCAGCAGAAGAACATTCTCCACATTCTGGAAAACGGAGAATGTTTGCCAGACCACGACACCATAAAGACCAAACTTTCTCCAACACTTAATTGAACTTGTTGGCTTTGGAAGTTACATGGATATGATCACTACATGGCAGAGAACACATAGGATCTATTCAATTCAAGAAGTCGTTCAAATTGAGAAAGAATAAGGCTCTCAAAGATGCCTGTCCAGACAATTCTGGAACTGGCTGTCAAGAATGTTAAAAAAGTCTTGAAGTCAAGACAGTTTCCAGTATGGCCTAAAAAAACATCCAGATTGATCATCAGTCTCCAGGATATTTAAAGTACAAAGGTCCAGAATGATCATCAATCTCCAGGCAGTTTTAGAAGCTTCAGTACAAGCTTCTTACTTCAAGCTTTCGTGATTGTTTTCAATCTGTTTTTACTGATTCAAAGCTTCAGATCAAGCCAGCAAAATTGCCACTTATCAGAAGCTTCAGAAGATCATTAACAACTCAAGAAAGATTGATCCAAAACGCATTACAGCTCAAGACTGATCAGAAGAATAAAAGGATTATTTTTAATTAGAAATAAAGTCACTGGACCAGTCTGACACAAGGCCTTTACAACGAATATGTTGGCCTTCATTCACTGCTTTCAAGCCTATAAAAGGAAGGCCACAGCTCAAGGAAAAATAAGAAGTTCAAGTGCTAACACAGCTATTATAATCATTCACATTCATACTTGAAGTTCTGAAAATCACTTACAAAATCAATTTTTAGTTAAATTGTTTTACTCTGATATATATTCTAATTTATCTGTAAAGAATCGAATCTCAAACAATAGTTGAGAATTCAACGATTCTAAACAAAATCAATCTCATCATCATTGTAAACTCAAACTATAAGAGTAAAAGATAGTTTGGGTAGATTGTAAGAAATCCTATCAAGATTGATAGGTGATTTGGTTAAACTTTTTCTGGGTAGGAATTAGTTTAAGTTCTGAAAACAAAAGATCAAGGTTGATCTAGACTAGGTGCTGTAAAACCAAGAAGGTTCTTGTTTTAAACACTTAGTGGAAAATCACACTTCGTGAGGACTGGACGTAGCCCAAGTTTGGGTGAACCAGGATATATCTGCGTGTGGTATTTCTTATCCCTAACCTCCTTATCAAGTTTGATTGTTTTTAAAATTGAAATACAAAATCGTTTTTCTGTTTTACATACTAAACTGAACGTTCTCCATTTTCTGATAAAACCAAGAACGTTCTCTGTTTTTCTGCTTCCTTAACCAAGAACTTTCTTGAGCTTAAAACTGAAGTTTTTCTGGAAATTTTAAAAAGGGAGATTTACAATTCAAACCCCCCTTCCTTGTAAATCAATTTTGCTACTTCACCCCCGGCCCAAGCCCACAAAATGAAAAAATAGGGGGTTGAGGCCAAAGAAAAAATTCATTAAAAGGGGTTTAAAATTTAGGGCTTAATAAAAAGTATATTAAAGAGGACTTTGAGATTATGAGCTTTTTTGACAGCTCTACTTACGATATAGAATAAAGATGAGTAAAATGTTGGTTAATAGCGGTAATTACCATCTAAATAGGATTATATATATATAATAAGATTATGTAATAGAGTTTAACTTATTTACTCGTTAGATTAAATTAATTTATTGATTGTTAAAACTGTTTGTCATGAATAATAATGATAAATATACTTTATGATGCTTTATTTGAGATTAAGTCAATAGCGAAAGAATAAAATCCAAGAGAACAACTCTATACCTAAGTCCTCGAACGCACCTTAAGAGCAAGTGAGGTGAGTATGTTATGGTAAAAAGGAGTTATTTAAAAATTTTGTAATTACCATCTTTAACACTATTTGGATAAATATGTAAATTTCTAAAAAAATTTAATTAATTTCACTTAAACTAAAACAACATATCTTAAACTAAAAAATTTAATTAAAAAGGAGTTATTTAAAAAATTTTAATTAACACTATTTTGATCATTTAAAACTCTACAGAATGCTACAACAACATATCTTAGTAAATATTTTTTAATTTTCTCTATAACAATTTAAACATATGTAGAGCATTAAAAATAAGGTAATAAAGATATATCCATAAAATTAGTCTATCCATATTATCAATGTCTTTAACTTCCTTCACATGCAATGTAGTTTAGACAGTCAACTTATTGCGATGTTTCGATTAAATTTTTACATTTCATGACAATAATTTAAGATCATTTTCAAACTTATAGATATGCTTCATTTTAATTTTAGTTCCTCTATTTTTTTTTTGTTTAATTTATACCCTTGCAAATTTTAATAAGTTTTGAAAAAGTCCTTTATAAATCTTTTTTAGTAAAAAAATTGTGACATGACTAATTTTGGATGAAGTGGCACATGGTGACTATGTAATCGTTGATGACCGGATAATATTTAAAATTTATTTTATTAACTCATTTAATTAAAAACTTAAAATTAATTAATTAATCAATAAACCAATTAAATAATAAAAACTAAACAATCTCATGTTTAACCTCAAACTTTTTAATAAAAACTCAACAATCTTCATCTTCAACCCCAATTTCTTCATCTTCAAATCACAAATTCTTATATCTGAATCCAAATCCTCCAAGTTCTAATCTCTCATTTTTCTTGCACCACACCCATAATTAAAATACATAGATTGCTATAAAAGAGAAGAAGATGAAGGAAAACAGGTTACTTATTCCTCTAATATATTGTTGGCTTAAAACGGTCATAGACCCAACTATTGTGTGCGTTGTCGGTTGCCCTCAGTCGCTGCCCGTTCAACAATTCAAATACTTACTTTTCGATGACAGAAATCTGAAATATTTAGGAACTTTCTTATGGGTTTGATTAAAAATTAAGGAAGTTACGATTTGAAGATGAAGAAATTGGGGTTGAAGATTAAAATTATTGAATTTTTATTGAAAAATTTGTTGAGGATGGAGATTATTGAATTTTTGTTATTTAATTGGTTTATTAAATAATTAATTAGTTTTAAGTTTTTAATTAAATGCTTAAATCAATTAATAAAATGAATTTTAATTTTAAATATTAAATATTGTCTAATCTTCAACAAGTATATAGTCATCATATGTCATTTCATCTAAAATTAGTCATATCACCATTTTTTTACTAAAAACGATTCGTAAAGAATTTTTTTAAAATTTGTTAGAATTTGCAAGAGTATAAAATCAAACAAAATAAATTACAAAAACTAAAATTAAAATAAAATATATTTGTAAAGATAAAAAAATATTTAAACCTTTAATAATTCTTAAAGATTAATGGTGGATACGAATCTAACTTAAAAGTTTAAACTAATCCTAAAAGACTAAATGTATATACTAAGTATAACTCCATGAATCATGAGAAGACTTGCAAACATGAATATAATTATAAAAGTTTTAACAAAAATAAACAGTGTCGTAAATGTTCAGATGCTAGACTTTTTGAAAAAAAAGTAAACAAATCATTACTAACTACCATTAATTAATATGGTATCACCTGTAAACTATAGTCTCTAACTACCACTATAATTACCATTATAATCACTTGTGTTGTGATAGTAGCTTTTAGGTTAATTGGTTTGGGTGACGAGTTTTGGAGAGAGGAAGGTAAATTTGTTGCGACGTCCTTAGCTTTAAAGAGATGGTCGTAATTAAGCTGCTTTAGTTTTGACGCAAATTCATTAAACTTGTTTCTAAAATCGGATTTTGTATATATATATCTCCCTTTTTTTTCTTTTTTCCCAATACACCCCACTTTGAAAAAAAATTCCCAGGTTGCCCTACTTTTTGAGTCCAGTTGCTCGTCGCAACCTGGGCCTGCGATGAACTGAAGGGAAAATTTTTGCAGCCTATTGATCTTCGCACCCCCAGGGTGCGATGATCTACACTCCCTTTTTTTTTTTAATTTTAAAAATTTAAAATAATTATAATAAATTATAAATATTTAAAATAATTAATAAACCCCAAACCCCAAATCCCAAACCCTAAACCCTAATTTTTTTGAATTTAATAATTAAAAATAATTATAATAAATTATAAATATTTAAAATAATTCATAAACCCTAAACCCTAACCCATAAACCCCAAACCCTAAACCCTAATTTTTTTTTATTAATTGAATAAGTAAAAATAATTATAATAAATTATAAATATTTTAAAAACCCTAAACCCTAAAATGAAATAAAAAAAATAAAAAACTTTCATAAATAATAATAATAATATTAATAATTTTAATAATAATAATAATTACATATTAAATAATAATAATAATAATAAATAAAAAAAGAAAATTATAATAATAATAAACATAATAACAAAAATTAAAATAAAATAATATTTATTTAGGATAAAAAAATTTGTAATAATAATAAAATAACAATAAAATAACAATAAAATAAAATTATAAATATAATTAATTATTTCCATGTAAATTATAATAATAAATTATATTAATGAATTTAAAAAAAAATACATTAAATTGAAATGAAAAAAATACATCAAATTTGAGTAGATGTGCCGGCAGCGTTTGGACTATGTTTTCTAGTATGACCAGAGACCCGACATAATCCGCACTTTCTTGACACCCTTTCTCTATTGTCCATTTCTGTTCTAATGCGTTTGGTTTTTGGGCGACCTTTCTTGACTCTCCGCATGAGAGGATTGTGACATACCTTAACACCTTGATATTCTGGCCAATATCCTTTGTTTGGTATAGGTCTGAACGTTTCGTCGTACACTTTTAGTAACGTTTCCACCTTGTACACATCAGGTATAAGCCTCCAATAATCATATTTGATACTAGAACATGCTACTATCACATGTGAACAAGGCATGTGTTTAGCTTGATATTTCCCACAGTCGCACCAATTGTTAGAAAGGTTTACACTGTAATGACCAATTGGTCGTCCTTCTATTGGATTTACCGTCTCGTGGACCATGAAAGTATGGTTGCTTCGATCAAAACTATCAACTCTATGACTATTAGATTTAGTTATTTCAGATTTCATAAAATTGAAGCATGTTTCTGTGAATACCTGACCAGAAGCTAAAATTGATGCGTATAGTTTTCCCATTGATGGAAATAGTGTCCCTGTTTTATAATATGTTGATTGGACCAAAGCAATGATAGGAAGGTTCCGCGGTGCTTTTAACACTCCGTTGATTGACTCCACAAGGTTGGTGGTCATCTGACCCCAACGGCTACCTTCATCAAATGCTTGAATCCAATCTTGTCGCGGTATGTTATCTAACCATTTCAAAGCCTCCGGGTTTAATATGCCGATTTCTCTGCAGTAGTGTCGATATGTAGGTTCATTAATTAACCTGTATTGAATAGTAGACAATTCATTGTTAACTAATTATAAAAATTAACAATTAAATTATTAAAAATTACACTAATTATAAGAAATAAGAATAAAATTGTTACGCATGCAAACAACTTTTTTCTTCAAAGCATTATCCTTAAATTCCCTTGCGAAATTTTGTGCAATATGTCGGACGTAGAACACATGCTTTGACGGAGGATCTTGCCATCCATTATTTGGATTGTTGTAAGCACTCTTAATGGATTCGTGTCTATCCGAAATCAAACAAATGTTGGGTTGTGGAGTGACATGTTTTCTTAAATTTCTCAAAAAGAAACTCCAACCCTCTTTTGTCTCACCTTCCACAAGAGCATAGGCAATAGGAATTACATGGTCGTTCCCATCTTGGGCAACTGCTACTAATAGAGTTCCCTTGTACTTGCTGTACAACCAAGTCCCATCAACTTGTACAATTGGTTTGCAAAATTTGAACGCAGATATGTACGGAAGGTAAGCCCAAAATAGTCTACGAAATATCGTTATCCCACTTATCAAACTATTCTTATGATAAGCTGAGATCGTTTCCATTTCAAGTTTGGTTCCTGGAGCAAAAGTTTGCATAACCAATAACCATTGTGGGAGTTGATTGTAAGACTCTTCCCAATTGCCATAAATTTTTTCGATGGCTTTATTTTTTCCCATCCAAGCCTTTTTATAACTAATTGTGTAGTTGTGTAAGGCTTGAATCTGAGCAATAATGGCCTTCACTTTGATTGAATGATCCACTTTCAAAACTTGCATTATGCTTGCACATATCATATTAGAATCGAGCTTCGTATGATCTTGTGACAATGCCGAATTTGTGCATGTATGAGGCAAATTCAATTTACCAATCACCCCCAAATCACTTTTTTTTCGTTTTGAAGCTCTACATCTAAACAAACAATTTGGAGATGAACAACAAATAACGTACCTTTCTAAATCTGATTTCTGTACCACAAAGGTAACTATTGAAATTAATTTTTATATATTTTTCTTTTTTTAAAAATAACCACTTACCATATTACTAATATTATTATATTTTTTATGTTTGATATATTCCACAGATTTAATTCCGGTGGTCTAAAATTTAGTAGTGTTCCTTATAACGACATAGAAGGCTACCAGAATACAATCGATCACATGATGGTTCAGGATGTAATATTAATATTCATTCACATTTAGTTAAACTTTTTTAATTATATATTTTTATATATCTTAATATTTACTTAGCATTTTTTTAACATATCAATTTCGGTGGAGGCCGTATCTCGGGTTCCAACACGAGGTACCCGAACAAGAGATGAACACTTGGATGGCATGTACCTATCTACATTGTTATCATATTGTTGAAAAACATCATGTAGATAGAGTTGCACTTCAGTTCGGCTTCCATCAACCAATTCCGCAACCACCAAAGGACATGAAAATGTACCATGAGCTCGACATGAGGCGTGGCATTGATGAAAATTAGAGGGTGGTTTGGAAAGATGAGATTCAACATTGGAATGAACGTCAGAATTACGTACTGCACGGTCAATTTATAGAAGGTTTTTTATGCCACAGTAACGAATATATGAATTGGTTCAGAAATCACACCAAATTATATATATCTGCGTGATCGACGTTCGCAACCTTCAATGTATTCTGATGTTCACACAACCCCTCAATCAATGCCACAACAACATACCATGCACCAAATACCATCTTTATCGTCACCAACACATCTACACGAATCTACATATATACCGACTCAGTAATACGTTCCTTCAGTGCCAACATTGCCAACACCAGTTAATCCGATAGATAGCGGAATTTTCTATAATTTGTTTGGTACTCATTGCACAACACCTGAGTCGGCTTATGTTGTTTTTGATTCGATGTATAACATCGAATCTCAAAATTATACGGAGGCAGGTGGTAGTGGTTTTAATCCGCATACAACTTATAACGAAGATAATGATCAAAATGAGGATCAACCACAACAACCTGAACTCGTACAAAGGGCTAGACGAGTTCGACGACCGCGTATATGTGGCACCGGAGGACATTTAGATGGAAATAATTAATTGCTAATTCATGTAGTTTTTTCTTTCAATTTGATGTATTTTTTTCATTTCAATTTAATGTATTTTTTTTAAATTCATTAATATAAATTATTATTATTATTTAGATGGAAATAATTAATTATATTTATAATTTTATTTTGTTGTTATTTTATTATTATTACTAATTTTTTTATCCTAAATAAATATTAATTTATTTTAATTTTTTTATTATGTTTATTATTATAATAATTTTCTTTATTTATTTATTTATTATTATTATTTAATATGTAATTATTATTATTATTAAAATTATTAATATTATTATTATTATTATTATTATTTATGAAAGTTTTTTTATTTTTTTATTTCATTTTACGGTTTTTTAAATATTTATAATTTATTATAATTATTTTTACTTATTCAATTAATAAAAAAAAATTAGGGTTTAGGGTTTGGGGTTTTGGGTTTATTAATTATTTTAAATTTTTATAATTTATTATAATTATTTTAAATTTTTAAAATTAAAAAAACAAAAAAAAGGGGGTGTAGATCATCGCACCCTGGGGGTGTGATGAGCAAAAAAAATACACCTTCAGATCATCGCCCCCTGGGGGTGCGAAGATCAATGGGCTGCAAAAATTTTCGCTTCAGTTCATCGCAGACCCAGGTTGCGACGAACAACTGGGCCCAAAAAGTAGAGCAACCTGAGAATTTTTTTTCAAAGTGAGGTGTATTGGGAAAAAAGAGAAAAAAAAGGGGATATATATATACAAAATCCTCTAAAATCATCTTCACTTCTTGTTTGGAGCAACAACTTCCCAATTTTTTAAATTATATGAGAAAAAAAATTGAATTGCATTGATTTTGATACACTATAAGCTTCCAAAGGTGTTTTATATGAAGGAACTTTTCGAAGTACTGCTTGAGACTATTTAGCAAAACAAGAAAACCTTGGACTATAGTATAAGTTTCTTAAAAGATTATTTTAAACATAATTTTTATAAAGATTTATTTAAAAATAGTACAAGTTATTTTATTTAAAAAAAATAAGTTAACATTTAAATATTTAGATACTTATTGTTAAATATTTTAATATTGTAAAAATTGTTTTTAAAACAAAAATATCTCTCTTTTAAAAAAAATATCTCTTAAAAAAAAATTTTATAAAAAGTTTCTCGTAATAGTTTTTTATTTTTTAAGATTTTATTATTAAAAAAATTATAGTAAATAGATGAAATACTTAAAATAATATTTTATAATAAATTATTTAAACTAATTTCTTATTTGAAATTTTATTTTAATTTTTTTAAAAGTAATAAAAAAAAATTATAAAAATCATTTTCTTAAAAAGCTATAACATACGAGTCTCTATCTCAATTACATACATACATTTTATTTTAGAGGATTTATATAATGGACCCGTTATAAAATTTTAAAAAAATGATTTTTTGTTTTTACTATATTTTTCTAAGAATAACTTTTTTGATAACTTATTTAAAAATAGT
>JBBPBO010000001.1:17098426-17216395 GCA_037974295.1 Cicer cuneatum
TTTTATTTATAAAAGAGATTTCTAATTATAAAAATTAAATTTTCTCAACAAACTTCATATTCATTTTATTTGTTTTATGAAAGTAAAACTCTTGAGAAAATTTTGCTTTATAAAAAAATCTGTTTTATAAATAAATAAATAAAATGAAATTTGTTGAGAAATTTTTGTTTTGATAATTAAAAATAATAATTATAAATAAATAATAATAAATTTTTAAATTCGAAAAAAGAAACTTCAAAAGTAAAATTATTATTTTTTTCCTTATTTAAATTTGAAAAACAACTTTAAAGAGATATATTAGAGATAATAGACTCTAAAAAATTTTAGGTTTAAATCTAACATGACTTGTCATAGACTTTTTTTAGCCATGAATTTGACTTTTATAAAAGCACGATACAATCTATTGGTCTATTTGAAAACCTATTTTATATTGATATTTTAAATTAGTAGTCAAAAATATTTTTGAATAGACTATTAAGTTAATCGGTCAATGAAATTAAAAGTCTCCAAAATTTGTTTTTTACTTTTTACTTTTTACTCTCTCCAAATTAACCTATTTGGCCGAGTTTTGTTTGAATTAAATTTAGAGGTGTAAATATTAACTTGTAATTTTTCAAGAATTTTTACACTTATGGATTGACTAAACTTAAGGTGCAACATGTTAATTTAAGAATTTTTTACACCTCCCCTCAATTTAAATGTGTAAAAATCTTTAAAAATTTAAATTAATATATACATATTTGAATCAGTCAATCCAGATATATTCCATCTAAATTAATTAATCCGAAAAAGGTTAAAATTAACATAAACTAAAATGTATTTTGAGAATATAAGTATGTGAGATAAGAAATCTCCTAAATTAAAACACATGTGATGAAAAGTTTTCCTTAAAATCTTTCGATTTATTTTGTTGGTAATAAAACCCAAGACTGACCCACTGAGAATCTAGAAATATTGAGGAAAAGAGTAGGGCTTCAAATGACCCCTTCATGTGGTTCTCATAAAAAAAAGGACCTTTATGCGTTTGAAGAATATGGAAAAGAAAAGGAGAGATAGGATTGAAAGGGCCAAATCATAAGTAGGGGTGTGTTGTGAGAATTGTGATAGCCAAATTTGGACCATTTGCAGTGATTGCACTCTACAGCTTATTCTAGAAAATTATATCCTGCACCCCTTCAAGTATATCCTTACTCAACATTTAAGTAATAAAAAAAAAATCCTATTTTATCATTTAATTTTATATATATATATATATAATATTCTATAATATTTTTTACTATACTCTAAAATATTGATTTGTACTATTGATGTTGGTTTAGATTACCAGAGTTATTTTTAATTAAGTATCATTTGTGAGTCTTTTTCTTACTTGGTACTTACAAGTTATTCCATCCATCTCTAATTACAAGACCTTATTTTTTTTTTCCTTTAATATATAAGCTTTTACAAATTCAACATGCATTAATAATTTATTTATAAAAATATCTCTATTTAATTTACTCTTTGAAAATGTAATTTATTTTTCTTTCTTATGATATCATTCATCATAGGAATAAATATATAAAAATAACACATTTTTTTTAGATAAATTTATTGCTAGAATTGTTTTTCTTAATATGCATAAACTTTGTTCGAGGATCTTATAATAAAAGATGAAGGGAGAACAATATAATGTTTGTGTGCGAACGGCTATATATGGTATGATAGAATATAGTTTACACCTCTTTTTAGAATGTAGGATTAATGATGTTGTATGGTATAATTTACTGCAGTGGCTACGTATTTCTTTTGTTTTGCATATCGAAGCATCGAAGAATTTTCATCAATTTAAGAGATGGGCTGAGGGCGGCCATATTTAGTGTTATTTGGTTTGGGTGCATATGGATGTTTTGGAAAGGGCTTAATGAGAAGATCTTTAAAAATTAAGGGGTAGAGGAAATACAATTACTAGTTTGGAGATGGTTAAAAGCAAAATAAAAGGATTCAATTATTTAATTCATCAATGGTTAGCTCTACCACTAGAATGTCTGTAGTTGAAACAAATAACAAATCAATTAGTTGGGGTTGCAGTTCTAAAAATGGATAAGATTGGTTCTTTATTGTTTACCAGGTAGCTGAGGCGATGTATTCTAAAGGTTGTAAGATGAAAAACTGCTAATTTTGTCCTATGATTATTGCTTATTATTATTGATTTTGTGTGGTTTGGTTGTAGTGGGCGAATGTTCTTTTGCAGCCTGTTAATACACTGTGCATTGACAATCTCTTGTACCTTTTAATTAAATACATTTTTTTGCTTTTTAAAAGAAATAAAAGTTAGTCAATGAAATATACTCCTTCCGTTCTTATTTATAAATAAAAATATTAATATATTTAGTATAAAATTTAGATGAAATATACAACACTTTTATTTATACATAGGAACTAAGAAAGTATGTATATATAATCAAGATTTGGGAAAATATGTGAGTTGAACGAATAACTTTGGATATGTATGTATATATAGTTAAGCTTGCTGGAGACTTCAATTATCACACCACAAAACTGAAGCGCTGTCAAAATAGGCAAAACTTTAACCCATGGAATATAAATATATTCTTGACCGAGCATTCAACTAATTCAACTTGTTCAAATAACGATAAAATGTAGCTAGCTAGATATGGACTAGTTGGGATAAAATTCAAGTGGTATCCAATTCTTTTTCTGTTTTGCTGAAAGAATTTAATTTACATATACACATATAATCATATTTTATTATTTAGATTTTGTAAAATTATTCAAAATAATAATAAATTTAATCAAAAAGTAAATAATATTATGATATACATTTTTAATAACAATCCATTACCTCATGATGCACCCAAACATCAAACATGTAATACTTTTTTTGATAAAAGTTATTGATGACAGAGAAAAGTAAATTGAAAATCCTATTAAAAATGAAAGAATAAAGTATATCATAAGATGTTTATATAGTAATAACAAACAACTAATTCATGTGTAATTTGTATAACTAACTAATTAACTACTCTGTCTAGTATCTCCTCGCGAAATAAAATTTATCTACTACTCTTAGCTTGATAAAAAAGAAAAAAACACAAATGTAGAAAATATAACTGCTAAAAAAAGTATTAAATATCGAAAATATATCGGCTAAAATGAATATGAAGATATCCTTAAATCTTATCTCAACTAACAAATGTCGATATTGCTAGGTTGACGTCTTATTTGGATTCAAACTCGGGAACTCATAGTTACGTGAGTTAATTACGATGAAATTTAAAAAAAAATGAATATGAAAATACCAATAAGACTAGGAAAAAAAAGAAATTTGCTTTAACAATTCATTATCTTTACGAATAAAAGCTAAAATGTCAATTTTAATTAGAAATAATGAAATTTGCTTAACTATATTTTTGTGTGAATATAAATTAAAACGCCAATTATACTAAAAAGAATAATTATTTTTATAGATAAAAACTAAAATGTCAATTATAGATTAATAAGAATGAAATTTTGTTAAACTATTCATCATTTTTAAGAATAGAAGTTAAATATCAATTAGACTAAATTAAAAAAAAAAAAAGAGAAATATCAACAAAAATTTTGCGTGTATGAAATTTTTAAGAAATTCTTGATAACTCGTTGATTGCGAGAATCTTTAACACTCTCAATTTTTTTTTTGGTACTTGGGTTTTCACTATTTATTCGCCATCAATTCAAAAACTTCCAAAATAAAAGTTGATTGTGGAATAAAACACGTGTAGCATCAACACCAAGGGAACAATTTTGACCAATTCTTTATCTTCTCCAAAAGCTTAATCTGATCTTAATTTTCAGTTCCAAAATTATAGTTGCGAAAGATATAACAAATTATGTGTAGCCAACTATCACAATCACATCCTTGCTATTTTTGAGAAATTAAAGAAATTAAAGAGCAAATGTATTTTTCTCTTGAACAAAAAGGCAAAAATGCAAATATCATCAAGGAGGAAATTCTCGAGGCCATTGCCCTGGTTGATTGAGAGGTTTAGATCAATCTTATTTAATCTTGCATTGACCTCAAAAGTAGATTAGAATCAACCTTAATCTTCTTATTCTTTCCGGTATCAATAATATAGGTTTTGGTTTTTTTCATCTTGAAATCATTTATTTCCTTGATTCTCAATAGCAAAAAATTCGAAAGAATTTCCCTAAAGAGTTGAAATTTGAAGAAACAAAATTTCCTAACTCAATCTTCTTTGTCTTTGGTTGTGTGGGGTCAACTATGAACCCGCTTGAAATCTTTGAATCTTTGTGAGAATGAGAAAATAATGAACAAAAATAAAAGAAAATTAGAACAAATTAAAACGTTGATGGTAAATCTCAATAATTCAATAGAGATAATGGAAATATAAGAATGAATCATTGAAGCTTCAATGAAAATATTGTCAATAAAATCTTCAAAAAGAATATAGCAGAATAACTCGACTCTTATACTATATCTATTATGCTAAAATTAGCTTTTCATAGCACAAAAAACTTAGTGTTTTTTATATAAGCGCAGTTAATTCATAGTGTTTTTTTATTTAGAAAAAACTAAAATTCATGAAAAAATATGTAAACACTATCGATACATAGCGCTTTTTACCTAAGCACTATTAATTCATAGTAGTTTTTTTTATAAAAAAATGCTATAAAATATCTGAAAAATGTATGTAAGCGTTGTCAATACATAGAACTTTATGATTAAACGCTATAAATTGCAATAAAATTGTAACGCGTACTAGCTACTTGTTCTCTCTTCACACTAATACTCCATTTTTTTCTAAAAAAAGACACAGGTTCGTCTTGCTTTCTATCAAAACCAAAAACCCTGTTTTTCTTGTCTTCTCTCTATGCACTAATAATCACTTTGATTAAACTCTTATTTATGAGCTGGTATATAAAAACAAACGCAAACATCATTTTTATAAAATAAAATAATAGTAATAATAAGTAAAGGTCTAATTTTTAATTAAAGACAAAAAAAAAACAAAAAGGTCTCATTTTGATACCTAGAAGCTTCAACAAACAAAGGGGTGCCACACCAAGAGAGTGAAAGAGAACAAACATGAGAGAGGGAAAGTGATGACATAGGGCTTCTGGTACAGTGGCGTCCTGCACCGATTCGTAGAGGGGAAGGTCGTGGTGGTTAGTTAACGATGGTATGCTCAGTCGATAGGAAATGGCGGTAGTGGTGGCCGACAACGTAAAATGGTAAATGCGATGGGGTGCTTGCGTCTCTGTCGGCGGCGGAGGAAAGTTGCCCTTCTTCTTTTTTTACGGTTTCTGTTTTTGAGTTTTTTTCTTCATATCTTTAAAACGTTTTCTTCATTGTTAATGTATTTAATTTTGGTGTTTTGACAATATGGTAGAAAGATACTTAGTGTTGAGAATGATAAGTATTGGAACATAATGTGTGAATTTAAAAATTGTTGAAGTCCCACATTGAAAAACTCTCATTTTGTGTTGTTTTAATCACTATATAAATATTCTCAAAATTTTGTTGAAGTCACACATTGGTTAGGAAACATATGTAGATTCGCTTCCATCACTATATAAAGAATGTCAATTTATTGTGAAAAGCACACCAAAGTTGGATGCATTTCCCAACTTTTTCTCCCTCTTATATTTTGATCGATTGTTACTGAGCCACTTCTCCCATTTCTTTCTGTCCTTTCGATATTTTAGAGCGGTATGGTACTATAGTCCCTTCGATATTTTAGAGCGGTTGTTATATTGTAGTCCCTTTGATATCTTAGAGAGGTCGTTATGCTGTAGTTCTGTTTAGTTTTTGAGTGGCCCTAATAGCATTATCCTTTTAGAATGGTTTATACCGTAGTCCTGTCGATTTTTGAGTGGTCATAATACCACTATCCTTTTAGAGTGGTTTTTATGCTGCAATCATTTAGAGTGTAGTCATTTTGATTTATGAGTGGTCATAGTACCATATTGCGATGCTTTAACCGCCTTATTAAGAGTGACTTTAACCGTCATATTGAGAGTGACTTTAACAACCATATTGAGGGCTAGAACGGTTTTCTACGGTGCAGTAGAACTCCGATATAGTGAATCTGAGCTGTTTTATCATGGGGACGTCGTGGTTGATTGTCTGCCTTGCACAATTTGGGTAGTGCCGCGAAACGTCTTAAAGAGAGCGACCTAGTCCACGACTCAACCTAGTAATATCTTCGGTGACACAAATTGTGATTTTTAAACAATTTTTTCAAACTCAAAATACAACAATTTTAAGACATTTTTTCTGCCATGTCAACCGAAGACATTACTGGATATGTTTATTTGAGGCAAACAGAAAAGGATAAGAAAGCTGGAGAATTAAGCCATGGGAGAGTAATGATTACCTTTATAAAAATTATATTCTTAATAGATTTGCTGGTGATCTGTATGAATATTACAGTTCCAGCAATAGTGCTAGACAAGTAAGAGATGCTATAAAGAAGGGGAAGTTGGAGCTAAAAAGTGTGTTGTAGCTTGAAATGCTATAAAGAAGAAATATGATACCGAAGAACTTCAAGCTAAAAAGTGTGTTGTAGTCGCTACCTCAAGTATCAGATTACCGATGACTAATACGTGGGGAAATTCAGAAGATAGCTCAGGAGATCATCTTAAGGTATGACTTTAGATGAATTTTAAATTGATTGTTATTATTGACAAACTGCCTCTGTTTGGAAAGATTTCAAAAATTCTTAAAACAAAAGAATTTTCTCTCAAGAGTATGATAACCTGTCTCTAGATAAAAAAAATTAAATAAAAAAATTAAAAAAAAATGTTGTTTATTATTTTTTTGAATTAGGCAGAGTTTACTTATATTTGAGGCATGTTTAAATTTAAATGTTGAAATTAAGAATGTCTCTTTCTGTTTACATGTTGTGTGATTTTAATATTTGACATGCTAGACTTTATCATGTGAACACATGTTATTTCAAACTTAAGTAACTCAGGTTTAATACCAATGTTATCTTTAAATTATTTTGAAAAAAAAAAGATTTTTGTTGTCAAACTAAAATAACAAAGAGTGCACATAAATCTGTAGTTAGAGAATCTGAGTCTTTAGATTTATTACACTCTGATATATGTGAACTTGATGAGACGTTAATAAGAAATGAAGATTGTTATTTTATCACTTTTATTGACGATCGTTCTGACTGTACTTTTGTATATCTAATGAAAAATAAAAGTGAAGCGTTTGACATGTTTAGAATCTTTGTAATTGAAATTGAAAATCAATTAGTAGAAAGATTAAGAGGTTTCGTAGTGATAGAGGAATAGAGTATGATTCTAGTTTATTTAACGAGTCTTATAAAACTCAAGGAATTATACATGAAACCACAACACCTTATTCACTTGAAATGAATGGTAAAGCTGAAAGAAAGAATATGACTTTGACTGAACTAGTTGTTGCTATTATGCTTAACTCTGGTGCTGCATCTCATTGGTGGAGGGAAATTATTTTGACTGTTTGTTATGTTTTGAATAAAGTTCCGAAATCTAAAAGCAAAATATCTCCTTATGAGATAATAAAGAAAAGACAATCAAACTTGTCTTATCTTCGAACATTGGATTGTCTAACTTATGTCAGAATCCCCGATCCCAAATGAATTAAACTCGCTAGTAGAGCCTATGAATGTGTATTCATTGGGTATGCAGTAAAAGGTAAAGCATATATGTTTTATGACCTAAATGTGGAAGTGATCATAGAGTCAAATGATATTGACTTCTATGAAAATAAATTCCCTTTCAAATCGAGAAATAATGGGGGCAGCTAACCAAGTCATACTCCCGTGACAAGAAGCACTGAAAGCAACAAGCAAGGTGAATTGGAAACTCGAAGAAGTAAGAGAATCAGAGTTGCTAAAGATTATGGACCAGAATATATGGCCTATAATTTAGAAGAGGATCCTGCAATACTCAAAGAAGCCTTGTCATCATTGGATGCAGATCTTTGGCAAGAAGCTATAAACGATAAAATGAATTCTCTAGAATCTAAAAAGACCTATCATACAGTAGACTTGCCTCCTAGTTGCAAACCAATAGGTTGTAAATGGATTTTGGAAAATAAACTAAAACCCGATGGAACTATTGATAAATACAAGGCACGCCTTGTAGCCAAAGGTTTTAGGCAAAGAGAAAATATAGATTTCTTTGACACTTTTTCACCAGTCACTAGAATAACATCCATTAGGGTACTCATTTCTCTAGCAGCTATTCATATATTGGTGATACACCAAATGCATGTTAAAACAACTTTTTTAAATGGTGATCTGGAAGAATAAATCTATATGGAACAACCTGAAGGCTTTGTAATTCATGGACAAGAAAACAAGGTCTGTAAGTTAGATAAATCTCTGTATGGTCTTAAACAAGCTCCTAAGCAATGACAAGAAAAATTTGATAACTTAATTATATCGAATGAGGTTAAAGTGAATGAAAGTGACAAATGTATTTATTGCAAATATGAAAATGACATTTGCACTATCATATGTCTCAATGTAGATGACTTACTCATATTTGGATCAAACATTCGTGCTGTAAATACTTTGAAATCATTGTTGAGTAACAACTTTGATATGAAAGACATCGGAGAAGTGAATGTAATCTTAGGAATCAAGATTACTATGTCAGAAAAGGGAATTTCTTTGGATCAATCTCATTATGTTGAAAAGATCCTAAAGAAATATAAATACTTTGACTGTAAACCTGCTTACGCACCATATGATCCAAGTATGAAACTTTTTAAGAACACTGGTGAAGGTGTTAGACAAATTGAATATGCGAGCATCATTGGCAGCCTCAAGTATGCCACTGATTGTACTAGACCCGACATTACCTACGTTGTTGGACTATTGTGCAGGTTTACTAGTAGACCTTGTATAGAGCATTGGCACGCTATCGAAAGAGTCATGAGATACCTAAAAAGGACTATGAGTCTAGGATTACATTATCAATGATTTCCTACCATCCTTGAAAAATACATTGATGCTGATTGGAACACCTTGTCAGATGTCTCCAAATCAACCAGTGGCTATAATTTTAGTATAGCCGATGGTGATGTATCTTGGAAATCGAAGAACAAATGATATTGGCTCAGTCCACTATGGAGTCTGAAATGATAGCACTAGCTACTGCTAGTGATGAAGTGAGCTGGTTGAGATGCTTGCTAGCTGAGATCCCTTTATGGGAAAAACCTATGCCAGTTGTGTTGATCCATTGTGATAGTACTGCGGCTATTGCAAAAAAATTGAGAATCGTTATTACAACGGTAAGAGACGACAAATACGTCAAAAGCACATCACATTTAGAGAATTACTTACTAAAGGAGCTGTAATAGTGGATCATGTACGCACCGATGATAATTTAGCAGATCTTTTGACAAAAGGATTGGCTAGAGAGAAAGTCATAAATACATCCAAAAGGATGGGACTATTGCCTATAGATCATTGAGTCACTCATGATGGTAACCCGACCTAAAAGACTAGAGATCCCAAGAATTAAGTTCAATGGGTAATAACAAGTCATAGTGATAGGAGATGAACATGTTATTATATTTAACCGAAGCAGGATTCCTGAAGCGATGGAAGGCTGAGATAATAGAAACTCTTAATGAGATCTATACTCTATGTGGAGGGACTACCTAGCTACACGAGTACTCTTGATAGACTCGCCTCTGTGAATGTGGAAATGAGGCCGTTTCCTATGGAATTTCGAGGCAAAAATTCCTAGAGCGTTCACTATACTGGGATAGACGTGCAGGACCATAAATGCATGGGATTTTTAACATACACCCAATGAAAAGGTTGTGAGTGGGTTTCATGTCCGAGATAGAGTTTAAGACTACGAGTCACTCTTGATAAATCAGAATCTTATTTGCTATGCAAAGGTTCAAGTCATAGACACCATTGCTTATGCACAATCTTATAGAAGCGTTTGACGCTATTTTAGAAACATTTTTTTAATTCAAGTGGGGGATTATTGGAACATAATGTGTGAATTTAAAAATTGTTGAAGTCTCACATTGAAAAACTCTCATTTTGTGTTGTTTTAATCACTATATAAATATTCTCAAAATTTTGTTGAAGTCACACATTGGTTAGGAAACATATATAGATTCGCTTCCATCACTATATAAAGAGTGTCAATTTATTGTGAAAAGCACACCAAAGTTGGATGCATTTCCCAACTTTTTCTTTTCACCCTCTTATATTCTGCTCGATTGTTACCAAGCCACTTCTCCCATTTCTTTCTGTCCCTTTGATATTTTAGAGCGGTTGTTATACCGTAGTCTCTTCGATATCTTAGAGAAGTTGTTATGATGGCTCACACAAGCGTTGCCTCTGGATCCAATACAGAATCGGATTCTGGAAGTGAATCATCAGAAGATGAAAAAGAGGTATTTTCTGAACTCACTCGATTTGATTTAATTACTGCAATGAATGATATTTTAATTATCAATAACAAACTGTCTATAAAACTGAAAACACTTAGGGAAGAAAATAAAACTCTAACCAAAGAAATTGATGTTTTAAAGAATCAAAATGCAGAATGTAAAACATAAAATGAAACTCTTAAAACTAATATTGTTGAGCTTAAGTCTGAAAACCTAACTCTAAAAAGTAATCTTTGTTCAACATCAAGTAATAATACTGTATGTAATTCTGATATGCATGAACAAGTTTTACAAGATTTTATTGTTAATGGTATGGAAAAAAGCAAATATGCTTCTATGATATATGGAGTTAGTAACAATGGTAAAAGAGGCATATAATTTGATGAAACTGTAACTGTAACTAAACCTATTTCCTCTGATGTTTTATGTGCTGTTTGTGCCAAGAAAGGTCACTCAAAATTGTCTTGTCCCATGATAAAATCAAGGAAAGACAAGAAACCTTTAAAGACTAATAAACCTGGACCCAACTAGATTTGGGTACCTAAAAACAAAATTATCTTTGTTGCAGATGTCCTCAGCAATATGTTTAGTCTAGAGAAACAAAAATTTAAGCGTCTAGTGTCAATAAATGAAGAGAAATTAATTTGGCATAAAAGAATAGGTCATGTTAACTTTAGATTAGTTTCAAAACTAAATAAACTTCAACTGGTGAGAGGTCTACCTAAGTTCAGCTACAAAACTAAAATCATGTGTGAAGCTTGTCAAAAGGGAAAACAAACAAAAAATTCTTTCAATCCTCAAAACGCAATATCTACCTCAAAGCCCCTTGAGCTATTACACATAGATCTATTTGGGCCAGTAAAAACAACATATCTAAGTGGTAAGAAATATGGGTTTGTGATTGTAGATTATTACACTAGGTGGACATGGGTAAAATACAACAATTTAAGATGTGTTTTCTGCCATGTCAACCGAAGACATTACTGGATCTGTTTCTTTGAGGCAAACAGAAAAGGATAAGAAAGCTGGAGAATTAACCCATGAGAGGATAATGATTACCTGTATAAGAATTATATTCTTAATAGACATGCTGGTGATCTGTTTGAATACTACAAGTCCAACAATAGTGTTAGACATGTATGAGATGCTATAAAGAAGGGGAAGTTGGAGCTAAGAAGTGTGTTGTAGCCTGAAATGCTATAAAGAAGAAATATGATGCTGAGGAACTTCGAGCTAAAAAGTGTGTTGTAGCCGCTACCTTAAGTATTAGATTACCGATGGCAAATACGTGGAGAAATTCAGAAGATAGCTCAGCAGATCATCTTAAGGTATGACTTTAGATGAATTTCAAATTGATTGTTATTATCGACAAACTGCCTCTGTTAGGAAGGATTTCAAAAATTCTTAAAACAAAAGAATTTTCTCTAAAGAGTGTGATAACCTGTCTCTAGAAATAAAAATGTTGTTAATTATTTTTCTGAATTAGGCAGAGTTTACTTATATGACGCATGTTTAAATTTAAATGTTGAAATTAAGAATATCTCCTTCTGTTTAACATATTGTGCGATTTTAATATTTGACAACGTAAAATGGTAAATGCGATGGGGTGCTTGCGCCTCTGTCGGCGGCGGTGGAAAGTTCCCCTTCTTCTTTTTCTATGGTTTCTCTTTTTGAGTTTTTTCTTCATATCTTTAAAACGTTTTCTTCATTGTTAATGTATTTAATTTTGGTGTTTTGACAATATGGTAGAAAGAGATACTTAGTGTTAAGAATGATAGGTGTTGTGTATGCTACTAGTATTTTTTGGTTTGAAATGAGGTGATTGATAAATGATGGTGTTTAGGCAAAGAAGGAGGTTGATGATGATGGTTTCATAAGGGGTTTGCAAAGTTTTTGATTCTTTACATTTTTCATCTATTCTTTCTATATTTTTTTATTTCTTCTCTTTTCTATTTCTTAATTTATAGGCTAAAATGATTAATCTTTGTGTATAAAATTGAGTTCTGATTTTTTTGTTTTGTTTTGCACAAATTATGAAGCTATGCAGAGTTATTAAGGGAAAAAGTGTAATTTCAGATACAACACTAACACGTCGATATGAGTATGCTCAATATATTTCAAGTTGTTTTGACAAGTTTATTTCGTATCCATCCTCACGAAAAACAAAACAGTAGAAAATGTTGATGATGCATTGAGAGAACTCCTAAATGCTAATTTAGTAATATTTCCTATTTATCTTTTTCCTTTGCCAAAATTTTTGAATTTAATATATTATTTAATCTTGACTACCATTACAAACCAAAAGATCTATGGATAAATCATTCAAAAGTGGTCCACAAAGCTGCTTGGAGAGCTATTCAAAAGGTAATACTTTTGTATTTGAAATTATGTCACATCTTCCGGAGTTTTTATAAAATCAAAGATATTATGTTGGTGTTTTGGAATTTTAGTATCTTGTAGGTGTTTTAAGCTGATTTATGGATTTTTGTCATGATGATGTGGTTGACTTGTTGCATATCTTGTTGAATTATGTATTTGATGCCTATAGATACTTGAATATCATGTTACAACAATTTTATTAGAACTTTTTTTTCATTGCAAGCCCCAGAAACTCATTACTTTTGCTTTATGCATATTGACATGATAATTTATTTTCCTTAGTTGATTTTAAGAGTCACGAGTCACTACTTTGGTATTGTATATTGTCCAAGAAAATATAAGGATAGAAAGTTTCTTAATATCTTAAATCTTATTCTAACTTTCAAACATTATGTATTTCATTTGATTTTGTGTTCATTATTTTTAAGACTGTGTGTATGCTCCTCTATTAATTAATGTTTTCACATATTATGGAGTATTGAAGAAAATCAAGTCTCTTTATATTAGGTTGCCATTGTCATACAGAGAAAAAATGTTCATAAAAACTTGTAGTGGCATGACTCAGTTGGTATAAAAAATGTATACCTCTATGACATTTATTGGTATGAAATGTTTGGATAATGAGTAATGATATACTTTCTTTAACTTTGAACATATGATATTATGTATGCCAAATTCGTTCTTTAAAATATCTTTATTGCAATTTGGAAAAATTTAACTAATTACTTTTGTTATATCAATCAACGGATGAGCAAGTAAGCATATTTAGTTCAAGGATGCAGAAGGATTATATGGTGCAAGCAACACTTTTTTATTTTTTGGTTTCCTTAGAATAAAATTTATTTTTGCTTATCATGAATTGAGTTGTATTATCATATTTTATATTTGAAGTACATCTATATTACTATGGCTATACTTTTAATGAAAGTTTGAGCATTTTGATAGACTTATTACATATTTCACAATCGTTATAAATTAAGAAAATATATCAATATTAGTAATAAAATCACTATAATTAATTAAGGTAAAAAACCAATAATTACAAATAATATTGTTTTGATATAGAGTTATAATAGCGCATATATTATAACGGCTATAATGATTTGGTCTATTTTAACACACAAAAAAACTATTATAATAGAGCTTATTAAGTGCTATTATGCTATTATAGGTTACTCACCTTTTATAGTACTATTAAATTTTTTTTAGACTAAATAGTACCCGTGGTCCTTTAACTTAATTTCAGTTAACGTTTTAGTCTTTTATTTATTTATTTTTTTCCCGATTTGGTCCTTTATTTTAATTTTAAGTGAAATAAAGAATGAAAATATGAGTTTATTTAAATATTTGAGTTACGAATCTCATGAAATTTGTATTATATAAAAGAATATAATTAATTTTATTGATTTTGGTTGAAAATTTTGATGAATTTTTGTAAAAAAAATGATAATATTGTTGACATTTTAAAACATAAAAGATCAAATTGTCACTTAAAATTAAAATAAAGGACCAAACCGAAAAAAAAAAGATAAAGGACTAAAACGTTAAATGAAATTAAGTTAAGGAACCACAAGTGCTATTTAGCATTTTTTTTATAGCACTTCTTTTATAATAAAAGCTATAAAACACGGTCAGCTATAATAGCACTTAATAAACACTATAAAACGCCGTCTATTTTCAATAATATTAACATTGATAGTGCTTATAAATGTTATAAAAAGGTCAAAATAAGCACTATAAAACATGTTGTTTGGCATAGTGATCATTTACATTTTTTTATAGAAGTTATTGATGAGAGAAACGTGAACAAAAATAAAATACGAGACAATAAATTAAATTAAATTAAATTAAATCATATATAAGATTTATATAGTCAATTAAAAACAATTAATTAGTATATAAACTAATTAACTATAATTTTTTTTACAAGCTAATTAATTATAATTTACTAGTGTAATTAACTTATTTAACTAACTAGTTAATGTGTCTAATAAAAGGATTAGAACAACAATATGAAATTTATAGCCCTGTTTTCTTCTTTCCTATATATATGAAAATAAAACTGTTGTCTGAAAATATACGTGGGGCATAAAGTTGTCTGAAATCTAGTGATGTGAATGGGTGAACTATATATGGATGCAATGTCTGAAAATCTATTTGATTCTCACTATCTTAGTGGAAAAGAAAATGTGTGTGAATTTTTTTTTTTTTTTTGCCTAGTTGCATATCAATGAAAAAGATTTGTATTGGATAGTTTGCTGCAGTTCACGTGGACAAAACATAAACATTGTCGAAAGAATCGAATTTACACACACACAAACACTACTATTAATTTCATTGGAGAACCTCCTGCGAAACAAATCTTGGTCAATGTACCTTTCTAGATTGAGATAGGGAATCACCATTATCCTTATAGATTCCGCACATTTTTGCATAAAGACTACTTATTCTATATAAAGGGATTTAATATATGGTTCTGGTTTAACGGTGGATCCCATTAACTACTTTGTCATATAGTACATTTTATTTTTGTCGTCATCATTTTGTAATATAATATATTAAATTTTTTAATAAACAATAAAATTTGGATTTACCAGTTATATCAAGTTAACCACAAGGATCTATTTTATTACTAGAAAAAGTTGAGACAATTATAGTTAGAGCAAAAAAATATATTAGATTATTAAATTTGACGTCTTTAATATTTAACAATAAAATTAAATATATATATATATATTTTAATTTTCATCACTTTTTCTAATACATTGATATTGAAATCCTTTTTACAATATTCAAATTAGAAGTATTTTTATTGAAAAATATATAAATCTCACATTGAAAATGTATATAATTAAAAAAGAGTTTACAAATAATGACATTATTTACTTAATTATAAGTCAATTTTGTGAAAATGAGTTAGATTAAGTATAAAAATCTAATATTTCATCTACCAATTATATACACCACCAAATTCAATAAAGCTAGACTTAAAAGGATATATTAGGAAAAACCCAAATGAATTAAGCTCAATGTAAAAGCCTAAGAACTCTCTATATAAGCATCTTTGGCAATCACAAAACTTAACGTACAAAATCAAAAGGCAATAACAAGTTAGGGCCAAATATTGTAAGAAAAAAAAAAGAAAAAAGAAACTAGAAGAAACCATGGAGGATCACCACAAGGGAAAGCATGGCAAGGAGGAGAAGGGAAAGGAAGAGGTTCGGTTCCGAGGCGTAAGGAGAAGGCCATGGGGGAAGTACGCGGCGGAGATAAGAGATCCATCAAAGCAAGGAACAAGATTATGGTTAGGTACCTTTGATACGGCTGAAGAAGCAGCCAGGGCTTATGATCGAGCAGCTTTTAACTTGAGGGGTCATCTTGCAATTTTAAATTTTCCTAGTGAGTATTATTCTAAAATAAGAGGGTCACCACCATATCCACCTCATTTAGCACCCCCTTCATCATCTCATCATGCAAGTGGAAGTTCTTCTGGGCCGCAACATAGGCCCATTTTCGAGTTCGAGTGTTTGGATGACAAGATATTGGAGGAACTTCTTGGGTCAGAAGAGCATAAGAAGAAAAAGTAGGGTGAATGAATCATTCGATATCTTTAACTACTAATGAGTAATAACTGAATCTCTTCTTTAAAAAAAACACTGAATCTGTATTTTGCTTTTTTTTTTTTTTTTTTAACTCTCTAGTATCTAGAGAATGAAGTCCTAATCATTCACGGTTCGATTAAAAAGAAAATAAAACTTGATCAAGAATCGTTCGAATTAAAATTGAATTCTTCTAAAAATTTCATCGTTAACTAAAACTTATTAATTACTTTAACTTTAGCTTTATTACTTGTTTAAATCTCTATTCGGCTCTAAGTACACAAGCATATATATACATTATTATCCGAGTTCATTATCCTTTTGTTAATCGAAGTTCCTTTTGTTTTTGTTATAAGAATTAAAATAATAAACTTTCACTATAAGCAAGTAGAGGCTTTGAAAACTCTAATCAAGCTGTTGATTAAACTGTAAAATAAATATGTGGAGAATTGATATAATATTTTTTGGTACATGAGAATTTTTATAATTTTTATGTAGTTATTTATATAAAAATAAATTATTTTTCATCCGTCCTATTAGCTGTGTTATATTCACAAATTTTTTATCTTAAGTGTTATTTTTTGTTAATTAATTACTCTCAAGACATTATTATCTATTTTACATGAATGATATTAGTGAATGCACTCATATTTGTAAAGATTAATTCAGTAAAATTGTTAATTAGCTGTGAACTGTAATTAAACTTATAATGGAGTGGAAGGAGTATATATATTAATTGATACTCCCTTTTTTTTAAGTTAAAAAATTATTTTAAATAAAAAACTGGAGAATGTAAACCTGATTTAGGAAAAGAAAAAAAAAGTGTGTCAGGAAAAATGCCTCAAATCATGGAATTTTTTAGCCTTGGACATAAATTGTATAAAATAACTTCATTGGACTTCAATATAAGCGCAAAAAAATAAGTCATGTTTGATAGTAGAAAATATAAGTAAATATTAACTATTTTTACCATATATATTTTACATTATTATTCTTAAATTCTTCACCAATTAATTTTAATGTTCAATGACTCTTTTATCTTCGTGAAACAATTTAATATAAAGGAAAATCTTGAAAATACAATTATTTTATTGAATACTTTGGGAAAATTAAAGGATGCTAACTACTCTTCTCAAAGGGTATGAAGTAGTTTTGTTTCTTTTTATATATAAGACCGGAAGTAGAATTAATATCCTTTTAATATATTGATTTCTACAATCAATTCATACACATTATTTTGCTTTTAAAATGAATATGGTTAAATATCACAACTAAATTTTTTAGCTTTAGTGACCAATAAATCGATTGTCATTGTTTTAAAATCGATCGTTGTGACTCGTAGCGATCGAATGAGTGACCTTTTAAATTTCATTTAATAAACTACTAGTCGCTAGTTGTTGCGACCGAAATTTAGTGACCGATTTTGAAGATTGAATTAGTGACTGATTTAACAACCACTTTGAATTAATTTTTCATGTCATTAGCGACTGATTTAGAGAAGAATTTTGTGACTTAAGTTGTTATTTTTATTAAATATTTTATCACTAATTCTGTCTCTAAATGTTACCCTTTTTCTTAAAAAGTCCATTACTTTAATGTCTAAAAAAACAATAAAAACAATTTTTTAGTCTGAATTCAATATCTAAAAAGTTCATACACCAAAATCATTTAAATCTATTAAGCATATCAATGTATATAACTAAAGAACATCATATATTTAAGTAATATTTCTAAGTACTAAAAAAAATATAGATGAAATTTTAGTTTAAACATAATATATTTAGTCATAAGAAATTGCAACATATTTGTTCTTTTATTAACTTATCACTATCCATCTAACCTTTCATCATCATGACCACACGCATCATTATCACCAATCTCATCATCAAAATCACCAACATCATTATCACTAATCTCATCTTCATGAACTTGATCTCTAGTATATGGCATGGGTTGAAGTTCAAACTATTCATCAATTGTTTTATCAAGTGGTTGTTGCACTCAACTGCTTTATTTGTATTAGTCAATTCTTCTCGAAGTTGATCTCTTTCATTTCTCATTTCTTCAAATTCATGTATTTGTACAGAGTTGATTAAGAACATGACCCACGATAATATGATCTACCTAATAATATAGTAGACTCCATTCCGAGACCATATACTCATCCTTTTTTTATTCCTACAACCTCACAACACACATCTAATTCATTTGGTGCAGAAGTTCCTTGTAAAGTTGCTTCTTGGGTCAATTCTTCCTATCTACGGTTAAATTTTTTAAACATTAATATAGAGCTAATTAATATTTTAAAACACATTAAAATAAAATAAAAGCAACATAAAAAAATAAATAAAATACACTTTAAAGTTGAAAGCTCTTACATGAACATATTCCGATCTTTTATAATCCCAAGTTTTATCCTTACCATGTTTGTGCGTGTGGAGAAACAAATTTAAATAACTAGGAGGGATGCTATTCAATTCCGTCTAACAACGTAACGAAAATTTAACATTAAAACTTATAAACATGTAATATTAATTTGTACAACAGAATTGAAATTTACAAAACAAAATTACAAAAATTAATTTACAAAATAGAATTGAAATTTATCGACAAAATTTAACACAACATAATTATATTGTGTAAAAGTAAAACAAAAACACAAACATTGCAACTACATACACATTATTTCCAATATGATTAGTGTATGCATTTTTAAAAAAATTAATAGAAGTTAAGCACAATAAAACACACACATCATCCCTATTTCAAACATCAAAATTCCACCAAATATCAACACAGAAAATATAAAGAAAAACAAGAACATGAAAATCAAATCTGTATTCACAAAACAGTGGCGGTGGTGTGACGTTAGAGTAATACGAGGTGGAGGTTAGGTAAAGCAACAAATATATTTAGAGAAACGCATGGAAGATAAAACACACGCAAGATAATTTCAATTTAATTTCCTTAAATAATTTCAATTTAATTTCCTTAAATAATTTCAATTTTTCTTAAATAATTTCAATTTTTGTTGTAAAGTCAACACAAATGTACTTATCAAAGTTTTAATTTTTTTTTTATATATGTTTAAATTATTATATGTTTAGAATATTATATTAGTTTTTGTTGTTTAGAATATTATATTAACATATCGTTCACTCATCTTTTACGAATACTTCTATTATAACACACTCAAAACGCATGTAAAAAGTTTAGCAACATTATGATTAAAACGTCAATTTAGTTTAATTTTATACTGAATAAAACTATTGATTTATTTTGATTTCACCAAGAACACTCTTGGCCTTTTTCGAGATTTCTACTCTTGATCCTCGTATAAAGTAAAACAAGATTGTAATCTCATCATTTCTAAATTTGGGGTTTTGATTACTTTGTTTCACAAGTTTTAGATTTTTTTTCCACATTCTATTTTAGAGCTTATTTTTTATGATTGATGTTGAATTATATTTAATGATATCATATTATTGATTTAGACCAGAAACAGTACGTCCCAGGAGAATATATATATATATATTTCATCGACAAAGCTAAGAAAAACAAAATTTATAATAAGGTTTCTGGTCCATTATTTTTGTCCAAATCAACTATCACATAATCAAATGTAATTTTTCATCATTAATAAATATGACACACTAAAAATAAAACTCAAACTAAGTTGCAGAGAAAAATCCTAAAAATTAAAAAACAAAGAACTAAAATTCAGTTAAAATAACGATATATAATAAATAACGAATAAAAAATGTAGTTAAACCTTAAAAATTGTCCAAACAAAACAGAATTGAGAACACATAGATTTATTAGTTTTGAAATTGAGATACAATATGGGTGATGTTACCTGTTTTTTAAACACATTAAATTTTTATTTGAAAACAACTAAAGTTAACAATTAATTGTTATGATAATATTATTTTTTCTCCTCTAATCTCAGGTTTAAACACAAGTACTCTTTCAATTTTCTAACAATTTGTTTAAATCTGTTGAGCTACACACCTCAAACAACACACATTGAAGTTACTTTGTAAAAGATTTTTAACCAGAGAACAAAAAATATCTGATTCGGATATGATGTTCTTGAAAGACTATACTAACCCGCGTCTTCCAAGTTATGGAAAAACATATGGAATATTATAGCATTTTTTCGAATATATATTCTCATATTAATCTATACTAATTAATCATCTTGATTGAGATCCGAACAATAAAGGAACATTATGTTTCGTAGATAATCCGGATCTTCTAAATCAGTATACATTTCGACCTCAAAAAGCTAGATAGAAAATTCGTAAACGTCCTTCACATGTTAAATGTTCTGCCAAGTGAAAATGAGATTTAGAGTTTGTTTATTCTACAAAAGAGTAAGTATTAGATATGACATAACAGACTTTTGTTCTGTACAATTTTGATAAGCAGTGAATAACACTAATAAAAATAATATAATTTACTACAATATTTCTTTTATATGTATAAGTAAATAAATGTTAATAGAAGAGAGATAGGAGAGAATATCTAGATAGAAGAGAAAGATAGATAAAATAAATGTGAAAGAGTATAGAGATAGATAAATAGATATGGAAAAAATAGACTAATAGGGAGGAGGGAAAGAGTGAGTGAGTGGGAGACATATACTACGCCAAAAATAACATTTTAAAGCGCTTTTTTAAGACTTTTACAGCGCTTTTAAGCGCTATAGTATTTAGTGCATTTAAAAGATACAACAACGCTATTGAAAATAAAAAAATGCTGTAATAGGTAATATATAGCGCGTTTCTTTTAGACTAGTTTTACAGCGCTTTTTCAAAAAAGCACTGTAATAGGTACATATATATAGCGTACTTGTATTATCAACTAGTTTTATAGCGTTTTTTCAAAAAAGCGCTGTAATAGGTACATATATATAGTGCACTTGTATTATCAACTAGTTTTACAGCGCTTTTTTCAAAAAAGCGCTGCAATAGATACATACATACATATATATATATACATATATATATATATATATATATATATATATATCGCTTGTATTATCAACTAGTTTTACAGGGCTTTTTCAAAAAAACGCTGTAAAATGATGAAAACATGTCTTTTATGCCATTTAAAAAAAATGATGTCTTTAAAATGAGATTTCAATTGTTTTTCCAAATTCAGATTCTTATCAACATCAAATATCAATTACATATCAAATTCAGATTCTTATCAAATTCAGATTCATATCAAATTCAAATTCACATCAAATTCAGATTCATATTCACAACAACAAATATCAACAATATCAATTACAAATTCACAATATCAATTACATATGTATTCACTACAACAAATTACAAGTTCATGATAATAGCAACAAATATAACAATATTGACAGTAGCAACATATTCACAATATCAATTACATATTCACAGCAACAAATATTATGTCAGTTCAGTAGCAATTTTCAACAATTTCTTTCTTTACCTTACTGTAAAAAAAAATAAAACAAACTAATTAGAATAATGATCAATTCACATCAAAATATACAATAATAGTTTACAATTTTCAGCAATGTGAAACTCACCTATTAACAAATTATATAACGTTCAATTGAAACACATACTGACACCAGTCTTCTTTTATTTCAATTAGATCACTTTTAGAATATGTTGAATCGAAGTTGTCAAAGTATTATGCGATATAATATTTGAACATAAATAAGTTAGAATCAAATATATATATATATATATATATATATATATATATATATAGTTTATATATGAAAATCAAAATATAATTAAGAGCTAACTCAGAAAGACATGACTAGTGGCAATTGATTGGATATAGTAAAATGAAAATATAAAGAAATAGTTTAAACATCTTTTACTTGTAGTTGTGCAGCTGTTAACAACTTCAATAATGTTCAACAAGCTTCATTAATTTCATATGATGCTTCATAATTAATTACAACTATCAAATCAAAACAATCAAAAACACCAAAACAAATCACGGTCATACAGTAACACATTCAGTAATTTGAGGGATGCCAAACATAAAATCAAATGTTTTTGGAGCACCAAACAATCAACAAAAGCAACAAAAAATTTAAATCTGAATACATGAATTTTCAACATCAAGTGACCTCAACAAAAGATTTAAATAACAGTCCACAACTGCAATTTGTGACAACGACATTAACAAATTTTATACATATGTTACAACTGCAATTACGACACATTATTTGACTGCAATATTCCATAATATCAATGATCACAACACGATAGTTAATTAAAAACCGCAATCTCAACCTATAAACAAGACATTTATTATGGTAAAATAAATACCAAATAAATGCAAGTTTGAGTGTAACGAGCCATTAAATCGCAACTACATTACGTGCAATTAAATGTGCAACAAACATACCAACAAATCAATGGGAAGAGACTCAAGCCTTGATTCCGATTGACACTCTTCAATTCTCAGAGTTTTCGGTGTCCCCAACAAACCACTCTGTTTAACCAAATTAACAGGCGAAAGCATAAGAAGACTTTTATCAAACACTTTACCGTCATTAATCTCACTCTTCTCCTCGGACTTTTATCAAACACTTTACCGTTATTAACCTCACCCGATCCCGAACCTAAAGACTTGTTACACCGAAGCTGAGCAAGAGTTCCAGGTTTCAAATACTTGTTTCCTAAGCTCTTCAATTTTTTTCTCCCTTTTCCAACCTCCCAATTTCTCTCCTTCGGGGTCACTTTCTCCATCGCTATATCACCGTAAAATTTCGATTTGAATAAACAGACTTAATTCAACCTGGAAAAAATACAGAATCACCGAAATTGAATTCAGTATAAACTATCATAATAAAAGAAAAACAAAAATAAAACAAAAAATTAATTATTAAATAGAAATTTCGATAAAATGAAGAAAAGAAGAGAACTCACATTAGAGACAACAACAATTTTATCAGGTAATAATTTATCAATTTTAGATACAACAACAAATTAATAAATTCAGTACCTGAGACAACAATCACTCAGTAGAGGATGGTTTAGCGAGAAGATGAAACACAGTAGAGGAGAGGAGGGTTCGTAAGGTTTGTAGGGAGAGAACATATTAAATATGGTTTTATTATATATCAAAACAGAACATATCAAAAAAATTTAAAAACAGAACAGATTTGTCATCTAACATTTTATATGATTTATCAGGTAACAATTTATCAATTTTAGAGACAACAACAAATTAATAAATACAGTATCTGAGACAACAATCACTCAGTAGAGAAGAGGAAGGTTCGTAATAGGGTTTGAAGAGAGAGAATGTATTAAATATGTTTTTATTTATTAATTTATCAAGTATATATAACTTGAACTGAACTTGTAATTTTACAGCGCTTTTGTCCATAAGCGCTGTAAAAGGCTTTTAAAAATTAAATTTCAAAACATTTACAGAGTTTACAGCGCTTTTATACAAAGCGCTGTAAATATAGTGTGAGAGCGCTATATTTTACAGCGCTTTTATAAAAAGTGCTCTAAAAATTATATGAGAGCGCTATATTTTATAGCGCTTTTATGCGAAGCGCTGTAAACATTACGTGAAATCGCTATGACCCTACAACAGCGCTTTTCTGTAAATCCTAAACCCTTCATGACCCTACAACAACGCTTTTTCTAAAGCGTTTGTCATTAAAGCGCTGTTGTATCCTCTGTTAATTTTAAAATATTATACAACAACACTTTTAGTTATAAAGCGCTTTAAAATGCGCACTTTAAAATATCATTTTTGGCGTAGTGACAGAGGAATAAGAGGCAGAGAAAGGTCCAGAGTAGAGATGAAGGAGATAAATTGTTTCCACAGTAAAAAATAAAATGGTATTTTAGATTAGTTTGTCCAGATGACAAGAAGTTATCCCATGATTATACCAAAAAACAATAATTATTGTTTATTCTATTGTTCCCAAATTTGTACGGTCCACAATCAATAGAAGTTGTTATGTTATGTCATTCATTTTACTGGGCTATTCTCATTTTACTTGCATGCAAATCAAAAATACCCCTGACATTGTTTGAGTTTAGTGGGTTTAGAACTATTTGTTCAATTCATGGATTGGATAGACGAATTTTCAAAGCACGTTAAATATTCTTATCGGATTTATAAACTTTTAGTCATCAAACATGAGAGATTAGGTTTTTGTATATGAATATCCCTGTTTTTTTTTTCCTTTCCCTAATTACCCCACTTTGAAAAACAATTCCCAGGTTGCCCTACTTTTTGGGCCCAGTTGCTCAACGCAACCTGGGCCTGCGATGAAGTGAAGGGAAAATTTTTGAAGCCCGTTGATCTTCGCACTCCCAGGGGGCGATGATCTGAAGGCGTTTTTTTTTTTTGCTCATCGCACCCCCAGGGTGCGATGATCTACACCCCCCCTTTGTTTTGTTTTTTTAATTTTAAAAATTTAAAATAATTATAATAAATTATAAATATTTAAAGTAATTAATAAACCCCAAACCCCAAACCCTAAACCCTAAAATTTTTTTTAATTTAATAATTAAAAATAATTATAATAAATTATAAATATTTAAAATAATTCATAAACCCTAAACCCTAAACCCTAATTTTCTTTTATTAATTGAATAAGTAAAAATAATTATAATAAATTATAAATATTTAAAAAACCCTAAACCCTAAAATGAAATAAAAAAATAAAAAACTTTCATAAATAATAATAATAATATTAATAATTTTAATAATAATAATAATTACATATTAAATAATAATAATAAATAAATAAAAGAAAATTATTATAATAATAAACATATTAAAAAAATTAAAATAAATTAATATTTATTTAGGATAAAAAAATTTGTAATAATAATAATAAAATAACAACAAAATAAAATTATAAATATAATTAATTATTTCCATCTAAATTATAATAATAATTTATATTAATGAATTTAAAAAAAAATACATTAAATTGAAATGAAAAAAATACATCAAATTGAAAGAAAAAACTACATGAATTTGCAATTAATTATTTCCATCTAAATGTCCTCCGGTGCCACATCTACGCGGTCGTCGAGCTCGTCTAGCCCTTTGTACGAGTTCAGGTTGTTGTGGTTGATCCTCATTTTGATCATTATCTTCGTTATAAGTTGTATGCGGATTAGAACCACTACCACTTGCCTCCATATAATTTTGAGATTCGATGTTATACATCGAATCAAAAACAGCATAAGCCGACTCAGGTGTTGTGCAATGAGTACCAAACAAATTATAGAAAATTCCGCTATCTATCGGATTAACTGGTGTTGGCAATGTTGGCACTGAAGGAACGTATTACTGAGTCGGTATATATGTAGATTCGTGTAGATGTGTTGGTGACGATAAAGATGGTATTTGGTGCATGGTATGTTGTTGTGGCATTGATTGAGGGGTTGAGTGAACATCAGAATACATTGAAGGTTGCGAACGTGGATCACGCAGATATCTTTCCACAGATATATATAATTTGGTGTGATTTCTGAACCAATTCATATATTCGTTACTGTGGCATAAAAAACCTTCTATGAATTGACCGTGCAGTACGTAATTCTGACGTTCATTCCATTGTTGAATCTCATCTTTCCAAACCACCCTCCAATTTTCATCAATGCCACGCCTCATGTCGAGCTCATGGTACATTTTCATGTCCTCTGGTGGTTGCAGAATTGGTTGATGGAAGCCGAACTGAAGTGCGACTCTATCTACATGATGTTTTTCAACAATATGATAACAATGTAGATAGGTACATGCCATCCAAGTGTTCATCTCTTGTTCGGGTACCTCGTGTTGGAACCCGAGATACGGCCTCCACCGAAACTGATATGTTAAAAAAATGCTAAGTAAATATTAAGATATATAAAAATATATAATTAAAAAAGTTTAACTAAATGTGAATGAATATTAATATTACTTCCTGAACCATCATGTGATCGATTGTATTCCGGTAGCCTTCTATGTCGTTATGAGGAACACTACTAAATTTTAGACCACCGAAATTAAATCTGTGGAATATATCAAACATAAAAAATATATTAATATTAGTAATATGGTAAGTGGTTAGTTTTAAAAAAAGAAAAATATATAAAACTTAATTTCAATAGTTACCTTTGTTCAAGTGGAAATACCCATGCACTGTGTGATTCTGGAGCGACACAAGACAAACGATACCATGCCCAATTTTGTAACAACAGAGCACATCCTCCAATAGACTTGACATCCGGTTTCGTAGCAACGCATAATTCTCTATACAACGTAGCTAAAACTGCCGAACCCCAACTATATTGGGATGCTTTATTTAAATCCCCTATTAAGGAAAGATATTTTTAATGTAGACTGTTGTTGGATTTTTCCGGCATCAACAGTCCACCAATCATACGTAGAATGTATGGCCGACACGATGCTTGTTTTTGTACTTCGGATGCATCTTCACCAACACCGTCAAATGTATCTTTAAGCCATTTTAATTTAATAAAATTACCTGTGGTTGCCCCCTCAGGTGGGATAACTCCTAAATATTCTTCACATACAGTTCTAACATTTACAAAATTTGAACCAGAAACTGGAATATCAGACACATTTAATCCTAAAAGGTAATACACGTCTTCTAAAGTTATCGTGCACTCACCTATTGGGAGATGAAATGTATGAGTTTCTGTTCTCCATCTTTCAACCATCGCGGTAATTAGGCCGACATCTATTTTATAGTTTTCATGTTTGATGACTTCACCAAATCCCGCCTCTTGCAAATATGGTAATATTGCCGCATTTGGTTTTTTGTTTACGTGACCATGACATTTCAACTTGTCCATTGATGGTATCTGTAAATAAAAAAAATGAAAATAATATTATGAATATAATAAAAATAATATTATGAAGTTAATGAAAATAATATTAATAATATATTATTATCATTCTATAAAGAAATTAATAATAATAATAATAATAAATCAACTTACAAATGCATTAATGTATCGAAATTCAGCCCATGATTAGTAGATAATTCCATGTGTGAAAATTTAGATTGATAATGTTAAAAAATTTGTTTGAGAAGGTTGAAAAAATTTTGAGATTGAGAATGAGATTGAGAAAATTGAGTTTGAGAAAATTAAAGGTGGGTGCACCATTATATAATCGCATCTCCACCGTACGATGCCCTTGATCATCGCATCCCCAGGACGCGCTGTCCTTCTGACCATTCTGATTGATCATCACATCCCCAGGATGCGCAGGCCATCTGATCATTCAGATCATCGCATCCCCAGGATGCGCAGGCCTGCTGGCCCTCTGATCATCGCATCCCCAGGATGCGCAGGCCTGCTGACCCTCTGATCATCGCATCCTCACGATGCGCGCCATCCATCTCTGCTGTTTTAATCTCAGCCTTCCATCTTTTTTTATCAACGGCTGTGGATGATGGATCCAAGTTATTTGATTTGGACCAATCAAATTGGTCCAACTTGTATTAAATCTTGGCCTTCCAAATTTTTTTATCAACGGCTGTGGATGATGGATCCAAGATATTTGATTTAGACCAATCAAATTGGTCCAAGTTGTATTAAATCTTGGCCTTCCAATTTTTTTTATCAACGGTTGTGATGATGGATCCAAGTTATTGGATTTAGACCAATCAAATTGGTCTAATTCGTATTTAATCTTGGCCGTACAATTTTTATATCAACGGTTGTGGATGATCTGGTTGAAAAATATCAATCATATTTAATCTTGGCCTTTCAATTATTTTTATCAACGGTTGTGGATGATCTAGATGATAAATAAATCTCAATACATTCTATAAATAGAACAATAAATCTCACTATCTTACCACACCTTCTATCTCAATATACCTTGTAGCATTTCATACTTACTAAAAAAAAATTTATCATGGATTCTCAACAAGTAATTTGTATTGTTTATTACAATGGTACAATAGTCGACGAAGTTGAAGGTAAAACATTTGTAAGTGATTACAAAAAGGCGTTCAAAATACATTCTCGAAGCAATCTTGCTCGTCTAAAGAATGTTATTAAAAAAAAGTTACAACTCGATGACAAAGTGACGATAACTGATATAGTTTATCGACACCTTGTTTTCTTTGGTGAAAATATAACAAGGTTTGAACTTCTTAAGGTTTGCGACGACGAAAATGTTCAGCTAATGTTTGATGTTTATGCACAGTGGTCACAACTTGGCACCATTGAGTTATATGTTAACTTTGAAGATGGTCCTCAAACATACTCAAACATTGATCAACCATCATCCTCAAACATACCCAATCCCGACTACATCCCATCTTTTGATCAAACCAACCCTTCTCAACCCAACTTATATTCTTCATCACAACACTATGAACCATCATAGTGTGAACCATCACAACATTATGAACCATTCTCTAGCCAACTAGAACAAACTCATCCAAAAAGTTTTCAACTCTATCAGGAATCTCTTCCAGTAAGTCCCCAATGTGATCTTCCCCTTAGTGTCTTATATGATATCAACGAGGAAGAATTGAGTGATTATAGTGAAGATGATGAGACATACTTCGATGAATCATCTGGTGATTCTGACGATGACAATGTTGTTGACGAAGATATGGAAGCAGAATTCAATCCACCCTCATACATGAAGAATATCAATTTGGATAATGGAGAGCAATCAAGTGAATTTGATGCCATGTTCGTTAACGAAGACCCAGCAAAATATGGAACTCTTGCCGTTGGAATGAAGTTTCAAAACAAGGATGAATGCGTACATGCAATCAAACGGTACCATTTAAAACAATTGTTGAATTTTGTGGTACAGAAATCAGATTTAGAAAGGTACGTTATTTGTTGTTCATCTCCAAATTGTTTTTTAGATGTAGAGCTTCAAAACGCAAAAAAAGTGATTTGTGGGTGATTGGTAAATTGAATTTGCCTCATACATGCACAAATTCGGCATTGTCACAAGATCATACGAAGCTTGATTCTAATATGATATGTGCAAGCATAATGCAAGTTTTGAAAGTGGATCCTTCAATCAAAGTGAAGGTCATTATTGCTCATATTCAAGCCTTACACAACTACAGAATTAGTTATAAAAAGGCTTGGATGTGAAAAAATAAAGCCATCGAAAAAATTTATGGCAATTGGGAAGAGTCTTACAATTAACTCCCACAATGGTTATTGGTTATGCAAACTTTTGCTCCGGGAACCAAAATTGAAATGGAAACGATCCCAGCTGATCATGAGAATAGTTTGATAAGTGGGATAACGATATTTCATAGACTATTTTGGGCTTACCTTTCGTGCATATCTGCATTCAAATTTTGCAAACCAATTGTACAAGTTGATGGGACTTGGTTGTACGGCAAGTACAAGGGAACTCTATTAGTAGCAGTTGCCCAAGATGGGAACGACCATGTAATTCCTATTGCCTATGCTCTTGTGGAAGGTGAAACAAAAGAGGGTTGGAGTTTCTTTTTGAGAAATTTAAGAAAACATGTCACTCCACAACCCAACATTTGTTTGATTTCGGATAGACATGAATCCATTAAGAGTGCTTACAACAATCCAAATAATGGATGGCAAGATCCTTCGTCAAAGCATGTGTTCTGCGTCCGACATATTGCACAAAATTTCGCAAGGGAATTTAAGGATAATGCTTTGAAGAAAAAAGTTGTTTGCATGGGTAATAATTTCATTCTTATTTTTTATGATTAGTGTAATTTTTAATAATTTAATTGTTAATTTTTATAATTAGTTAACAATGAATTGTCTACTATTCAATACAGGTTACTCAATTAATGAACCTACATATCGACACTACCGCAGAGAAATTGGCATATTAAACCCGGAGGCTTTGAAATGGTTAGATAACATACCGCGACAAGATTGGATTCAAGCATTTGATGAAGGTAGCCGTTGGGGTCAGATGACCACCAACCTTGTGGAGTCAATCAACGGAGTGTTAAAAGCACCGCGGAACCTTCCTATCACTGCTTTGGTCCAATCAACATATTATAAAACAAGGACACTATTTCCATCAATGGGAAAACTATACTGATCAATTTTAGCTTCTGGTCAGGTATTGACAGAAACATGCTTCAATTTTATGAAATCTGAAATAACTAAATCTAATAGTCATAGAGTTGATAGTTTTGATCGAAGCAACCATACTTTCATGGTCCACGAGAAAGTAAATCCAATAGTAGGACGAACAATTGGTCATTACAGTGTAAACCTTTCTAACAATTGGTGCGACTGTGGGAAATATCAAGCTAAACACATGCCTTGTTCACATGTGATAGCAGCATGTTCTAGTATCAAATATGATTATTGGAGGCTTATACCTGATGTGTACAAGGTGGAAACGTTACTAAAAGTGTACGATGAAACGTTCAGACTTATACCAAACAAAGTATATTGGCCAGAATATCAAGGTGTTAAGGTATGTCACAATCCTCTCATGCGGAGAGTCAAGAAAGGTCGCCCAAAAACCAAACGCATTAGAACAGAAATGGACAATAGAGAAAGGGTGTCAAGAAAGTGCGGATTATGTCGGGTCTCTGGTCATACTAGAAAACATTGTCCAAACGCTGCCGACACATCTACTCAAATTTAATGTATTTTTTTCATTTCAATTTAATGTATTTTTTTTTAAATTCATTAATATAAATTATTATTATAATTTAGATGGAAATAATTAATTATATTTATAATTTTATTTTGTTGTTATTTTATTATTATTACAAATTTTTTTATCCTAAATAAATATTATTTTATTTTAATTTTGTTATTATTTTTATTATTATAATAATTTTTATTTATTTATTATTATTATTATTATCTAATATGTAATTATTATTATTATTAAAATTATTAATATTATTATTATTATTTATGAAAGTTTTTTTTATTTCATTTTAGGGTTTAGGGTTTTTTAAATATTTATAATTTATTATAATTATTTTTACTTATTCAATTAATAAAAAAAAATTAGGGTTTAGGGTTTGGGGTTTATGGGTTAGGGTTTAGGGTTTATGAATTATTTTAAATATTTATAATTTATTATAATTATTTTTAATTATTAAATTAAAAAAAATTTATGGTTTAGGGTTTAGGGTTTGGGGTTTGAGGTTTATTAATTATTTTAAATATTTATAAAATATTATAATTATTTTAAATTTTTAAAATTAAAAAAAAAGGGGGGGGGTGTAGATCATCGCACCCTGGGGGTGCGATGAGCACAAAAAAGAAATGCCTTCAGATCATCGCCCCCTGGGGGTGCGAAGATCAACGGGCTTCAAAAATTTTCCGTTCACTTCATCGCAGGCCCAGGTTGCGACGAGCAACTGGGCCCAAAAAGTAGGACAACCTGGGAATTTTTTTTAAAGTGGGGCAATTAGGGAAAGGAAAAAAAAACAGGGATATTCATACACAAAAACCGAGAGATTATGCCAATATATTCATAGGATTATTTTAAAAAAAAATTATAATCTAGAGTAAAGAGAAATCAGGATTTTTTTTTCTCTTATAAAAAAGAAATCAGGATTTTTGCCGATTTTCTTTAATTATAATATCAAATTTTGTTTGTAAAACGTAAAACAGTTTAGCACTAGATATCTTTTACTTCTCTAAAGTGAACAATTTATTTTAGAGAATAAAGTGAATAATATAAATTATTGATAATCAAATCAATAGTTAATATTATATGTATACATGTAGGACTAATCATAGGTGGTTATAATATCATTTAGGAATCTACTCATTTTACCAACTTCTCATTTCAAATTGTTAAATTCCTTTCATCTATACATGTTGGAACAAATGTAGGATTTCAAAAATTCTTAATACAAATGAATTTTCTCTAAAGAGTATTGTAACCTGTCTTTAGAAAAAAAAATATTGTTTTTAAACTCGTTATTTTTTTAAACTCGAAATAACAATTTTAAGACGTTTCCTTCTGCCATGTCTATCGAAGAAATTACTGGTACGGGTTCATCTGTTTCTGATTTCAGCAACCCGTTTCGGTTTGAGGGATGTCACTTCAAACGATGGCAACAAAAGATGCTATTTTTTCTAACAACGAAAAATGTTGCCAACGTTCTAAAAGATGACATTCCTGTTGTTCCAGAAAATGCTGAACAAACAGAAAAGGATAAAAAAAGCTGTTGAATTAACCCAATGGAATAATAATGATTACTTATGTAAGAATTATATTCTAAATGAACTTGCTGAGGATCTATATGATTACTATAGTTCCAGCGATACTGCCAAACAGGTTTGGGATGCTTTAAAGAAGAAATATGATACTGGAGCCAAGAAGTATGCTGTTAGCCGCTACCTCAAATATCAGATGACAGATGACAGATTTGTGACACCCTAAACCCCAAATTAATTTTTATGTTTATTATTTATAAAATTGTAATTCTTCAAGAAAAATATACGAACTTCCAAATATTTTATAAGGTAAAGAGTATCACACAATCATAAACATATCACATTAATCCAAAATTCTCATATTATTGTTCAAGAACTCGAAATCATGACAGTAGTCAACAAAATCCTTTTTAAAACATACGTATATAAGTTTACTGATAGTGGTAAGTGTAGTCCCAACCCGATGTCACTATCAGAGCCGAAATCCCCAATTTAATAAATGTTAACAATAACAACACAAAAAAAAACTTATAATAAAAATCTTCGAGACAAGATGGCTCCCGCCACTTGGATGGTACTAGTCGTCACCTGCAACTTACAACTCGTCTGCGTCCATCGCAAACGCCAAACACAAACAACGAAGGGTGAGTATCGAAATTATGTAATAGTATAATATAAATGAGGAGAACACGCAAATAGTCAAATTATTACAAACATGAGAAACACCCAAGAACATTATATCAAGGTTAATCCAAGTTAATCACGATAAATTAGTTACAAGGATGAAATGTTATGCATGTCCTATACTCTATACTTCTTCATCACTTGGTACCATTCTACTCTGAAGTACTTGATTAGGAGGCCTGATGCTATGCCACTACAAGAGTGGACGGACAATTCATGAATGGTCAAGTCCTCATAGATCACCTCAACTCAACCCGAGACACATATACACGACGGTCGGGGTACTCTTGTTTTTGCACGGTAGCTCCCGGCCTTAGGGAATAACCCACTAATCCACTTAGGAATTCCCAACTAGATGTACCCCCAAGGCATATCAGTCTTACCTTACGGTTTGACTGTAGCCCTCCACGATCAGGCTCATTCAGTTGTACTTCCCCGAATCACTAGGTTTGTCAGACCCTTCCAATATGATGACAAAATAATCCTCACTTCAAAACTACAACATCTATCTCATACTTACTCGATTGTCATAACTCAATAATTTCAACTCACAATATATATAAGAATTTACATCATTATATATATATATATATGTATAATTAGTCAATCACAATAAATTACAATTTTATCAATCACATAATAAATCAAACAGGCGGTGCATTCAAGTAATATCACAGTTTTAAATCCAGTAAATCAGAGCACTCAAGTACATATCATTCACACAATAACAATCAACACAAGATTTCATAAAATTAAACAATATGCAGTCTTGATATAATTAAACTCACAACAATTCTATAGGTTACTAAAATACATTTTAGTCCTCACTATTACCATTTATATATATTATTAATTAATTATTATTACTCAATAGGGCTCGACCGTACGTAGTAAGCTCCGGGTGAATATATGGGAATTTCGGTATTCCCGTTCATCTCATGTTATTTTATACTCATAAAATCGAACCTCATCTCACCCCTTACCTCAATCAAAGATTTCGCCCAACGAATCTGATCTGCTAACTTGCCACGTCTTCGTCGATCCTTGTCTCTAATAGTTCGCGAAAATAAATAAATAAATAAATAAATTAACGCAACGACCAAATACAAATTAACTACTTGCCCTAATAGATAAATAATCTATTTATTAATAATACATAAATAATTTATTTTCTATATGTATTATAACCCAAAAGTATAATTAATATCATCAAAATATATGTATTAGTATACTAACCTAAAACAATTTCTAATTTTAATTAAAATAAGACAGGATCACGTATTAAAAAATTATGACGTATATCCGTATTTTGGGTGTAAAAAAAATAGGTAAGCAATACAACCACTAAATACAATTAAATTAATTACTAAAAAAATAAATAATTTATCTAGTATTTTTAATATAACTCAAAAATATATTTAATACAATCTTTGATTATATTAGTATAAATAGATATTTTACTTTAAAGAAGACAGAATTATACATTGCTAAATAAATATACTGTATGTATAATTTTGATATTACAAAAGTCTAACAATTTAAGTTTCAAACCATATTACAGATACCCCATATGTATTAATCAATAAAATTAATCAATAAAACTTGGTTATGGATTAATTTACGCTCACTGTTTCTACCTCGATTTCAAAGAATCATAGGTTAATATCTCCTCATGGTAGTCGTCGATGGCTATGGTAGTAATGGAATGGTTTCATTATCTAAAATGGAGAACAAAATGGAATGTACCAGATTTTAAGCACGTGCAACCATCAAACCGGATACCAAAACAGGCTCGAAAAACAGAAAGATAAACACAGCTTTTGATTAAGTTAATTGAAGGGAAGAAAGAAAAACAACTTTTGATTAAGTTAATTGAAGGGAAGAAAGAAAAGGTACCTGATGCTCGGCTAGGCGGCTTGTTCTAACTCTAAAACTCTGCTTGTCTAAAATATATATTAGGGCTTACATATATATATATATATATATATATATATATATATATATATATATATATATATATATATATATATATATATATATATATATATATATATATATATATATATATATATATATATATATATATCTATATACATATATTTTTGTTTTTATTTATTTATTCTATTTTATATTGGTAAGTTAAATATAGTTAATATTTATGATTTAAATCGATTAATAAGGCAAACACACAAGACACATATGAAAAAAATTTATAACACATTTTAACACTCATATAATATTAGTAGTGTACTATTATACTATTAAAGCAAAATAATAAAGAAAAATTGGGGTGTTACATTTCTCCCCCTGTAAAAAAAATTTCGTCCTCGAAATTTACCTGAGGAAAACAATTATGGATACGAATCACGCACTTGACTTTCGACCTCCCACGTAGCACTTTCACCAACAGCACCTCCCCAGACAACCTTAACCAATGAAATCGTCTTACCCCTTAATTCCTTGACCTGGCGGCCCTCAATCCGTAGCAGTAAGGTCTCAAAAGTTAGATTCTCTTTTATTTGGACTATGTCTGACTCAATCACATGTGAAGGATCGGGAATGTATTTGCGAAGTTGAGACACGTGAAAGACACTATGAAGATTAGAAAGAGACGGAGGTAACGCAATCTGATATGCTACGTTACCGACACGTTTAAGAATTTGGTAAGGTCCTATAAACCGAGGAGTAAGCTTTCGCATATTTAACGCTCGACCAACCCCAGCCGTTGGAGTAACTCTCAGAAATACATGATCACTTTCTTGAAACTCGAGGTCCTTCCTTCTTTTATCATGGTAACTCTTTTGCCTACTCTGAGATGCTCTCATCTTTTCCTGAATCATTTTTACTTTATCGGTAGTCTGTTGGACAATCTCGGGTCCTAACACAAGGTTATCCCCCGTCTCAAACCAACACAGAGGGGTCCTACACCTTCTCCCATACAATGCTTCAAAAGGGGCCATTCCAATGCTAGAGTGGAAACTATTGTTATAAGTAAACTCTATAAGTAGTAAAAAGCTATCCCAACTTCCACTTTGTTCCAACACACAAGCTCTCAATGAGTCTTCCATGGATTGATTGGTTCTTTCAGTTTGACCATCTGTTTGTGGGTGATAGGATGAACTCATCCTAAGCTTCGTACCCAAAGCGCTTTGTAAACCTTCACAAAACTTAGAGGTAAATCTAGGGTCTCTATCTGACACTATACTTGATGGGATTCCATGCAACTTCACAATTTCATTTATGTATAGTTCAACTAACTTTTCCATAGAATAAGTTATGTTTATAGGAATAAAATGAGCAGATTTGGTTAATCTATCTACAATAACCCAAATACTATCATACCTTTTAGGAGTTCGAGGTAAGCCTACAACAAAGTCCATAGAGATGCTATCCCACTTCCATTCAGGAATACTCAAAGGTTGCATCAAGCCTGAAGGTTTTTGGTGTTCTACCTTAGACTTTTGACAGGTCAAACAAGCATATACAAACTCAGCAACATCCTTTTTCATTATAGGCCACCAAAATATCTTCTTGAGGTTCTTATACATCTTTGTGGCTCTAGGGTGAATACTTAGACAACTCCTATGTCCTTCCTCTAAGATCATCTTTCTTAACTCCTCTACATCGGGTACACAAATCCTATCCTTAAATCTCAAAATTCCATCTACACCCATTTTAAAATCAGGTTCTCTCCCTTGGTCAATCAGCCGTAATTTATCTAAAAGGTATAAATCCAACTTCTGACTCTTTTCAATCTCTTTTAATATTCCATTAGTCACCTTTAACATTCCCAACTTAATACTTTCTGGTGTTACTTCACAAACTAAGCTAAGGTCTCTAAATTGTTCCAACAACTCACTATGCTTAACCATTAAAGCAGACACACTCAAATTTCTTCTTGTTACCAATAACAAAAAGAAGAAGTTCGTTGGAGCAGTTCTGAAGCCAAACGGCAAACCACTTAAGAATCAGAATCGCAGAAACAGTAACAAGAATGGGAACCCTCTAAAGGTCCCAAAGCAGCAGCAGCAACCACCTCCTAGAAATGCACCTTTTCTCTGCTATAATTGTGGAAAAGAAGGGCATATGGCACACAAGTGTAGGAACAAGCCAAACCCTGTTCAACAGGCTAACTTGATAGAAGAGCAATTCATTGCTATGATTACTGAAATCAACCTTGTTGGTGGATCAGATGGATGATGGATTGACACTGGCGCCTCTCGCCATGTCTGTTGTGACCGTGCTATGTTCAAAACATACACTACTGCTGAAGATAAGAAAGTGTTGTTGGGAGATTCCCACACCACTAATATTGCTGGTATAGGAGATGTAGAATTAATATTCACATCAGGAAAGATCTTAATTCTGAAGGATGTCATGCACACTCCAGAAATAATGAAGAATTTAGTTTCTGGTTATCTTCTTAATAAGGCTGGGTTTAATCAGGCTATAGGGGTAGATTTGTACACCATTTCTAAAAATGGTATTTTTGTTGGGAAAGGGTACGCTACTGATGACATGTTTAAATTAAATGTTGAAATGAATAAAATGTCTCCTTCTGCTTATATGTTGTGTGATTTTTATATTTGGCATGCTAGACTTTGTCATGTGAACAAACGTGTGATTGCAAACTTAAGTAACTTAGGCTTAATTCCAAAGTTATCTTTAAATGAACTTGAAAAATGTGAATTTTGCAGTCAAGCTAAAATAACTAAGAGTTCACATAAATCAGTTGTTAGAGAATCTGAACCTTTAGATTTAATACACTCTGATATATGTGAACTTGATGGAACACTAACGCGAAATGGAAAATGTTATTTTATTACTTTTATTGACGATTGCTCTGACTATACCTTCGTATATCTAATGAAAAATAAAACTGATGCAATTGACATGTTTAAGATCTTTTTAACTGAAATAGAAAATCAATTTAGTAAAAAGATTAAGAGGTTTCGTAGTGATAGAGGAACATAATATGATTCTAGTTTATTTAAGGAGTTTTATAAATCTCAAGGAATCATACATGAAACCACAACACCTTATTCACCTGAAATGAATGGTAAAGCTGAAAGAAAGAATAGGACTCTGACTGAACTTGTTGTTGCTATTATGCTTAACTCTGGTGCTGCATCTCATTGGTGGGGGGAAATTATTTTGACTGTTTGCTATGTTTTGAATAGACTTCCAAAATCTATAAGCAAAACATCTCCTTATGAGATAATAAAGAAAAGACAACCAAACTTGTCTTATCTTCGAACATGCGGTTGTCTGGCGTATGTCAGAATCCCCGATCCCAAGCGAATAAAACTTGCAAGTAGAGCCTATGAATGTGTATTCATTGGGTATGCAGTAAACAATAAAGCGTATAGGTTTTATGACCTAAATGTGAAAGTAATCATAGAGTCAAATGATGTTGACTTCTATGAAAATAAATTCCTTTTCAAATCGAGAAATAGTGGGGGCAGCGAACCAAGTCATACTCCCGTGATAGGAAGTGTTGAAAGCAACATACAAGGTGAATTGGAAACTCGAAGGAGTAAGAGAGTCAGAGTTGCTAAAGATTATGGACCAGAATATATGGCCTATAATTTAGAAGAGGATCCTACAAATCTCAAAGAAGCCTTGTCATCTTTGGATGCAGATCTTTGGCAAGAAGCTATAAACGATGAAATGGATTCCCTAGAATCTAACAAGACCTGGCATATAGTAGACTTGCCTCCTGGTTGCAAGCCAATAGGTTGTAAATGGATTTTGAAAAAGAAACTAAAACCCAATGGAACTATTGATAAATACAAGGCTCGCCTTGTAGCCAAAGGTTTTACGCAAAGAGAAAATATAGATTTCTTCGACACTTTTTCTCCAGTCACGAGAATAACATCCATTAGGGTACTCATTTTACTAGCAGCAATTCATAATTTGGTGATACACCAAATGGATGTTAAAACAACCTTTTTAAATGGTGATCTGGAAGAAGAAATCTATATGGAACAACCTAAAGGTTTTGTAATTCATGGACAAGAAAACAAGGTCTGTAAGTTAGATAAATCTCTGTATGGTCTTACACAAGCTCCTAAGCAATGGCATGAAAAGTTTGACAATTTGATTATATCGAATGAGTTTAAAGTGAATGAAAGTGACAAATGTATTTATTACAAATTTGAAAATGGCATTTGCACTATCATATGTCTCTATGTAGACGACTTACTCATATTTGGTTCAAACATCCATGTTGTAAATACAGTGAAATCATTATTGAGTAACAACTTTGATATGAAAGACCTCGGAGAAGCGGATGTAATCTTAGGAATCAAGATTACTAGGTCATAAAAAGGGATTTCTTTAGATCAGTCTCATTATATTGAAAAGATCCTAAACAAATATAAATACTTTGACTGTAAACCTGCATGCACACCATATGATCCAAGTACGAAACTCTTTAAGAACTCTGGTGAAGGTGTTAGACAAACTGAATATGCGAGCATCATTGGCAGCCTCAGGTATGCCACTGATTGTACTAGACCCGACATTGCCTACGTCATGGGACTATTGTGCAGGTTTACCAGTAGACCTAGTATGGAGCATTAGCACGCTATCGAAAGAGTCATGAGATACCGTAAAAGGACCATGAATCTAGGATTACATTATCAAAGATTTCCTGCCGTACTTGAAGGATACAATGATGCTGATTGGAACACCTTATCAAATGACTCCAAAGCAACCAGTGGCTATATTTTTAATATAGCTGGTGGTGCTGTATCTTGGAAATCGAAGAAACAGACGATATCGGCTCAGTCCACTATGGAGTCTGAAATGATAGCACTAGCTACTACTAGTGAAGAAGCGAGCTGGTTGAGATGCTTGCTAGCTGAGATCCCTTTGTGGGAAAAACCTATGCCAGCTGTGTTGATCCACTGCGATAGTACCGCGGCTATTGCAAAAATTGAGAATCGTTATTATAACGGTAAGAGACGACAAATACGTCGTAAGCACATCATAGTTAGAAAATTACTAACTAAAGGAGTTGTAATAGTGGATCATGTACGCACTGATGATAATTTAGCAGATCCTTTGACGAAAGGATTGGCTAGAGAGAAAGTCATAAATACATCCAAATGGATGAGACTATTGCCTATAGATAAATGAGTCACTTATGATGGGAACCCGACCTAAAAGACTGGAGATCCCAAGAATTAGGTTCAATGGGTAATAACAAGTCATAGTGATATGAGATGAACATGTTATTATATTTAACAGAAGCATGATTCCTGAAGCGATGGAAGGCTGAGATAATAGAAACTCTTAATGAGATCTATACTCTATGTGGAGGGAGTACCTAGCTACAAGAGTACTCTTGATAGACTCACCTATGTGAATGTGGAAATGAGGCCGTTTCCTATGGAATTTCGAGGCAAAAATTCCTAGAGCGTTCACTATACTGGGATAGACGTGCAGGGCCATAAATGCACGGGCTTTTTAGAATACACCTAATGAAAAGGTTGTGTGTGGGTTTGATGTCCGAGATAGAGTTCAAGACTACGAGTCACTCTTGTTAAATCAGAATCTTACTCACTATGTAAAGGTTCAAGTCATAGAAACCTTTGCTTATGCACAATCTTATAGAAGCGTTTGACGCTATTTTAGAAACATTATTTTAATTCAAGTGGGGGATTGTTGGAACAAATGTGTGAATTTAAAAATTGTTGAAGTCCCACATTGTTAAACTCTCATTTTGAATAGTTTTAATCACTATATAAATATTCTCAAATTTTTGTTGAAGTCCCACATTGGTTAGAAAACATATGTGGGTTTGCTTCCATCACTATATAAAGAGTGTCAATTTATTGTGAAAGGCACACCAAAGTTGGATGTAGTTCCCAACTTTTTCTTTTCTCCCTCTTATATTCTGCTCGGCTAATTTACGAGCAACTTCTCCCCTTTCTTTCTGTCCCTTCGATATTTTAGAGCGGTATTGTACCATAGTCCCTTCGATATTTTAGAGCGGTATTGTACCGTAGTCCCTTCGATTTTTAAAGCAGTTGTTATACCGTAGTCCTTTCGATATTTTAGAGCGGTTGTTATGCCGTAGTTCCGTGCATGATGCAGTCCTTTAGAGTGTAGTAATTTTGAGTTATGAGTGGTTATAGTACCATATTGCGAGGCTTTAATCGCCTTATTAAGAGTGACTTTAACCGTCATATTGAGAGTGGCTTTAATAGCCATATTGAGGGTGTAATTCTAGAACGGTTTTCTACGGTGCAGTAGAACTCCGATACAGTGAATCTGAGCTGTTTTATCCTGGGGACGGCATGGTTGATAGTCTGCCTTGCACAATTTGGGCAGTGCCGCGAAACGTCTTAAAGAGAGCGACCTAGTCCGCAACTCAACCCAGTAATATCTTCGATGGCACAAATTGTGATTTTTAAACAGTTTTTTCAAACTCAAAAACCAACTATACATTTTGTGTAACTATTTTTCTTTTACTTTTTTAACTATTTTATTTTTAATTTTATCATTTTTTATCTAATCAAATAATATTGTTTTAAAACAATCCCATAACTTTTATATTAATCCAGACTAATCATTTTTGCTATTGTCAAGGATATAATGTTACATTAATGATTTAATTTATCAATTTTGGATTAACAATAACTAATTATAGCGAATTATTATTAAATATAAATTATAGTAGATTGTTATTAAACACTAAATAATCATGAATATGTGTTGGTTTATGTTTTTGAATGGACCATGATAGGTTGAATGATTATGTTATGTCTAATAAAATGTCTATGTTTTCGAGTGATTAACTATTTATATCTTATTAAACCATAAAAAAGATGGAGTACTGGGAGCAGATGTTTGAGAGTGTTGTGCTTCATACTAATCACAACTCTATACTTCAACCTGATGGAGACTGTGATAATAGAAATGAAGAGATGAGCAATATGATATATATGACAACTATATTTTGGTTATCTTTTTATGTTTCGGACTAATTTAAAGTTTGAATGCATTTAATGTACTTATTAATATATTTTTGTGTGAAAGAATTATATGAACTTTTAGGATAATGATGTAAAATTGGTGTTGATCTAAATATAATTTTTGTGGCATTCTATATATATATATATAATTCAATTGTTGAAAATCGATAATATACTATAAAAAAATTTCAAGCAGAAAAATAATTAGACTTGGATTGATTAAAAAAACTGTTCATAAATTTGAGACGAAATATTAAGTTCTAAAAATTAAACTCTTCAAAAAAAAAAAAAAAATTGAGCCATGTGTTGCTGTTGATGTTGCATAGGCCCATGGCTCTATTGTTGGTCACGTTGCATGGATCCATGGCCAAGTGTAAATCTGATAAGCTAAAGAGGGATGTGAGAGACAAAACTAAATATTATCTGAGATATAAGTGACCGTCTCTCATAGAGACATAAATCATATTCATTTCTATAAAGATAAAATATTATGGAATAATAAACTTTGTGTCAAACGTCTTAAAGATACAAAAACCAATCACAGAAATAGGTTCATCTCTAACATATTTAATAAAGATACAAAAACCAATCACAGAAATAGGTTCATCTCTAACATATTTAATAAAGAAATTTATTAAATTTAGGGATGGATTTTCTGTATTTTAGATTCTTCTAGTAGTGCTACCTGAAATAATTTGAAACTTTATTCATACTCGTATTTGCATAAAATCTTTTTAAATTTTTCTTTTAAAAGTATATTTCAAATTGACGATCTAAAAGATATCACAATTTATAAAATCAAATTTTAGGATGACATAACAAATCCCAACATTAACTTAAAGCAATTGTGAACATAAAATATAAAATATGGGACCAAGGCTGGTCTTAAATAGATAATATATTTTGTTGCATGAAAGTGATTATAAACAATTCTTCCAATGTAAATTAGAGAGTTAAATTGTTATTTTCCCCCCCAATTTATTTCTTGTTTGCCTTCCCATATTATAGTGTAATTCTGACGTTGTCTATGATACTTTATTTAATAAATATCACCTTAGATAAACACCTTTATTGTGATGATGTTAGATAAATGAGTGCTTGAGTGTTGTTTATATAGACGCGCTTTTTTTCACTTTTTGGCGAATTTTATTTAATAAAATATTAAATAAATTTTAAAATTTTATTTTTAATTTCTATAAAAAAAAATTAAGTTCTAGGAAGTTATTATGAAAACATTTTTAATCTATATTATAATGTTAACATATATTTTTTAAAGGATTAAATAAGTTTTTTGTCTCTAATAAATTTTAAAATTTTATTTTTATATAGTTCATGTAAAAAAATCACATATTTTTAATCTGCGTAAAATTATTATGAAAACAGTTTTAGTCTCAGTTAGAGCATTAACACGTGTTTTTGAAGGGTTGTTTTGCATATTTGTTTATAACACTATAAAAAGTTCTTCCACAAAAATAAGTTCAAAAGTTTATTTCTTAGTCCATGTTTTAAGGACTTTTATCTTGGACATATGACTTTTAAAAATTCATATTTTATTCATCTCAGGTTGAAAAGTTATATATTTGTGCAGATAAACTTTTAATAATGTTCTAAACATAATTACAAAAAACATTCAAAAATTTAAAGTTAAAGAATGTTTCCTCTCATCAAGGATTAAAACAACTTGTAGAATAATTTTGTAAGGATCAAAATATGTGATTTTTCTTTACATAGACTAAAAATAAAATTTTAAAATTTTATAGAGATTAAAAACTTATTTAACCTATTATTAAATGAGTTTCTTATTGACATGTTTACAATATTATAAGAAGGTCTTCTATAAAAAATGAATTCAAAATTTAATTTATAGATCTATATTTTTGTTACTTTTATTTTGGTTTTATGACATTTAGAAAAATCATATCTAATTCATATTAAGTAAAAAAAAATTAAATTTTTATAGAAATTTTTTTTATAATGTTTTAAACATGTTTAAATTATTCACAAATTTAAAAAAATAATTATAATTAAACACGTTTTTTTTTCTAATAAAAATGCTTGCAGAGAATTTTTCTAAAGACCAAAAAATAGTTTTTTTTATGGAACTTAAAATCGAAATTTCAAAATTTTATAAAAAAATAAAAATTTATTTAACTATTTAATAAACTATTAAAATAAATTAAACTTATTAAAATACAATAATATAAAATTATTTAGTGGAATTCATTTATTAAAAAATTGTGGTAATAATTTGGTGAGATTGATTGGTGTTTATTAATAAACACTATAATTAAAAATTATAAATTAAGTAGACTTAGTTAAGCACCTAAATTAGATAGATTCATTTTGTTTGTTTTTATATAGTAAGATAGATTCATTGCGGAAACTGTTAATGGTTTGTTTGTAGTAGTGCTTTACGATGGCAAACAGTGAAAATTGAATTTGTAAAGAAAGGTATTTCAATTATTTAACGCCATATATATATATATATTTGAGTTGCCACTATAAATGTGAGAAACATTACTTTTTAAAATAAGCTAAGAAACATTAATTAAGTAGGGAACACGTTTACAATTTACAATAAAGGAGCAGTGGACAAGTAGCACGTGCAGTACAGAGATGAATTAATGAGTTAGGTTGGTGGGAATAGCACGGGAGTGTGATTCATTCATAATATAAGAGTTGAAAAGTTTGGTGGGTAAAACAAAAGGAGGTGTCGTTGCAATTGACTATATTCCATGAACCTGTAACATCCTTCCCGCCTAACGAATTAGTCAAATAGCTGAGAGTGGGACGCTTGATTGGGTTCTATCATCATCCAAGTCACATGATTTTGGACTCTTCTCACAATCTCGTGGTTACTAGATATATACTACTGTCCTTTTGATTTAATGGGTACTCCATCTGATTTTTTTTACATGAAACTCTTCTCTCTAATTTACCAAGTATTATTACCAACAAGGGATAGGGTGTCTTTTGTAAATTATAGTTTTCTAGTAAAAAAAAAACTATTATAATTTCGATTTTCTTAAAATCTATGATTCTCATGTAATAAAGACATTAAATGATATATTTTCTTCCGTGATGATGATGATATAGTGGCCGATAATAAAAGCAATCACTTGAGTCTCAATTTATCATCTTTTGTGTTCATTCTTTCTCATGATCTATTTCTGATAATAAATTGATAGGAAAATTTTAAGGAACCATTATGAACAATCATCACACAGTAAGTTCTATCAAATTCCCATTTATATAAATTTATTTGCACACTTTTATGAATATTTGTATTTTTTGACGTGTGTCACCGTAATGAATTTAATTATTTTTTAAATTATTTTTACAATTTTTATTTGGTTCATGTGACTTAACCTAAGATCAATCATAATGCGCATTAACAAACTTTAAATGCATTAGTTTTTTCACTCATCATAGCTAAAAATATAAACTAATAAGAGTCATGGTGATTATACATCATTTAATCAATATATTTTTTTTTATGTACTATTATATTAGTCTTTTTGCTTAATATGATATTAAGTCAAGAAGTACATAATGGATTCAAACATAAATATTATTATCAATAACATAATTTTTTTACAATATTATTAATTGCATGATATAATGTTCATATATGAGCTTAGAGCGTCAAACATACATAAATAAAACATCATCATTTAACATTTATTAGCAGATGTAATGTACATATATTTTAAACTTCTTCTTTACCAAAAAAAAATTTCAATTCCATATACTTAACGCCCTTAAAATACTTATCTATTTAGAGAAGAAGATTGTTATGGAATTATCACAACAAATTTAGAGTGGTTTGATAAATATTGTCAACAAGTCCAAGTCTTGAAATAAAAACTACAAGAAACTAGCATTTATGCACTACAACATTTTTCATTTTAGGCCACACTTCACTTAGCAACGGGTAAAAAAGTGTAGCTGGAAACAGAAATAGGCAACAGTTTTTCGGGTGTTGCCTATAATTTACTTATAAAGTACAATTTTTTAACTTTGAATGAAAAACCGTTGCATATTTGGTATTGTCACTGATTAAGCCACAATTTTAAAAGTGTTGCTGTTTTACTACGAAGAAAAACCGTTGCCTAATTAAGTTTATTAACTACACATTTTAAGTGTGGTCTAAAGCAATAAAAAAATGTGGCCTCAAGTTAGTTTACTTTATTTTTTGAAAAATTTCCTAATAGCTTCATTATTTTTTATTATTGTTGCAAAATCATAGAAACAAATTAAGCAAGCTAGCTGCTCGTCGCGAAATCAGTACGTGACCGGTGCCCTAACCAAATTTCGATCTTCAACCTTCAACCTTCAACCTTCAATCGGAACCAAGAAACAGAAGAAACAGAACCTTCAACCTTCAATCGGAACTATTTCCTCTTCATTCTCTATTTCCCCTTTTGCGCATTGCTCCGTCTTCTCCGTATTCGCTCGAGGTATTCATCTTCTCCCTCTTTGCTTATTATTAATGATGTAGATTTTGTTGTCTATGAATAAAAAGGTTCATTCCAGGCAGGGAGTATGATTGGTTCAAGTTGTTTTTCTGTGGTCCATCAATACCACTTGATTAGAGAACCTATCTATCCTTATTCTTGATGGGAACCATTTTTCTTCCCCTGTTCCAGAAACATTTGCCAATTTTAGTGCTTCCTAAAATTGGCTTAAATCAATTTTAGTGCTTACAGAAGCATTAGAACAGATGAAAAGTAAGGAGACTATCCTATCAAAATTCAATTTTAGTGCTTCCTAGAAGATTGGCTGCTATATTAATCCATCTGCTGGTAATGCTTACATAGTGTTGTTATAGCAAGTAGGATCTATGTATAATATCAATAGGATCAAAGAAAGCCCAAAATTAAGTCCCATAATGACACTCTGAAGACTTCAGCAGCATAAGACGGCGTAGCAAACAATCAAATGAATATGCTAAGGAAATGACAAATCTTCTAGCATTAGGAGGTTTGCTGAGTTTGAAATACAAATAGGTTCATGGATACAAAAGAAACGCTTTATTAGACACAAAAGGATAGCAGTTATCGTGTCACCTATCACCAAATGCATTCAAGTACAACAATAGGATGGCTAAGTGGGAAATTATGTAACTGTAAATTGTCCAAAAATTGAAGAGAAATTATTCCGTATACTTTAGTTAGAACTGCAATGATGAGTGCAATGTTGACAGATAATTGCTTAAGATGGTTGGATAATTTCAAACTATGACACATGTAACACAAGACATGAGAAAATCTGGAATTATAAAACTATCACTGTATCAACATTTCTGACTAATATAGATTCAAAGTCTCCCATTTCCTCTTCACTAGGAATAAAAAAAGTTCTGATCATATAGAGCTTTCTTCAATTCCAGACATGGCAGATTTATCATAAACCGTTAGTATGCGTGATTTGCACCTGCCACCTACTCCTTTTGTTATATTTTTATCACTAGACTTAGCTCCTAAATTCCTGCTTAAACCATTTTTATTCCCCTGTTCCAGAAACATTTGCCAATTTTAGTGCTTCCTAAAATTGGCTTAAATCAATTTTAGTGCTTACAGAAGCATTAAAACAGATGAAAAGTAAGGAGACTATCCTATCAAAATTCAATTTTAGTGCTTCCTAGAAGATTGGCTGTTATATTAATCCGTCTGCTGGTAATGCTTACATAGTGTTGCTATAGCAAGTAGGATCTATGTATAATATATATAGGATCAGAGAAAGCCCAAAATTAAGTCCATAATGACACTCTGAAGACTTTAGCAGCATAAGACGGCGTAGCAAACAATCAAATGAATATGCTAAGGAAATGACAAATCTTCTGGCATTAGGAGGTTTGCTGAGTTTGAAATACAAATAGGTTCACAATACTACAGAGAGTTGTGGACTTGATCTATCACAATATTTTGCTGCTTTGTAGATCTTTAATTGCTGCTTTGTAGATTTTTAATTGAGGAAGTTGCTGCTTTGTAAGGTGTTTATGCTTTGTACCTGAATTTTGCTGCTTTGTATTTTGCTGCTTTGTAGTACCTGAATAAGTTGCTGCTTTGTATTAAATGGCTAACCCAACACATAAATTAAATGGTTCTTATTTTATTTACCAAGCTTTAGAGCTAAGTTATAACAAGCCCCGTATCTAGTTTAATTATCCAAATAAAGCAATCAATTATTATTATACAGGTTGAGTTTTGGATCTGTTTGGTGCTCACTTTTTTTGGCTATATCCTTGGAATTATCTACGCCATCTATGCTATTACTAAGTGATCCATCTTCTATACCTACCTTTTGTAAGTATCTTTTTCTTTCTACTTCTTCCAATTACATTCATTCTTTTTATGCACTACACTTTTTTACTATATATTTGATTTATATTTTTGTAGTTAACTCTTATAAATTGTCTCTTATACAAAACATTCAAATCAGTATTTTTATATCAATTTTACTCTATATATTTGTGGAAGCTATTTTTTATTTAAACGATGGAATTGGGATATTTGAAAGGGGTTTTCTACTGGATTGATCTCAACATACGCCTATATGTAATATCTATAATTATTATAAATTATAATTATAAATTTAAAACAATATAAAAATTATTTATACAGTTGATCGATCATAATTGTTGGACTAATTGTTGATCGATCATAATTGTTGGACTAATTGTTGATCGATCATAATTGTTGGACTAATTAATTAAACTTCAATTTACTTGATATTATTTTTGTTATTTAGACTGATGGACAAAAAGTGGACTACACTTCATAGACTTAATTCAGAGTATCGGAAAGGTGTAGAATCATTTTTAGATTTTGCCTTCACCAAAGGAGAACCTCAAGGCCGCACGATTTTATGTCTTTGTGCTAAGTGTAGAAATCGTTGTTGGAGAAGAAGAAAAGTCATTCGTGATCACCTAATAGGATTTGGTTTTGTACAAGGCTACGATGTTTGGGTATACCACAGAGAGCAAATATCATTGCCTAAGGAAATTGATGCTCATATGGAAGATCAAGAGGACTCGCGTGATGACATCAATGGCTTACTTTATGACACATTTAGGCACGTTGAAAAAGTAGAGGGTGGCAACAAGGGACCAAATGAGGATGCTAAGAAGTTTTATAATTTAATTAATGAGGAGAAGCAAGAGTTGTATCCGGGATGTGAAAACTTCACTACTTTATCATTTATAATTCGACTTTACTTGTTAAAGTGTCTTCATGGATGGAGCAATGTATCGTTCAATGGTCTTTTGGAGTTATTGAAATAAGCCATGCCTAATATGAACATTCCCGAATCTTTTAACAAAACAAAAGCCATAATCAAGGATTTGGGCCTTGATTATAAAAAAATTCATGCATGTCCAAATGATTGTATGTTGTATTGGAAAGAGCATGAAAATGTTGATACCTGCAGCACTTGTAAAGCTTCACGATGGAAGGAATTTACTCAAGTAGATTCAGAGTTTGAGGATCCAAAGTATGATCAAAAAGTTCCTGCAAAAGTTTTGAGGCACTTTCCACTAATTCCAAGACTTCAGAGACTATTTATGTGTTCGAAAACAGCTGAGTCGATGAGATGGCATGAAGAATATTGATCAAAGGATGGTAAATTAAGGCATCTTGTTGATGGCCAAGCATGGAAGGAATTTGACATGCTTCATCCTGATTTTGCTTCTGAGAATCGTAATGTAAGGCTTGGCTTATCCAGTGATGGTTTCAATCCGTTTAGAACTATGAGCATATCGCACAGTACATGACCTGTCATGATGGTGGTATACAATTATCCACCTTGGATGTGCATGAAATCTGAGTATACAATGTTGTCGTTATTGATTCCTGGACCACAATCACCAGGAAATGATATCGATGTGTACCTTCAACCATTGATTGAAGAGCTAAAGGAATTGTGGGAATTTGGAGTAGAAACATATGATGCCTCAAAAGATCAAAAATTTCAATTGCGGGCATCTCTGCTATGGACTATTAGTGACTACCCTAGGTATGCTATGTTGTCAGGTTGGAGCACCAAAGGAAAGTTGGCATGTGTATGTTGCAATTATAACACTAATTCAACCTACTTGAGACATAGTCACAAAATGTGTTATATGGATCATCGTGTTTTTTTACCGACTAGTCATGCTTGGAGGGCCAATAAAAGGTCATTCAATGGAAAGAAAGAACATAAGTCTGCACCACCTATGTTAGAAGCTATAGAAATTGTGGAAAGCTTAAAAGATTTTGAGAATGAATTTTGAAAGAAGAATAAGAAGAAAAAAAATGATGGTCCATGGAAGAAGAAGTCAATATTTTTTGAGTTGTCGTATTGGGCTCAAAATACTTTACGTCATAATCTCGATGTAATGCATATTAAGAAAAACATATGTGATAGTATTATTGGGACTCTATTGGACATATCAGGAAAGACAAAAGATCATGTTAATGCTGGTTATGATCTGCAAGATATGGGGATTAGAAAGGAACTTCATCCAATAGAGATTGGCGGAGGTCAGACAAAGTTTGCAAAAGCATCTTTCTCAATGAATTCCCAAGAGAAGTCTACTTTTTGCAGTGTTTTGAAGGCTGCCAAGTTACCAGATGGGAGTGCTTATAATATTTCAAAATGTGTGCATGTTGGCGATAAAAAGATATTTGGTTACAAGAGTCATGATGCACATTTCATGTTACACTACTTATTACAAGTAGCAATAAAGAGCACAATGCCAAATCTAGTGGCTGAACCTTTAATTCGTCTTGGGTCATTTTTCCGCTCTTTGTGTCAAAAAGTTATCCAAGTGCAAGATTTGGATTATCTAAATGTAGAGATTGTTGAAATACTTTGTCAATTGGATATGGTTTTTCCTCCAAGTTTTTTTGATGTAATGGTTCATTTGCCTATTCATCTTGTACATGAAGTTAGATTGGGCGGTCCCATTCAATTGCGATGGATGTATCCCACAGAAAGAAACTTATGTAGACTTAAAAGTTATGTTCGTAATAGAGCTCATCCAGAAGGTTCTATTGCTGAGGGATATTTGGCTGAAGAAGCTTTGACTCTTTGCTCAAGATATTTGCATAAAAGTGTAGATACAAGGCTGAATAGAATGAATAGAAACTATGATAACAATTATTCTTGTGAAGTAGATTCAAATGATTACTTTTCAAGTATTGGACGACCTTTAGGGGGGAAGCAAAATGGAAAGTTATTTTCAATAGACTCAACATCAAAAGCTCAAGCCCATCGATACATATTGTTCAATTGTGATGATATTCAAACATACATAAGGTACCATAATAGTTTTTTGTGTTATTCCCTACTTGTATACAAAACATAACTTAGAGTTATTTTTAACAACTAATAGTGTTACCTTTGTAGAGAGTACGATGAATGTGTTAGTGGTCACACTAAAGGAGGAAAATGGATCAAGGCTAAAAGACAAGGTCAAGATTTTATTGAATGGTTTAAAATTCGAGCCTTGGAAAATGATGTGTCGGATCACCTCAAAGCATTATCTAGAGGTCCAAATGGTGCTGAAAAGAGGTTTTCAGGTTACCTGATCAATGGCTATAGATTTCACACTATGAAACGTGATGCAAGGCGCAAAACTCAAAATTCTGGTGTAACTTTGGTTTCCTTGACCGAAAGTTTTGCAAGTTCTAAGGATGAAAATCCTAAAACAGATCTTGTCACTTACTATGGAGCAGTTAATGACATAATTGAGTTAGACTATTACAACCAACTCAAATTTGTGTTGTTTAAGTGTGACTAGTTTGAGGCTAAAGAAGACAAATATGGGCTTACTGGTGTACATTTCAACAAAAAATGTTACTAAAATGATCCATTTGTCCTGGTGTCTCAAGTCCACCAATGTTTTTATGTGCAAGATCCTTTTGATGAAAATAAACATTATGTTATGAAAACCGTTCCTAGACTGTTTAACATGGATGACCAACCAAATGCTACAGCTCAAGAAGAATATTTTGTTGATCCATTTTATGATATTGGAAATTTAAATGCATCCAATAATGAAAATGACCTCAATTGGGTTAGGGAAGATATTCCAGCTACAATAGTTGAGAAGCCTGCACATGTTGTGAAGGAATTCGAAGACAAAGATGATTATGATTTGGACGATGAAGAGCTAATCACTTGAAGAATTATGCAACTATCCTTTATGCAGTTTTTATGTACTTGTTTATGCAACTGTAGCGAAATTGCATATTGTTCCCTTCTCATTATCTACAGGAATTTGTAGTTATAGACCCATTTATGATTTGCATATTGGTGCAATCTTTATTTGTTTAAATCTGTTTTTAAATCTGACTCTTCATTTGATGCAATCTTTATTTGTTTAAATCTGTTTTTACATCATCCCTCTAGGAATTCTTTATTGCTAAAAGAAAGAATCGTGTGCATTGATTGTTTGTATGTGGATTGCAGTGTGTAATGGTTTTTTTGGCTAGATTGCAGTGTGTAATGTTAGTAATTTATCAAATTGAATTTTTTATTAAAAGGAAGCAGGGTTAAAACCACAGAGCAGTGCGGTATAGAGCAGAAAATTAAATAACAAGGAATTTAACTTGTTAACAATACAAAGCCTGTGAGTTTAGCAGAGTTTTCCTTGAGAAGCAATAGTTCATATTATTTATTTACTTATAAAAATAAACAGAGTTGCCTAGGCTGGAATTGATCAAGTTTAGCAGAGTTGCCTAGTACCACAAAGCAATAGTTGTCCTTGAGTTTAGCAGAGTTTCCTAGGCTGGAATTGATCAAGTTTAGCAGAGTTTCCTAGTACCACAAAGCAATAGTTGTCCTTGAGTTTAGTAGAGTTGCCTAGGCTGGAATTGATCAAGTTTAGCAGAGTTGCCTAGGCTGGAATTGATAAAGTTTAGCAGAGTTGCCTAGTACCACAAAGCAATAGTTGTCCTTGAGTTTAGCAGAGTTGCCTAGGCTGGAATTGATCAAGTTTAGCAAAGTTGCCTAGGCTGGAATTGATCAAGTTTAGCAGAGTTGCCTAGTACCACAAAGCAATAGTTGTCCTTGAGTTTAGCAGAGTTGCCTAGGCTGGAATTGATCAAGTTTTTTGTTTTTGTTTTGTGGTACTGTTTTTATGGTACTGTTTTTATGCTTTTAGTTTTCTTTTGTGGTACTGTTTTTATTATTTCTTGATATTTCATTTCCTGTTTTTGTGGTACTCTTTTGTGTTACTGTTTTGTGGTACTGCTTGAAGTACCTTTACAAATATTTCATTTTTTTTTCTACAGAAAATGAATAAGGAAGCAGGGTTAAAACAAAAGATGAAAGCTCAAGACCAAGGTGAAAGAAGTACTTCATTGAAGGTGCAAACACGAGAAGGGGGGTTGAATTGTGTTTGACTAACTTGAATACTTTTCCTGTTTTTACACTTTTATAACAAAACTTGATGTATGAATAAAAACAGAGTTAGCAGTGGATATAAAGTAAAAATAAAACACATAATTTTTATACTGGTTCACCGCTAACGAGGCTACGTCTAGTCCCTTCACCTTGAAGGATTTCACTAATTCAAACCTTGAATTACAACAGTTCCACTGACCCTCTAAGTCAGTCTTCTCAAACAGTCTAACAATCCTAGACTCTTGAGGAATACAGCACCTTGACTTCCTAAGTCAAGTCTTCTCCTGTCAATCTGACAACCCCAGATTGTAAAAGGAATTACAACGCCTTGAATCTAATTGCCAAGTAATCTGCTACCCCTTCTGACTCCCTCAGATTGTAGACTCTACTTCAACAACTTGGATCTAACACAAGGGAAAGAAAATAACACGAGTGCTTGCTTCTTGAAAGCTGGAACTCACAATTAACCTCACTGAAAACTTTAGTGTTTGCTTTGGAAGTGTATGACTCTTTTGTGATTTTCAATGCTAAGTATTCTGCCTTGAGCCTCCTTTTATAGATGCAGATTTAGGCCTCTTCCAAGCTTAATTTCGAGCTGAATCTTGCTGGATTCTCTTGCAAAAATAACTTGACCAATTGGGCTTTATTTAAATAAAAAACATATCTTTTATTAAGCTTCCGATTTTCTTTCAAAATAACTGGCTAATCAAGTCTTTAGTTCCTTCCAGCCAACAGCTCCTGATTTCCACAATACTTCACTTTATTTTTGTAACAAATCTTTTTAATACTTTGATCAAAATAAATTAAAATCTCCACCGTTAATCCTTATGATTAAATCTGGACCATTTGATCTTCCTGCGCTAGTCCACATCAGAACCATACTAATTGATATGCTGTGATCCTCTGATTTCGGCCATCCCTGGACCATACTTCCTAACCTTCTGATCTTCTGATCTCGGCCATCCTGATCCAGCAAACTGATCTGCTGTGATCCTCTGATCTCGGTCACTGCTGGACCACACATCCTGACCTTCTCATTTCGGCCAACACTGGGCCATGGTCTGATCTTCTGATCTCGGCCAACACTGGGCCAAATAATTAAAACTGAACCATTGATTTGGAAATCTTCCCTCTGATATGGACCACTTCTGGACTTGGTCTGGATTAAACTGAAATTAAATCTGGACAAGTAATATTTCAGTCTGGACATTTTACCTTTGATTTTAGATCAGGTCTGGATCAATTCTGGAAATCATTTCTTCAGGTCTGGACTTAGTTTCATACCCTAAACCATGCTATCTTCTGGTTTGGGTCAAATCTGGATTAATTCCTTTGTTCTGGACCCATTAATTCATCCTCTGATTAAGTCTAGAACAAGTCTGGACTGTTTATCATTTCACTGCCAGGCCATCTTCTAGTCAGAATAACTTCTGGAATAAATCTGACATTTGATTCCTTCTGGTCTGGAACAACTCTCCCTATGGCAGGCTTCCTTCTAGTCTGGTCCAGGTCTCCTTCTGACTTTGCTTCTTTCTGATCTGGGCCAGCAAAGATATCCTCTGGTAGTGTTTTGACATCCTGGTGTATCCTCTGGAAATTCCAGAATGCATTCTAGATGCATTTTCTGCTTTTGCAATCTTCAACTTCTAGTGACATTTGATTTAATAATTCAAGGTTCAAAATAAGATTACATGGAGTGCTTTTGTAAACATCAAAATCCTAAGTACTTAGAACCAACTTGGTCCCAACAATCTCCCGCTTTTTGATGATGACAAAACCTTAACTTATTTTGCTAGTTTATAACTCGAAGACTTGAATTACTCCCCCCCAGACCAATCTCTCCCCCTAAGTCTGATACTGACTTTTTTTTCTCCTTTTCAACTCCTTCTCTTTTCACTCTTTCTTTTCTTCTCTTCTCCTCTCCTTTTCAACTCCTTCTTTATTCTCTCTTTCTTTTTCTCTCTTCACATTTCCTCTCCTTTTCAACTCCTTCTCTTTTCACTCTTTCTTTTTCTCTCTTTGTTTTTCTCTCTCGCTGTTTCCTCTCCTTTTCAACTCCTTCTCTTTTGCACTCTTTCTTTTTCTCTCCTCCTTTCTTTTTATCTCTCCTTTTCTACTTATTTCTCATTTCTCTCCCCCTTTTTGTCATCAGCCAAAAAGTGGTCCTACTATTTTTGTATTTTTTGTTTTTCTCTTTACAAATTACAGAAAGTAAAAACAGAAAATAAAATTACAAGAAATTTAAAAACTCCTAAGATACCTACTTGAGCTAGTCAGATATGGAGGTAATGCTGAGATGCTTCTTGATGAACTCGAACCTATCTTCTGGTAATGCTTTGGTGAAGATGTCATCCCATTGATGATCAGTGTCCACAAACTGGATGCTTAAAGTCCCTTTTTGAACATGGTCCCTAATGAAATGGTGTTTTATTTCAACGTGTTTGGCTCTAGAGTGTAAGATAGGGTTCTTGGTTAGGTTTATGGCTGAAGTGTTATCACAGAACAAAGGGATATTGGTTTCAAAGATGTTGTAATCTTCAAGTTGATGTTTCATCCAGAGTAACTGTGAACTGCATCATGCTGCTGATATATACTCAGCTTCAGCTGTTGACATGGCAATTGTGCTTTGTCTTTTGCTTGACCAAGAGATCAAATTATCACTTAAGAAGGTGCAGTTGCCGCTTGTACTTTTCCTTTCCAGCTTGTCTCCAGCATAGTCGGATTCACAAAAACCTTTGAGTTTGTAGGTGGGGGTTTTCTTGTATAACAAAGTAAGGTTGGTGGTTCCTTTAAGGTATCTCAAAATTCGTTTGACAGCAGTTAAATGGGATTCCCTAGGGTCAGCTTAAAAACGGGCACAAAGACAAACACTAAACAAGATGTTAGGTCTAGAAGCAGTTAAATAAAGAAGGGATCCAATCATACCTCTGTATGTTTTCTGGTCTACCTTTTGGCTGGTTTCATCTTTCTCAAGTGAGCAGGTTGGGTGCATGGGGGTGGCCATAGGATTACAGTCACTCATCTTGAACTTTTTAAGAAGTTCGTTAGTGTATTTAGATTGGTGAATGAGTATACCTGATTTACCTTGATGAATCTTAATTCCCAGAAAGAACTTAAGTTCTCCCATCATGCTCATTTGGAACTCTTTCTGCATTAGGTCAGAAAACTCTTTGCACAAAGTGCCATTAGTTGATCCAAATATGATATCATCAACATAAACTTGAATAATCAAAATATCATTTTTAATGGATTTCCTAAATAAAGTACTATCAATTTGGCCTCTATTCAAATCATTCTTAAGCAGAAAGTTACTAAGTCTGTCATACCATGCCCTTGGTGCTTGTTTTAAACCATATAAAGATTTTTTAAGTTTGAAAACATGATCTGGAAAATTAGAATTTTCAAATCCAGGGGGCTGTTTGACATAGACTTCCTCACTTATGTAGTCATTTAAGAATGCACTTTTAACATCCATTTGGTACATCATTATATCATGATTAGAAGCAAATGATAATAGAATTCTAATTGCTTCTAACCTGGCCACTGGAGCAAAAGTCTCAGTGTAGTCTATACCTTCCTGTTGACTATATCCTTGAGCTACAAGTCTGGCTTTGTTCCTTACACTTCACCTTTTTCATTAAGTTTATTCCTGAACACCCACTTGGTTCCAATAATGTTTTTGTTTGGTCTGGGTACCAGATCCCAAACATCATTCCTTTGGAATTCATTCATCTCTTCTTGCATTGCAAGTATCCAACCTTCCTCTGCCAAAGCCTCATCAACATTGCTTGGTTCAATTGTTGAGAGTAAACCAAACAAACTGGTTTCTCTACTTGATGATCTGGTCTTTAAAGGTTCTGCTGCACTGCCAATAATGAGTGATTCTGGATGTGAAGACTTGTACTTCCATCCATTCTTTCCCTCTCACTTGTTTTCAGAGTCAGCGTGTTCTTCTTCATCTTGATCTTTCTCAGATTCTGCTTCTGGTTCCTGTGCCTCTGGTTCACCTGCAATTTCCTCATCTTGCTTTGACTTTTTAGAGTCAAGCTGTTTATCATCAAACTTAATGTGGATTGATTCTTCCACAGTGTTAGTTTCTTTGTTAAACACTCTATAAGCTTTTGATCTCTCAGAGTAGCCAATAAAGATACACTTTTGAGATCTAGAGTCAAACTTAGCTAGGTTATCTTTAGTGTTTAACATAAAACAGATGCAACCAAATTGCTTAAAGTAAGAAATATTTGGTTTCTTACCTTTCCACAGTTCATAGGGAGTTTTATTTAAGATGGACCTGATGTAGACTCTATTCTGAATGTAGCAGGCTGTGTTGACAGCTTCTGCCCAAAGGTAGGTGGCAACCTTCATATCATTCAGCATGGTTCTGGGCATCTCCTGCAGTGATCTGTTCTTCCTTTCTACCACTCCATTCTGTTGAGGTGTTCTGGGGGATGAGAAGTTGTGAGAGATGCCATTCTCATCACATAATTCTTCAAAATACTTGTTCTCGAATTCACCTCCATGATCACTTCTGATGGTTATGATCTTAATACCCTGTTCATTCATAACTTGCTTACAAAAAGAAATAAATACTTTGTGAGATTCATCTTTGTTCTTTAAAAATTTTACCCAAGTCCACCTTGAGTAATCATCAACAATCACAAAACCATATTTCTTACCACTGAGGGAAGCTGTTTGAACAGGACCAAACAGATCTAAGTGAAGCAGTTCAAGTGGTTGAGAGGTAGAAACACATTTTTTAGTTTTAAAAGAGCTTTTAGTTTGTTTACCTCTTTGACATGCTTCACACAAAATCTCAGTTTTGGAACTTACCTTGGGAAGCCCTCTTACCAACTGGAGTTTGCTCAACTCGGATATAAGTCTAGGGTTTGCATGCCCTAGCCTCTTGTGCCAAATCAGATTCTGCTCACTTACAGATAATAGGCATTTAACCTGTTGCTTAGCAATACTAAAAAGATCAATTTTATAAACATTATCCTTCCTAGTGCCAGTAAATAAAACAGGCCCATCAAGTTGACTGACAGCTTTGCAAGTTTTTTGATTAAAGATAACATCATAATTGCAGTCACTTAATTGACCTATGCTCAGAAGATTATGTTTTAGCCCTTTAACTAACAGAACATTTTTAATAGACAAGGGAGAAGAAGTGTTACCAACAGCTCCTGTACCAATAATCTGACTTTTTGGTTTCATCCAAAGGAAACTTTGCCTCCATTCTTCATAGTCAGATCCAGAAACATAGATTTATCTCCTGTCATGTGCTTGGAGCAGCCACTGTCAAGATACCAAGTTTTGTGTTGCTGATCTGACCATGCCTTTTCTTTGTCAGAATTAGAGTCAGAGTCAGACTCAGATTCAGACTTAGCTTCTGTTCGATCCATTAGGGCCAGTTCTTCTTCTGGCCTGTTTGATTAGTTTCCTTGATTCTGCTTTGGTTTATAAACCATGTTCCTCTGATGATTCTGGAACATGTTTTGATTCTGGAAATTTTGGTGAATCCAGTGATTCTGATAACCTTGATGATTCTAGTGATTCTGGTGATTTGGGTGAATTTGGTGGTTCTAATGAATTTGGTAATTCTGGTGATTCTGGTAATTCCTGATCTGATTTTGGTTCTGGTTCCAATGTTGATTCTGATTCTGGTTCCAACACTGATTTTGATTCTGGTTCCAGTATTTGTTCTAGTTCCAGTGTTGGTTCTGGTTCCAGTTTCTGTGCTTCTGATACTGGTTCCAATTCCTGTTCTGGTTCCAGTTCTGATTCTGGTTCTGGTTGATTTGACCAGACCTTTTTCCATCAGACTCAGATTGCCTTTGTCTTGTTGTAGCAGGAACATAAACCTTCTTCTGCTTGTGCATTGCCAACATCCATTGTCCAGATACCATTGTTGGTGTCTCCTTCTGGTTGCTCAGAATATCTGCAACATAGACAATTTGATCTTTTGGTACCCAGAACTGATTGGGTCCAAGTTTGTTAGTCTTAACAGCTCTCTGATCTTGTTCAAATTTTACCAGTGGACAAGATAGTTCAGAGTGACCTTTCTTAGCACAAACAATACATAAAACATCGGAATGAACAGCTTTAATTTCAGCAATCGTTTCTGTAAAACCAAGACCTCTCTTTCCAGTGTTACTGTTTCCATAAATCATAGATGCATATTTACTTCTTTCCATTCCATTAGAAATAAAGTTTTGAAAAAATTGCTCATGCATATCAGATTCACAAACAGTTTTGGAAGTGGAACAAATATTGCTTTTCAGAGTTTGGTTTTCAGATTTGAGTCTTGCAACTTCAGTTTTAAAATCTTTGTTTTCAGTTGCATACTCAGAATTTCGATTCTTTAAAACTTGGACTTCTTTGGTTAGATTTTTCTTATCTTCCCTAAGAGTTTTCAGTTTTGAAGACATTTTATTGTTTGCATTTAACAAGTCTTTGAAAGTCTCAATTAATTCAGATTTAGAGAGATCAGAAAATACCTCACTGTCTTCATCTTCTGATTATGTTCCAGAGCCTGAGTTGTATCCAGAACTTGAGTTGGTATGAGCCATCAGAGACAGAATTGCTTCCTATGATGTGCTTCCAGACTTGCCTGAATGATTGCTTCGATCATTCTTCCTTCTGCCTATTTTCCTTCTTGAATTCGTGCCTTTATGAGGACCAGAAGCAGACCTGATGTGTGCCTTCATTGCTGTTTCTGCCTCTTCTTCATCAGACGATTCTTCTTCTAATTCTGATACATCCCAGGCTGCCATCAGACCATTCTTTCTGAATCTGGAACTCTTCTTGTGTTGTTTGCCTTTTTCCAGATTTGGACATTCTGACTTGATATGTCTAGGTTTATTGCATCCATAACAAACAATACTCTTCTTGTCAGATTCTTCCTTTCCTTTGTTGTTATGTTTCTTCTTGAAACTTCTTCTCTTCCTGTTTTCCCATATCTTAACCATTTGTTTGGTTAAGTAAACCATATCATCACAATCACTGTCACTATCCTCTAATTTTGATGCTGCCCTTGCAGCTTTCTTCTGTTTCGATTTCAGAGCCAGATTCTTCTTCTTCTTAGGTTCATCTGCTTCTAGTTCTATTTCATGAGACCTGAGTGAGCTGATCAGATCTTCAAGCTTCAAGGTATTCAGATCCCTGGCTCTTGTACTGCAGTAACCTTTGGTCTCCATTTGGCTGGTAAGCTTATGAGAATCTTCTTGACATGATCTGCTATTGTGTAGCTTTTCTTCAAGATCTTCAGTCCAGATATCAGAGTCTGGAATCTGCAGAATATTCCATCAATGTTTTCATCATCTTCCATCTTGAACATCTCATACTGTTTGACCAGTATGTTAGCCCTTGCTTCTTGAACCTGCTGGCTTCCTTCATAGGTCAGAACCAGACTGTCGAATATGCTCTTTGCTGTTTCTTTATCTGTGCATCTGTCAAATTCCTTGAATGTGATGGCACTAATCATGATGTTTCTAGACTTGTGATGAAGTTTGTGTAATATGCTCTGATCTGGTTTCATATCATCCATGTCTAGTTCTTTAGTTGGATCTTCTGGACCAGTAGGTGCAGTGTATCCTTTGACTACCATCTTCCATAATTCAGGATCTTGAGATATGAAGAAACTTCTCATTCTGTCCTTGCAATACTCAAACCTTTCTCCATCAAATAGTGGTGGTCTGTTGATGTTGCCTCCCAGTTCATCTCTGGATTCTGCCATGTTGAACCCCTTGGACCTTTCCTCAAACACTGTTAAGTGCTCAGCCTTGAGACGGAGCTCTGATACCAATAGAAGGTGCAAACACGAGAAGGGGGGTTGAATTGTGTTTGACTAACTTGAATACTTTTCCTGTTTTTACACTTTTATAACAAAACTTGATGTATGAATAAAAACAGAGTTAGCAGCGGATATAAAGTAAAAATAAAACACAGAATTTTTATACTGGTTCACCGTTAACGAGGCTACGTCAAGTCCCTTCACCTTGAAGGATTTCACTAATTCAAACCTTGAATTACAACAGTTCCACTGACCCTCCAAGTCAATCTTCTCAAACAGTCTAACAATCCTAGACTCTTGAGGAATACAGCACCTTGACTTCCTAAGTCAAGTCTTCTCCTGCCAATCTGACAACCACAGATTGTAGAAGGAATTACAATGCCTTGAATCTAATTGCCAAGTAATCTGCTACCCTTTCTGACTCCCTCAGATTGTAGACTCTACTTCAACAACTTAGATCTAACACAAGGGAAAGAAAATAACACAAGTGCTTGCTTCTTGAAAGCTGGAACTCACAATTAACCTCACTGAAAACTTTAGTGTTTGCTTTGGAAGTGTATGACTCTTTTGTGATTTTCGATGCTAAGTATTCTGCCTTGAGCCTCCTTTTATAGATGCATATTTGGGCCTCTTCCAAGCTTAATTTCGGGCTGAATCTTGCTGGATTTTCTTGCAAAAATAACTTGACCAATTGGGTTTTATTTAATCCTTATGATTAAATCTAGACCATTTGATCTTCCTGCGCTAGTCCACATCAGAACCATACTAATTGATATGCTGTGATCCTCTGATTTCGGCCATCCTGGTCCAGCAAACTAATCTGGTGTGATCCTCTGATCTCGGCCACTGCTGGACCACACATCCTGACCTTCTGATTTCGGCCAACACTTGGCCATGGTCTGATCTTCTTATCTCAGCCAACACTGGGCCAAATAATTAAAACTAAACCATTGATATGGAAATCTTCCCTCTAATCTGGACCACTTCTGGACTTGGTCTGGATTAAACTAAAATTAAATCTGGACAAGTAATATTTCAGTCTGGACATTTTACCTTTGATTTTGGATCAGGTCTGGATCAATTCTGGAAATCATTTCTTCTGGTCTGGACTTAGTTTCATACCATAAACCATGCTATCTTCTGGTCTGGGTGAAATCTGGATTAATTCCTTTGTTCTGGACCCATTAATTCATCCTCTGATTAAGTCTAAAACAAGTCTGGACTGTTTATCATTTCACTGCCAGGCCATCTTCTGGTCAGAATAACTTCTGGAATAAATCTGACATTTGATTCCTTCTGGTCTGGAACAACTCCCCCTATGGCAGGCTTCCTTCTGGTCTGGTCCAGGTCTCCTTCTGACTTTGCTTCCTTCTGATCTGGGCCAGCAAAGATATCCTTTGGTAGTGTTTTGACATCCTGGTGTATCATCTGGAAATTCCAGAATGCATTCTGGATGCATTTTCTGCTTCTGCAATCTTCAACTTCTGGTGACATTTGATTTAATAATTCAAGGTTCAAAATAAGATTACATGGAGTGCTTTTGTAAACATCAAAATCCTAAGTACTTAGAACCAACTTGGTTCCAACACTTCTAAGTTTGAGCTACTTCAAGCAAGATCAAGCAATGAATTATTAAGGAGATTCAATATCAAGCGTGAAAAGATAATCAGAGGCATTGCAATAACTAATGAAGATATGGTTGGAACCAAAGAACCCCTTAGCAAGCAAAACAATTCATCAACTGAAAAAATAATTAGTTCCAAGGCTATAAGGTTAGACAAGGCTACAGGGTTAGACATGCAAATTCAAGGACTCAAGCATGCTTCAATTAAGATTGCACCTCAAGCACAATTCAAGTTATCAAATTTTGCTACTGGTCAAACAAATATATCTTCAAATAAGGATTCTTGTTCAACAAAAAAGAAGTTTGACAATGTCAAGAAAGTTACAAATGAAGCATCAATGAATAACAATCAAGGATCAAGACAAAACCAAGATCCAAAGAGTCCCATCATGAATCAAAGTAAATCACCTATACAGAATCAAAAAGCAAAAAAAAAAAGAGTGGAGAATGAAGAAGTTCAGTCACCAATGAGAAAGGCATCGGGAGAAAATGACATTTCAAGAACAAAACAAAAGGCCAAAAAAAGGGTGGAGAATGAATATGACGAGGTAATGACAACTCAACAAAGTGCAACAAAGAAAACCAAAACAATACCCTTGTCAAATGAAGATTGAAGATTGAAAACCAAAATCAATGTTAATTGAAGATTTTCTTAATGAAAATAATGAACTAGATGATGAAGAAGAATTGGCAAATGATTCAGAAATTGAAGAGGAAGAATATGTCATGGAAGAAGAAAATGAAGACCAACATGAAGATGATGAATGTAGTGGTAGTTATCAAATATAAGCTTAAGATTCTATCTTGTCTTATATATTAATTTTTTATATATATTTGTGACTCATCTTTAGGATTTTATCTTATCTTATATAAGCTTAATGTCAAAATAGGGACAGCTAAGAAAAAAAACAAGGGGATCAACTCAGTGCTTGCAAATACATGGAAGAAAATTCCGTATAGAAGTCATCTTAGACAATGACGGAGAAGTGATAGGACATGACGACAAAGTTGCAACTGACTTGGGTTATTTCCTTGGCACTATCGCAAGGAATTCAACTTTTTGTCCCTTGATTTACACAAACTTTAAGGAAGTGTACAAAAATCACGAGGAACGTATATGGTCTTATATTCAGGTATAAGAGTTTAATTTTCGTATTTCATTTGATCGTCAAATAGTTATCACATGTTGATCACAATAATGTTTTTCAGAGTAACTTTATTATTTCTGAGAAAGGAAAGAAAGCCGTATTTTCCCGGATAAATGATGCATGGAGACGTTACAAATGTTATATCAAGAGAACCTATTTTCTGAAATACTCAACCTTAAAGGAAAGGATAAAAAATAGGCCTGAAAGCATACTAGAACCTCATTTCAAGAAATTGTTGAAATATTGGAATAACAGTACCATCCAAGTAAGTGTGTATATAGTTTACATTACTTTTAGTCACTCTTTGTTGTATAGAATCTTTTATATATATCATACTTTAATTTTTTTCACTTACATTGTAGAACATTAGCAAGAAAAATGTTGTTAATAGGGCGAAACAGAAGTTTATGCATCGAATGGGGACAACAAATTTTGCTAGAATTCGGGCAAAAGAGGTACAATATTTATTCTTATTTATGTGTCTTTGTTATATATAAATAACAAGTTGTCATAATAAGTTTTAATTACTCTATTTTCAATTCTTTACCAATAAAGCGTGCAAAGAAGGAAAATGGGGAGGAAGTCAGTCAAGCTGAAATGTTTGTGATAACTCGTCAGTGAAGAAAAGGAAAAATTGATGAAGAAACAGATAATTCTATTGTATGTTTTTCTTTTCATTATATACTTTTAATGTCTACATTAAAAACTTTTAACATTGATTTTTTTCCTATCAGGCTAAACTTCAAGATTCAATTCAAAATTCTAGTGAGCCTCCTGACCAAGCCTTTCAATCATTGTTCGGTAAAGAAAAGCTCTGTCGAGTTTGTTTTTATGGAAGAACAGCTACACCAACAATGTTAAAAAAAATGAAGAGATTGCTAACATTAAAAAACAGTATGAAGGTGAAATTAGTAGCATGAAGGAAAGGATGGAAGAATATGAATCATTTACAAAGAAAAGGATGGAAGCATACGAGGAACTTCTAAAATGTGTGTTGAAGCAGCAAAACCCAAGTTTAAGTGAAGCTGCTGTTGATAACATGATGGGACATGTTTTAGGCATTGCAAATAATGCGGCACTCCATTCTTCTACATCAACCCATGTTCCTGAAAAGGTATAAGTATATTAGTTTGAATGATATAACTAACTATACCTGATATGTAAAACACATTTACATTACATGCATATTTACGCATACATACATACACATAGTCTCACATACATATTTTGATAGTGTACTTCTTACTCTAATTTATCAGAATTACAATCAGTTTGAAATCACTCATTTTTTTCAATTGCATACACTTAATACTTACTATTTTCAGGTTGGACTTGAATATCATCACCAAGATACATGAAGCTAGTGGAATGTATCGAAGACTTGGTTGTTTGATAAGACAATTGATTTTTTTGGGATGCCTAGTAATAGAGCTAATAAAATATTTTGATAAGTAAATTGTTTGATTATCATGTATTGGTTTTTCTTGGATGTTTATTAATATTTATGTTACAATATTTTGATAAGACCGTGGCCTAAACATTTTCCAATATTTATGTTACAATATTTTGATAGACCGTTGGCAAAACCAACTCATAAAATATTTATGAAATATTTATAGCTGAACATCTAAAATATTTATGAAATGTTGGCAAAACCAACTCATAAAACCGTGGCCTAAACAAATAGCCAAAATCTAAAACAATTGTGGCTGAAATGTGTTACCAACGTTTCAATAATTGTGATCTAAAGTTATATGCAACATGTACAAATCTATTGCCTTAAACCAAAAAACTGTTGCCTATGCTTTTGACAACTTTATAAATGTGTTGCACCACACTTTTTTATTGTTGCCACAACTTATAAAACCGTGGCCTAAACAATTAGGCAACATTTAAAACAATTGTGGCCGAAATGTTTTACCAACATTTCCATAACCGTGGTCTAAAGTTATATGCAACACATACAAATCTATTGCCTTAAACCAAAAAACTGTTGCCTATGCTTTTGACAACTTTATAAATTTGTTGCACCACACTTTTTTATTGTTGCCACAACTTATAAAACCGTGGCCTAAACAATTAGGCAACATCTAAAACAATTGTGGCCAAAATGTTTTACCAACATTTCTATAACCGTGGTCTAAAGTTATATGCAACACATACAATGTGTTGCCTGAAACAAATATAATATGCACAAAACCGTTGCCTAACTGTATATGCAACATTTTTGAAATTGTTGGCAAAACCAACTCATAAAACCGTTGCCTGAAGCATTCAACAAAACAGTTGCCTCTTTTAGTGTCTGCGGCAACGGTTTTTTAGAATTCGTGGGCAAAAGTAAAAAACCGTTGCGTTTGCTAATAGGCCACGACCACCTACACCACACTTTGTAAACCGTTGCGAAACCGTTGCCTAACCTTTAGGCCACGGTTTATTTGGTTTACACCACACTTTTTTATTGTTGCCACAACTCAAAAATGTTGTAGTGATGGCGGCTAAGAAGCCCTCACATTTGAATTGGCCACAAAGTTTGTGACAGTCTAAATCATCACCAATTGATATATTTTTTAAATTTATAAAGACTTTGTGAGGTATAGCCCTCACAAATTTGTGAGAATTTGGGCTCACAAAGTCAACCGTTACAAATTTGTGAGGGTTTGGATCCTCACAAAGTCAGTCGTCACGAATTCATTAGGGTTTGGGTCCTCAAAATATCTTTGATTAATTTAAAAAATAAAAAAAAGTGGTTAGTTTGTGGGAATTTAAACCGCCACAAATGACCAAATTATTTTAATAAAAATTTGTGGCGATTATAATTGCCATAAATTACCAAATTTAAAAAAAAATAGAAAAACGTAAAAATTAAAAAGAAAACATAAAAATTATTTTAAAAAGAAAAATAATTTAATTTATTTAAAAATGTAAACAATTTTTTTAAGGTGCAAACATGAGAATGAGAGATTGAATTGTGTTCGTCAAACTTGAATTCTTTTGTTGTTTTGTTGAATGTTGATGCAAATTATTGGATGAATAATTGATCAGACTTAGCAGCGGATAATAACAACTTAAGAACACAAAAATTTATCCTGGTTCACCATTAACTTGACTACATCCAGTCCCTTCATCATGAAGGCTTTAATCCACTAATTCAAAATCTTTGAATTACAACACCTGACCTTTGAAGCCAGTCTTCTCAAACAGCCTGACAACCCCAGACTTTTGAGGAATGAAAACAACACCTTGACTCTACAAGTTAAGTCTTCTCCTACCAATCTGACAACCCTAGATTGAAGAAAGAATTTACACCACTATCGGGTTTGATTATAAGGGTTTGGAACTCTGCAAAGTTGCTTCTGGAAAGTTGATTGCTATACCGAATTTCTCTCTCGAAAACACTTAGAAAATTTTGCTTTTCAACTCAAGTGGTTCTCTCTTTTGAACTCTCGGATTGTGTTGAATATGAAGCTTGAGTTCTTGTATTTTTTATGCTTGATGTTGCTGCCTGAAGCCTCCCTTTATAGCTGCAAATAGGGCTTTGTCCAAGCTTAAATTCGAAATAAATCTTACTCAGATTTCCTTTGAAAATTCTGTTGGCCAATCATGTTTCTCTTAAATTAAAATTGTATCTTTTTAGCTTCAGATTGCACTTGAAAATTCTGTTGACCAATCTTGTTTCATTTAATTTCAAACCATATCTTTTTAAGCTTCAGATTGCATTCGAATTTTTTCAAGTCTTCAGTGATTTTTTGAATCAAATCCCCTTAATACTTTGATCAATTTTCTATCAAAATTTAATCAAGTCTTCTTTGAATTTTAATTAAGTCTTCACTGATTTGCACCATGATTTAAATTCTGGACCGTATGATCCTCTGATCTCGGCCAACTCTGGACCATGTAATCTGATATGGACAAATTTTATGATCCTCTAATCTCGACCAACTCTGGACCATGTGATCTAATCGATACCATTATGTGATCCTCTGATCTCGGCCAATTCTATACCATGTGATCTAATTTGTACCATTCTGTGATCTGGACCATTGATCTTCTAATATGGACCATTGATCTTTTCATCTGGACCATTTATCTTGTAGTCTGGACCATTTATCTTTTAATCTGGACATTTATCCTCTAATCTGGACCAAGTCTGGACTAAGTTTGGATTGAGTCTGAATTAAATCTGGACTAAGTCTTATGTTCTGGACAATTATATCTTCTGATCTGGACTAAGTTTTATGTTTTGGACCATACTATCTTCTGGCCTGGACTAAGTCTCCCTCTGACAAGCTTCCTTCTGGACTGGACCAGGTCTCCTTCTGGACTCTGCTTCCTTCTGATCTGGGACAAGAAAGATATCCTTTGATGATGTTATTTTTCCTTCCCTTTGATGATATCCTCTGATTGATGTTATCCTCTGATGTTTGCCTTTGATGACATCCTCTGATATCCTTTGGAGGTGTATCCTCTGGTATCCTCTAGATGCATCCTCTAGTACCCTCTGGATGTTTCCTCTAGCCAAAACTTCTGGTGACATTTTTATCCTTTGGTTGCTTCGTCTGGATGTATCATCTGGTGGTGTCATCCTCTGATTTTGCACAGCCTCTGATTTGATCTTCTAAGTCAAAATACAATTTACATAAAATACTTTTGTTAACATCAAAACTTTGATTGAAATTAAGAACCAACTTGGTTCCAACATTTTAAAAATAATATCCAATAGAAAACATTATTTTTTTAAAAAAATGGTAAATAATATGCTGAAAAAATAATATACAGAAATGGATGAGAGAACAATAGTAGAGAAAAAAATTAGAAGTAAGAAATGAAGGAAAAAATTGAGAAGTGAAATTTTTTAGAGAGAATGTAGAAAAAAAGTTTAGAGAGAAGATAAAAATGAAAAATGAAGAAATATGATAAGAATGAAGTGTGATATAAAAAAAAATAAGGGGGAACTTGTTACAGTCTAAACAACCACAAATTGGCGGCCAAAGCCCTTATAAATTGCTGCATAACCAAATTTGTGGTTGTATAAATCCTCACAAAACTCAGCAACAAATTTTTGTGACGAAAAAAACCCCCACATATTTTTTAGGCTTTTTCTAACCAATAATAACAACATATTTTAATTTTACAATTTGTGAGATTATTTTTTTTTCAGTAGTTTGTGAAGGTCTCTTTGCTGTCAAAAATATTTTTAAAGTTGGCCACAAAAGAGTGATTTACTTTAAAAAAGTTCTATAGCCATATAACCTAAATTGTGTCCTCAAAACAAGCCGCAAATTAAGCCTTCAAAGTGGATGCAACAAAGACAAACTGCTTCACGCATTTCCATGATATCGATCCTCTAGCCAAAAGATACATATAATCAAAAGTTGACTTTGTTGTATCTACACATCCAATAAATTTTGAATCTACATATCAAATCACCTCAAACTGATAAGATCTCCTATAAGTAAGCAGATAGTCTTTTGTCCATTGCAAATACCTCAATACTTTCTTTCCAGCTTATCCATTCTTGGATTACTTTAGTATCTACCGAGCATACCAACTGGAAAGCTTATTATTCGACCTCTTACAAGTTTGAGCATAAATCAAACTCCCAACAATAAATGCATAAAGAATAATTACCATATGTTTTCATTTTCCAATTTATTCTTTTGGCATTGCATGACACTAGATTTGGTCTCTTTTTTATTGTAACATAAGATGGTGAACTTTTATCCATTATAAAACCCTCTAAAACTTTATTAATATTTGTTTTCTAAGACAAGTCTAACAATCTTTGTCATCTATCACAAAATATTTCTATTTCAATCACATAACTTGCTTCATCCATATCCTTCATTTCAAACTTGTTAGAGAGAAATTTCTTAGTCTCATGTAATAGACAAAGATCATTAGTCACAAGCAAGATAGATATCATCAACATATAAAACTAAAACAATAAAAATACTCTCATTGGCCTTCGAATATATATCGATCAACAATATTTTCCTTGAATCCAAAGAACATAATAGTATCATTGAACTTGAGTTGCCATTGGTTGAAAGCTTGCTTAAATTCATACATTGACTTCTTAAGTTTACATGCCATGTGTTCTTTTTAGTTAATGGCCTACCCAATGTTAAGAAAAACATGCAATATTAATATAATAAAAAAATTTGACAGTAAAATTACTTCATTCAAAGAGAAAATAGAGATTGATAAAACAACATTGAAATAACAGAAATAGACATTCCCCTACCACAAAGTGAACTAAGTCTTGGACTACAATACACATAAAGAGTTTATAAACTGCAAGGCCATAATATAGTCAATATCTAGAACCTAACAACCAAACAGATTTTTTGCCCAGATGGTTGACATTTAAGTAAATATGACGATCCATTGTCTTTAATTATATCTAATTACGGATCATATATTCGACTTCTGCAAACATATTTTCACTATAAGTGACCTCGAGTTTGAACAAACTAACCACATGTGCGAAATCCATTTGTCGGAAAGGGAGGATACAAAAGTTGGTGATTGTCTCCATAAGTTTTGAAAACAAATGTGGTTCAAAAAATCCAAATTAATTTGAGACATTACAACGATCCGTGTAAGTTTATATGCGCACCTAAGAGGGGGGGGAGTGAATTAGGTGTTTATAAATTTTTTAGTTGTTAGAGACTTAGTGGATTATTTTTCTGATTTATAATAAGTGAAGTAAAGTGTAAATGGCAGAAAAATAAAGAACACAAAGAATTTATCCTGGTTCCCTTTATAACCAATGGTACATCCAATCATCATGCACACCACAAAAGATTTTCCACTATGTTAGAATAAGTACAAGTCTAACTCTAAGACTTCTGTGACTAACTCCAAACTATCTTCTTAAGATAGCACACCACTATCTTAGTTTACAACACTTGAAAAAAAGTACACTACTTTCTTCATTAATAACTGGAATGATTTTTCAATAACTTAAGTAAATATACAGTTGATATGCTTTCTTTGTACAATGATAATAATCCAATAGTATTGTACTTCAAGTGCAACAAGAGAACCTTTCTCAATGATATGAAAATGTAAAACAAAATACATTTGAAATATGAAGATTTTGACTCTTAATGGATTTAAAGAAAGTTCTGAATTTTTGTGAAAGTTGTTTAGTGATTAAACTCGAGCCTATGATGTATTTATACTCCTAAGACATCACTTCATATCAGTGGCAATTTTTCCTAGAGGGTTGATGAATATATGCAATGATCCAGAATCATTATGAATAGAAAAATCACATTGATCCGCAGTTGTATTCGGCTACAGCCAATGTGTAGTCGAATACACCATTGTAACGTTCAGATTTATTTCAAAATTTCAACTATGTATTCGAATACGAGTCTTTGTAGTCAAATACAGATGTGTGAATTTTTCCACTGACTTGATTTGTATTCGGCTACAATACTTTGTAGTCCAAATACAAAAATGTTATTTTAGCTACTGACTTCGTATTTTTATTCGACTACGACATCTTGTAGTCGACAACAAAAACGTCATTTTAGCTACTGACTGATGTTTGTATTCGGCTACGACATCCTGTAGTCGAATACAAAAATGTCATTTTAGCTATTGACTTGAGTTTGTATTCGGCTACAACGTGTTGTGGTCGAATACAGATGTGCAGTTTTTGCGACTGACTTCATCTGTATTCGGCTACACATATATGTAGTCGAATACAACTTTAGCTTTTGTAAGAAAAAAATTTAATTTTAAAACTTTGTTTATGTATTTTGACATTTTGAAAATTCTTTTGATGCATATGCTAAAAATATAAGGTTTTCATGTGCATTTGAAATGTAACATTATTAGATTTTATCATATACCTTAAACTCTACGATTTCTTAGCATTTTGACACTAGTTAACTTTATTGATGACTTCATCTTGATCACTTGTCTTGGTCTTTGTCTTCATAAAAAACATAAGTATCTTTTGCAAATTTTCATTCTCCCCCTTTTTAATGATGACAAAACCTTGTTGTTGAAATTTCAAAGAATTTTGTTTTCTCCCCCTTAATTCATGATTACTCCCCCTTTTGATTTGTGTTCCTCCCATCATGTGTTGAATGTTTTGAAAACCTAAAATTTCTAACCACAATATATATACCAATTTTCTCCCCCTTTTGACATGATCAAAAAGGAAGAAAAAAAACACAACAAATAGATATGCATATATACAAGTAACCCAAGTATATAAGGACGAACAAACACCACACAGATGAGAATAAAACCATAATTTAAGAAAATGATGTCTAAGTCAACATAAAAATTTTACAGGCCATTTGCATAAAGTTTGAAACAATATAACATTTAAGCACAATAAAATAAAATAAACTACATCCGCCTGACTACATTGGATCATATGTTGGGTTGTGAAATTGATCAATTTTGAGGGATAGGCCATTTAGTTCATTTATGAGGAACTCCTGGTTCTGGGCAATGGTTGTCTCAATGTTCTGGAAGCAGTTGCTAATAGAGGTGTTCATAGTTAAAAACTATTCAGTGATGAAGTTTTGAATGGAGATGAGTTTGTCTATAACCATGTGATTTGACACGTGATCATCATCTGACGCCATTTCTTCTATTTCTGCTTCAACTTCATCTTGAGCAGCCGTCGACGATTGTCCAAGATTGCTTTTATGAACATATGTTTGAAGTGGCTCACTCCACGTAATTTTCATACTTGGTAACACATTTAAGTGCAACACATTGTATTGGAGGGAGTATACATTACTTCTTTTGAAAAATCCACCTTAAAGTAATCCAAAATTCTTATGATCTCTTTTGCATATAGTAAACATATGGCATCTTTGGCAGCAAACATAACAGATCGGACAAAGAAAGACCAATTTAGATCATCCCTTCTAGCATGAAGAACATAATCTGAAGCTCAAATTCTATTATTTGTGAGTAGTTGCCTGCTTTAGGTACCAAAAAGTAACTGAGGAAATAATGCAACAGACGATTTTCAACATTCAAATTTCCAACACCATACCACTGTCTAGCAATCTCATAAACAGCATGTGCCCGTTTCCTTTTCATGGTAATTTTTTCAAAACGACACAACGAAACATAAGCATCATACTTAGTAACATTTTTCCATTCACATAAGTTTCCAGGCCTAAGTTTTTGGCCTTCATATGGTAACTGCATAATCTCTCCAATAGTTTGATTATCTAACTCAATGTATTTTCCTTTTGCTTGTGATATCAGTTTCAAGCCTTCTTTCTTAAGGTTGCAGTAAAATACCCTAACTACGTCAACATAGATTGGACCATTATAACTTATGAAGGGTTCCAAATGTTGTGCCTTAAGTAACTCAGGAAATTTAAAGGCTAAAAAGGTTTCAAGTGTACCGCATTTGGGAGTGATCAACTTCTTATCTAATAGAAGGTTCGGAACCGGTCAATCTCTTCAGGTGTATGGAGTAATCTGGAGAGGTATGCAACATCATCATTCTTAGCCCACCTCTTTGAAGGACCTACTGCAACATGCTTGATTCGGGTTCCTCTTTTTCGTGCATCCATGGAAAAGCTGGAAGAAGATGGGGTTTTTGGGAAAAATTTATGGATTTTGGGTTTGATTTTGACGTAACTTAGATGCAATTAATGATGGATTAAGGATTTGGGAATGTTTGCATGTAAATTTGGATGAGATTTTGGAGAAATGGAAGAAGATGAGATTTCTGTATTCGGCTACTGAAAATAGTGAAAAACCCTAAATATACCAAAATTGTATTTATATGCATAAAAATTTGAATATGTATTCGGCTACGCTCTGCTTGTAGTCGGATACTGAGTTTTCTGGAAACATGTATTTGAATACAAGCTAAGTGTATTCGGCTACGAGAAGAAAAAATTTATTTTTAAATACATAAACATGTAAAGAAAACACTTATACACACATCAAAGATTCAGTTTATCAAAAACATCAAGTGAGGATGAAGATTTAAGAAATTTAAATGGAATGACTTACAAAGCATCAATACCTTGTATTTTAGAGATCATTTTCATTTAGAATCTCAAGTTCTCTTCGAATCTTTAGGCAAATCCTTTGTGAAGATATCTGCTAGTTGATTATGTGTATCCACAAATTTCATTTCAACATTGCCTTTGAGAACATGATCGCATAGAAAGTGATGGCGTATGTCAATATGTTTTGTCCGAGAAGGCATGACTAGGTTCTTTGTGATATTTATAGCACTCGTATTGTCACACCTTAGAGGAATGCATCCGAGATCAAGTCCACATTCACATAATTGTTGCTTGAGCCATAGAATATGTGCACAACAACTGTCTGCTGCTATGTATTCTGCTTCAGCAGTGCTTAGAGCCACACATGCTTGCTTTTTACAGGACCATGATACTAATGCATTACTTAAGATATGACAAGTGTCGCTTGTACTTTTTCGATCTGTTTTACATCCTACGTAGTCATAATAAGAATAAACAACAAGATTGTATATACTACCTTTTGGATACCATAAGCCAACATTGGTTGATCCTTTCAAATATTTCATTATTCATTTTACTGATGGAAGATGTGATTCCTTAGGATCTTCCAAAAACCTTGCACATAAACAGACACTAAACATAATATCTGGCCTACTGGCCGTTAGATATAAAAAAGAACCAATCATACCTCGATACTTTGATATATCTATTGATTTACCAGATTCATCTTTATCGACATAGGTTCCAGAGCCCATAGGAGTTGCACTTTCTTTACGGTTTTCCATCTCAAATATTTTTAACAATTCTTTACAGTACTTTGCTTGATTGATGAAAATGTCATTCTTGAGTTGCTTGATTTGAAGTCCAGCGAAATAATTCAACTTACCCATCATGGACATTTCAAATTCTCCTTGCATCATCAATGAGAATTTTTCACATAATCCGCTATTGGTTGGTTCAAATATGATATCGTCAACATAGATTTGAACAAGTAAAGCTTTATCATTAATCCTTATAATGAACAAAGTTGTATCTACTTTACCCTTTTCAAATCCTCTTCAACATGTTACTTAGCCTATTATACCAAGCTCTTGGAGCTTGTTTCAAACCATAGAGCGCTTTCTTTAATTTGAATACATTTGAAGGATTCTTGAAGTCTTCAAAGCTGGGTGGCTGTTTGACATAGACCTCCTCATTGATGTAACCATCTAGGAAAGCACTCTTGACATCCATATGAAATAATTCAAAATTGATAGAGCAAGCATAAGCAAGTAATAAACGGATTGCTTATAACCTTGCTACCGAAGCAAATGTTTCATCAAAGTCGATCCCTTCTTCTTGGTTGTATCCTGGAGCGACCAACCTTGTCTTGCTTCGAACTTGTAATGCCCCAGATTTTTGGTCCAAAACGTTACTAAAAGAATACTTTTAGAAAAATTTTACGATAATTTTTTTTTGTAAGAATATCTAACATTTATGCTTTTAAATAATTAGTAACAATCACATTTATTTAATATTATTAAAAAAAATGTTTATTCAAGCTAAAATAAAGAAAAAGCAATTATTCCTAACGGAAAGGAACTCACTTATGTATTTCTAGAATCCGAGTGCATTTTAAGGTTTGGTGACAAAAATTTAAAAAAAAAACATAGAAATATTGCGGCAATCCTTATTATTACAAAATTGTCTTGAAAACCCCATTTTTACTCCACGTTTGTCACACGTTAATACTCATCGACTGCTCTTGAATCTCCTCGAACTCATTAGTACCTAAAATGTTGTTGTAAGGGTCAGTTTTTTCCATCGTCCACATCAAACCAAAGCTAAACATATAGAAGAATAACACAAAACATATAAAAGTAAAAACTTCTAATTTAAAAGAAAAAATGCGCAAACAGTAAATCGTATATAAAAACATATGTATAATCCATGCTCCTAAAACTATATGATTTAGATATAAACCTGCCACTAAGGCAACTTCCACACAGAAAAATCACTCATACCAATGGGGAAAATAAATCTGCCACTAATGCAACTCCCACGAAGATGCATATTCCATGATATGATCATATATTATCAAAACTATACTCGCACACAACCCACTAAGAATCATGTCATATGCATTCAAAAACAATCACCTTTTTAAAACCATCATCTTATTCACACATCACAAAGACCACATATCCCACATCTTTATCATGAGAATCATATATTCATAGACAAATAATCGTTAAATAATAATTTTCAACACGTACGCATAAAAATCGGGACTTGACTTCATTTACACCATAAAAATTAAAACTTTATATATAACAAGAAACTTCAAAACACCAACTCATATACATCATCAAAATCAAAACCTTGTCATATATATAACATAAAAAAAATCATATCATATTTTGCTTCATATCCATCATAAAAATTAAAACTTTATCACGTATAATATAAAAATTCATATATTACTTCTTAAAAAGACATACATTACATGTCGAACTCAACGTAAGGGATTTCAGATTTCATTATTTTATTTTATTAGTCTACGTTTATTTCTTTCAAAAGCAAGCAATTACAATTATTAATTTCATGTGATCCAACTAACGGTCTAACTATAATTTGTGTGGGGAAAAACCCTTACTTTGGCCGTTTTTCTTCCTAGTACGAAGCTCTAATCCCCCACAAAGTTGTTCTAAAGAAAAGTTTGATGCACGAAGAAGAGGAGGTGTGAATGAGATGACTGCTAGGGTTTCAGTATTCTTTTCTGCTTATTATTACTTAGTATGGAAATATTGTGAACTTTAGGGAAAATTTAAAGTGGAGATTATTGGGTAGATAGTGTTTGTCCCAAATAAAAAATAGAAGGGAGAAAATATTATTTTTTTATTATTTTTTCTTTCTTAATCTTGATCATACAAAAACCAAGCCACAAACTTCAAGCCCAATTTTCTATTATGGGTTGGGTTACACCAAGCCACAAACCCTTAGTCCAAATTCTTCTTGTACTAAAAACAACATCTATATATCTATATATATATAAAAACTTCTCCATTGATTAAATAATTCTTACTAATAATTTTATCAACTACAATAAGTCGAACAGGGCAAATAATTATCACACCTAAATTAATATTGAGAAATATATATACTTATAGGTCTTAATTATTTTAAATAATAAATTTAGAAGATGTTACAGAACTACTATACCATTTTCATCTAGTTTATTCTTAAACACCCATTTAGTACCAATGATGTGTTTATCACCAGGATTTGGAACAAGTTCCCAAACCTTGTTTCTTTCAAACTGGTTTAATTCTTCTTGTATGGTAAGTATCCATTGATCGTCCTTAAGGGCTTCACCTACTTTAGAAGGTTCTATCTGAGAGACAAATGCTATATTCAAACAAGCATCTTTGAGATTTAGATTTGTAGTAACTCCTTTGTTGATATCACCAATAATGTTATAAATGGGGTGATCACGATGGGTTCTCCATTCTCGAGTGAGATCATTGTGTTGATCTTGCTGTTCTATACTGATTTCATTCTTTTGATTTGATTGATCAACTTGATTGTCCTTGCTTATATCATCTATCCATGATGCTTTTATCTTTATTTTCTCTTCATTGTTGATGACTGTTTTTGGAACATAGGGACCATTCTCTACTGCATCCCAGATATCATCTCCTTGTGCCTCAAGATATGTTTGCATGCGTATTTTCCAGAAGTCATAGTGTTCTCCAACAAAGCAGGATGGTTTATTGCTACTACCACCATCTCTAAAAACTGGTTACGCGGACCATGTATAAGGATCGAGGAGCAAGTTACCAGAACTTGCTCTGATACCAATTGTAAGTTTAGAGGCCCACCTAAGACAGGGGTGAATTAGGTGTTTAGAAATTTTCTGATTTTTAGAGACTTAGTGGATTATTTTTCTGATTTATGATAAGTGAAGTAAAGTGTAAATGGCAGAAAAATAAAGAACACAAAGAGTTTATCCTGGTTCCCCTTATAACCAAGGTTACATCCAGTCCTCTTGCACACCACAAGAGATTTTCCACTATGTTAGAATAAGTACAAGTCTTACATTAAGACTTCTGTGACTAACTCCTAACAATCTTCCTAAGATAGCACACCACTATCTTAGTTTACAACACTTGAAGAAAAGTACACTACTTTCTTCAATAATAACTTGAATGATTTTTCAATAACTTAAGTAAATATACAATTGATATGCTTTCTTTGTACAATGATAATAATCCAATAGTATTGTACTTCAAGTGCAGCAAGAGAACCTTTCTTAATGATATGAAAATGTAAAACAAAATGCACTTGAAATATGAAGATTTTGACTCTTAATGGATTTAAAGAAAGTTCTGAATTTTTGTGAAAGTTGTGTATTGATTAAACTTGAGCCTACGATGTATTTATACTCCTAAAACATCACTCCAGATCAAAGGCAATTGTTCATAGAGGTTTGATGAATATATGCAAAGATCCAGAATCATTATGAATAGAAAAATCACATTGATTCGCAGTTGTATTCAGCTACAGCCAATGTGTAGTCGAATACAACGTTCAGATTTTTTTCAAAATTTCAACTATGTATTCGAATACGAGTCCTTGTAGTCGAATACAGATGTGTGAATTTTGCCACTGACTTGATTTGTATTCGGCTATGACACCTTGTAGTCGAATACAAAAATGATATTTTAGCTAGTGACTTGGTATTTGTATTTGGCTATGACATCTTGTAATTGAATACAAAAATGTCATTTTAGCTACTAACTTGAGTTTGTATTCGGCTACGACGTCCTGTAGTCGAATACAACAATGTCATTGTAGCTACTGACTTAAGTTTGTATTCGACTACAACATGTTGTAGTCGAATACAACTTTAGCTTTTGTCAAAAAAACTTAATTTTAAAACTTTGTTATGTATTTTGACATTTTGAAAATTCTTTTGATGCATATGCTAAAAATATAAGGTTTTCATGTGCATTTGAAATGTAACATTATTAGATTTTATCGTATACCTTAAACTCTAAGATTTTTTAGCATTTTGACACTAGTTGACTTTATTGATTACTTCATCTTGATCACTTGTCTTGGTCTTTGTCTTCATAAAAATCATAAGTATCTTTTGCAAATTTTTAATCCGTACTTAATTAAAGTTCATTAATTACTTAAGTCAAATTACTTGATTCAATTTTTTTTTTCTTTTCAATTGTACTATATAATTAATACTTTATGCATCATTCTTAGTTTATTGTTATCTCACTTTATATTTACGATAATTGTGATACATCAATACCTAATAAAAAATAATTTGATAAAATAACTATTTTTTTCTTTTCTATTTATCATCTTGACCAACATATTTTTTCTTTCTACAAGAAGTTGAACCAATTCAATTGATTTGGCACTATTCTTCAATGCTGCCAAAATCCCCAAATAAAATTGGAGATATAAATCAGAGGATGAGCAAAGGGAAATGGAAATTTTGCCAAAAAAGAAAAGTTAAACAAGTGAGACATAGTACCTACCTTAGTGAGCTAATAAAACTGCAAGCAATTTTTCAACGACATTATACGTATCCATAATTCCATCTTTCTCCCTAATTGTCTCCTTTGTAGTTTTTAATTATTTATCATTTTATAATATTAATACAATATTAATTTTTTTAAATAATTAATAATTTATTATATTTTAATTTATCAAATTTCTCTATTAACTATAATTAATAAAAATATTTATATAAATAAAATTTATTTTATTATTAAAATCAATTAATATTTTTTTAAAAGATATGTACAATTCAAAGGAAATATTTAAAATGAGATGGCTAAAGTAGCTGCTAGCTAGACATGCGTCACGAGAACAACGAATAGTCAATACCTTAATTATTAGGTTTCAATAAAATAAAAAAACCTTAATTACTAGTACTAAGTCATTTTTGAATTGTAATTGCAAGGGGACCTGCACCCTTGTCGCCATTCTGGAGGAAAGGAAATTAAGGCTTCCTACAACTTTTCCTTGCATAATTCATAATGACCAATAGAACCCGTTAGTACATGAGGATACCCTGTCTGATTATACAATAACTAAAATTGATGTTAATTAATTTTTTTTTTAAATAAAATGATTTATTTTTAGATAAGTTTACTTTAAAGTGAATTAAGCAATAATTTTGCATTTGAAGTTATTAGTCAAAATCAATTTTAATCTAAACATTTTGAACATACTAAAATCAATTTCATGTACTTAAAATCACTTTTGGCTATTCCAGAAATTAATCAAAACACGATAACTCACACCAACTAAGATTCATTTAGAAGTTGATCTCTATCAATATACTCATTCATAGATAATACTATATCCATCATTTTTTGTAAGAGATAATTAAATTAAAATTTGGTCAATAAAAATTGATGAACTAGATACATCAACTTTGGTGGACTAAATTTTAAATCAATTGTCTTTTATAAAAAGAATCAGAGATGTTATAATATTTATCTCGCAGTGACCAATATCCAATTTGTTTAGACCAGTGCATATAGACATAACATTATTGGTCATTGACTGCGTAGTCTCAATCTTAAAGATATATTTCGATCCTAATCCTAACGCAACGGTTAGGAGCATATATGAATGAGAATTGTGACATAGTATATGTCAAACATAGAAGCATTTTCGTTCTCAATCGACTCAATCTTTACATTAAAAATAGCATTATTCAAACATAATAAATAATAATTTTTCTTTATCCTAATATCTCTCATTCGCCTTAAACGCATACTTATTTGAGTGTTGAAGTGCTTGCAACTACCAACTCAACCTCATAATCACTAAGTATTATTGTTCAACCGGTCTCAACTCAACCATCCTCCTCGGTTTGGTCCGAATGAATATGAAATTTAACTCATCTTTACCCCACACACATGCACTCGTGTGTTTAAAACTTAGTACTCTAATCCACTTCTATATGCAAAACTGAAATTGGACTGAATTAATTTTGTTTGTCCAATTTGGTGAATGCGACACTAAAAAGAATTGTTAAACAAAATAGGGGCTTTCCTAGAAGCTGCAAGTATAAGAAACTCTTGAATTCCAAATTGCGTATTGACGAGTTAATTAAAATTGATGATAGGAAAAGTCTTAATCAAAATAAGTGTCCATTCTTTTCGGAGGACTTTCGAAACATTTAGCCAAAATTTTAGTCTTAGTGACATAGAAACAAGTTCAAGGGGCATGCATCTAGACCATTCAATGCACCCATTTCTAACTGTAAAAGAAAGCCTTTTGTGTGCAAATTTAAAGGATGGTGACTTCTATTGGTACACACTAAAACAATTCCCAAAGAAAATTCATCCATTTGGGGAAATAAGATAATATTAAAGATCATTTTTTTTTCTCTTTTAGTATTCACTAAGAAAAGTCAAATCCATTTGTAGCAACATACAATCTTAATTTACTAAAACATTTCACATGAACAGTGAACCTTCTTTCAGCCGAAACACAGGAGGCTTGAAAATTATGATAGGCAAAACAACTACTTGTTGAGGAAAAACACGATATTTTTCACAGACAATGGGAAGAAAAAAAAGTAAAATGGTATAACAGATTACCTTCGATCATTGAGCTAGCTACATATATGGAGCCGATGTTTGAATCATCGTATCGCTATTGAAATTCCAATTTTATCTTTTTAAGTCGGTTCTGTGTCCAAGTTAACAGCAAACGACTTAATAAATATGTTGTTTTTTAACGCGTTTCATGAACCGACTTAAAATGTACATCATCTTATTAAGTCAATTCAGTTTAACAGAGTTAAACATCGTAAATTTAGTTCAACAAATCATCTTTTTAAGTCGGTGTTTTGAATAACTGATTTAATAGATAGAGTTAAAATAATTATTTTTTAATAAATTTCTCATTTGGTTTTATCGCTCCTATTTCATACATACATACAATATTTTATATTCAATTTCAAATCAGAGTTTTATACTTGTACTCACAATTTTATATAACCATTTAATAATCAAAATATACATTAATAGAAATTTATACAAAATATAGATTACAAAGAAAATGTCTTCTATTTCTGAGTACTCTTGACGAAAAAATCATATATCATACATATGCTTAACGCATGAAATTCTAAGGTGCTACGGAATCAGATGATTTAGATTTAGATTTAGATGTGCATTAAAAAAATTACAAAATCACCTTATAGCAATATTCAATACAAATATTTACATTGTCATTTTCTTGAATCAATTCCAAAATAAAATTCATACAAGGTTCTTGAACTTCTTTAATTTGATCCAGGTGAAATGATATCGAGTTATCAAATATCTGAACAAAAAAAAACAATCAATATCGGCTGAATCATAATTTTTTTATGGCTAAATAGCACATGTGGTCCCTTAACTTAATTTCAGTTAACATTTTAGTCATTTATCTTTTTTTTTCCGATTTGGTCCTTTGTTTTAATTTTAAGTGATAATTTGATCTTTTATGTTTTAAAATATCAACAATGTTATCCTTTTTATTTACAAAAATTCAAAAAATTCATCAAAATTTTCAACCAAAACCAATAAAGTTAATTATATTCTTCAATATAATACAAATTTCATCAAATTCGAAACTCAAATTGTAAGACCCTTAAATTTTAAAATTAAATTCAGATTTGATTTTAAGGGTATTTTGAGAATATTGGTGTAATATTCAATATATGTATATTTTGTGTAAATATATATATATATAATTAATTGTTTTGAAGTTGGAATTAAAATTATGGATGATGGATGAATTAATTTAATTTCGAGTAATTAAATTATCGGGCCGATTAATTAAGATATTTTCTGCTATTTGCGACGAAACGGATTAATTGCTGGAGGATCAGAAGATATTTTAATATAAGAGTTGGTGAGGTGGCGTAGATATTTGTGAAAAAGGAAACAATTCCTCTCTCCTCTGCTGTGTCAGTTGCATTTAAGTGGATACTTAAGTGAGAAGCTTTTCTTCTTTCCTCTGTACGACAGTTTCTGCTTTATCTTCTTCTTCTTCTAATTTTCTGAGTGTTGGTGAAGAAAAACAGTTTACTCAAAAGTCATCGTTCTGGAAAATCTGAGTGTCGAATCAGAAAGTTTCGAGTACGAAAGTCATTCCTCTGATCGTTACGGAGCTAAAGAACTAATTTTCGTAGCGGCGAACGCGAACGGGAGTATCGTCGGCTTTATTTCGCAGAAGCGTACGAACTAAGGGAACGTAACTAAGGTAAGGGCACTTTCCAACTTTTTAGATTGCATTTAGGGCTGTAAATGCATGTGTGATGAATGATTATTGGTTTATGTTTGTGAAAAACATGGTGTTATGTTTTGGAAATCATTCCGTGTGTGTTGAATGATGATTCTGGTTCTGATTTTGTTTTGTTAAAAATCAGTGAGGTTATTCTGATTTGAGTGAATCTGTGTTTTGCTGGGTTTTGTTAAAACAATCTGTTGCTGATATTGGATGAAAAATGTTCTGAGTTGAGATTTTAAAGAGTGGTAATTATGATTCTAGTGTTGGGTTGGTTTTTCAAAGGAAAGGTTTTAAAAATGTGTTAAAGTTCCAGGAAATTTCACTGAATTTGAAGGTGTATTCGAATACGGCTTGAGTGTATTCGAATACAGCCAGCAAGGCTTCTGTTTTCTTCAGATTTTCGAACTTGTATTCGACTCGACCCTCTGTAGTCGAATACAGATTTTCCAATTTTGCTTCTGACTTAGCTTCTGTATTCGACTACGACCCTCTGTAGCCGAATACAGATTTACAACTTTTGCCACTGACTTCGCATCTGTATTCGACTATGACAACCTCGTATTCGAATACAGAATGCTGATTTTTCACTGCTTTAGCTTCTGTATTCGAATACAAGGGAGCTGTAGTCGAATACAGATTCGTGTTTTTCAGAAATTCAAGTTTTTAACATTGTTTTATAAACCTTAAGTGTTGGGGTACCTTGGGAAGGTTTGTGGTGATTAAAAATGGAAATTTGGTGATAGTTTGAAGTGGTGATGATGAAGTTTTTGAGAATTTACTGAAGTTGTAGAAATTCTGATTTTTGTACTGTGACAGCCTCTGTATTCGAATACAGGATGTTGATTCTGCCTTGTTTGGCTTCTATATTCGAATACAATGATGTAGTGATTGCACGAGTGCTGATCTGTAGTGATTGCACTAGGTACTAATCTGTGATTGTACCTTGGTATATAAGTGTTGGTCAGATAAACGACTGCACTGGTACTGGACTGTAGTGTCTGTACCCTGAAATGCGCAGCCACGTGCTGATCTGTAGTGATTGCACGAGTGCTGATCTGTAGTGATTGCACTAGGTACTGATCTGTAGTGATTGTACCTTCGTTTATGTCAAACGTGCTGATCTGTAGTGATTGCACAAGTGCTGATCTGTAGCGATTGCACTAGGTACTGATCTGTAGTGATTGTACCTTGGTTTATGTCAAACGTGCTGGTCTGTAGTGACTGCACGAGTGCTGGTCTGTATGCGACTGCACTGGTGCTGATCTGTATGCGATTGCACCCTGGTCATGAGGGCCGTTAAATTGTGTTGGTCTGTAAGCGACTGCACCTTGGTGATTCCAAGAATTTATGATCATGAGCATATACATATTGCATCAGAGTGTTTGACCGGAGGGTCACGTTTTGATTTTATTTTGATGGTGGAAAATTGTTGTGTGAGTAAGTATTTTTTTTGAAATCTGTAATTTCGGATGAATTGATGTTTGTGCTTACATCATGATTTTCATACTTACTTGGTTGCTGTTTTGTAAAGTACAAATGACATGTATTTCAAAATTTAGCATCCTTATTTATCATCATGTACTGAATATGTTTGATATTGCTGTTATAACTGCTATGTGGTAATTGTTATTTTCGGTTGGTGACCCTTTACAATTTTTGTGGAAATTGGGCTTTGCCCTCATATGAGATTCAAACCCGTGTCCCTGATGGTCATACTAACGACAAGGAACGTCGTTAGTTTTCCTTGATCTTTACTTGTGGGCTATGCAAAGAGATGAGCAGCTGGGTGAAGAAAAGACTTGTGAATATTGTAATGCTACTGTAGCTTAGGGTATGATCAGAGTAGACTTATGTATAGGGTTTTGAACTCAATGGTTGTAAATATTCATTTTGCGAATTATTGTAAAACTCTTCCGCACTCTGATAAATATTTTGATGTATCTTTATTTTAGTATATTATAAAGATCAAATTTCGATAAATATCTCATTCGATTTAATTGTGATGTTGCTGTTTTAAATTCCTTACTATTTTTGATTACGAAGTCGAATGATATTTAATTTGAATTGATTTTAATTTCCTTGAAACGGAATTCTGAAAACTCTTTTATTTATGTATTCGTTTTAAAAATAAAAAATAAAAAAATACACTCACGCTGTGTTTTAAACTCGGGGTGTTACATTAGTGGTATCAGAGCATTTGGTTAATGTTTTGGGTTAAAGCTCTGATTTAATTGTTGGTTTTAAGTCGTTATCTGATCATACATAGGAGCAAGTAGTAAGAGTAGCAGGTCTTGTATAGTTGTGGTGTGCTGAAGTAATGATGTTGTTGAGCTATGTTTTGGAATTATTCTAAACGGTGTGAGATTTCTACTTGATGATGGTTTTGTAGTGGAACCATGCCTCCAAGGAGAGACGACACCGTAAGAACCAACGACAGCCGGGAAGATAGGATGGCTGAAGCAATGATTAATATGGCTGCGTCTGTTGCTGCACAGACGGCTGCGAAGACTCAGCGTGACTTAGAGAAAAGAGAAAGAGAAATTCGTGCTGCTGAGTCAAGAGGACTAGAGGATTTTCGTCGTTATACTCATAATTTGAAGTTTGTATCTAACTCTAAAATTGAATATCACAAAAAAATGTTAAATACATAAAATTGTTATAATATTATAAATGAAATTATTCATTTGTAAACAACTTACTATAGGAAAAATCCATATTATCTTCGGTTTAATTCTCAAACCTAGCAACCTGACGCAATCGGAATCACAAAGGATTAGCAAGCGCTAATTCTAACAAAAAGAATAAGTTCTGTAATCCACCAGAGAAGAGAAAACTCTCAAAATTAATTATTTTATTAAAAGATGCCTTTTGTTATAGCATAGAAAGTCTTTAAATAGATAATAGAAACCCTAGTACGAAAATTAGGTAAAATAGAAAAGCCCAAAATTAAAGGAAAAGCTAAAACGGCTGTAAAACAGAAAAAACCCGAAATTACGGGAAAAACTAAGACGACTGTTTTGAGACCCAAGACGAGCTCAAAACGGTTCTGGAGCCCATACCTCATGGCAGAGCAATGAGTTGTGTTTGTGGCGCGATTCCCTTTTCGGAAAGGTATAATAATAGGTAATCTGACACCGGACGATCATTTTTTCGCATTTCCCGCTGCGTTTGCCCGCAAAACCATTTCTTCCTCGATTCTTGCCGCGAACCTTCCTACATCACAACCTATAATAACCTTCAAAAACTCTACAATACAAAAATAGTTATTAAAATTGTGTTATAGAACATATTATAATTTATCAATACAATAGTAAAGATTAAGGTAAAATATTAAAACTGAAACAATTTATCATTGCTATAAAATTTTGTTTATTAAACTTATTCTACCCTGAATGTAAATCAAGCATGATCATCACTCAACCCCAACAATTAAAATAACTACTAAAAATAGTTAGTTTAATTCATGTGACAAAATGCACTCTACACATGTCAATCTAGCACTTTATACATACCAATCTACATGAGATGCATACCATTTGGTTATTATGTTAATTCATATAATAAGAAAAAATGTACGGCTAACATGTCATCTTCTCATATTAAACTCAAATATATATTTCGATAATGATAACACACTAACTACAATTCTACTCATAAAAACAATTTTACTCATAAAATACATTGATTATAGAACCAAAATTTAAATAACATTTCAAAAATAACTTCACTATTGAAATAATTCTTTTAAAAAACTTTTTTTTTTCTTTCTCTTTCTCGATTAGTTCTTTTCACAATTAGTCCATGAGATTTGACACTTTTTATTGATACATTATAAATAACTAACGAGTTCTTAAAATCTAAAACTCTAACATTAAATTAAATTAAATTAAATAAGAAACTTGTTATAATGTTTAGTAAATTTGATATCTTCAAATTCACTTCAAAAAACTATAGCTTAAATAATATGGTTTTTTGTTTTTCTAAACCAGCCTGAATAGTAAGGTTTATGTACAAGATAAATAAATGAATATATTTTGTATGTGAGAGATCAAATACATGAACTAAATAAACCTTTATTTCTATTATTTAAAACAATGTAAAATTTTAAAAATCAAAATTCTACCAAACATCAACAGAAAACATAAAATAAAATAAAAATAAAAAAACAAAAAAAAACAAGAACTTGGTAATCAAAATTGTTTTCACAAAATGGTGGCGGTAGTGTGACGTTACACATTCTACTTCTCATAGTTTTACCGCCATTCTTATTTATATTGACGACCTTTTTAGTGTTAGTGTTGGTGACAGTTTCATTGAAACTCAGTTTGTTAAGTCTTCTTTAGAAATCTGTTTTTAGCATTACGAATATTGGTGTTCTTAAATATTGCTTGGTTTTGAAATAGCTTGCAATGACACTGGTGTATCATTGTGCCAACGAAAATACTCACTACATTTACTTGAAAACACAGGCTTGCTTGGTTCAAGACCATCTTCAAGACCTATGGATGCTAATTTAAATTCCTCAAAAACATTCTTGAAAAAGAATTATTCTTTTTGGGTGCGTGTCCAGACACTAGGAGGTCCATAACAGATTTTTGTTTCTTTCTCGACACTTCACTAATTTCATGGAAAAGTAAGAAAAAATCAATTGTTTTTCGTTCATCATTCGAAGCCGAATATTGCACAAACCATATGTGAGGTACAATGGCTCGTGTATTTACCGCAAGATCTGCACATTCCTCATCCTAAACCGGTTGTTATATACATCGACAACAAATATGCACTTCATATCATTTCGAATCCAATTTAAGGGGAAATATTAGAACAAGTTATTCCCTTATTTGTATTTTTAATCTGATTTTAAGTCTATTAATTATTTAGTAATAGTTAGATTTGACTTTCCTCATTATTATGTGTTTTGTTGTTAGTTGTTATTCTTCCCTTCTTTTTACCTTCATCAGTTACATAATAATTATCTCCTTCGTACCCTTAACCTTTTGTAGTAAAAAAACTATTCTAATAAATAAAGAGAGATATTTAAAAACATGATACTTGAACATTACATTCTCAAGTATAAGATTGTGCAAGTGCAACTTTGATATTTAAATTTCGATCAAGAAATCAAGTTTTACTCAATCACCATACTGTAATTGAAGAACAAAAAGTATAATTAAGTGAATTTTTATATATAGTATAGAACTAAGTCATACATTGAAATTGAATAATTTTATTTTTCAATATAACTTAAAATCTTTTAACTTTAACTATACCCATTACCCAATAAACTGATGTCATTAAGACATTATTACGCGAAAATATATTTTTTGGAGTTATTTATTTATGCAGACACAAAATTACAAAAATGACGCAAAAAAATGAGGTCAGCCACGACCCTGAGAATGGATTTGTGACCTGGCCGCCATCCTGATCCACTTAATTAACCCACGTGTGTTACTACCAAGTTGCAATTTGCAATCCCATTTTCGCGGACCCCTCTCTAAATTTTCTCACTACAGTCCCCACAATGTCATTTAGAATTGCTTTTTCCTATAAATAGAAAAAAGGCGTGATTGGTTATAGGTTTTATTTCATAGACAAATTGAGAATAAATAAATAAACTAATATATTGTATTATATATAAAAAGAAAGAAAGGATGGAGAAACATGAAATATTGGTCATTTTAAAATACAAAAATATGACTAAAAAAATAGAATTAAATTGTTAAGAATTAGAGGCATAAATAAATGAAAATTATTAAGAAACTACGATTTCTCTTACCTTTCTTCCCTTAGTGGTGAGTCCCACTAAATTTGTTATATCTTCTCATCTCTTGTCAAAATCAATGAATAGAAATTCATTATTTCTTTTCAATTTATCTCTCATCAAATCCTCTTTTTCTTATTTCTCTTCAACCAATCAACCATTATAATTATAAGCAAACCACATTTCTTGAAATTAAAAATTAATGATTCTTCTTGTTTTTATTGCTCAAATAATAATTTAATTTATGTCAGTTTGACGAGTTAAATTTTGAGATAAATCATTTGTTTATTTTTTTATTATAAGCAAATCACTTTATTTTAAATTTTGACAATTTGGGTCTCTAATTATAATATTTTAACTATAAAATGACGATGTGATATTCTTTAAATAACATGACATATAATATGATGATGTAGAATCATTAATACTCATGAAATCGCAATAAAATCCTCTAAAAAGTTAACTTTCAATTTCAAATTTTTTTCATTATTGTAATTTAATAAATGCATCCATATAATTTTATATTATGAAATCGTATACCATATCATTTAAAATATGTCAAATTGTCATTTTTTTAGTTCAAAAATTTTAGGAAAGAACCAAAATTATCGACTATTAAAATAGGAGGACCAGTTTTGTAAATTGGTGAAAATAAAGGGACCAAAATCGTTTGCGTACTTATCTAAGTCGTGAAGACCAAAATGACTATTGAGTTATACTTTTGAGAAATACTATCAATCATTGTTAAAAATTTAAGTCACTTTTAAATATTAATCAATGGTAACATCCATAATCATTTATCTATTTGTTTATTTTTATGAATAACTGAGGCAAACTCTGTTTTAGTAGTTGAGAAAAAATATAGTATTTAATTTAGACTCAAGTTGAGTTTTTTATGTTTTGAAATTTTTAAAAACTATAATCAATTTTAGTTGTAAGTTTTGAATTTCAATTCTGAGTTTTGAGTTTCTTTTAAATTGGTTTTCACTTTTTTATTTTGATTCTAAAAAATAATTATTGACATATATAATATTACAAATAATATGAATAATTAAAATGTCACCCCTTAATTTTGTTTTTTATTAATTATTTATTTGGGGGAATCAAATCTTCTTCCATACTGTGTTTATAAAGAGTTTCTCCTCATGTCACAAGCCACAACTACTTCGATATTTATATACACCGAGGGTTGTACATGCAAGCTTGTGATTTGTTACCTCAATCGTGGGGTTCCATATATGTTTGATACTGGTACACAGCAAACATATTCTTATAAAGGTGACACAAATTAATGGTAAAAAAAAGTGTCGCATTCAAAGGACTATAATATTAGTAAACTTTTTGTAACCAACTAAAGGGAATTATTGAGTTTAGGCAAATAGGTTAATCCTCTATAGTGTAGTTATTTTTACAAAAGATCTAAAATGTGATGGAATAAGTTTTGAATGTTGTACGCAGTACATTAAATATAATTGAATTGACTCATACATATTATTAATGAAAAAAAATTGTTATTTATTTAGGACGAGAAGAAACATTATGCTATATGTTCTCGTTCAAAGTCTCGTTTTTTCTTATCACTGGGTCAGCACTTACATAAAATATTTATGTGAAAAGAAGTAACTATTGTAACAAAAAAATATTTGTGGTAGTAGTAGGGGTGAGTGAATAAGGAACGTGTTGAAACAAATTATACTTTGTGTTTAACTAAATCCTAAATTTTTATCAAGTCTTTTTTAAAACTCTAACTCATGGTAAGACTCCAACATATGATGTTTCTATGGATCAAATTAAGATAAAATCTATTTAAGACGAAACTGGCAAGGTTTCAACAACAAAAAATTAATCTCAAAATCAACAAAAAAGTTAATTTATTGTTTTAATATTTGTATCTCTTACGATAATACTTAATTTAGTCTTAAATATAATAGAAAATTATAGAAAAAAATTGATATATTTAATTTAAACTATTTAAAACAAATACATCGATCTTTGTTAACTCAATTTTTTTTTATATTTAAGTTCGAAGAAAAATACTTTACTACTATTAAAGTTGGATTAGAGTCTTATATTTCTACTGGTTCTGGATTATTAAATGTAAATGTGTAGGTGTATTTGAACAATTTAAACTCATTTAAGATAGAATATTGTTTATAAAAGCCTTATTAGCAATATAGTAGATTTCAATTATTTACACTTTAACTTGATCCTAGACTGAAAGTAAACCTACCCATCACTTTTGAAATGAATTGGGACAGAGACCAGTCTTATTGTTGCATGGCCATCCCTAGCTAGTAGTAGCAAGATATAAGGTTTGACTATTTTTCCTTTACCACAAGATTTTTCACTTCTATCCCATTCACTTTTGTGGCGACTCTTACCTTTTTACTAGCACATGAAAATTTAGGTATATAAAAAGGATAGTGGGGTTTACATAGCAACTAGAAAAATAAAAAAATAAAAACAGAGGAAAATGGATTCAAGTTCAAACTCAATCCCAAACTCTTCCAATTCAGATTTTTCATCAGAATCTTCTTCCTTCGAATTCAATTATCTTCCATTCAACGAAAACGATCCCGAAGAGATGCTTCTGTACGGCATGATCAACGACGCCGACACCAACGCCAACACCCTAAACAATCAAGAGGTGAGTTCTGAAGAGAACGAACCGAGGAAGGAGAAGTCATACAGAGGCGTTAGAAGAAGGCCATGGGGGAAGTTCGCAGCTGAAATAAGGGATTCAACGAGGAATGGAATGAGAGTATGGTTAGGAACGTTTGATAGTGCTGAAGCTGCAGCTTTGGCTTATGATCAAGCTGCTTTTTCAATGAGAGGTTCTTCTGCTATATTGAATTTTCCTGTTGAGATTGTTAGGGAATCGCTTAACGATATGAATTGTGGTTATCAAGAAGGGTGTTCCCCTGTTGTTGCTCTTAAGATGAAACATTCTTTGAGAAGGAAAATTGGTTACAAAAAGAACAAAGAAAGAGATTTAAGGAAAAATAATAATCATAATGTTGACAATGCTGTTGTGTTTGAAGACCTTGGTGCTGATTATTTGGAACATTTGTTGATGTCCTCTGATCAATTTCCTTATCCTCAGTGATTCATCAATTCATAATTTCTACCCTGCTTCTATAATCTATATGTTAGCGTTAATTAATAAGTTCTTTTTAATTCATTTATTTTTCTTCGTTCTTTTTATTTTATGGTTTATGTTTTTTCAATTTTTTTATGGCGATGAAACTATGAAAGCCTTAATTATGTTTGAATGATCAAAATTTGGAGATCATTTTTTAGTGTGTAATATGTTTCTTTTTTGGAGTAGAAGAATTTTCATTCCAAGCTTTTTTCTTTTTCTTTTTCTGTCTGTATAGCTTAATAGATAATTAAGGAATGTAGTGGTTATCTTTGTGGGGCACAATTTATGTAACATATTAATTTAGTTTTATCGGATTATAAGTCAACATGTATTGTTTAGTTTATTGCTGTGAATCGCACGCGTGGACAAACACATACAGTTTCTTAACCATTTTGCCAACCTTATAAATTTGTCTTTAAGTGTGTGTGTAAATCTAAGATTTTTGGCAATCAGATCTTTATGTGACAGCATATTAACAACTTCTTTAGTTCTTTGTGCAATAGTTGTTGTGTTTTCAAGTCTTTTCGTTGTGCGCAATAAATATAGACTAATTTCTTCGTAATCATATTTTAAAAATACTTCTTTTAAATAATGAATTTTCATATATGTACCATGCAATAATTAAATCTATGATCACACATTTACATTCAAAAGATTGAATTATATGATGGGGTGCAGATTCAAAACACAAGATAACTTTTTTTTCCTCTCTAAATTAGTATTTTTGAGTTTCACTGCTGGATTTAAAAAAAATAAAAATCATTTTATAGTTAGTATAAAACTCAAAATAGCCCTTGTTAATGTTTGATTGATGAAGCAAGATATGGTCCCGTTAAGGCGACATTTTTTTTTTGGATGGTTTAAAGTGGGGCATGCACGATATTGGATATGCTTCTTTTTTGTACATGAGAAAATACATTGGTTATCAAATCAAATTGTTTTCAAAACAAGTGGGTGGTAGGGGCTAGTTTGCCGCCAGGTTAGGCTAAGTCGTTTGTCTAGTGACCACAGCTTCATCCTACGAGACATAGGCTGGAACAGCACATTAATAAGCTAAGGTTCGAAATTGTGAACTTACATATGTTCGAGAGGGAATTAAATATTAATAATTGAATAAATTGTTTTGCTCAAATAATTGAATATACATAAAAGATTACATGATTAGCGTTTAGCAGCGATATTTATTGGAGTTTAAGAAATATTTAATAGAAAAAATATGGTTTTTTTTATTATTATATATTTTTTAGAAAAATTAATTAATATACTCTACATTGAAATTTATATATCAAAATATCAAAAAAAATTATCAGGTTGCATCCTCGCCCTACAGTCAGTTGAAAGATGATTTTTTTTTTCTAATAAGAGATCGCATCCCCGAAATGCAACCATATGTTAAAAAATAATAAATAAAATTAAAGTTTATAGATGGTCGCATCTTGGGGATACGATCTACTATTAAGAAATAAAAAAAAAATTAAGTTTATATAGATGGTCGCATCGCGAGGATGCGACCTCCTACTATAAATGAAAAAATTATTCACTACAAGAAAATTTCAGTTTTGCAACTCTTGGATTGCGACGGTTCCTGAAAAATTGCCCTAAACACGAAATCGCGACGGTTCCATCGGTTTTTGTCAACCGCCGCCGCCCCAAAACCCTTATCCCTTCAAAACGTGTTTCAGGTTCCCCAAAATTGCGTTTTCCCTCCTCCATTTTGTTTTTCCCAAATTTGCGACACCAAACCTTCAATCCTCCATTTCGTTTTCCCATTCACGACTACCCTCCATCTTCCTTATTTGTTGCGGCCTCCCTTCGTCTCTGTTTGCTCCGTCCTCCTTTCGTCTCTGTTTGCGGCCTCCCTTCGTATCTGATCTTGCTGTGCTATATAAGGTAAAGCTCCCTTTAACTATTTCTCCCTTCAAATTGAGTACTGATCAGAAATAGAGAAGCACTTGAGTTCGAACCCTAGCTCGAACCCCAACTGTTTGTTTTCATATGCATTCATTGTTGTGGTAGGGCATACTTGCTATTTGTTTGGTGTTTGGTGTTATGACAAAGCATTCAAATTTGTGCACAACTATTTTATCTTATTGCGATCTATTATTATTAATTTTCTCTGTAACCATTTTGTTACTTACGATTTTTCTACCTTGCCATTTAACTTCGACATACTATGTAATGTTTTTTTTTGGTGTTCTGTGCAGAACATTATGCACGCCACATGCTCGACATAATTCCTTATTCCACAAACTTGCTCTTGCTCTTTTTGCGTGAGAAATTGAAAATTGCGGATATTGCATGTAAGATTTATGAATAGCTCTGTTCTTAAACTATCTGCTATTATAAAATTATGATGAAAAGCCAAAGTAGTTTGTGAGCTGTTAACTGTATTCCATCAATTGTAACTACCATTTAAGATATTTTATTTTACGCCATCTTTATGTTTATTCAATAAACTCAAAACACAAAAATATTATGAATGGTTTCAATGACAACTGAACTCTAATGGCATGCTAAACCTTGTATGGGTTACCCAAGTAAACCTCATACTACCCGGACAAAAAATCCCGGAGTCTTTGGCAAGATCTCAGTGGCTTAGGACAGAAATCTTCCTTCTTGTGGAATACAAATCATTGTTCAATTAATGATTGTGATGGACAGCCCAAATGTTCCTCAAGTTTGAAATTGACCAAAGACGGTGCTGCAGAGTTAGAACAACCAAAAAAGGGTGAAAAACCTTTAATATCTTATTCGTTAGTTCCATGCAACATGACCATAAAAGTAGCAGATAATTTAATGCAATATCAATCAACTGTCTCAGCTGAAGTAAGTTATGGAGCACCGGGCAATTATATATCTGGCGCTGAATCTTGTGCGAAAGATACGTTTAAAGAGATCCTCACTTTAAATGTGGACAATGCTCCATTCAATAACTCACTTTGTGATTCTGCTGGCAACTCACTGTCTGATCCCGCGGCACACTAAAGCTTCAACGTTCAAAGCTTGATAATGAATGTTATGGGAATTGTGGTATTCCAAATGGTTCTTGCATTGTGAACCCTGGTGTGGTGTGTGCTGGAGCTTCATCAAGTAGTTGTGAGGAATTACAAAATTCGGAAGTTGCAAGTTGTCATAAATATACATCAGTTTCACCACGGGACAATGACGGATCCATGAGTTTATGTGACCTAAAGAACAGTTCTGAAACGGAACAGGGCGGACTAGTCAACTCAAGCGAGATTAATTTTGCTACTGATGGGAACAATTTCCTGTCAAAAACTAAAGAAATGGTAGTGTTTTTCTCTACCTTTTGAGGTATTGCTTGTAGTTTCTTTGGCGTTCTCTTCTTCTTCCGAGAAATGCTCGCTACACAAGGTATAGTAGTTTCCCTCAAATATTGTTTTAAGTGCAATATCATTGGTATAATTTACTGGTTGTTTATTCCCCTTCATTTATAATTGGCTTAAAAGATCTACAATAAAGAAAGCATTGGTTGTAGGTGATCTAATGTTGTATTTTTGCCTCTGAATGATTTCAAGGCATATAAGCTGCATTATCTAGGTTTGGGAAGAATAGTTGATATACTTTAATTACATTTTCTAATTTTCGGATGTGGATTTTCCAGGACAGTCGGTCAAAGTTGCAGAAGCAAGCGATTCAAATGCTAGGCCAAGTCATCATATATTTGAAATCCTAGTGGGCATCTTTTCATCGATAATTGGTGGAACTAGTTACTTCCTTATAAGGGCTGGAGCTAAAGCTAAGATTATACAGTTGTTTGTTCTGATATGCTCTATTGATCAAACCCATAAATATTATGTTCCCGGTCCATGCTCTGGTTTTCTTCTTCTCTTTGTTAATTTCTATTTTGCTTATAGATAATTGTTAGAATAAGAGAGAATATGTAAATCTACAAAATGTTTTCCATCCTTTTGTTTTAGAATTTATTCTTGTTGCAACCAGTTTATCTGTAACATGGTGCTTATATCAAAGTAACTGGGATGTTGGCACATAATTCTGAGCTTTCCAGTTCAGTTCATAGAAATGTAGGAAGGTTGATCATTGTAGAATAATTACTGTAATTAGTCAAATATTGATAAAACTTAGAGCAGGCATGTGACACAGTGGCTAAATAATCCACAATTTGTTTTGCTGGTATATTTCAGAGATGTAAATATATCTTTAACTTAGTTTTATGAATTTTGTTTTATTGCAGGTTAACTATCTTTTCATTTGGCATACTGGCTAGCCCTGCAATGAGAATATGCAGTTATATCTTTGAAGCAAGTTTATGCTGGGAATGATTGAATTTATTTTTCAATCAATGGTTGGTGGCATATCTATATTAGCATTTTATATTTTTTACAAATGATAACAAGGATTAGTGTGTGACATATCTATGATTTTTTTTGGCATGCACCAGTAAGATATCTGGCGTTGCTTGTCTAAGTAATTTTTATTTGCATTTTATGTCTTTTACAAATGTTATCAAGGATTAGTCCATGTCATATCCATGAAAACTAAAGATACTTATAACATACTCTGTCTTCTTTGTATAGGATTTTGTGCTACCAGGATTTCGGTCAATTTTACTTATGCTTGTATTTGGTATTCTGGCCTTCTTTGCTGAGGTGCAACTCTAAGCTAATTATGACAGTTTGCATGTTTTGGTAAAGTTTGAAAGAAACATGATAGTTAAATGTTGGTCACTATGTGTTGTAGTTGAAATGAGGATTATATGAGTTTTGCTTCAACAATGCTAGCCCAAAAAGGCAACCTGGTGCAATAAAGCACTAACCAGTTTAACGCCTAGTCAAATAATAAGAAAATAAGATAGACGAAAATAAATATTGTTTAGAATACCATAGGGTGTAATGAATTACTTGATCTTGGTCTTAGTTTCTACATGGTTCTACAGGTCTTGTTAGCACGAAGACTACAACTTGAGAGGCTGGGTAAAGTTGCCAACATCCAGTACATTGAGGTAACCTCACTGTACAACTATTTCCTGGATGTTCTCTTTTCATTTGTCATTTTAATTTTGATTACTTAGGTTCTATGTAGTATTTGAGAACCTAACTAGTTGGTTAATCATCAGCAAAGTTTGCATTTTGTCACTAGCATGTAATATCATCTTCATATCACTTAATTATCATCTTCATATCACTTAATTATCCTGGCTTTCTGTGATCAATCTTGTCTATGATAGTGTAGCGTTTTTGCAATTGGAAAGAGAACTTAAAAGTATGCACTAGATAATTTATGGGTCATTTACTTTGTGAAAACGTTTCCTGTTCTCAATTCTTAAATTGTATGTTTATTTTACCTTGATAAGAGACTCTTGTAGTAAACTATTGCCATGGAGATAAGATGAAATGGTAGTTAATGAAAATGCATTTCTAGAAATAACGAAAACAGTTTTTTGACATTTTCATTGTTTCTAGATAAGATGAAATGGTAGTTAATCAAATTGATTGTTCTTTTGCAACATATAGTTGAATGTACTACATGGCGTTCATCTATTTATTGTCTTAGTATTTGACAATGTTTATCAAAATTCATTGATGTTAATGTAATTTTTTTTCCAGACAACACATAGAATCGCTAATAGACGGTAGACGTTCATCTATTTCTAGCCACCAACCTGATGATCGTGGAGCAACATCATTAGGGACTGATTAGATATTTTGATGAACTTTTATGTTTCATGGAGTTGTTTTGTATGTTTAGCCACTCCACTAATATTTTGAATATTTAAACTACATTTATTATTTTAGTTAAGTTCAATGTATGAATTGGTGTTATTTATTTTGAAAAAATTATATAAATTGAATTTAGCTACAATAGTTATTAATTTGTTGTATTTAAATTATGTGGATGATATTAATTTATAAATATTTTTTATTTTAATTAATAAAAAATCAGAAAAAAATTGTATAATAATTTTTTAATTTAAATTATTAGGATTGAACGGTTCATAACTGTCGTAATGTTTTGGATCAGATTGTTCAAAATGAATATAGCGACGGTTGATAACTGTCGCGATGTTTCAAAAAAAAATTGAACGTGTTTTGCGACGGTTCGAACCGTCGTAAAAACGCCTCGCGACGCCAGTTGACGAATCGTCGTAATCTTCCATTTGAGGCGGCTGTAACCGCCTTCAAAACCGCCACAATTTTTCATGTGATGACTGGGCAGAGATGCAACATTTAAAAGTAAAAAACAAAATTTAATATATAAATTTTAATGTAAAGTATTTTAAAATAATTTTAAAAAAATATAAAAGAAAAAAACCGAAAATATGACAAAGGAAAAAGGAAGGAAATCACATAAAGTTGGTGGGATTTCTAGAATCTTACAGAATCTGTTGGAGTAGAAAACTGCACAACACCATTTTCTTCAACTGTTCGAGTCTAACTTTGAATTGAATTGGTTGGACACTTAGACCAACATATGCAATCTTATGACTTATTTGAATTATTACCTTCACGTGGACTAAGATGCTTTATTTATTTTTCCATTTCTACTTTTAGGTTATGAGTTATCACATATAAATTACCCTTTCTTAATTTACGATATAAACTACCCTTACTTAAAAAAAATATATATTTTCTATTTTCTGTTTACAAAATAGATCTAGACTTAAAAATAATCTTATTTTTGGTTATGTACAAATCGTTGGTATGTGTGAGCTAGTAAAAACTAACACTAAATGAAAAAAAAATGATATGCGAAACTAGCATTGATTTTATGAAGAGGCTACAAAGAGAAACAAATGAAATATACTTTTAGTTAAGACTAATATAGTATTGAGAGTATGTAAATGTTGAAAACATACAAATAAATTTATCAATCAGCAAATAAATATTCATTTGACTACTAAGTTAAAAACTCGTTAGACTCTACAATGTGATAGATCTAGATTTAAATCTTACAAAAAAAAATATTTATATTTTAATATTTTGTATGTGTTGAATAAGATTATCTTCGATAAAAGAAACGTATGAAAATCAAAGGCTCGCAAATTGATTTGACCATGAGCAGAATCAATAGGCCATATCTGATAATAGAGGAATGTACCATGCACCCCCACCTAAACCTCCCACCCCCCATTCTTTGTGAAATTTTCTAATTGTCCTCTTTATTAATTATAAATCCATTTAAAAAAATTACTATTCACTTTTTAACCTGTTCCATTTTGAAACTTTCAGAATTCACCTCAATTCGAAACATTCAAATCTTCGAAATAAAATAAGTACGTAATTTAAATAAATTTCGAATATTTCAAATATTCAAAGTTAATTTTTTCTAAACTTTCGAAAGTTTTGAAGAAGGTGAAACCTTCGAAGTGAAACCTTCCATAATTTATCAACACTTTCAAAAATTTTGAAAGTTTCGAAAGGTATATAATTAAAAGTTTCAAACATTTTCGGAAGTTTCGTTTGAAGCTGGAAGTTTCATTTGAAGTTGGAAGTTTCGAAGACTTTCGGAAGTTTCGTATGAACCTGAAAGTTTCGAATAGTTTCGGAAGTTTCGTATGAACCTGAAAGTTTCGAAGAACCTCGGAAGTTTCATTCGTTACTGAAAGTTTCAAAACTTTTCGAAAGTTTCATTTCAACCTGAAAGTTTCGAAGGAAAATTAAAAAATAATTAAATTTATTTTTTAAATATTGTATTTATATTATTATTATTATTAATTAAATAGAGTAAACTTTTTGGAAACAAGCATGAGTAGAGTTGAGGTTCCTGCTACAACGACGACTATAGATTCTACAGATAAATTTATCACTGACCAGGTATTTTTACTGATAATTAATTTTAGAAGTTTTAGTTTTAATGTATTAACATGTATTGATGTTTTATTTGAAATATATGTTGTAGATATTTCCCTCTCAATAAGCTGTATTTGAATGGGCAAAAAAAATTGGAATACAAAATGGAATTTTAATTGTTACCATTTGATCAGATAAAGCAACGGAAAAAAGAGGCAGAAAAGACAAATTAATTTTGGGATGCGGAAGATATAAATCAAAATCAATAGTAACTTGTTCTCACAAGGAAAACTGTCCGTTTAAACTCAGATGTATACGATCGAGTTTGGGTGAAGGATGGAAAATTAGTGTTCGTTGTGGAACACACAATCACGATTTAGCCAATTCTTTAGACGTCGATTCATATTTGGGGCGTCTAAATGAAGAGGAGAAAAAATTTTCAATGATATGACAAAGTATAAGCTTGCACCAAGGTTCATTTTGAATGCTTTGAAAGAGAAAATTAAAGATATTACAATTTCCACTCAAATATATAAAGCAAGGAGTACTTATCGATCATCTTTGAGAGGTTCGAACACAGAATTGAAATATCTGTTGAAGTTAATACAAAATAAAAATTATGTGCACTGGACAAGAAGACGGGATAATTCAGATGTTCTAAGAGACATATTTTGGACGCATCTTGATTGTATAAAGCTGTTGAACACGTTTCATTTTGTTTTGATATGTGATAGCACATACAAAACAAATAGATATCGGTTACCGTTGCTTGAAGTTGTCGGTGTAACATCTATTGGTTTGACATTTTTGGTTGCATTTGCCTATTTGGAACAAGAACGACAAGATAACTTCATCTGGGCATTTGAAAAGGTAAGACAATTGTTCGTATCTGAAAATTTAATTTCTAAAGTCATTGTGACGGATAGAGATCTTTTCATGACGAATGCTATTGGTGTTGTATTTCCTACTTCAATTCATTTGTTGTGTCGTTTTCATATTAAAAAAATGTTGGGGCAAGATGCAAACAATATGTCAATAAGGATAGACAAGATGAAGTAATGGATTTATGGGGAAAAAATTGTATTTTCGGTTAGTGCAGAGGAGTATGATCATTACTTGCAACACTTTGAGCTATTGTATGCCAAAATTATTCTTTTTGTTGATTATGTTAAAGATTCATGGTTGACACCTTACAAAGAAAGATTCCCATGGCTTGGACGAACAGAGTGATGCATTTAGGGAACACAACGACCAACATATATTTTTAAATAATGATTTATATTGTTTTAGAAAAATGATTTAGTAATTTATGTGATTTGTTTTAATTTGTGTTATTTAATTTATTTGTAGAGCTAAGTTTGCTCATTGGAGATTGAAAAACATGTTACAGACTAGTAAGGAAGAATTGTGTAAAAGTTGGGACGTTATGAATATGATGTTGAAGAACCAATTGTGTAGCCTCAAATCAACTTTTCAAAATCTATTCTCGATGTGGAGCATGGGTATAATTCACCATTCTATCAGAGATTAAATCAATGTGTATCAAGGAAATGTTTTGAAATGATTGACAAACAATTGAAGAGGGTGAAGATTGTAGGTACTGACAAAACAAAATGTGGTTGCTCAATCAGAACAACTCATGGATTACCATGTGCTTGTGGGTTGGAAAAATTGCAGATGTCTAGTAATGTTATTCCCTTAGATAGCATTCAAATTTTTTGTAGAAAATTAAGCATTGAGCAAGAATTGGAGGATGAAGAATCTTTATCAGATTATGACTTTTCAGAAGAGTTGGAAGCAATGAATGCATACATGAAGAAACAAGATATTGTTGGTCAAAGGATATTCAGGGCAAAGGTGCGTGAACTTGTATTTCCACAAACAACAACAATGGTTCCACCACCCGATAAAGTGAAAACCAAATGAGGTACTAAAAAGAGAAAATAATTTCATAGTCCTCGTGATCTGTCATATTGGGAGTATGTCGATGCATCTCATGGATCTCCAAATCGATCATCACAGCCTTCTGCAAGGCAATCATCATAGCGTTCTGTAAGGAAATTATCACAGCGTTCTGCAAGTCAATCATCACAACGTCCTGCAAGGCAATCATCACAGCGTTCTGCAAGTCAATCATCACAACGTCCTGCAAGGCAATCATCACAGCGTTCTGCAAGGCAATTATCAAAGATACATTTTCCTAGATTTATTCATTCGTATATCGAGGACATAATAGATGTTGGGCCTGATAGAAATTGTGGGTATCGCGTAGTTGGAGCTTTGTTAGGTTGGATAGAAGAATTTTGGCCTTTAGTTCGAACACAATTGGAGAAAGAGATCAATTTACATAAAGACCTTTATTCCAAAGTTTTCGATCACAACGCTGAAACCGTGCAGAAGTCGTTGATCATTTCTAGATTGGGGCTCAATTAAAAGATAAGTGGATGACTATATTGAAGTGGCTAGAATATCACCAAAAGGGGGGTTGAATAGAGATATTCGAGGTTTTAAAAATTATGTTTTAGTTTTAAACTACTGTCCTCTTTCAGAGGATGATTATCAGACGTTGAAATGTAGAGAGAGAATAATGACACACGAATTTTTATATTGGTTCACCCAATGAAGGCTACGTCCAGTCCTCACAGACTTGTGAGTTTTTACTAAGTATCAAAAGCTATCAGCCTCTCACTGAGGTTGATTACAAATCGTGTATTCTATAGCTTCACCAAGCTTACAATTCTTTCTTTTTGATTTCTCTCAAGTGTTACTCACTTGAAGTTCTAAAGATGATATGAAGTAGTTTGATAGGAATTACTTTCTACAAAGATGAATCAAAGATCTAGTGTATGATTATAGAAAGCTTGAAGGGAGATTGATAATGCTCTTGATAGCCTCTTGATATTTTCTTTTTTGGCTCGTGTAGTTGTGTGTAAATCTGAAGAAGAGCAGCCTTCCTTTTATAGAGAGAAGGAAACTTTCTCTTCAAGAAAATTTTCCTTTCTGACCGTTTTCCCAAGTAATGATCTTTAGTTTTGTTTTGAATTTGCAGCCTTGCCATTCTGTCCTTTTACAGCCTGGCACTTGGGAGGTTACTTCTTTACATAGCTTTCCAGGAGGTTAGATCATTCCATACGTTTTTAATAACTGGCAAGTGCTCTTTTCTGGTTCCAAGACATGACCCTTCTCTGTTCGCAAATGATGCAGCTTTTGATACTTTGGAACTGTTAGTTGTTTTGTAGGAGGATGAAGAATTAGCTAGAGTTCATCATCTGGTGATCTTTTTATGGTATTCATCTTCTGATATTTACCTTCTGGTGTTTCATCTTCATATGTTTACTTTCTGGTGTTCATCTTCTGATGTTTACCTTCTGGTGTTCATCTTTTGATGTTTATCTTCTGATGTTCATCTTCTGATGTTTACCTTCTGGTGTTCATCTTCTAATGTTTACCTTCTGGTGTTCATCTTCTGATGTTTACCTTCTGGTGTTCATCTTCTGATGTTTACCTTCTGGTGTTCATCTTCTGATGTTTACCTTCTGGTGTTTATATTCTGATGTTCATCTTCTGATGTATATCTTCTGATGTTCATCTTCTGATGTTTATTTCTTATCCTTTGTTGTTCAGCTTCTGATATATATCTTCTGATGTAGAACTTCTTATGTTCATCTTCTGATGTATATCTTCTGATGTTCGTTTCTTATCCTTTGTTGTTCATCTTCTGATATATATCTTCTGATGTATAACTTCTGATGTATATCTTCTAATGTTCATTTCTTATCCTTTGTTGTTCATCTTCTGATATATATCTTATGATGTTCATCTTCTGATGTTTATCTTCTGATGTATATCTTTTGATGTTCATCTTCTGAAGTATATCTTCTAATGTTCATCTTCTGAAGTTCTGCTTCGGGTGTTCAACTTTTGCTTCTGGTGTTCGACTTCAGGCTTTTATATTTTTAGATTTCTACTTCTGGTTTTCTGCTTCTGGATTTCTGCTTCTAGTATTCTGCTTCTGGTGTTTTGCTTCTGATTTTAGTATTCTAGTGTTTTGCTTCTGGTTTTCTGTTTCAGATGTTTTGCTTCTGGTTTTCTGTTTCAGATGTTTTGCTTCTGGTTTTCTGTTTCTGATGTTCTGCTTCTGTTTTTCTGTTTCAGATGTTCTGCTTCTGGTGTTTTAACTTCAGATTTTATGCTTTAGAAAATAACGACTTTGTTTCCTACATACGTTCATTCTTCTGGACAGGAGGTTGCGATCTTTGGATCCTGTTCCTTTCTTAGTACAATACTTAAATGCACTCATTAGTGTAATCATAATCTTAAGATATCTTTGTTATCATTAAAAGAGATTTTTTCTCAACAATCTCCCCCTTTTTGATGATGACAAAATTTCTTTAGATTCTTAAAATAAAATTGTAAATGTGCTGTTTTTGAGTATGAAGCTCCCCCTCAGTATGAGTTGAAAGGAATAGGGGCACCCCCTCAGAGAGTGCATAAAAGGATTTAAAGATTTTTGAACCAATCTGAATACTTTATATTGATTATAAGAAGATCATACAAAAAAGTGGTTCAAAAGAAAATAAAAACATAGAGGATTGAATTACGATAATTTCAAAAAGCATCATCTTTTCTAAGTTCCTAATCATTGACAATTTAATTTTAATCTATCTCCCCCAAATTTGTGAACAGCAAAAAGTCAGCGGGGCCCAAAGGATGGTGGTCTACTTGGAAGGAGAGGAATCATCAGACGAGGAGGAGGTTGAGGGACGAGGCAGTGGTGGAGGAGGATGAACAGAGGGTACTGGAGGCTGTGCTTCTGGAGCAACAGTCTTGACCAGCTGTGCTGTGACCCATTCTAGAAGAGTGCTAAACTGCACCAGAGTTTGATGAAAGGTGGCCATTGTTGTAAAAAGTTTTTTGTGATCCTTGCGGATCTTTTTCAGTGCACGGAGTTCTTTGTGGGAGCGACGTTGTTCAGGCTTGGGATCAGTGGTGGGAGGAGTGGAGTCATCTGGAATGGGGTCATCATTGATGCTGGTGCTTTTCATTTGAGAGCAGGTTCCTTTGTTTTGTGAAGAATTTTCTCCAGATTTTGCCAGGAAGGATTCAAGTGAGCTGAATCGTCCTGTAACTTCAGGAAGTGGTGCAGGAGCTGGTTCATTGATGATTTGATGAGCAGATGGAGTAGTGATAAAGTTTGTGGGGTACATTTTTGTAGGAGATGAGAAGATTTGAGCCATGGTGCACGAAGGTTGAGCTAGTTGTGATGGACTTGTAGGAGGATAGGGAAAGAGAAATGGTTCTTGTAGATTTTGATATGTGTACAGTGGGTCAGATGGAAGTGTAGTTTCTACAGGTGAGCCCTTTTGAGTAGTGATATTGAGATCAAAAAAGAGTTTAGCATCGTTTTTCACAAGTGGATGGGGTGAATTGAGTTCTTCACCTTCTGTTGAACGATGGTTTTGATTTTCAAGAGGGACAAGTTGAAGTTGTTCAAGAGGGTGGACATTTTTGGAGGGTGGTGAGGACGGGATTTTTGGTTCTTTGTCAGAAGGAGAATTTGATGCGACTGGAGGTTGAGTTCCGTTTTGATTTTTTCTTAGATGGTTGTTTGTGAGAAGGCTTTTCAGTGGGATCAAGGCGCATTTGGTTTACATTTCTTGCAGAGAATATGTTGTTGAAGGTGATAGAGTGTTCATCCTCTAATGGTACTTTAAAAAATTTGAAGATTTTGGTGAGAATCATTCCATACAGAGCTGATCTCCCAAGATATGCAGCATTGACCATGAACCTAAAGATAATGTTTCCTAGATGAAGAGGGGATCCAAAGATGAGGTGATGAATAATCAGAATGTCCAGCTCAGTTACTTTTTCATAACTGTCAGCCCTGGGGACAACAGAGTGTACACAAATATTGTGCAACACTCTACAGATTGGAAGAAGGTTGGATGCAACCTGGGGCTTTGGTGGATTAATAAAAATGTTGGTAAGGACAGATGAGCGAGTAATCATGTAATTGGAATTCCAAGCTTCAGAAAATAGATAGGGGCCTTCATCACGTATGTCAAAGATTTGACATAGCAAAGTTGGGGTGAGCTCAATATGTGCCCCCTTAAGAATAACATTGATGCAATTGTCTCCCTTAGACACATTTGCAGCAGCGTAGAACGCTCTAACAAGTTTTGGATATTGAGGTTCGTTGATAAGGAGGAAGGGAGACCAACCCAATTGATTATAGATTTCTTCTACATTTATTCCTCCTAGAGTTAGACCTTTTAGGTCAATAATTTTTCCATTTATAACAATTTTGTCCTGCCATTTCTCTATAAATTTTGCTTCCAGGAGGGTGTTTTCGAAGAGAGGGATTTTGGGTGTTTTTGAAGCTGGTTGTTGTGAGTTTTTTGGAGTTACTTTCCTTTTTGAAGTTGTTGTTTTGGTGGGTTTGGAGGAAGGAGTTTTTGAGGAATCAGAGTGTGTTGCCTCAGAATCATCTGAGTCAATAACATGAACAGTGTTGTCTTGAATGAGTTGTTTTGATGATATTTTTCCAGATATGATTCGTGTTGATCGTCTAGAAGGAGTTGATGATGAAGTTTTTTGAGAAAATGTTTTTCTGGCTTTTGAAAATGGTTGAGTGGAGAGAGGAGGATGAACCATGTTGATTGGTTTGTATGAGGAAATGGTAGGGTTGGGATCATTTTGAGAGGAGTCACTTGAGTAGTTTTCAGATTGATTTTCAGATGAGTTTGAGGAAAGTTTTCTTTTTCCAGCAGATTTGGTGTGAGCCATTTTTGGATACTTGAGATTTTGAATTTTTTACAATGGGTAAATGGAAGAAGACACATGAGTTAATTTATAGTGTAATTATTTGTTATCGTTGGAGAGAAGAAGTATGGTGGCATAGGTTTAATTATGTCAGGCTAGGGAGGAGCACGGGTGACTTATCCATTGGGCAGTGAGTAAGCAGCGGAAATCGAGGAACCTTTTTGCAGATAGGAGTGTAATCAGCAGTGATTTGACTTGCCTCCCTCTAACTTTTGCAAATTTCAAATTTTGGAGGATAGAGATTTATCTGAGTTGTCCATCCTCAGATTTATTTTTCCTTAGAGTAATAAAACAATAAAAATAACATTATGATTAAAGTTTTGTAAATCTTAATTTTTTTAGACAATTTTTGAAAGGTTTATAATGAAAAGTTTTTCTAAAATTTTTTTTGAAACGATCCTCCTGGAGAGGTTTGGTGAAAATGTCAGCAAGCTGATTTTCAGTTTCAATGAAAATTAATTCAACATCTCCTTTTTGAACATGATCTCTTAAGAAATGATGTTTAATCTCAATATGTTTAGATTTAGAGTGTTGAATAGGGTTTTTGGAAAGATTAATAGCACTTGTGTTGTCACAAAGGATGAGAATTTTTGTGTACCTTAAAGAGTAGTCTTCCATTTTATTTTTTACCCAGAGAATTTGAGAGCAACATTGAGCAGTAGAAACGTATTCAGCTTCTGTAGTGGAGAGAGCTATGGTATTTTGTTTTTTACATGACCAACTAATGAGAGATGAGCCAAGAAATTGACATGCTCCACTTGTGCTTTTCCTATCAATTTTGTCACCAGCATAATCAGCATCACAATATGCCAGAAGATCAAGATTTGAATCCTTTTTGTACTAAATTTCCAGATTTGTGGTTCCAACTAGATACCTGAATATCCTTTTTACTGCAGTGAGGTGAGATTCTTTAGGGGATGATTGAAACCTGGCACACATACCTATTGAAAACACAATGTCAGGTCTGTTGGATGTTAAGTACAGCAAAGATCCAATCATTCCTTTGTACTCCTTTTCAGAAATAGAGGTTCCTTCATCATCTTGATGTAGTGAGGAGGATGGATGCATAGGAGTGCTCATTGATTTTGCGAGATTCATGTTATATTTTTTCAGGAGATCCTTGGTATATTTTTCTTGAGAAATGAAGATTCCTGATTCTAATTGTTTTATTTGTAATCCAAGAAAGAATTTTAATTCTCCCATGATGCTCATTTCAAACTCGCTTTGCATGAGGTTGGAGAATTCTTTGCACATTTTCTCATTTGTGGATCCAAAGATTATGTCATCCACATAAATTTGAACAATCAACATATCCTCATTATGAATCTTTTTAAACAAAGTTGTATCAATCTGACCTCTTGAGAAGACATTTTCTTTTAGAAAGCAACTCAACCTTTCATACCAAGCTCTAGGAGCTTGCTTTAATCCATAAAGAGCTTTTGAGAGCTTGTACACATGATCTGGTTTCATTTTATCCTTGAATCCAGGAGGTTGGTGAACATACACTTCTTCATTTAAGAATCCATTCAAGAAGGCACTTTTGACATCCATTTGATATAGTTTTATTCCTTTTTGTGTGGCATAGGCTAAGAGGATTCTGATTGCTTCGAGTCTTGCAACTGGTGCAAATGTTTCATCATAATCAATTCCTTCTTGTTGGTTGTAACCTTGTGCCACTAATCTTGCTTTATTTCGAATAACCTCTCCATCCTCATTTAGTTTGTTTCTGAAGATCCATTTGGTTCAAATGATGGATTTTTCCAAAGGATGGGGTACAAGATTCCATACTTTATTTCTTTCAAATTGAGACAGTTCCTCCATCATGGTATTCATCCATGATTGATCACTTATGGCTTGATCAATGTTCTTTGGTTCAACTTGAGATATCATGGCCATGTTGATTGAATCTCCTTTCAATGATTGCTTTGTCCTAACTCCATCAACAGTATCACCTATCATCAGATCTGGAGGATGATACGTTATAGTCTTCCATCCTCTTGGAGGCTGCTGAAAGGTTGGATCAGAAATGTCCTCTTCATTTGGATTGTGAACTTTAGAGGATGAATTTTCATCTTCTTCAATTTTATCCATGTTTACTAAACACAAGTCATCAAATTCATCAAAAATAACATGCATGGACTCCTCCACAGTTTGAGTTCTAAGATTATAGATTCTTTAACCTTTTGAAGATGTGGAGTATCCCAAAAATATACCTTTATCAGATTTTGGATCAAACTTTCCCAAATTTTCTTTATTATTTAGGATGTAGCAGTAACATCCAAATATATGAAAATAGGAAATATTTGGTTTTCTACATTTCCAAAGTTCGTATGGAGTTTTGTTTAAAAATTTTCAGCCCAAAAATATTTTTCAATGTTTGCTTCATTTAGAATAGTTCTAGCCATTTCTTGTAAAGTTCTATTTTTCCTTTCAACAACTCTATTTTGTTGAGGAGTTCTTGGACAAGAAAAATTATGAGAAATACCAATCTCATCAAAGAAAGTTTCGAAAGACTCGTTTTCAAATTCTCCTCCGTGATCACTTCTTACTGAGATAATTTTTTATCCTTTTTCATTTTGTATCTTCTTACAAAAATATTGAAAAGCCTTAAAGGCTTCATTTTTGTGTTTTAAAAACAAGACCCAAGTAAATCTTGAAAAGTCATCAACAATAACAAATCCATATCTTTTTCCACTAAGACTTGGAGTTTTGATAGGACCAAAGAGGTCAATATGAAGGAGTTCAAGAGGTTGATTTGTTGAAACAATATTTTTGGAGTGAAAGCTGCTTTTAACTTGTTTTTCTTTGGCACAAGCCTCACATACTTTGTCTTTTTCAAAATTTATTTTTGGAAGACCTTTAACTAATTCTAATTTTGATAATTTAGACATAGTATTCAGGCTAGTATGACCAGCCCGTTTGTGCCAAATCCATTTATCCTTTTCAATAGCCATAAAACAAGATTCAGTAGGTAAATCATCTAAATATAAGACATATAAGTTCTTTTTCCTTATACCTGAGAATAAAACTCTACCCGAGGATGAATGTTTGACCTCGCATAGAGTGGGTTTAAAGATTACTTTAAATCCACTATCACAAAGTTGGCTAATGCTTAGGAAGTTATGTTTTAAACCATCAGCATACTGAACATTTTCGATTTTGGCAGAATTGTTTTTACCAATAATACATGTTCCTTTAATTTGAGTTTTATCATTGTTGTCAAATGTAACTGATCCTCCATCTTTTGATTCCAAAGAAATAAAGCAATGCTTATCTCCTGTCATATGTCTTGAGCAGCCACTGTCCAAGAACCAGGGCTTTCTTTTGTTGATCAGAGGATGTACCTGTGTTAGAATTTAGAAGAGAATTTAGAATATAGAATTGGGTCCTTGGTGGTTAGTCCGTCCTTTTGTAAGAATTTTCTTTTTGTGATAGCAAATGGAATCATGATGTCCATGCTTATTACAAAATGAACATTTCCTTTTGTTACTTTCATCTTTTTTCTTAGCAAGACATACTTCGATAGTATGTCCATGCTTTTTGCAAAAGTCCACTTAGGTCTATCCTCTAGGTTCTTTGGTAGAAAAAAATTTTCATATAATTTTTGTTTTTGAGATCTTTTAAAACCAATACCAGCTTTGTCAAATATACCAGATTGAGATCCCATAATTTTTTTGAATGTTTCTATGGATTTGACAAAGTTGGTAATGTCATTTTTTAGTTCTTCAACTTTGATTTTCAAGTCCTTCTTTTCTGTGTCCTCTTTAGGAGGATGGATTTTGACATTCTCTTTGTTTAAAGTGTTTTGTTGCTCAGACAATTTTTTATTTGATTGCTGCAAGTCTAAAATGATTTTTTGAAATTCTTCATTCTTAGCTTGAAGATCCTTATTCAGTTTCTTTATTTCATAATTTTGGTTTTTAAGAAGACCACATTTTTTAGATAAAGTGTTTGAGTCATTCAAGAGATTTTCAAATTCTATTTCTAACTTTTCACAAGAAGGACATAAATCAGTGATGCTTACCTCATCTGTTTCTGAGTTTTCCATGAGACAAAGGTTGGCTTCTTCTTCCTTTTTTTGCTCATAGGATGATTCATCACTGTCATCCCAAGTTGCCATCATAGATTTGTTCTTGTTGTGAAATCTTCTTATGTTCCTTTTGTTTAGAGGACATTCAGTTTTGTAGTGTCTCATTTTATTGCATCCATAACAAGTTATCTGGCTTTTGTCAATCTTTTCTTTCTGAGAGAATCTTTTGTCTTGTCCTGTTCAGTTGATTATTCTTTGGATTCTTCTGGAAATTAGAGCCAATTCATCCTCCTCTTCAGAAAGAGGATATTCTGAGTTATCCTTTTTTGATATATTTTCAGAGTTTTTGGAGGATGGACTTTCAGTTTGACTGGATTTCAACGCAATCATTTTTCCCTTCTTGCTTGGTTTATCAGCAAGCAATAGAGGTTCATTAGCTCTAAGAGTTCCAACTAGATCTTCTAACCTCATGGTGGCTAAATTTCTTGCTTCTGTGATGGCAGACACCATGGGTCTCCATTCCTCTGGTAGACTTCTTAATATCTTCCTTATTCTCTCTTGGACAGAGTATTGTTTTCCCAGAGACCTTAAGTTGTTCAGGATGATTGTCAGTCTTGAGAACATTTCATTAATTGTTTCTTCTTCCTTCATTTCAAACAACTCGAACTCTCTTACTCCCATGTCAATTCTGGCCTCTTTAACGTGACTTGAACCTTCTTGATGGATCTTCAAGGTGTCCCATAGTTCCTTAGCACTTTGGCATTCTTCAACAATATAATACTCTTCCTTGCTCAAAGCACACGTTAGAAATAAATGAGCTTTAGAGTTTAGAAGTACCTTGGCATTTTATTCAGCTGTCCATTGTGTTTGAGGTTTTTTGTCAGAGGTTGGATCGGCAATGTTGATTCTAATGACATGATTTCCTTTTTCTACCACTTGCCACATGTTGTTATCTTGAGATATGAGAAACAATCTCATCTTGCCTTTCCAGTGATAGTAGTTAGTTCCATCGAAGTAGGGAGGTCTGCTGGATGATCCTCCTTCTGGGATATACTTAGCTTTTGACATTTTTCTTTTTGGATTTTTTCTCTTACACTGTTAGGTGTAGTTTTTTGAGAGAACCTTGCTTGATGCCAATTGAAGTGGCTAGAATATCACTAGAAGGGGGTTGAATAGAGATATTCGAGGTTTTAAAAATTATGTTTTAGTTTTAAACTATTGTCCTCTTTCAGAGGATGATTATCAGACGTTGAAATGTAGAGAGAGAATAATGACACACAAATTTTTATACCGGTTCACCCAATGAAAGCTACGTCCAGTCCTCACAGACTTGTGAGTTTTTACTAAGTATCAAAAGCTATCAGCCTCTCACTAAGGTTGATTACAAATCGTGTATTCTATAGCTTCACCAAGCTTATAATTCTTTCTTTCTGATTTCTCTCAAGTGTTACTCATTTGAAGTTCTAAGGATGATATGAAGTAGTTTGATAGGAATTACTTTCTACAAAGGTGAATCAAAGATCTAGTGTATGATTATAGAAAGCTTGAAGGGAAATTGATAATGATCTTGATAGCCTATTGATATTTTCTTTTTTTGCTCGTGTAGTTGTGTGTAAATCTGAAGAAGAGCAGCCTTCCTTTTATAGAGAGAAGGAAACTTTCTCTTCAAGAAAATTTTCTTTTCTGACCGTTTTCCCAAGTAATGATCCTTAGTTTTGTTTTGAATTTACAGCCTTGTCATTCTGTCCTTTTAAAGCCTGGCACTTGGGAGGTTACTTCTTTACATAGTTTTCCAGGAGGTTCAATCATTCCATACGTTTTTAACAACTAGCAAGTGCTCTTTTCTGGTTCCAAGACATGACCCTTCTCTGTTCGCGAATGATGCAGCTTTTGATACTTTGGAATTGTTAGTTGTTTTGTAGGAGGATGAAGAAGTAGCTAGAGTTCATCCTCTGGTGATCTTTTTATGGTATTCATCTTCTGATATTTACCTTCTGGTGTTTCATCTTCAGATGTTTACTTTCTGGTGTTCATCTTCTGATGTTTACCTTTTGGTGTTCATCTTCTAATGTTTATCTTCTGGTGTTCATCTTTTGATGTTTACCTTCTAGTGTTCATCTTCTGATGTTTACATTCTGGTGTTCATCTTCTGATGTTTACCTTTTGGTGTTCATCTTCTGATGTTTACCTTTTGGTGTTCATCTTCTGATGTTTACCTTCTGGTGTTCATCTTCTGATGTTTATCTTCTGAAGTTTATCTTCTGATGTTCATCTTCTAATGTATATCTTCTGATGTTCATTTCTTATCCTTTGTTGTTCATCTTCTGATATATATCTTTTGATGTTCATTTCTTATCCTTTGTTGTTCATCTTCTATTATATATCTTCTGATGTATATCTTCTGATGTTCATCTTCTGAAGTTCTGCTTCTGGTGTTCAACTTTTGCTTCTGGTGTTCGACTTCAGGCTTTTATATTTCTAGATTTCTACTTCTGGTTTTCTGCTTCTGGATTTCTGCTTCTGGTATTCTGCTTCTGGTGTTTTGCTTTTGATTTTAGTATTCTAGTGTTTTGCTTCTGGTTTTCTATTTCAGATGTTTTGCTTTTGGTTTACTGTTTCAGATGTTTTGCTTCTGGTTTTCTGTTTCAGATGTTTTGCTTCTGGTTTTCTGTTTCTGATGTTCTGCTTCTGTTTTTCTGTTCCAGATGTTCTGCTTCTGGTGTTTTAACTTCAGATTTTATGCTTCAGAAATTAACAACTTTGTTTCCTGCATACGATCATTCTTCTGAACACGAGGTTGCAATCTTTGGATCTTGTTCCTTTCTTAGTACAATACTTAAATACACGCATTAGTGTAATCATAATCTTAAGATAATTTTGTTATCATTAAAAGAGATTTTTTCTCAACATATATTAGATTTGGGTTACGTGATTGCAACAAGATATAATGTCATATTGGTATTGTTGTCTCGTAATTTGAATATGACATTCTTTCCACTGAATAAAGGATCATCGAAAAACTATTCTCTTAATCATTTAATAGCAATTGAATTCGTCAATGAAAGTCATTGGGTACAGGTAAGTTATATGATTGATAGTAATGTTTAATAATAATATTTTCTTGTTTAGATAAATTAATGTTTACTATTTTATTATTCAGATCAAATTGAAGTCTGATTGTCCTTTGCCACATACCTCACAAAAATGGAAAGACTTTTGTAGTGATTGTGCAAAGACATGGCAAATAGCTTATGTAGGACGTATTAAGCATTGGGAACACATTGATCCATCATTTGACAAATCATCTTGTATTTCATTAAGTCAAGATTAGATTATATGTTTGAACTTTGAGACATTCAATTATTACAAAGTTGAATGTACTTATAATTTACTTATGGTTATATTGTAACAAGTTAAACTTTAATCATTTACTTATACGAAATAGATATAAAAAAATAGATATTAATATTAAAACAGAAATTCATTATATAAAGCATTAATAATACAAAATATATTTATACAACTTAATCGCAACAGACAATCACTAGTCGTCTCCTGGGAAGAGTCTGCTTAACTCAGTGAATATGTCATGAATTTCACCAAATGGAGTTACAATCTGTAATCCCCTACGTATAAGCTCAGATGTTATACGGTCTTGTTCCGATGATGGACCAGCATGTGCAGAAGATGATGGAATATGGGGATCATGTGCAGCAGTAGGTGACTTGGAAGGTGGAGCAGCAATAGGTGTACTAGAAGAGGGAGCGTTAGTAGGTGGAGGGAGGACCAGAGGATGTGAAATATTTATGTTCCATGCAAAGTAGTCTGCAGTGACTTCTCCGGGAAACGTCGCCAGAGGAGACAAACTCCGGAATGTAGCTATACATGATCTAACGTTATTCTGCCACTCCCAATCTATACTTCTAGGCACCCGAGGAACGTCACACGAAATGCAAACATCACTCTGGCAGATATGGAACTGAAACTCTTTCCCATCGAAGGTATCTGGAGAACATCGAAGAAGATACAAAAGGATGATTAGCTCGATCATCATTGTATGGTGTAAACAATACATCCTCGAGCAACATAGAATCAAGTCTCTGCCGGTATGTCATCAGTCCACCTTCAACTGCGTGTTTTGAAGTCCACCTACATGCTCTTGGAAGATGCGAAGGAACCGTTCCACTATCACCCCGTTTACAGATCCTAGGAAAGCGCTCGTAAATTCAGCATTGCACCAATTAATAAAAGACGAATTGATAAATAAATAACACAACTAAATAATTAAATAAATAAATAACACAATTAAATAATTAAATAAATAACACAACTAAATAATTAAATAAATAAATAAATAACACAACTAAATAAATAAATAAATAACACAAGTAAATAAATAAATAAATTTAAATACCTGTAATAGGGTCATGTAACTCCCCAGCTGTCTAGTGTGATGAACGGCTCCATCTCTCAGGTTGTCATATAGCACAACCATTGCAGCAGCACCCCATGCATAATCTCGACAACGATCTAAATCAGCAAACAAACTAACATATTTTGTTTCCACACGAGTGTGTGTTTTGTTGGCAAAAATGGTGATGTCAACTAAATGCAATAGATATGTTCTAACAGTACACTCATACATGTTAGATTGAATTAAACGCTGATATAACTCGCGCAACTACTGCAACCTATATTGTGCACACTTGTTGTAGTTAACCTCAGCAGCAGCTTCCTACCAAGTCGCTCCTAGTAACTCATGTGCAGCCATCATAGCATTATTAGTATTCATGTTAACTGCTGCATCAAAAAAATTACCGCGTGGTTTGATGTGAAGAAGAGTGGCGATGTCGTCTAACGTGATGGTCATCTCTCCGAATGGCAAATGAAACGAGTTGGTCTCTCTATGCCACTTTTCCACAAAGGCGGATATCAGACCAACATCAACCATAGTCAAGTAAGCGGAAGTCAAATGTAACAGCCCAGATTCTCGAATCCAATGTTGTACAGCTTCTGGTACAGGAACTTTCGCAAACTTTTTTCAGCTTCAAACCATGAGTAATCACCTTTAACGAGTCACAATCCAACAAGTAATTAAATAAAGAACATATCAATAAATATTTATTCTTAATTAATGAAATAATGTACCGGGTATAAAAAATAATTATACTTAGCTAAAAAATTAATTAATTAAAATTTACCTCTCCTTCCCATATCTTACGAGCCACATAGTGTTCATACTGTGTCAGCACATATGTCACCAATGATCCTCCAGGAAATCCAGACTGTTGATCCTGCTCTTCCATATTCTAGTCAGCCTCATCATCACCAACCTCATGTTCAGTTGAGTTTGAGTCCATCTGTGCAGGCTCATACTCCATATGTGCATGCTCATCTTCCTGAACATCCTCAGGCTCGGGACATGCTATTGAACATCCTCGCGTCTACTACGGTGGCTGGCTTGATTTCGTCGTCTGTGTGATGTTGTAGGCAGAATTCTATCTGCTCTGTTGCCACCATCACCTCTCATAACACCTTTGGCAATAGTGCGAATAATTTGGCCAAACGCACCTCTGGTTCTAGGCACTGAAAATTTTAGTTAGTATAATTGTTATATCAATATATCGATAATTGAAAAAAAAATGAAAAAAAAAATAAAATATTCGAATAATTTGAAATTTTCAAGAGTCAATTTCGAAACTTTCACTCATGTAAAATTTCCAAAACCTTCGAATGTTTGGATGAATACCAAACTTTCGAAGTTAAAAATCTGGAAAAAAACTCAAAGTTGCACCAAACCTTTGAAAGTTTGGATGAATACCAAACTTTCGAGGTTTAAAATTTGCAAAATCTCAGAACTTCAACAAACCTTCGAAAATTTGGATGAATGCCAAACTTTCAAAGTTTAAAATCTAGAAAAACTCAGAACTGCACCAAACCTTCGAAAGTTTGGATGAATACCAAAGTTTCAAGGTTTAAAATCTGGAAAATCTCATAACTTGAACAAACCTTCGAAAGTTTGGATGAATGCCAAAGTTTCAAAGGTTTAAAATCTGGAAAATACTACTTCGAGAGTTTACAAAGTTTCGAGAAATCTAATAAGTTTTGAAGATACTTACTTTTATGGGTTTCAAATGAATGAAATCTTTGAATGTTGTTGTTTCTGAGTTTCGAACCTTTGAAATCTTCGAATGTATCAGAGTAATATGAAAGTTTCGAATGAAGGGGTGAAAAAGGGATTGGTAATTTTTTTAATGGGTTTATAGTTAGTAAAAAGGGCAATTAGGACATTTTACAAATAATGGAGGGAGAGGGGTTGCATGGTACATTCCTCCTGATAATATCCATAGCACTCTAGATATAAATAAATGGCTCTCTAATTTGGACTTGTCGTTCAAGGGTTGCTTGATAAACCTTGGCCTTAAAATTTATTGGGATAATGTTATGGGCCAAGATGATAAATATCTAACCCAAATGGAGTAGAAGTGGGCTTGTAATTAAGGAAGAGTGTTTTTAGTTTGGCCTCTCCAACTTGGATTATTTAGCTATATATGTTAATTTTTACTTTTTGACTTTTAATTTCTATTCAGACAAGGGCTTGTAAAAATATTAATTTATATCTTGTATTTGATGTGCACTTGATATTAAATAGTTTAATATTATTTTATCAAGTCATTTATTTGAAATACACATTATAAAGATTTGATATAATATACTATATATTATATTTAAATAATAAAATTATGATTTTGAATTAATCAAAAAAATTATCACTATAAAACAATTATATACTTTTTTTTTTCAAATAAACTTACAGAATACTTTTAAAAATTATAAATTAACAAAAAAATACAAAAAAAATTAAATAACTATTAAATGAGTTTTATATTTAAAAAAACTATTGATGCTACTAAATAAATAATTTCAACTTTTTAAAAAAAAATCATGGAC
>JBBPBO010000001.1:17217935-17342878 GCA_037974295.1 Cicer cuneatum
ATATATATATATATATATATATATATATATATATATATATATATCTTCAATGACATTGTATACAATTTGATAACGTAAAATGATCAACCGTTATGATATTATAATAAATTCCTTAAAATTTCAGTTTTAACTTTAGAAATTATTTAATTTTATAATTTAATGACAAATAAACAGTTAATAAATTTAAATGATTCTAGATCATCATATTCTACGCTACATCAATTAAAACATATTACTTCATCATTTTGCATTCAAAAGATTGACGGAATATCAAAACTTAAAAAAATTTAAAATAGGAGATCATCAATTCATAAAATATGTGAAAATAAAAAATCAAAACCGCAATTAAACTAATTATTTAATTAAAGAATAATTGAACCATCCATGTCGGTATGTCTACTTAGCAGTTTTAGAAGACCAAACTTAAATGAAGAACTAAACTTAAAAAATCTAAAATTATAAAGGTATGATCTAAAAATATTACCGTGACTAAAATGATAAAGGTATGATCTAAAAATATTACCGTGACTAAAACTAAATTCGCTATATTTTTTATGGATCAAAATTTTTATTAACCAATAATAAAAAATACCTCATGCTAATTGAGAATAATACTTAATTGTAATTAAGTTTTGTTGTAATAATTTTTAATTTTTAAAAAGTATTGTGTAAGTTTATCGTAATTTAACAAAGAAATTTATAATCATAAATTAACAAACCTAACTTTCTACCACTTCTCTTCTCCATAAAAGGGGCTAAAAAACCTTTAACTGAAATATATTTTACGAAATTATTTTTAACTTAAAAATAACTTTGGAGCTAAAAAAAAGCCAACCATTTAATAAAGAATATTGGTTCACTATAGAATCTACCTTGTTTTTATATTTGTCTTTCAAACTAGAAATTTTGTTATCAAAATTTTCATATATGTAAAAATTTCCGGTATGCAAAAAAAATCGAGAAAAAATTTTATATACCAAATATCAAGTAAGTGTATGTCTCAAGAGCTTTAATGTAATAAGTTAGAAACTTGAGTGGACTTTTAATGAAAAATCTTTTAAGTTGAAAGAATTAGACGAAACTACGAGTTGGGTAGTAAATTAAAATAAATTTGTGTATCTTTTTTCTCTCCCTTAACTTTGTCTTTATTTCATATTAGAATGATTTTAAAGTAGAGTTCAAAAACTCTCTTAAACTTACAATGTGTTTTTAAAGGGAATTTTAAAGTAACGGTTAACTTCACAAAAAGTTTTAAAAACACAATTCAAACTTATTTTCTTGTTTTTTCCTCTACTTTAAAATTATATAGCAAAAGTGCTATCAAAGGATACGATATAACATCGCTTATAGACATAAATTGTCGTCACAAGTCATGATTTAACAACGCTTGTAAGTATGAAGCATTGCTAAAATAGCTCTATAACTTTGTTCTTAGAAAGCGTTGCCATAACCTATAACAACATCTAGATAAACAATGCTTAAAAGTGTTGTTATAGATATAAAGAAAGTGTTGTTAAACCTTTTTTTATGTAGTTTCATCTTCTTACCATGTATAGTGCTCCATTTGTTTTTCACTATAAGAAAAACTGTTGTTATCTACGACAGATTTTATCTTTACCCACAGAAAGTTCGTAGGTAACGTAAAATTACTCACGGACAAGCAATCGGATACAATTACTTAAGGAATGTTCGTGGGTAGTATGACTCACCGATTCTCCGTGACTAAAGTTACTCATAGATTTTCCGTTGGTAAAAACGCATATACTTATCGACGGAAAAGTCATAAGTAACATTATCTACGGACAATCGTTAACAAATTCTACTGATTTCTATTTGATATTTAAAATTTTATCCATGACATGTCCGTGGGTAAATTATCATTTACTCATGAAAATTTCGGGTGTATGAAAATATGATTTTCATTCTATTTTGATTCTACTGGTTCTTATATTTTTTTAAATGTATTTTTAAAATAAATTGTAAGCATATTAAAACATCATTGTCAAAACAAAGTGAAATTTTATATAAATAGTGTTTTCAAAATACACATTGTGACTACCACAAGTCTCAAAATAAGGACAATTTACACTACTATAATTCTCAAAATAAGCACATTGTCACTACAATAAGTTTAAAAATACACATAACGACACTTTCGTAAGAATATATATAGATAATGCTTACAAGTCTAAGCAAAATATGTAGTCATAACTACTAAATAAAAATGACACTGAAATCAGTATTACTACTCGTCGTCGTTGTTAGACTCATCCTCTTCATAATCTAGATAACGACGACGGGAAGACTCAACCTGTATAGAGGCAATACTTTTTGTCAATGTTACTAACTGCATCTGGAGCTCTGTAGTGTGCTGCTCTGTTTGTTGAACCTCCTCTTGTCGACATTGCTCTGCTTTCCTTATCGATGAACTGATTAACATAATATAATTTTACATATCAAATAGGATAGCAAAATCCTACCAAATTGAAATTTATACCAATATATATATATATATATATATATATATATATATATATATAATATATAGTGCGTACAAAACATAAAATCCTATAAATGAAAACATTAAAAAAAATTAAAACTAAAATTTCATAATCATAAGTTTACTTAACAAGTATTAATTAATAAAAAATCACATACAAAACATATTGTCATTGTAATCACTTTTTCTCACTCTATCATTTCAAACAATCAAGCTTGCTCTAAATTCTTTTTCTCTTCATTGGACCGAATCACGCTTCTCTAAATGCTTAACAGAGTTAGGGACTTTAACAGAGTTAGGAAATCAAGTAAATCATCATAGTTGCAAACCAAACACAAGAAGGATTAAACTAACAGAGTTAGGGATTTTCAAGCTCTTACCTGTGAAATGAGAGTTAGCAACAATAACCATAAATCTCCAAAATAGACATAGTCAAAGTTGTCTTAACATGCAGAATGAAACCAAAAGTCCCAAAACCTCACCAGTAACATCCAGTTTTTCCTAAACTCCAAAAACATGTTGAATTAGTAAAAATAAAAAAGGGGCCATAAAGTAAATTAAGTTTTATTCTTGTAAAACTATCAAAATAAATTTGTTAAAAATATTTATCAATACTCCAATCTGAATGTTGTAAACCGTCCTATTATTCTTATTACCAACCAAATGAACACGAGCATAAACAAAACTTATGGATTCACTCAACAAAAAGGAAAAATACAAGAAAAAAAAAGATTTCTGCTTCAATGCAACAAACAACACACATGCACAAGTTAGCAAGCAATTTCTCAAACACAATCACAACTCCGAAAATAAAAAACAAATTAAATAGCAAAAATAAAATCAGCAAAGCTACTCAGTTACTTGCAAATGCATGATAGATTAAATCAAAAACACAAATACAAATCCCTGAACAAAGACACTCAAATCGAACAAAGCAAAATGAGATTTCCAAGTGTCATTATAAATTATTGCTAGTTTTAGAAAATACCTGAGAAAATAGGTAAGAAGCGGCGCAACACGGCAACGACAGCGAGGTCTGGAATAGGTTTGACGGTGTGAAAGAGAGTTGTGGTTGAAGATTGAAGGATCGATTTTGGGAGTGACGGTTCGTGCGAATCAAATATCGATGTCGATGCAACAAGAAACACAAAGGAGTTACGTAGATCAAAAAAGACACAAATCAATGAGAAACGGTTAAGTTCAGCGAGAGTGGAGCGTCGCAGATCATAGAGAAAAGTTGCAGATCTGAGAGTGAAGGACAACGAATATCGATCAAGAGTGATAGCGTGATTCTGAAAGCAATAGATATCGAGTTGTTGGGTGAGAGCTATGGAGAATGAGATGTTGTTTTTGGAGAGAGCGTGTTTTGAGAGAACGGAACCCTATTCGCGTGTTTAAGTGTGAGTGATTTTAAGAGAAGAAGACAAAGGTGTTTCTATTGGAAAAATAAAAATAAAATCTACTTTAAAAAACAAATTAAAAAAATGTACTTTTATATTACCTACGGGCAACTCTCTTATTTTATCCACAAATAAGCTATGGTAAACAGAATACAAATCTTTTTTACACAAATGCAGTATCAGCAGGGTATTCTTTTAATTTTACCCACGAAATTATTGTGGAAACTAATTTTTTTAAAAATTGATTTATTTTATAAAATAATAAGCACGGCTTTTTTATAGATAATAAATAATTTACTCACGGGTTTTACTTTCTCCACGGATAATCCGTAGAGAACTTAACATTATTCTCTTCATTTACATACGAAGAATCAGTGGTAAAAAGAATACGAAGATATTTTGAAAATTTAAGTTGAGTTGCATTTTTTTAAACTTTACCTACGGATTTTTTTAATTTTACCTACAAACTAACCGTAGAATTCAATTAAAAAAAATTAATTTATTTCATAATAAATTTAATCGCAATTTTTCTATAGGTAATTAATAATTTACCCATAAACTAAGATCCGTGGGTAATTTTTCGTAGATATACAAATATTTTCTTGTAGTGTTTGGTTAGGGTTTAGTAAACATCTTCGTTAAACACTATCAAAAAAGTGGTTTAGCTGTGGATAAGAATCTCAATTTCCTCTAGTTAAACCGTGGCCAAGATAAATTGTTTTTTTATTTTAATTCACATTTTAGTTTTCCCTCTTCATTTTTAATTAGTGCACATCTATTTTTTTTTATCTCCGTCCTTATTTTTTGCACTTCTTCTTTTTCCCCCCAAATCTTAAATTCCCTAATTTCTCCTTTTATCTAAAACTTTCTCTCTTCTTTCCCTAGATTTGAAATTTTTCTAGATTTGAAATTTTCTCTCTTCTCTTTCAAATAAACAAAATGTGCCTTTCTCTCTCTCTTTCCAAATACACATAGTTAACTTACTTCTTTTTGTGCATATGATATTTGAATGTGCTATAGTTTGTCATCTACTTATCTTGTTTTTCTTTTCACAGGCTTATAAAATTTCAATAGTTAGTATTTTGGGAAATTAATCTTGTAGTTACTATTGCAACGTGTAGAGGTTTGCATTTGGAACCAAGATAGAGGTGGTAGTCAAAGATAAAACTAATGGTAATTGACATTATGATATAATTGTTGAAACGGAAATGGAAGGTATTATACAGAGGCATATATAGAGCCTTTATTTGCAGAAAAGGCACATTGTGCTTTACATCTTAAAAGAGCTTTTAAAACAGAAAGGAAAAAAGGAAATTAAAATCTTCATACAACAAACATAACAAACGATCCTTCTTACATTTTAGTTCACCAAAATATATCCACGTTCTTTAGTGGTAATCACTATTAATTCTTGGATGGTGAGTTATGGCTAAATGGTAAAGGATTGTAGTGAAGTGGTTTCTCCATTTGTGGAGGCTTCACTAGAGGAGGTGACTCATAAATAGGTGGTTTAACATGAGGAGGTGTGTGAAAGACCGGACGTCGGTGCTTTGGTGGTGGTTTTTCATAAGGGGGATGATATGTCGGTGGTGGCAGTAACTTCTCATAAGGTGGTTTATGTACTGGTGGTAGTTTTTCATGGGGATGTTGGTATTTTGGTGGTGGTTTCTCATGATGAGGTGGTTGATACTCTGATGGTGGCTTCTCATGAGGTGGCTTATACTCTGGTGATGGATTTTCATGTGGTGGTTTCTCATGAGGAGGTTGATACTCTGGTGGTGGACTCTCATGTGGAGGTTTCTCATACGGTGATTTCTCATGAGGAGGTTGGTGCTCTGGTGGTGAATTCTCATGAGGTGGTGGATACTCCGGCGATGGATTTTCATGTGGCGGTCGATATCCTGGTGGTGGTTTCTCATGAGGAGGTTGGTACTCTGGTGGTGGATTCTCATATGGTGGTTTCTCGTGAGGTGGTTGGTATTCTGGCGGTGGCTTTTCATGAGGAGGTTGGTATTCTGGTGGTGGCTTTTCATGAGGAGGTTGGTACTCCGGTGGTGGATTTTCATGAGGTGGTTGGTACTCTGGTGGTGGTTTCTCGTGAGGTGGTTGGTATTCTGGCGGTGGCTTTTCATGAGGTGGTTTCTCATGAGGAGGTTGGTACTCTGGTGGTGGACTCTCATATGGTGGTTTCTTGTGAGGTGGTTCGTATTCTGGCGGCGAACTTTCATAAGGTGGTTGGTACTCTGGTGGTGGATTTTCATGTGGTGGTTTCTCATGATGAGGTGGTTGGTACTCTGGTGGTGGTTTCTGATGAGGTGGTTGGTACTCTGGTGGTGGATTTTCATGCGGTGGTTTCTGATGAGGTGGTTGGTATTCTGGTGTTGGATTCTCACGAGGTGGCTCATGTTCTGGTGGCGGTTTCTCAAAAGGTGGAGGTAGATACTCTGGTGGTGGTTTTTCATATGGTGGATGGTACACTGGCGGTGGCTTTTCGTGTGGAGGATGGTATACTGGTGGTGGTGTCTTTTCATGTGGTGGTTTCTCAATAGGTGGAGGTAGATACTCTGGTGGTGGTTTTTCATGTGGAGGATGATAGATTGGTGGTGGATAGATTGGCGGCTTATATATTGGTGGTGGATAAATTATCGGAGGCTTATAAATGGGTGGTGGTATCTCTATTGGTGGAGGCTCATAAAAGGGTGGTTTCTCAAATGGTGGGGGTTCATAAGTGAGTGGTCTGTAATTAGCCAACACTGGAGCAGTGAATATCACTGCTCCAACGAGGAGTAATGCTAGAGAGTGTAAAGATGCCATGTCTCAAATTGTGATGAATATAAATGAAATTAATGAGCAAGTATTTATAAGGAATCAATGAGTGAAAAATTTTGTGTAAAGGTCACCATCGAGTCTATGTCAGTTCATTACACATAGTATTAAAATATCCAAGTAAGGTAAAAAGAGTATGCATTAGCTGGAATTATTTTTAGAGTTAAAATAAAATTTTAATTCTATAAAATATCAACATTTTAGTTTTAGTGTATAAAAAATTCTTAATTTTTGAGTCTCTAAAACATTTTATTTTTATTTTTGTTATACCTTTCAAAAAACACGTGGAAAACTAAAAAAAACAAAAATAACAATTTGAGCATAGTATTGTAATAGTTTCTTTTTTAATTAGACATAATATTGTGTTTTTATTATTTTTTAGTTATGTAAACAAAAATTAAGGTGAGAGGATGTTATCTCAGTCTATGATAGTGAAGACTTTAGATTTATTAAATAGTTACAAATGAATTTACATTCGACTCGTTCAAATGATACTAGTGGATCGAGATAGAAGATTTTTATTGTTTTTAATTATTTTTTGTTTGATAAAAAATATAACAATATGAGTTAACATATATATATACTTTATTTAGATAAATATATCAATGGACAAATCGGACAAATCAAAATAGAAGTTGGTGTAGAAAAGTGTACCGCATGCCAATGCATGTGATGGTGTAAGGTAAGAGGTTAATATTTTTTTAATTTAATTGAGGATAGAATGATTTAATTTAAATAGTGAAGGTAAAAGGATTGTATCTAGTACAGTCAAGTTAAATTTTGTCTAATTCAGCCATGGAAGCATTCTTTTGGAAAGATTAATAGTCTAGGAATAGGCTTTTTTATCATTACAAAAGAGGATATTTTTGGAAAAGAACCTGTTTTTTCTTTTTTATATAAATTTGGCTATGCATCTTTTCATATTGATAAGACTATATGACAACAAAGCTCTCTCTAGAGTTTTAGTAGCGTTGCAATTCAAGGGTTCGAACTCGAATTAAACTAAGAGTGCAACTAAATAGTTTGGTTTTCATATTATTTTTTCACTAAATTCTAATCAAACTAAACAAAACAATTGGTTTGTTTTGGTTCACTCAAACCAACTTTTTCAAAAATCAAAAACTCTAGATTTTTATACTATTAAAACAAATTCGTAAATTACAATAAGAATAAGAATAATAATAATTAAAAAAATATAAGTAGAATATAATTTTTAAGAAAATACTATTAACATAATTGGAAAATAATAATAATATAATTCGGTTAAAAGTTAAATTGATGTGTGATCTAATATAGGTTAGATTTGATTTATCATTAAAAGAAAGTCAGAGTAATTTAATCGATTTGGATTTAATATAGAGATAGACTCGTGTATTGGATTGTGTGGCATGTACTTAGTTTGGAAAAAAATTGTTATTTAATAAACTAAAAAATAAATAATATAATAAAGAGAAAGAAGATAAACAAATTTATATTTTAGGTTGTATCTTTACTATGTTTCAATATATTTTAAAGGGTTATGCTAATAAGTGTACCAATGATACTCGCTAAGCAATAAAAAAAGAAATTAAAAATAATTTTTTAGTGTAAATTTCACTTTATAAATTTTCAACATAGGAATTACACAACATTCAATAATTTTTTTTACATTTTGACACTTAACAAATGTCTTAAAGGGTTGTTGTAATAATATTTAAATATATTCAAATTTCAAAAACAAATTATCCTAACGTCTTAACTCAATTGAAAAATGTCGAAATTATTATATGGATATCATGACCCGGATTCTCGTAGTTGTTTGTAAGTTTATGCTAATAATTATATCTATAGACAAAAAAAATAATTCAAAAACAAATCTTTTCTATAGACCTAAAAATAAGTCAAAAAAAAATCTAAATATCTTTTATTAATCATTTTGATCGTTAAATTTGTTTTTAGTTTATTAAGTTAGCCCTCAAATATATTTTTTCTAGTCAATTTGATCCATGAAATTACTAATAAAAAAGATATTTGAAAATGTGTATGTAATTTTAATAAATCCAAGGAGTATAATGACAATACATTACACATTTTATATAAAAAATTTATTTTTACTCTTTGCACCCTAAGATAAATGTCTTTCAAAATTTTTGTATATATATTAAAAAATGTAATAATTAAAAGAAAAAAATATATCATTTTACTATCGTAATTAGTTATATGTATATTTTTTTCTTATAATTAATGTAAAGTATAATAATATTTTAGAAATTATATATATATATATATATAATAATAATTTAACAATATTATAAAAAAATAATTAAAATTATAATAAGATTATAAATGATATTTATTATAACACAATATATTTTTTTCCCATAAGTGACGTTATAGTGAGAAGGATTAGGTTTCATAAAGTGCCAAACATGAGGGGTCACTCACCTAAAAGCCATTTGACATCAAAATAAGGTAGGTAATGATTAGCCTTCTGCTATCTCATTTCTGTTTTGATTATCTATGGCGACGCTTCTATGGATCACTCTAAAGTCGGTGCATCAGTTGATCCGTGATATCTATTGGTCTTAAATATAGATGTCTATTGTATATTCCATATTTATTAAGAAAAAAATTAATAATATAATTAATATGTTAATTTGGTATTAAAAAATAATAAATTATCTTTTATATATAGATGTATTTATTATTTATTTTTAATATTTTAAATAAATTAATATTATTAGTTAACATTGTGCTTGAAATACATATATATATCTAAGAAATCGAAAGAGATCTTATATTTTACTAACAACTTTTTTTTATGGATGTTTATAATTAGGGATGAAGAGATTATATAGTTATATTTTATAAGATTAAATATACACTATCTCTGTCATAAATTTTTTAAAATTAAGAAATTTAATAGTAATATTAGATTTATTGATAATTGATATTATTTTTACAATTTTATCGTATTATCATATAAGATAGATAATTAGTTAATATTTTAATAATAATATTTATTTTTGGTTGAAGAAAAACTATATCTTAATAAGAGGCATGTTAATAAATAAATAATTAATAAACTTAAAAATTCAAAGATGGTCGAATAAAAAGTGACAAAAATTTCTCAAAAAGAGTTTTTTGTTTAAGGAAAGAGGTAGTAGATGTTATTATTATCAATATATATAAAATAATAATTGATATTTACTAATTATTACATGAAAATAATAAAGCGTTTCAAATATGGTTTTATTTCTTATAAAATTTCACCTTTTAATTTTAGTATCAGTAAAATAAAATTTAACTTTAATCTCTATAAAATTATTTAATACTGAAATGAAATATATTTAAATGTTTTTCTACTATAAAAATTTTGAATAATTTTTTGGAAGCATATTTAGAATTTATAAAAAGCTCTTCAACATAAATTTAAATTTTTTTACTTTGGGATAAATTAAATATGATTTTTTAAATTAAAAAACTCAAGATAAAAGTAAAGAAAAAATATACTTAAAAATTAAATTTTTATGGAGAAACTTTTTACAACGATGTAAATGTGTTTGTAAGATTTTATTCAAAAACATATGTTAATTCAATAATAAAAGTTAAAAGTGTATGCACGATACTTTTGTAAAAATTAAAAATTATATTTTTTACGAAGACTTAAATTAAAAAATTAAAATTTTATAAAAATTAAAAATATATTTAATTCAATAATAAATTAAGTAAATTAAAATTCAACGTTTATTGTTAAGACGCATTGCAAGGGAGGGTTCCCATTGCAAGACGCAAGTGAGGGTTCTCATCGTTTATGTTTATAATATTAATATGGTGTGTCAAATTTACATTAGGAATTCCAAATTTATAATTAACAAATTTCACATTTGCCATTCGACCAAATAATTTTTTTAAAAGGTCAAAGTTAATAATTAGTAGATAATTATGTTAGTAATTAGTCAAATTAAGATTAATAATTTAATGTCATCAAATAATATTTAAGATTAACTAAAAGACCTTTAAAGTAAGCATAATTTAAGAAATGAGATATTTATGATAAAAATTGTAAACTATTATGCATTTAATGTCTTAAACCAATGTGATCCATAGAGCATCATTATTGCAAAAATCTTATCCGTAAAATTTAATTCAACTGATAAATGTCAATATTATTAGAATAAATATCTTGATGATTGTGTGTATAAATTAGGTGATGTTTGTCACTCTGTTATAGACTAAATTTAAAAATGAAGAGGAAAAACATCACATATAAGGATTAATTGTATGACTTTTGAATAATGGTGGTCGATAATTTATATTTGAATAATAATAATAGTTACTCTAGAATGAGAGCTATATCTTGTATATGATCTTAAGCAACATTGATAATTTATCATTTAGCATCACATTTATTGGCAAATTTGGAATAGCGCTGAGAGTAGTAAAGGACCATATGTTCTAAGATCATTATGAGACCTTAACACTACATCTCTACTCAAATTTTTTAAAGTATTTGGTATATAAGTCATCATTTTTATATATATAACCAACATTCAACTTATTTTTAGTCAACATAAAACCTAACCACTCACACTTAAATCCAACAATCTCCCTCTCAATTGTTTGTCTCTCAACTGCAATACTTGCATCGTCGTTATTACCAACAGAACACGCCTCCTGAGTACACCGTTGGGAAGACTTTCAATACAAAGACCCACTCCCCTCTAAGTTGAACTAGAGCTCTAATATCACTTATCGGGGAGACCGAGGAAATGTCGGGAGCATCAAATGGTCAAATACTCCAAGACTACAACAAACTTTGACATCACATCTCAATCCAAAAACTCAAGGCAATTTAACTTATTCTTAATCAATGTCAAACTTAACCACTTACACTTGAACTCAACAACATTTTTGCATAGGGATATCCATTTTAATTTTCATCTGTAATTCTATGTTTGGAACAAGAGAAAGGAAATGAAAAACTTAAAGAAAGGAAAGAAAACACACAAATAGAAACTTTTTTCATTTTTTGGTACGAAAGAAGAAGAAAAAGATTATGGGACCTACAAAAATTCATTCTTTTCAAATTAAGAAGAAAAAGTGAATGTGAGAGAAAAAGTTGTAAAAAGACAATAATTTTTATTTGTTTTCCATGTTGCCTTTTTATTTTTATTTTTTAAAGGTTATTTATGTTATTTTGTAATTTTATTTCTTTCATTCCTTTCACTTTCCACACAACCAAACAAGAGAAGAGAATATATCTATCGTTCCTTTCTTCTATTTTCTTTTAAACCAAACAACTAAAAAATAATCACACTTTCTACTTTCTTTCTTTGCTTCTAATCAGTGGCGGATCTAAAAAATTTCTTCGATAGGACAATAAAATAGTATATATATTTAGGGTAAAGAAAAATATTACTAATTCTTGAAAAATATTACTAATTCTTACAAAATACACAACTATAATGTCTAAACAAACTCAAAATACATAAAAATTTATACAAATTACAATTGTCATTTTCAAGATTTCATGTTCTGAAAATTTTTCAATAATTTTTTCATTGTCAACTTTCTCTCTCTCTCTCTCTCTCTCTCTATATATATATATATATATATATACACCAAATCATTTAATCAATCATTCTCAATACGATTCTGCATTTAATTCTTCACAAAATTAATGGTATAGACACATTTTCAATAGTTGCAGTTGTCACAAACAAAATTAAAACTAACTTTAGAAGTAAATATATCATTAGATGCACAATATACTTTTTAAAACGAAAATTTTTTACGAGGCTTGATAAAAAATAATATTATTATTAAACTGATTTTTTATTTTCTTGTATGAGCAAGAGCCTCCGTTAACTCTATAGTAGATCGGCCTCTACCTCTACTTTCTTCCGTCTCACCTTCGCTTCTTCTTATTTTTTTATAAACCAAACATAGCAAAAGTTTCAGTTGCATCCAATTTTATTTTATTTTTATGAACAAAAATAAAGGGTTAGCATAGCTCCATCCGACTCTTGATGCGTGATAGTAAGTACCAAATGATACCCCAAATCTTGATGCGTTAGATACGTGTGATTGGCTAACAAGTGTTTAATTTGAAAAAAGGGGCAGTTCTTGACCTTTCGCAGATAACAAATATGACTACATATAAATAAATACTCATGTATACTATTCTTGAAAGATTAATTTTTTTAGTTTAAGATAAAATTTAAAAGATTAGTTCACATATCACTTTCTCCGACATGTTGAAACTATAGTTAAATTTTGAAGTTTCGTAGAGGATAACGGAGTGGTTTATGTAACAGGATGATATCCAGATACATCAACTTTATTGCGTTGGATATACTGTTTGCAATTGTAAAAAAATAAAATACTGTTTTCAATCATTGCAACAATTATATGGACTATATACTTTTATAATCTAATCCAAATTTGGCCGATACAACATGGGCTTAATAAGGTGATCCTTTAGAAAACAAACAATTATAAAACAAATATGCATTTTATTATTAAAATATGGTCATTCATTTGGTAAGAGAATATATATATATATATATATATATATATATATATATATATATATATATATATATATATATATATATATATGTGTTTCCCTTGTATATTCATTTACATAAAAGAGATAATTATATAAAAATACTATTAAATAGATAAACTATATATTAAGCGTTAAATAGTCATTTTTTCTATAGATAAAATTGTATAGTTATCATATAAAATTTACACAACTACGAAGTTTGAATCCGAGATATGATGTTCAATTTAATAATATTAAAATTTAGTCTTCGATTAAGATATTTGTATGGTAAAACACATGTTCAATACATGTATAATACACTAATTATAATTTTCTATAAAAATTGTACAAATGATGAATGTTTGGCGTGATCAGTTTTTGTTAAAAATGATTTTTCACAAGTTATATGGTTAAAAAATAAATGTGTAGGTAATTATCTTTGTGTCTTTTCAACATGTATTTGATAAAAATGTGAGAAAAATATAATACATAGTTTATTGTACAAACATTTATAAGATAAATATTTGTCGTGAATTAATTAATTAAAAGATAATTTTTCACAGGTTAATTAATTAAAAGATAAATTTGTGTTTGTTTATTAGTGTGTTTCTTGAAAATTTGTTACTAATGCATAAAAAAACATATAAAAAGTTATAATTCACTAATTATAAAAAATAAATGATTCAAGATTTATTGTTGAAAACTATATAGACGGAACAAATATCCTCACTTATGTATAAAATAGAAAAATCTGATTGAAACTTGAGCAATATGCATCATAATAATGATTGCAACTTTTAATATACAACAGCTAAATTGATAAATTAATTTTATTTTTATAAATTTTTTCATTACTTAGATTTTTTTTTTTACCCACGTAATCCATGCAAATGAACATGTATTTTAATAGTTCACCATAGTTTTGTTAAACCTTCCACAACATTTCATACCCCCCACCACTCAAAAACTATCACATAGGAAATCTCAGAATAATCCAAAGTATGTAAGCGAAATTTTCTATCGGAGTTGCTATATCCAAAACGACAGACCTAAGGTTTGGTAAACAATTAGTCATTTTTAATGAGAAAGGCCTCAGATCGGCCCAAACATAAGCCTTTCCTTTAGAACTCTAAAATTTGATTTTAAACAATCTCCACAAAATAAGTTTTCCTAATTGTAATTGAAAGTTATAATGTTTTATAAAAGTGTTAATATAAATTTTTAGTTCTTATAAAATTTCAAAATTTTGTATTTGACTTCCATAAAAAAATTATTATGCACATATTTTTAATTTATGTTGGAATGTCAATATATATTTTAGAAGGATTTTTTATAAGTAATTTAGAACATTATAAGAACTTCCTTGATAAAAATCTAGAATTTATTTACTTGAAATGAAATAACTATGAAATTTTTAAGTACTATAAACTCAAGATAAAAGTAACAAAAATATAAACTTAAAAGTCGAATTTTGAACTCATTTTTTAGTGAAGAACTTTTTAAAATATTATAAACATGCCTGCCAAAAATTTATTCAAAAATATTTGATCGACAATTTCAACAGGAGCAAAAATTATTTGCATGATAATTTTATAAGAATTAAAAAATGTGATTTTTTTTACAAGAACTATAAAAGAAATGTTAAAATTTTATATGAACAGAAAACTTAGCCTTAATTGCAATTTTAGTCCATCTATTTTTACTGATTCAGGAAATTGATCCCTCTATTTTAAAATTTGACAGTTTTGGTCTTTTTCTCTGGTTTTTTAACTAAAAAATGATGATGTGAGATCTTTAAATAACGTGACATATAATACAATGATGTAGAATAATTAATACCTATGAAATTAGAATAAAACGCCATAAAATTTAGCTTTCAACTTCATAATTTTTTCATATTTTTAATTTAATTAATGACATAAAAACTTAGTTCTATATCATAGAATTGTATGTCACATTATTTAAAATATGTCAAATTGTCACTTTTTTAGTTCAAAAATCTAAAAAATAAGCCAAAATTGTCGACTTTTAAAATAAATAGGCCAATTTTATTAATCAGTAATAATAGAGGGATAAAAAATGTGATTAAGAAAAAAATTATTTAACCTTTTATAAAATTACTCCATGGTGAGCGTAGTTGATAGATTGAAAGACCTTTACTTTTAGTCTTGGTAATGGATATCCATCGATGGATTTGTTTATTTAATGATATTCTTTCTTACATAAAAATCGTCTCTTTAAACAGCGGTGAGGTTTTAGTTAAACCATTGAAATAATCAAATTTTTAAAATTTTAATAGATAATAAAAAGTATAATATTGTATATAAGAATTTTAAGTTATAAATTTATAAAAATGTATCGGCGATCAACCTCTTAACGCTTATTAGATAGGGGTATTAAATCAAATTTTGGTTGATATTTTTAATAATTAAAAACTAGTTTTTAAAATTTTAATGTTTTTCAAACACTAAAATTTTTAGAGTTTAATTGTTATATTTTGTTAGTTTAAAAAATTTTACAATGTCAGCATATCGCAAAAATCCATAAGTGTGACTTTAAAAGTAATTATGATAAAAGTCAAACTGTTTTACTAATTTAACAGTTATGATTAATTGATAGAGTAAAATATCATTACATCGTAGATGCATAGAAATTAAATCTAACTTTTTACACTATTAATACAGTTTTCTTAACTACAAGGACAAAAACAATATATATAATTATTAAAATACATTTAAACTAAATAATTGTTTAAGATTATCAATATTGACACACTTTTGATAAACGATAATGGTTTAGTTTGAATATTAGGTATTTTTTTTAAAATTACGTGAAACTATATTTCAAATCAATAAATATCAAATTTATTGATTTAGTTCAAGTTGGACTCAAACCTATAAAAAAATATCAAACTAATATAATTAATTTTGATCATTTGGTGCATTATTTAAGCACTGTCAAAAAAAGGAAGGCATGCCTAAAAATAATTAAAAACAAAGGAATGCATAAAATAATTCAGATGAAATCAGCTGCCTGGTGCTTATAAAATTCCAAGAATCAGTGTTTACGGTAAATTAATTATTAGTTATCATTGTGATGATTTAAAGTTTGGCATCATAATTAATTTATAATCAAGAAGGAATTTGTAGCCATAGACAAAATCACTATAAGAGGAAAATATTATACATTCAGAGGCCTATATATATATATATATATACACATACATAGCCTTTATTCAAAATAAGGGGCAAATTTTATTTTACATCTTATAAGAGCATTTTAAACGTAAAAGGAAAAATAAATATAACAAGAAAAGAAAACTTCGCATGATAAACCTTTGCTCTTACAATTTTAGTAGACCAATTCCATGTTGTTCACCTATAGTGGTATGTAATTTTTTTTATTATTGACTATTTCATGAAATTGGTGGGTAAGGTGGAGGAAGGTAAGCATTCAATAATTTAAAAGGTTTATGTGCTGCTTTAGGTGGAGGATTTTAGGTATTCAATGCTTTAAAAGGTTTATGAGCTGGTTCATCCTCTGGTGGAGGATTATAGTAGGTATTCAATGATTTTAAAGGTTTGTGAGTTGACACTTCCCAAGGTGGAGGCCTGTAGGCACGCAATAATTTAAAAGGTATATGTGCTGCTTCAGGTGGAGGATTATAGTAGGTATTCAATGATTTTAAAGGTTTATGAACTGGTCTCCAAAGGATTTTAGAGAGTAGCTCTTCATCAGAAGGTTGGTATTTTGGTAATAGTTTGTTGTGTGGTGCAGTCTCAAGAGTATGTTTTGGTACTTGTTGTTCTATAGCCAATGCTAGAGTGGTGAGCATTGTCATTCCAAGCACGAGTAACACTAATGAGTATATAGAGGCCATATATTTTGGATTTCGAATCAGATGCAAAAATGAATTAAACAAGGTACCTATTATAAAGAAAAGACACGAGAAATTTTTGTGTTGCCATCAATTTAATAAATATTATTTTATTGTTCATAGTATAAAAAATCTCCAAGTGTTATGTGTACATTGGTTCGGATTATTTTTGTGAAAAGTAATTCTTTGTTATTATTGTTATTCTAAGCCTGCACGCAGGAATAATATTTCCACCAATTTATATAGATAATAATAGATTTAACTCATTATCTTATATTTTGTCAGGAAAAAAGAAAAACTTCACTATCTTGTATGTTGTTTTCAGGTTATTATATGGGATGATTAATTGTAATGTACGCGAAGTTAATACATGTTTTACGTGTAGAAAATCAACTCATGATTGTTTATCTAAAAATAATAAGGAATGTTCTTTCTTACAATGATATGCTAACTACGGTTGAGAATTAATTGGTGGTTTACATTGCAAAAATATTTTTTGTTTTTATTTTTTAAAATGTACAATTATTTTATTTTGGTGAGAGTCTTTTGAACTAAATAATTATCGCAGAGATAAGATGAATTTTTGTTGACAAATAATTTATTTTCTCTCTATACAAATGATTTACTTAAATAGTATTTTAACAAAGTGAAATAAACATGTATTTGAAAAAAATACAAACTTAGTATTTTTACAAAATAAATTGAGACTAAATTTATAGAAAAAGTTTAAGTTTACGCAATGACATTTAACAAAAAATCACAATATTGATGCGATATGCGTAAATTAATATTGTGTATTATATTGTAATTACAATATTGTATATCATATTTCTTTCTATTTTGTACTGACTTAAGATAACTTTTGACTACTCTAAATAATATTATTTTTCAAACAAATAAGTATACTTCTACACTTAGCTACCTTAACAATGTACATTTAGGAAGACTTTTACACTACATTTGAAAAAAATGAACATTCTTTGGTACTATTAAATTAAACTATCAATAGTTAAATGATATGTTATTTATTAATAAGTTTGATCATATTTTATATTTAACACTTCTAAATTTTTAAGTTTTATAATTTCGGTCTATTTTGAAATCATAATTTTTGTTATAATTTTAACTAAAATTAAAATTTTAATTTCAATTATGGAAATAATTTATTTAATTACTAGTATCAAAATTAAATAGATAAATATATCAAAACTCTTAATTTAGTCAACTTTAATAAATATTATAGTAATGTCCACGTTGACAAATTAAAAAAAATTATTGATTAAAATATCCATATACCAATACTTACTCTTTTTTTAATAGTACCGTATAACTTGTCTATATTTAACTATTCTAAATAAATTTATTAATAAAACATCAAGAGAAACAAAAAGTCATAAAATATCAATTGATTAATATATCTATTCGTAATATTTTAATATTTTTAATCTCTCCTGCAACTTCAAATAAAACATTTTGAACAATAAAAATAGTCAACATGACTCATAAATAAAATTTGTAATAAAACTGTTAGAGTTCAAAGATAATATAAAACAATTTTATACTATTACTCAATCATAACCATTAAATTTACCACATCATATTGTGCATTTTTTAAATCAAATACAGTTATTTCATTGGTAGTTGTTGTGATGAATTGTTATTGATTGTCGATGTAAATAATTTTACACTGGGAATGCATTTCTTTTATTCTCAAATTCTTATCAATAATTTAGTTGTTTACATTGAAAAAGGCATGAAATACGTATTATAGATGCAATAATGGATAAATTTGATTTCTTAAAGCGTATTCGAACATTACCTTTTTAAATAACACAAAAATATGCATTTCCTTATTTAAGTTTAGCTCAATTTTCATTTAGGTTATTTAAGTTTATTTTTTCTCGATTTGGTTATTTAAGTAACATTTATTTGCACTGTTCGCCTTTAAGAATTATTAAATCACGCATGCAGTCTTTTAAATTTAATTTTTTTTCTTTTCGAATTACTGTCATGAAATGTTAAAATCTAATCAAAACATCGCAACAAGATGATTGTCCAAGTTATTTTGCATATGAAAGAAGTTAAAGACATTTATTATGTAGATAAACTTTTATTACCTTGTTTTTAAGACTATACGCGTGTTTAAATTTTTATAGGCAAAATCAAAAAATATATATCATTTATAAGATTTGATGAATATTTTCCGGAGGATTAGTACGAGGGACATAATGTTGCAAAATTCGGCAGAGTTTCAGATAATTAAAAGCTTTCAATTGAATTAATTGTTGTCAAAATTGAGATAAAAGACTAACGGTGCAAACATAATGTAATTTAAATGACCAAATTGAGATAAAATAAACTTAAAGAACCTTAGCATGAATTGAGTTTAACTTAAAAGACTGTAGAGGTATTTTTACTTTTAAATAACTATTGTCCGATTTTATTTTCTTTGTTTTGATTTTATTTTATATTTTATATAAATAAAAATTATTATAATTTTTTCGCTCACTAATTATATACATATATGACTCCACATAGAAATTAAGCTAATTTTGCCAGCGTTTTACTATATTTCTCAACTTCTTACTTTATTTTGAGATAAATGTGGTATCTTTATAAATAAATAAGTGATAAATATGGTATCTTTTAATAAGTGTGGTTGGTGTAGGTGTAGATAAAAAAAAAAGGTGCAAATTAAATGATATTTTAATGTGATATTTTTTTTATGTCAGATATTTTAAGGTGATATGACAATAAAATATTTGTTGATCGATAAAAATAAAATTTATTTTATTACAAATTGTGTATATGTTGTGTCTCCGATCTAAGGTATTGAATATTTTCGAATTCATTAAATTTTTACAAAATGATTTATAAAGCGATTTATAAAATTATGAAAAATGTTGACTTTATTTAACTTCTAATAAACAAGTAGCATCAAAAGTCCACCTCTTTGTGTTATGTGACTAATGACTTAAAGAGTTATCACATGACATAATGTAACTCTAGAATCAAAAGGTGTGTACAATAGAACACCCTTATTATAGGGTGATAACTATTTGTATTAGAAAGAATGAATAAAAATCGATATCATTGTTTATGATTTAGAAGTATGGGATACTATAAAAAAATGGTCCCTATATTTCAAAAATGGTTCAAAATGATATTGTAATTAAACCAAATGAAAAATGGACAAATTTTGATAATACAAAGAAAAGTTTAATATAATTGAAAAGTTAAGATTATTCTTGGGTTTGCTTTACGACTACATGAATTTCAAAGGGTTTTGTTTATTGTCAAACAAGTTACCAAATGTGGAGCATTTTGGAAATTTCACACGAGTAAAAAAAGTTAAGATAATGATTCTAGACTGAATAGTTTGACAAACATGCTTGAATTGTTTTGCATGGAGAATAGTGAAACTATTACTAAATTGCAAAAATAATTTACAAGAATTGTCAACAAGCTTAATGTTTTGGTCAAAACATCTTTAAATGAAGATGTGATCAATGAGTTGTTTAGCTTTATAAGTAAAGAATTTAAATTTGAGATGTCAACTATTGCTAAGTCGAAAAATTAGAAGAATATGAATAAGAGCTCAAATTTCAATGTACACGTGAGTTAAAAGAAAAAAAGAGAAAAAAGAAAAATAAAGTCAAAGTTTGCTCATCCTCAAATTTGAATTATCATTGCCAATGTCTCTCTTTCTAGAAATTATTCTAACTCTAAAAGTTCACCCTCCATTTAGAAATTTACTAATCTCAAGTCTTTCAACATTGTTATTCATCCTCCTAAGGCTAATGTGGTTAAGGTGCTCCTTTTGCACCCTCGTAAATGTAACATTTGATGGACATACTTTGGTTGCTATGGTCCTGGCGCTTTGGGAGGGAATTTAGAAATCATCAGACTCTCTTTTTGGGTGGTTTTGCCTCAAACATCGACAACATTATTACTTTCGTTGTTGAACTTCCTAGGGTCGTGATTCCAGTTGAGCTTGCTTGGAGTGAAAGTTGGTCTCATCTCTGGGCTGAATCACACTCTCAACTAGTTATCTTAGCATTCAAAGCCACCTTCTAAAATTCCTTGGAGAGTTTATAAGAGGTGGTCTAATTGTTTGGAGCAGTTGAAGAACATGAGTTTTAAAATCTCACATATTTATATTTATCGTGAAGAAAATTATTATGCTAATAAAATGGCCTCCACAGGTCTTTCTGTTGCCATGTTACCTAGTGAGATAATTCCCCAACTCCTATTTTGGATAATTTTAACCATAATAGTTTATGGTTTCTTTATTTCAGATTTTTTTTCCCTCTATGGCTTGTTTTTTGCTGCATTCTTTTTTCATTTACCGTGATTTTATGCTGTGAGTTTTTCTTATAAGGATTTTAACGAGTTAATTGTTTTTCATTTGCTTGATTGTTTTCCTAGTCCTCCTACATACTCTTTTGATCTTCTTTTTTATTTTAATACATTGGTCTAAATAGATAATTGGTCTTTGTAAATTTGTAAATCTTTGTGTTTGATTTTTGTCCTTGAAATATTTTTTATGTTATTTTTTTTCTTTGTTCTTGTATTTTCTTAAAATTGATTTTTATTGAAATTGGTTCAAATAACTTCTTATATCTTTAATAATTAAGGGATTAAAATAAAATATTATATATATATATATATAAACCAATTTTATAATGACTAGCAAGGACAAAAAAACAAAAACAAAAAGTTTATAAGACTAAAATAAACACTTCAAATTAATCTGTCGGCAAATAACCGAATTTTAGAAGTGTTAACCGTTTATCTATTTTGGGTAAAAAACAAACCGTTTATCTTCTTTTTTTTATACTAATTATCTGCTATAAGTTTGCTAATTAGTCAAGTGGATTTAATTTAAAAAATTGACATTTAAGATAAAGTTATATTAAAAAAGTCAGATGGCTTTGTCGGAGAAAACTATATATTAACACGCTAGATAGATACGTGTAGCAGATTCATCTGACTCTTGGTGCATTACATTATATGCACCAAAAAAGCACTCCATACGGATAATAGTATTTTATTTATCTTTTAATCTGCTTTTTGTGGCATACAGCCATACAGGTAACAGATAATAAAATTTTAATTATAATTTTAAAAATGGAAAGGTTATTAACTTTTCACATTAGTTTTTCAACATTACTTAACGTATCACTTTTTCCAACAAAAAATATATTATATATGCATCAGACTGGCAGATATGTTTATATTTTTTATGTATTAAAATATATGTTTATATTTTGAACGTGGATAGAGGAAAAGGATTATGAAATACGATGGTTCAAAATAAGCGACCACAATTTAATTAATATGATGTGTACTCTATTTTTGTTAAAATAAAAAAAAGCGTCGACAATCACAGCAAGATATTGCGGCATATATAATTGTAAAATACACAATGATATTAAAATTTTGGCTTAAAATTTTTTTTCTTTTAATTTTATTTTGACCTCATAACTTTTTTATTTTGACTAATTTGATTTCATAACTGTAAAATTGACAAAAATACTTCTTTAATTTATCTTTGTTAATGGATTTTGGTCTCTTAGGTGCATTCTTTTAGTCAAACTCAAATTATAAAATACAATTATTTATCGTTAAAAAATATTTGATAAATTTTTGTCATTGATAAATATAAACAAAATATTGAATAATTTTTTTTAATACTAAAAAAAATACGATGTTAATAAATATATAAATTACAGAACAAATATTTGTTATATAAAAAAATACGTGACAAACATTTATCGTTGATAAATATTAAAAAAGCACGAGACAATTCTTTGACATTGATAAATATAAAAAATATTAAATAAATATTTATCATTAATGAATAAAATAAAATTCTTTTTTTTAAATCTACACGGGACACATGTAAAATATCAATGACGGGATTTATTGCAGGTTAATATAAAAAAAATCAAATTAATATAAAAAATTAAAGAAATAAATAAAAAATATTAAAAGAAATTAATTTAATTTTAGTTAAATTAAGGACTCAAAGTACACCGTAAAAATGAGGTTATACTTTGACTATCTAAAAGTGAGGTTATATTTTGTAAAAACACTTATATATTATGTAGACTATTTGATATTGTTTTTTATTTGTGAATTTATAGTGGTATAAAAGTCAAGAGAATTGAATTTTATACCCCAATTAATCCTATACCCCCAAATAAAGATTTTGAGCTTGAAATTACTAACTTATCCCAGTAAAAACAGATACATGGTCCCATACTCTACATTCTAAAATATCCGAAAAAGTAAGCAAGTTTTCCAAAGTTTTTCTTTATCGGAAATTTCAAATTTTTTGAAATTTTCAGTAGTTCATTTTGTGTACTTGAAATTTTAAAATCTGAAATTTTCGGGAATACCAACCGGAAATTTAAAATTTCCGGTTGGCACTTCCGAAAATTTTAGATTTTGAAATTTCGGGTACACAAAATGAACTATCGGAAAATTTAAATTTTCGATTGGTTCCCGAAAATTTCAGTAACTTCATTTTTAAAATTTTTTTTCTCTTTTTTTGTTTGTTTGCATTATTTATAATTTTTTTTTACATATCTTTCATTCAATTTTTTTAGTGAGGTGTTTTCTCCATTCCTAATTGAAAGAAAAAAATTTAAAAAAAATGAAAACTGGAAATTTGAAATTTCCAGAAATTATAATTACCGGAAATTTCATTATGCCAAATTTTCGGTAATACAAATACATACCGGAAATTTGAAATCACCAAATTTTCAAGAATTTGTACTACCGGAAATTTGACAAAATAAAATTTCCTGTAGTTAAATTAACGTACTAGAAATTTAGTTGGAAGGGGTTGATTTTAGAATAAATTTTTTCATCAGAGATAAAATAAAATTCAAATGAATAATTTGAAATTTTCATTATTTTAGGAGGTATAAATCAAACTGTGGAGTATAAAATCCAATTTTCAGAAGTCAATAACAAGACCTCTTGTAAAAAGACCTCTTGTAAAAAGGCCCGGAGCTCAAGTGGAATCGGGTTTAGAATTTCTGGTGGCAAATATTGAGATTTTTTTTTAATTGCAAGGCATTAATGCTTCACTCAAGGCAATGTGAATGCATTTTTTCTTTTCTTATATAAGTGTTTTTTTATCCAAAAGAAAAATAATGGTACGTGTTTAAATGAATTTATTATATGCTAAGAATATTTTGGTGAAACATATGCTTCAATAAAAGTGTAATATTTTCTCTTTTAATAGTTAATGTATTACTTTTAAAGAATACAAATTAAATAATCCAGCCAACAATTACTATATTGCATGGGTGCACCATCTAGTTCCAAGAATTATTGATTAGGGTTAATAATGCACCATTTTAAAAAAAAAATATATCAAATTTAAATATATTTACAAGATAAACATTACACACAACACAATAAATGCTATGTGCATGAAACAAGCCATACAAAGTTCTAACTTTTGAAGTCAAAGTATAGACGGTGACTCTAAATTAAGGATAAGAATAGGTCAGACTGTCCGATAGGGGTCTACGGCTTAGCTTACGTTAGATTTAGGGCAGACTAGACTTTTTTCTTAAACAGATAAGACCAAGACATTTAAAAAAATCTATTTAGGTAATAAGCCTTTTAAATAAATGCTACATAATAAGCCTTTTAAGTCTATTAGGCCAGTCTATTTAAATAAATATAAATAATATTTTTTTACTACTATAATTATTATATTAAATTTTGATCTTTTTGTTATATATTCAACTTTTAGTAATTTATGCATATTAACATCATTTAGTTTTTGACATATTTAAATGTATTATTATAAAATATATTTTAAGTATGATGTATATAAAGTCATATTCTTCAAAATGTGATGTTAAATATCAAAATAGAACTTAATTTTCATTGACATATTAACCCGTTAATCTATTTAAAGATATGTTTGATTACTTATTCAAAAATGTTAAAACAAAATAAGCTTTTAAGTAAGCTAACATGTCATACCAGATTTCTATCGAAGTTAGACTCATGCTTAAAAAGTAAGCATATGACAGACCACATGTCAAACTTAGGCCTTGTATATTTTGACAGGTCAGACTCAGTCCTAATAAAGTCTAGTTCGGCTCAGCTTATTCTCACCTCTACTCTAAATTATATAGCACCTATATAATTTATAGGTTGCAAAAACAAGTCATAAATGATGCATAATCTAGGCCATGGTTAGTAAAAATTAGCGAATAGATGATAAACTAACTTATAGGTGATAAGTTAATTAATTGAGTTATTTGATAAAATTAATGGTTTAATTGACCGATAAATGTAAAATAATATAAAAAATTATTTTTCATTAATAATAAAATTTATATCAATTAATATAAAATATATTTAAATGTGGGTTATTTAAAATTTATTAATTTAATTTATCTTTTATTTATGATCATTAAATTAATTTTCATTTCCTACAATTTTATTCACATTTTTATACTTTATAAAAAAAAATACGTGATATGAAAAAATTAAACACAACAATAAATAAACACCTATGTATATTTTAAATACATGGATGGAGACACAATATAAATAAAAGTACATATTGATATTTGTAAAAAAAGTACAACTGCTAAAATATATTCAACGCATAATGCAATTTCTATTGTGAAATTTAATAAAATGCATATAATAATAAACATATAATAATATAATAATTGAGTAAAAAAAAGTATTATAATTAAAATAAAAATTTAAGATAGTATTAACTACAATTATATTAACACTTTTGTTAGGTACATTCTCTTGTTTGCTAGTTACACCCACCAGAAAAAGAAAATGATTAAATTGTTCTTATAACCAAATCAAATTTAAACATTATACCAAACCCCTTTTCTTCTTCAATTTCTCTCGTTTTCACCATTTCTTTTTCTTCCATTTCACATCCCGAAGAAAACCCATGTTTCGCAACTCATACGGGGAAGGGAAAACCCATTTTCACACCCCTTCTTTCAACAGGTTTGCAATTAGTACATGGGTGCGGGTCGACCCGTCAACTCGATCACCCAACCCAATTCAACCTGATTTTTATCTGTACTCAGTCACTTTCGGGTCCAACCCGTTAAAACCCGCTTATATGTAGTTCGGGTAATTAGTTCAACAATTTGAACCTGTCGACCCGTAGACCCAACCCAATAACTAGTTATAATTTTTTTTTTAAATTTTGTTTGGTTATCCAATAGGGTTTCATTACTCTTATAATTTTTTTTTATCTCTTCACTTTTATTATTGATATTTGTTTTTGCAGATTTCTAATTCTTCTCTTTCATAATTTGATAAACTTGTTAAGTGTTTGGACTTGAAGTATTGATTTTCTATTGTTGAATTTATTTATGTATTTGAAGATTGTTAGATTTATTTCTTTGTGTGAGATGTTGCTGGCTTTTTTAAATAATTGAATGATGTGATTGAAATTTTATAGTTTTTGAAACATTCAAGTATTAAATATATTTTCATTCAATATATTTTTCCGTAAAATAAAAAACATGTTATTATTCATTTATAACCCGTTAACCTAACCCAACTCAACCCAACCTGTTCTTGATCGGGTCGTGTCGGGTTAAATGAAAAAAATACAGGTTTAGAACTTAACTCAATCCAAAGATAATCGATCGGGTATTGGGTTTTGTCAAAACCCACCCAACCCGACCCACATGCACCCCTATTTTCAATATATTTCCTTTTATTCGTTTTCAATTTTATGTTCGTTGTTTTTGAGTTTTGAAAAACTGTTTTAAAAATTATTTTAGTCTTCGAAGATATTACTGGATTTGAGTTACGAACTACATCGCTCTCTTTAAGACGTTTCGTGACACTATTTAAAATTCTGTAAGACAGACCACCAACTACGATAAAACTGTATCGGAGTTCTACCATAAAAAAAAACGTTATACACCTCTAAATATGACGGTTAAGGGTACTCCTAATATGTAATATGGTACTATAACCATTCAAAATTATGATATAGAAAGAAAACTTAAGATGAAGCAAAAAGGAGAAAAAAACTCAGAATTTTCATAGTTTTTTACGTTAACGTTGACTAAGTCAAAATTAAGAGATATCGTATTTTACAAAAAATGATAAAATTAAATAACTAAAATTACTATTTTTGAACTAAGAAACTAAAGGTGCATTTTAGTCTATATTTTAATTTAAAATATAACAATAAAAATGGTATAAAAAATATAAATTATAAGCCATAAATTCAAATGCCATTAGAATATCAAAAACACTATACATTATTAAAAAAACACTCTTAAGTTGTCCATTATCAAATAAGACTATTTTTTTTCACATGAACTTGTAAGTTTAACTACGAGTTGAGTGGACTTGTAAGTTTATTAACCGATTTTTCACTAAAGATTTTTCATTAAAAGTCCACTAAGTTATAATAAACTATCCGCTGTAAGCTACCGGATTGGTCTTTTCCATCGGTACTCTAGTTCCAATAATTAGGGTAAATTAATTAATCTCTACGGTTATTAATTATTAGATAATTTTTATGGTATTCTTTTAAAAAAAATGTACCGATACTCTTTATTTTTAAATTAATAAATATATTATTTTTCCTCACATCAACGTTTATAATTATATATTAAGTGTACATTTATCTTTTCAATTTAATCCCTTAAATTTAATAATTTTTTTATTTTAAAATTAAAATCATTATCAACTCATAAGTTCATAACTTTTTCTCTTCCTCTCACAAAATCGTTCCACCACACAACTTACGAAAATTGTTCTTCTCCGCCGTTCTTTCACCATTGTGAGAAGAACTTTCCACCGTTCTTCCATCATCACGAGAAGATCTCTCCCCTGTCTCACTTTCAATTCACTCGTGTTTGTGTCGTCGACCACACAGTGTCATCGTTGCGCTGTCGTTTTTTGGTTCGTCTTTGATTCTTAATGAACTAACGATGGAGATAGACGATACAAGATAGAGGAGATGAAGGTGCAAACACGAGAAGAGGGGTTGAATTGTGTTTGACTTAACTTGAATCTTTTCCTGTTTTAATACTTTCAAAACAAAACTTGATGTATAATTAAAACAGAGTTAGCAGCGGATAAAAATAAAAATAAAAACTCACAGATTTTATACTGGTTCACCGTTAACGAGGCTACGTCCAGTCCCTTCGCCTTGAAGGATTTCACTAATTCAATCTTGAATTACAACCTTGCTACTGACCCTCCAAGTCAGTCTTCTCAAATAGTCTAACAATCCTAGACTTCTTTGAGGAAAAACAACTCCTGTTCTTCAGCCAATCTGACACCCCAGATTGTAGAAGAAATCACAACACTATGAATCTAATTGCCAAGTAACCTGCTACCTCTACTGACTCCCACAGCTTGTAGACTCTACTTCAACAACTTAGATTTGACACAGTGGAACGAAAACAACAAGAGTACTTGCTTTAAAAACTGAGACTCAACAATTGACTTATATGAAAATTTTAGAGTGTTTGCTTTTGAAGTGTATGACCCTTTGGTGATTTTCGATTCTGAGCATTCTGCCTTGAGCCTCCTTTTATAGATGAAAATTAGGGTTTCTTCTATTATCAAATTCGAGCTGAATCTTGCTGGATTCTCTTCCAAAAATAACTTGACCAATTGGGCTTTATTTAAATAAAAAACATATCTTCAGATTTTCTTTCAAAATAACTGGCCAATCAAATCCTTTCATTGCTTCCCGCCACAGCTCCTGAATTCCATGCTACTCCACTTTATTTTTATAACCAATCTTTTTAACACTTTAATTAAAATAACTTGCAATCTCCATCGTTGATCAATTCTGGACCATTGGATCTTTATGCGATATTCCACAACTGGACCAGCCGAATTGATATGCTGTGATCATCTGATTTCGGCCATTCCTGGACCACTCTTCCTAACCCTCTGATCTTCTGATTTCGGCCTTCCCTGGACGTGCACCTGATATGCTAAAATCCTCTGGACTCGGCCATTTCTGGACTTGCACATTCTGTCCCTCTGATTTCGGCCAACACTGGGCCATGGTCTGATTTTCTGATCTGGACCATCATTGGACTCAAAAAATTATTTCTAAACCATTGATCTGGATATTTTTACTCTGATCTGGACAGATTCTAGAATTTGGTCTGGAACAAACTGAAATAAACTTGATCAAAAAATATTTCAGTCTGGACATTTTACCTTTGATTTTCGACCAGGTCTGGGTTGATTTTGGAACTCATTTCTTTTGTTCTGGACTTAGTTTCATGCCCTGAATCATGCCATCTTATGGTCTGGGCCAAATCTGGATTGATCCTCTTGTTCTGGACTCATAAACATACCTTCTGGTCAAGTCTGGAACAAGTCTGGGCAGTTTAATATTTCACTGCCAGGCCATCTTCTGGTCACAATAACTTCTGGAATAAATTTGATATTTGATTCCTCTTTGTCTGGAACAACTCTCCTTCTGGCAGGCTTTCCAATGGTATGATCCATGTTTCATTCTGATTTTTATTCCTTCTGATCTGGGCCATCAAAGATATCTTCTGGTCATGTTTTGACATTCCTGGAGTATCTTCTGGTCATTCCAGAATTCATTTTTCTGGAATCCTTTGATCACTGCTTCTGATTCCTTCAGTTTCTGGGGCATTTAACTTAATAATTCAAAGTACAAAATAAGTTTACATAGAGTACATTTGTAAGCATCAAAATCCTAAGTACTTAGAACCAACTTGGTTCCAACAGGAGAGACGGTGAAGAACAACATAGAGACATTGCAGCGGAAAGATAGCGGATAGAGAAAAAAAACTTAATTATTTTTTATATATAATTAATAAATAAATATTAATTATTTTAAAATAAAACATGGTAAAACTTCAAAATTTAATAATATTAAATTTAAAATATGATTAAATTTACTCGTAAATAACATGTCATTAATTAGATTATTAGTGGTTTAATTTGATAATAATAATTTTTGAATTGTACGTTAGAAATCTATTATTATTATTATTATTATTATTATTATTATTATTATTATTATTATTATTATTATTATTATTATTATTATTATTATTATTATTATTATTATTATTATCATCATCATCATCATGTTTAAAAGTACTAGTAAGCTAGTTTATAGCACAATAAGTTTATATAACTAATAGGAAAGTAAATGAGAACAAACAATCATAACTGTTGAATAAATCTAAACCATTGATTATTTTTTCTATCACTATCATGTGAACTTGTAATCATTAAGTAATGCAACAAATCCCCACCGTGATTGTCTTTAAAAATCCAAAATTCAATTTTTGTTTGCAAAGGCAAAAAAAACTCAGAATTCAATTAATTGGGACTGTTAATGGAGATTGATATTTTCATACACCATAGAAATTGCCCAATACCATGACAATTTGTCAAATAAGAAAAATAAAGAGAAGTGAAGACTGTTTTCGACTGATTCAATTCTCCGTTGCACCACGATTGGGAAATCTTTGGAAATTGAAAAAATGATGTGAAATTTCATATACAATTATTTTGAATATAAGTGTCATTCAATTTTTTTGTAGGGTTTGAGTTTAGTAGTGTCATTTTAGAAGGAGAAGAACTAAAGTGAACATAAAAGAAAATGATTTGTACATCCAAACATCCATTTAACATTTTTGAGAGTGAAGAAAAATAAATAAATAAAAAAAGTAATATTATAAATATCATACGTTGATTAAGTGATAAAAAGAGAAATAAAGTGAAAATAAGAAATTAAATGAGTGTAAAAAAATAACCATCGTGGACGAAGTGGTGGTTATGTGGAGTTTATGTAACTGTAGGTTGTTCAGAGGCGGTGATCTCGGTTCAAGCAAGCGGCGATAGTGTACAATCAATGTTTGCGAAGGGTTTAGCCAAGAAGACGTCACAGAATTCTTTTTAATTAAATTATAATTATGTCAGTTAGTTTTAAATATTTATAATTTAATAGTTACAATTTATGGTTCTTTATTTTCATAAAAATAATATTCTCATTAAAGTCCATCTCTCTCATTTTTTTTTTTGCTTTAATTTTTACATGGTTAAAATCTCCGGCAATTATTAATAGAAACAAAAAACATAAAAGGTCTCTCATTTTCAGTTTTTTACATGATCGTTGTATTAATTAATATTTGTGCTACTAATTCTATTCAATTAAAATAATAGAATAATACATCTATGTATGATAAAGATAATGTCCCGTTTAAAGCATCTCATTACATTAAACTTTTCACCAAAAAATTTATATATCAGTCTAGTATCATATTGAAACTTTGCTATCTTTCTATTTTATTCATAATCTAAATTAGTAGTTTTTTATTTCAAATTTTAATAGATCAATAATTTTTATTTGTGGAACAGGAATTAAAAAAAAATTATATTTCAGATAGTATTTTGCCAATCAAATTATATTGTTCTAACATTTATTTTTAATCTTGTTGAATTTATATTGTTTCTATTTTCATATATAAAAATGACAACTTGAAAATATGAATCTGATTATTCAAAATTATAAAGAAAGACAAAAGTTGAATCTTTTATTTATATTTTAATAAAGATGAATACTTCTTCATCATTCTACATTTAAAAGTGGCAGAAATAAGTAATAGACTAGAGAAATATTAATTATAAATTAAAAAATCATGAGACATGGCCACACTAACATGAGAAATATTAGTTATAAATTGAGAAATCACGAACCGAGTAGTGAGCATATCACTAACATAAGTTTTTGGAGTGGTACACTATATACACATATTATTTTCTTCTTCAACTAAAAGATGAAAAACTCTACATGAGTTATTCAACTAAAAATGAAAATTTGAGTTATTGATGTTATTGTATAACACTTGGCTAACATGAGAAATATTAGTTATAAATTGAGAAATCATGAGATAAATAGTGAACACATTGCTAACATGAGTTCTTGGAATGATACACCGTATACACATACTATTTTCTTCTTCAAGATGAAAAATTCTACATGAATTATTCTACTAAAAATGAAAAATTGAGTTATTGATGTTGTATAACACTTGAAAGACCTTAGGCCTCGTAACATATTAGTCAATCTTATATATAAAAAGAAAATCAACAACATTGTCATGTCGTGTATTACAAGTTAAAAATTGATACTCGTGATAATTTAATAAGTCGTTCATTGTGTATTGATTAGTGTCGGTTTAAACCAAGTTGAATTTTGAGGGCCACAATTTTTTTTAAAGTATCATTGATTGAGTAATTGTCTTAGTTATAAAAGGCATAAAAACTGATAAATTCTACTTTTCAAGAGTGTCATCGAAATGCTTCATTATAACATCCACCAAAAAATATTCAAGGAAAATATTTCAAAATATCTGATCCCAACAATCCATCTGGTAGTTCTTATATTAGATAGGTTTATTGTGGTGCAAAAGTCACAAATCCTCTAATTGCAATGCAAGAAAAAATAAATTTGTAGATACTAAAAATAAATGGAATTATAAGGGCACGTTGTTGAAAACCTAATTCACTAGGACCAAAATAATTTGAGTACCCAAATTTGAGTTGATTTTGTTTTGTTGAAATGCTTGCTCGAAGGTCAAGAACTCCTATCACAGTATCTTGAAAATAGTTGTTCAAAGCATACGAAGTTGTGGAGACAAAAACAAGAATGTTTTTTTTATCACCAAACTTGGCTATGCTTAATATAATAACGTTATTAAAAGAAAGAATTGTAAACTTTTATTTTTAACAAAAATTAGAGTGCTTAATCGTCTTATATCTCAATTGTTAAGACAAAATTTAGAGGGACTATCATGGCCGGCCATGAACAAGGGCTCCCAACCCAACCGGCACCAAAATTTTGGAGTCTCAATTTTTTTTAAAAAAGTGTTAAAATAATGACTTTTTAAATAGTTAGAAGATGAATATTAACTTGAATTTATATTGAGATATTATTTACAATTTATATAAAGTAGTTTGAATTTTTTGTATTTATTTTTATAGAATCTCAACTTTTAAAAATAGAACAAACTCTCTAAAATGCATGTTCAGAAAGCGATAAGGTTATAGTAAAGAAAAAAGTGCATTGCAATATAATACAACCAGTAAAACCAACAATCCTAGAAATCTTAACAAAACATAAAGTCGGGTAAACCGCATCCATTCATATGAAACACATCAAATATAGAAGGAGGTATGTTATGCCACCGAGAAATGCAAAATTGATTTTCACTCATTTCACTTAATCCTATCTGTCTCTTTATCTTTCATGACTCATGAGTGTATGTCTTGCCATAATTATTAATTTCCCACTTTTTTGTAATGTCAAAGGGGAGATTTATGTTAATTGCATGTATCACACTACGCTAAAATTATGTTTTAACAGCATTTTTTTTATGCATTTAACAATGCTTAGTATGTAGTGCTGTTAAAAGATACAATATCGTTTTTAAAAATATGAAAAACGCTTTAAAAGACATGCACATACGACAACGCTTTTCAAAATAACACTGTCTAAGACTCTGTGTATTTTTAAAATATAATACAACAACGCTTTTACTTAACAATTGCTGTTAAATGTACGCTATAAAATTCATATTTTGGTGTAGTGTCGTTGGAGTAGATTTCAAATATTTGTATACAGTAAATATTGTTTTTGAGTTTCGAATAACTATTTTGATAATTAATTTTCAGTAATGGAAGAAATTACTAGGTTGATTGCGATTTAGATCGCTTTTTTTAAAACGTTTTAAGGGCCTTCCTAAAATTGTGCAAGGTAGACGAGTGGAGTCCAGATAAAACAACTCATATATATTGAATTGATTTTACTACTGCATTGTAGAAAACCGTTTTAAAATTAAACTCTCAAAATATGACAGTAACAGTAAGTTGAAAATATAGTACGATACTACTTGAAATTCTGAAGGGACAGAAAAATATGAGATGAAGGTGAGAAGAGAGAAAACTGTTTGGAGTTTTGGTGCATATTGCAAATTGAACGAAATCCCATATTTGTAGAGGAATTCTGCAACTGAGTAGAGCAGAAAATATGGTCCAGTTTGATCGAATTTGCAAAACTGTGTCCAGTTAATTTAACAAGGTTTGCGAAACTGCCGCACAAAAAATGAGAAAAGTGGAACACGGATTGGATCAGTTGTTAGTGAATGACATAAGAAAAACGTGGAAAAAAAGAAAACACGCAAAAAAAATTTAATTTTTATTTATTTTAGTACTAAAAAATAATACGTAGGACAACACTATAAAATCTAAAAAGAACATATAGTGTATGTTTATGGAGTGACATCTGATTTGGTTTTATGATAAGGTTTTGCTATATTGGATTGGATTTATAACTTGTTTAATCTAAGAAAGTTGTTACAATTGTCGAAAAGTGTAATTGCTATTGGATATGCTAGAGTTATTGCATTTAATATGCGATGAAATGTCAATGGGTTTGTTCTGCCTCAGATTGTGCTTTGTTATTTGGTAGTTGTTTTGGTTTTTATTTGACGATCAACATCATATGAGTTTGCTCTATTTGCCTTACAAGAACCACAAGCTGCTCTTGTTTTATTGGTGATGATTATGATGGTATAGTGGTTGTTGTGTTGTTCTATTTCGTCTCTGTGAGATTTCAGCAACTGCACTTATTACTGCCAGGCCAAGAAGTTGGAGATATGTGATTGGGGGCCTCAATGGTTTCTAATTTATATGCACATCAAATCTCTGGGGATTGTTTCTTTGATGATAAAATCGGTGTAAAAGGTTCTTATTTACCACATTGGTCGCTACTACACCACTCCGATGTTAAATGTTAAAAATATCGGTGTGAAACCTTTCTACACTAGGGATTTTTTCTTTTTTACTATTATATTTAAGTTATGTTGTTTGTGTGTTTAGGCTAGTGATACCAACTTAGTTAGAATGATTATATCTTTCTTTCGCTTCATCCCTTTTTTAATTTTGTTAAAAAATAGACATAAAATATTATTAAATTTTGGTGTCCTTTGGCTCACAAATTGAATTACGTACCTTCATGGAACTATAATATTTTTTTCATTACTTGATTAGTTCAGTATGTAGTAATATTATTGGTTTTTTTATAGAGTAAAACTACATCATCTAATAATGATAATATATGATTAAAATATTTTTTAAATTTCAAAATATGTAATATATTATTTATACAGTATTTAAAATTCATGCAAGGAAAATATTGAATAATTTAGGAAATTGTAACTAGTCAAATTACAATATTGAAACGAAAATAAAAGTACTATACATTGTGACATAAATAATAAAGTTTTTTTTAAAGGAAAAATAAAGCATGTATTTTCAAAATCAACACATCTAGAGCACTTTTTGATCTAAACACACTTACTTTAATCCGTAGACCAAAATATGACACATTATTCATCGGTATATTAGGGCTTTTTAGGGTGAGACCTTATTATAAGTTGATTTGTGAGAGGGTACTGCTGAGTTGTAGTATTTTTCCCGGAACTTCGAATGTGGTTTTTTGAACGAGAATGGTATTGGTGGATCCTCTATGGGAGGTATGTAGGCTGGTGGATCCTCTATGGGAGGTATGTAGGCTGGTGGATCCTCTATGGGAGGTATGTAGGCTGGTGGTTCACCAAGGGGTACTGGTTGGACTGGTTGGGCATCTAACAGTGGAGTGATGAGCATCACCACTCCAAGTACAATTAACACTAATGAGTATATAGATGCCATGTATAGACTTTTTTTATAATCACATATGAAAAGAAAAAAGAAACTTTATATAGGAAAAAATATGGGAGTATTTTCTAGGTGAACACTCCGATACCTCATGAGTTTTTTTTATATGATATTCAATGTCCAATCATTTTATGACAAATTTTTTATATTAAATTTTGAATTAGTTTTATGTTTAGGGTATCGGTACCCAACACAACTCCAAGTTACCTAAGAATTTATCTATTTTGTATGTTGACAAAAAAAAAAAGCTTCGTTCAAATATTAATAAGAAAAGTATAATCAAAATGGTTATAAATTGGAATATTTTCTACCATATTTTAAAATTATTTTTTTTAACTTCTATTATTAGTTATGTTTTTTTTATCATTCATCCTAGTATGAACACCAATACAAAAGAGAGTTTTTAACACATGCATAGGGCTAAGTTGGTTATCTACCACATGAGATATCACATGAGGCAAATGCATTTTAATATTAATATAAACGTGCTTAAGTCGATTTTTTTAAATAAACAAGTTAATAAAATGAGACGATGACAATTTTGTAAATATTTGAAACTTGTTTAATTTAAAATGCAGATAACCGACTTAAGATTGAAAAAAATAATTAGTATATATATCACGCACATGTACACATTAGTTACAACTTCTTCTTGGCGCGAGAACCCTAACAAATTTCCCTTTTTGCTTCATCGATCTTTCTTGCGCACCCCTACCATTCCTCTACTTCGTTAACGTTTCTTCCTCTGCTTCGTTGATGTTTCTTCTGTTGGAACCAAGTTGGTTCTAAGTACTTAGGATTTTGATGTTTACAGAGGCAGAAAATGAAGTTTACAGAGGCAGAGAATGCATCCAGAATGCATCCTGGAATTACCAGAGGATACACCAGGATGGCAAAACACTACCAGAGGATATCTTTGCTGGTCCAGAAAAGAAGGAAGCAAAGTCAGAAGGAGACCTGGACCAAACTAGAAGGAAGCCTGCTAGAGGGAGACTTGATCCAGACCAGTAGAAGTCAAAAGTCAGACTTAATCCAAAAGTTATTCTGACCAGAAGATGGCCTGGTAGTGAAATGATAAACAGCTCAGACTTGATCCAGACTTAATCAGAGGATAAGTTAAAGGGTTCAGAACAAGAGATTCAACCCAGATTTGACCTAGACCAGAAGATAGCATGGTTCAGGGTATGAAACTAAGTCCAGACCAGAAGAAATGATCTCTAGAATTGATCCAGAACTGATCCAAAACAGAAGGTAAAATGTCCATACTGAAATATTATTTGTCCAGATTTAATTTCAAATTAATCCAGACCAAGTCCAAAATTGGTCCAGATCAGAGGGAAGATTTTCAGATCAATGGTTCAGATTTAAGTATTTGGCCCAGTGTTGGCCGAGATCAGAAGATCAGACCATGGCCCATTGTTGGCCGAAATCAGAAGGACATAATGTGTGGTCCAACAGTGGCCGAGATCAGAGGATCACAGCAGATCAGTTTGCTAGACTAGGATGGCCGAGATTAGAAGATCAAAAGGTTAGAAAGTGTGGTCCAGGGTTGGCCGAAATCAGAGGATCACAGTAGATCACTTAGTATGGTCTAGATGTGGACTAGCGCAGAAGATCAAATGGTCCAGATTTAATCATGAGGATTAACGGTGGAGATTTTAATTTATTTTGATCAAAGTATTAAAAAGATTGGTTACAAAAATAAAGTGAGGTATTGTGGAATTCAGGAGCTGTTGGCGGGAAGAAACTTAAGACATGATTGGCCAGTTATTTTTGAAAGAAATCTGAAGCTTAAAAAAAAGATATGTTTTTTATTTATATGAAGCCCGATTGGTCAAGTTATTTTTGCAAGAGAATCCATAAGGGGTCAGAAGGGGTAGCAGATTACTTGGCAATTAGATTCAAGGCATTGTAATTCCTTCTACAATCTGGGGTTGTCAGATTGGCAGGAGAAGACTTGACTTAGGAATGATGTGGGGATTAACTTTAGTACTGGGGGTTTTCTGGTTTGATGCTTGGATTTCCAAGTAATGACACTTTGAGGAGTTCCCTCTTTTTTTCTTTGTAATCGTGACTGGAAATGGAGGAAGGCAGAAACAACAAACAGAATGGGAGGGAAAGGGGTACTGTTACATGCTGCACTGTTATATGCAGTATGGGCAGTGAGGAAGGAGGGATGGTGTTCTGATTTCACCATCCTTCTCACTCCTATTTATAGGCTTTTGTGGTGCCACCTCACCCAAAAATAATGTTAAAATAATGCTGGATCCTTCAGCACTTAATTGTTTTGCAATTAGCCACTAATCCTCAATTAACTGCCCGATTAATTTAATTATTCGTAATTAAATTAATTTAATCTTCATCTAATAATTTTAATTCATCCTCCAAAACAAATATTTATATATATATATATATATATATATATATATATTTACTCAAAACATACATATATTAAATATTTTACAAATATCTCCAAATACACTTAAAATTAATTCCATAATTTTAATTAAAAATTAAGGGTCTTACATTACTCCCTCCCTTAAATTAGTTTCGTCCTCAAAACTACATGTTAGTAAACAACTGAGGATATTGTTTCCTCATCTTACTCTCCAGTTCCCAAGTTGCGTCTCCAGTAGTCGGATTCCAAATAACTTTGACTAGTGGGACTTCCTTATTCCTGAACTGTTTAATCTTCCTGTCTTCAATCCTTACAGGCAATACTTCAAAAGACAGGTTGTCCCTCAGCTGAATTGTATCTGGCTCGATCACATGTGACGGGTCTGCAATGTATTTCCTTAACTGCGACACATGAAATACGTCATGAATATTGGACAGTATTGGAGGTAAAGCAATCCGATAGGCCAATGGTCCAATACGTGCAGTAATCTGGTATGGTCTAATAAATTTCGAAGTTAACTTTCTTGACTTAATAGCTCTGCCCACACCAGTTGTAGGCGTAACCCTTAGAAATACATGATCACCCTGCTCGAATTCCAAAGGTCTGCAACGCTTGTCCGCATAACTCTTCTCACGATCTTGCGAAGCCTTCATTTTCTCTTGTATCCTCTTGATTTTCTTTGTGGTCTATTCCACCATCTCAGATCCAACAATCATGCTCTCTCCGTCCTTATACTAGGATAAAGGCGTCTGACACTTGCGTCCATGCAAAGCCTCATAGGGTACCATTCCAATACTTGCGTGAAAACTGTTGTTGTAAGTGAATTCAATCAATGGCAGCATCTCATCCCAGTTCCCTCTTTTCTTGGATCAATGCGTCATCTTGCAAGTTTGCAATCTCCTCCAGTAATCCACTCGAAATTGTTATCATTCCACACTTTATCATTCCTGGTGCAAACTTTACGTCCAAATGTAGATCTCTAAATGCTTTCCACAATTCCTGTTGTCTGGCCATTATCATTGAAGATACTGACACACTTTTCCGACTCAATGCATCAGCCACCACATTGGCCTTTCCAGGGTGGTACTGCAATGAAAAGTCATAATCCTTAAGAGTCTCCATCCATCTTCTTTGACACATGTTCAATTCCTTCTGATCAAACAGGTACTTCAAACTTTTATGGTCACTAAACACCGTGAATGTGCATCCATATAAGTAGTGCCTCCAGACCTTTAACGCAAACACTACAGCAGCAAGCTCTAAGTCATGAGTAGGGTAGTTCCGTTCGTGAGTTTTCAACTGTCTTGAGGCGTAGGCTACAGCTTTCTTGTGTTGCATCAAAACACATTCCAAACCTTGGTGAGATGCATCACAGTAAACTTCATATGGTTCCTCTGGTTGTGGCAAAACCAATACTGGTGAGGTTGTCAACTTTTCCTTTAGCAACTGAAAACACTCCTCGCACTTCTCCGTCCATACAAACGGCTGATTCTTTCTGGTGAGTTGTGTCAAAGGAGCTACAATCTTAGCAAATCCTTCAATAATCTCCTGTAGTATCCTGCTAGTCCGACAAAACTCCGTATATCTGTGATAGTCTGGGGCTGTTTCCAGGCAGGAATTGTCTCAATCTTTTCCGGATCGACATCGATTCCTTCTTTTGTTATCACATGTCCCAAGAAATTCACTTCCTTTAGCCAAAACTTGCACTTCGACAAATTGGCATACATCTGCTTTTCGCGTAAGACTTCAAGAACTTGACGTAAGTGCTCTTCATGTTCTTCTTCATCATTTGAATAAATCAAAATATCGTCGATGAATACCACCACGAACTTATCCAGAAACGGGCTGAAGATCCTATTCATATAGTCCATGAAAATTGCTGGTGCATTCGTAACTCCAAAAGGCATAACGAGATATTCATAGTGTCCGTAACGAGTCTTGAAAGCAGTCTTTTGAATATCTCCTTCTCTTACTCGAATATGATGGTATCCCGATTTCAAATCAATCTTTGAAAACGCTGCTGCTCCCCTCAATTGGTCCATCAAATCATCGATGCGTGGTAATGGATAACGATTCTTGATAGTCACCTTGTTAAGTTGCCGATAATCCACACATAAACGTGAACTTCCATCCTTCTTCTTAACCAACAACACTGGAGCTCCCCAGGGCGACACACTTGGTATGATAAATCCTTTCTCCAATAGTCCTTCAATTTGACCCTTAAGCTCGCTTAATTCCAATGGCGACATCCGGTACGACGCAATTGAAATTGGTCCAGTTCCTGGGTGTAAATCAATGAAGAACTGCACCTCTCTCACCGGGAGTAATCTTGGAATTTCTGATGGAAATACGTCCGGATATTCTTTGACTAACACTACATCTTCTATGTTCACATCCATCTTGGTCTCCACGTTAGACAATGATAGAAATTCCTGAGTTCCTTCTCTCAGAGATACTTCGAGTTGGTTAGCAGCCAAATACTGAACGACTCCCAATTCACTTCCTTGTGAGCTGATCCCATTATAAACCTTGTACTTCTCCACCAGTACTCTACATCCCCTATCAGCAGATACGTGGCATAGTTGACCTTCACCGCTGCTCGGCAGTTAATCATCTCGAGGATTTTCTCCATCTCTTGAATCCACTGGTCCGCTCTTTCGGGACACTCATCACCCTTGAACTTGGGAGGATTATGACGGCGAAAATCCTCTAGTCCTATAGATTCAGCAGCGCGAATCTCTCTTTCTCTCTTCTCCAGATCTCGTTGAGTCTTTGCAGCTGTCTGTGCAGCAACAGACGCAGCCATAATGTTCATCGCTTCAGCCATCCTATCCTCCCGGCTGACGTTGGTTCTTGCGGTGTCGTCTTTTCTTTGGAGGCATTGTTCCTTACAAAACCATCATCAAGTAGAAATCTCGCACTACTTGGAATAATTCCAAAACTTAACACATCATCACTTCAGTCACACCACAACTTCCACAAGATTTGACACTTTAACTACTTGCTCCTATGCATGATCAGCTAATGACTCAAAACAAATACTTTAATCAGAGCTTTTAACCCAAAACTTTAACCAAATGCTCTGATACCACAATTGTAACACCCCGAGTTTAAAACACAGCACAAGTGTATTCTTTTTTCTTTTCAATAAATAATTAAAATGAGTTTTCCAAAATTAATGTCAAGGGAATTAAAATAAAATTTTCATCGGTTCATTTCAAAAGAGAACATCCGGCTTGTGGCCACTAAACAGTATCAGAGTGCGGAAAATACAGCGGAAAAGTCATACATTAATTCCCTAAAATAAATTACATTTCCCAAAACTCAAGACCCTGTACAAAAGTCTAGTCTGATCATGCACTAAGCTACAGTAGCACGGTCTCCACCGTATCCTCTATAAGTCTCATCTTCAGCCAACCGTCCGTCCTTCTGTGTTGTCCACGGATACTCCGTACGTAAAGATCAGGGGAAACTAACGACATTTTCCGTCGTTAGTGTATCCGTCGGTAGGACGGGTTTGGGTAACATCTGAGGGCAAAGCCCAATTTTCACCATATAATAGCAAGGGTCACCGACCGAAATTAACAAATAGTCACATAGCATATATTTCACAGCAACAATTATATCCATGGTATAACATATGATGATGAGGAAAATAATAATGCTCATTTGAAATTTAATGACATATATACCTTTTCAAAAACAGCAGCCAATTATTTTGCAATATGTGGTAAGTACAAACAACACCTCAACAAATCACAATCATTAAATCAGAAATTCATATTCTGCACAGTACTCACGCAAATCAATTTCCAACCATTCATCATATAATCAAACGTGACCCACTGGTCAATCCCTCAATGCAATATGTATATGCTTATGTATACAATTTTCTTGGAATCACCAAGGTGCAGTCGCTCAACAGACGAGCACATTATGTTTGACTTTAACGGCCCTCAAGACCAAGGTGCAATCACTCAACAGATCAGCACCAGTGCAGACGCTCAACAGTCCAGCACTCGTGCAGTCGCTCAACAGACCAGCACGTTTGACATATACCAAGGTACAATCGCTCAACAGATCAGTACCTAGTGCAGACGCTCAACAGTCCAGCACTCGTGCAATCGCTCAACAGATCAGCACGCGGTTGCGCATTACTCTGTGGCCCATCGCGGGTACCACTTGACTATGCAATGCATGAATATGCAGTGTTTCACTTCTCAAGAAACAGAATGCAAAATCAGAAAATTCATGCTTTTCATCATGTTTAAATATCTCAGCACAGTCAGAATTATCATCATCACAAACATGACTAAACAGCCAAGTATTCATTAACATTTTGAAATGTTTTCCCAAACTCTTAAAATTCAAATACAGTGTTTAAAACTGGGATTTTCTAGAATTTTACGAATCTGTATTCGAATACAGCTTCTCTGTATTCGAATACATAAGCCAAAAACAGTGCAGAATTACACTCTGTATTCGAATACAGCCCTCTAGTATTCGAATACAGAGGCAGTCTCAGTGCACACAACAACATCTTTCACTACATCAGTAAAGTTTCAAAAACTTCCTCACCACAACTTCAAAATATCACCAAAAGTTCCATTTTAATTCACCACAACAATCCCAACATTCCCCAAACACTCAGGGTTTACAAAACACTCTTAAAAACTTGGAATTTCTGAAAACTCAAATATGTATTCGAATACAGACCCCTTGTATTCGAATACAGAAGCATGAAACTGCAATTTTAACATTCTGTATTCGAATACAGCATGCCTGTAGTCGAATACAGAAGACAGAACCTTGAAAAATTCAACATTTTCTCCCAGATCATTAAAGGTTTTCAATACTTCATCCTCTCCTCTTCAAAATATTTCAAGAACTCCTTTTAAAATCACTTTAACCCTTCTCAAGGTTTCTTAATACTTTAAAATGCATATCACAATGTTTAAAACTTGATTTTTTTGGAAAACACCAATCTGTATTCGAATATAGCTTCCTTGTATTCGAATACAGAAGCTAAAAACTGAGCTTCTGGAAAAAAACACGAATCTGTATTCGAATACAACCCATTGTATTCGAATACAGAAGCTGTAACTAGTGAAAATCTGCATTATGTATTCGAATACAGCATGCCTGTAGTCGAATACAGATTGGTGAAATAGAACTGGAAGAAGATGAACTTAAGAAGAAGAAGAATTTGGCTCTGAAGTCGAAACAGAAGAAAGCTGCAAAGGTAGTATCAGAATCAGAGGATAGTGACAGTGACTGTGATGATATGACTTACTTAACCAAAAAGATGGTTAAGATCTGGGAAAACAGAAAGAGGAGAGGTTCCCAGAAGAAACATAACAGCAAGGAAGAATCTGACAAGAAGAACATCATCTGTTATGGATGCAATGAACCTGGACATATCAAGTCAGAATGTCCAAATCTGGAAAAAGGAAAACAGCACAAGAAGAGTTCTTGATACAGAAAGAAAGGTCTGATGGCTGCCTGAGATGTATCAGAACAGAGGAAGAATCTTCTGATGAAGAAGAGGCAGAAACAGCAAAGATAGCTCACATCAAGTCTGCTTCTGGACTTCATAAAGGCACGAATTCCAGAAGGAAAACAGGCAGAAGGAAGAATGATCGAAGCAATCATTCTGGCAAATCTGGAAGCACATCAGAGGAAACAATTCTGTCTTTGATGGCTCATACCAACTCAAGTTCTGAATATAGCTCAGGCTCTGGAACAGAATCAGAAGATGAAGACAATGAGGTATTTTCTGATCTGTCTAAATCTGAATTAATTGAGACTTTAAAAGACTTGTTAAACGCAAACAATAAAAGGTCTTTAAAACTGAAAACTCTTAGGGAAGATAAGGAAAATCTAACCAAAGAAGTCCAAGTTTTAAAGAATCGAAATTTTGAGTATGCAACTGAAAACAAAAATTTTAAAACTGATGTTGCAAGACTCAAATCTGAAAACCAAACTCTGAAAGTAATAATTGTTCCACTTCTGAAACTGTTTGTAAATCTGATATGCATGAGCAAGTTTTTCAAAACTTTATTTCCAATGGAATGGAAAGAAGTAAAAATGCATCTATGATTTATGGAAACAGTAATTCTGAAAAAAGAGGTCTTGGTTTTGCAGAAACAATTACTGAAAATAAAGCTGTTCATTCTGATGTTTTATGTATTGTTTGTGCTAAGGAAGGTCACTCTGAATTATCTTGTCCAATGGTAAAATCTGAACAAGATCAGAGAGTTGTTAAGACTAACAAACCTGGACCCAATCAGTTCTGGGTACCAAAAGATCAAATTTTCTATGTTGCAGATGTTCTGAGTAACCAGAAGGAGACACCAACAATAGTGTCTGGACAATGGATGTTGGCAATACACAAGCAGAAGAAGGTCTATGTTCCTGCTACAACAAGACAAAGGCAATCTGAGTCTGGTAGAAGAAGAACTGGTCAACACAATCAGAATCAGAACCAGAATTATAGGAGGAACAAGAAATATCATAGATATCACTCGAATCAGAACAGGAACTGGAACCAGAACCAGAACTGGAACCTGTACCAGAAGCACAGAAACTGGAACTAGAACCAAAACTGGAACCAGTATCAGAGGTACAGGAACTGGAACCAGAACTGGAACCAGAACCAGAACTGGAGGCACATAAACTGGAACTAGAATCAACACTGGAACCAGAATCAGAATTAGAATCAGTACCAGAACCAGAACCAGAACAGGTATCAAAGGTTCAGGTATGATAATCAGAATTGCTCTAATTATCAGAATCAGTATAGCTGCAGGAATTATCAGAATCACCAGAACCATCAAGGTTATCAAAATCACCAGATTCACCAAAGTTACCAAAACCAAAACATGTTCCAGAATCACCAGAGGAACATGGCGTATAAGCCAAAGCAGAAATTAAGGAATCAGAATTAGGAGAGTTCTTCAAACACTGCAGTGAGATTCATCAAGACTACAAACCTGGAAGGGAATTCAAATTCCCTCATCCAAACCATGTAATCTCAGAACATATAGATTAGGAATCTGAAAATCAGAAGCAAGAGGATTTTCAGAGTAAAACTGAGGCTACATCTTGCTGTAAATACTATTATTATTTGATATTTATGCTTACTGTGATAACAAGAAGTTTGATCTTAACAAATCAAAGCTAGATAACTATTCTGCAGGTTTTCAAACTGTTAGAGGAACCAGGTGATTCACACGAATTGAACACCTCAGCAGAAACAACATTCCAGTTGTTTCAAAAACAAACAGAAACCACCAGAAGCAGAATTAATGGTTTGAGTGTATTGAGTTAAATTTTAAATTATTTGATTTGCATTATGTAATATGACAAACTGCTTGATCGTGACAAATCAAAGCAAGATAAAAATAATGCAGGTTCACCAAGAGGAGCAGAAGCAGAAGAAACAGAAGTACCTGGAAAGGTATAGGATACAAACAAGTCAGCAACAAATCAAGTCAGAAACAGCCAAGATAAGTCAGAAGAGAAATCTGGATATTTACCAGAATCTGAAGCTGTTACAGATTCACCAGAACCAGAAGTTGATTTATCGGAATCAGAAGCTGTTACAGAACCAGAAGTTGATGCGAACCAAGCAATGTTGATGAACTTTTGGCAGAGGAAGGTTGGATACTTGCTATGCAAGAAGAGCTGAATGAATTCCAAAGGAATGATGTTTGGCATCTGGTATCCAGACCAAACAAAAACATTATTGGAACCAAGTAGGTGTTCAGAAACAAATTCAATGAAAAGGGTGAAGTTTTAGCTCAAGGATACAGTCAACAGAAAGGTATAGATTACACTGAGACTTTAGTTCCAGTGGCCAGGTTAGAAGCAATTAGAATTCTCTTATCATTTGCTGCTAATCATGATATAATGCTGTATCAAATGGATGTTAAAAGTGCATTCTTAAATGGCTACATAAGAGAGGAAGTCTATGTCAAACAGCCCCCTGGATTTGAAAACTCTGATTTTCCAGACCATGTTTTTAAAACTCAAAAAATCTTTATATGGTTTAAAACTAGCACCAAGGGCATGATATGACAGACTTAGTAACTTTCTGCTTAAGAATGAATTTAATAGAGGCCAGATTGATAATACACTATGATATTCTGATTATCCAAGTTTATGTTGATGATATCATATTTGGATCAACTAATGGCACTTTGTGCAAAGAGTTTTCTGACCTAATGCAGAAGGAGTTCCAAATGAGCATGATGGGAGAACTTAAGTTCTTCCTAGGAATTCAGATTCACTAAGGTAAATCAGGTATACTCATTCACCAATCAAAATATACTAAAGAGCTTCTCAAAAAGTTCAAGATGAGTGACTGTAAGCCAATGGCCACCCCCATGCACCCAACCCGCTCACTTGAGAAAGATGAAACCAGCCAAAAGGTAGACCAGAAAACATACAGAGCTGATCCTAGGGAATCCCATTTAACTGTTGTCAAAAGAATTCTGAGATATCTTAAAGGAACCACAAACCTTACCTTGTTATACAAGAAAACCCCCACCTACAAATTAAAAGGTTTTTGTGATTCTGACTATGCTGGAGACAAGTTGGACAGGAAAAGTACAAGTGACAACTGCACTTTCTTAGCAGGATGCAGTTCACAGTTTGTGGACACTGATCATCAATGGGCTGATATCTTCACCAAGGCATTACCAGAAGATAGGTTCGAGTTCATTAAGAAGCATCTCAGCATGACCTCCATATCTGACTAGCTCAAGTAGTCATCTTAGGAGTTTTTAAATTTCATGTTAATTTATTTTCTGTCTTTTATTTTCTGTTTTTACTTTTTGTATTTTGTAAAGAGAAAAACAAAAAATACAAAAATAGTAGGACCACTTTTTGGCTGATGACAAAAAGGGGGAGAAAGAGAGAGAGAGAAAGAAAGGAGAAATAAGTACAAAAGGAGAGATAAAAAGAAAGAAGGAGAGAAAAAGAAAGAGAGAAAACAGAAGGAGTTGAAAAGGAAAGGAATCAGGGAGAGAGAAAAAGAAAGAGTGAAATCAGAAGGAGTTGAAAAGGAGAGGAAACAGGGAGAGAGAAAAACAAAGAAAGAAAAAGAAAGAGTGAAAACAGAAGGAGTTGAAAAGGAGAGGAAGCATGAAGAGAGAAAAAGAAAGAGAGAATAAAGAAGGAGTTGAAAAGGAGAGGAGAAGAGAAGAAAAGAAAGAGTGAAAAGAAGGAGTTGAAAAGGAGAGTGTCAGACTTAGGGGGAGAGATTGGTCTGAGGGGGAGTAATTAAAGTTTTCGAGTTATAAGTTAGCAAAATAAGTTAAGGTTTTGTCATCATCAAAAAGGGGGAGATTGCTTACAAATGCACTCAATGTAAACTTATTTTGTACCTTGAATTATTAAAGTAAATACAATCAGAATATGAAGAAATCAAAAGCAGAAGATCAAAGGAAAATGAATTATGGAATTTCCAGAAGATATTCCAGGATGTCAAAACTGAACCAGAAGATATCTTTGCAGGCCTATATCAGAAGGAAGAAAAATCAGAAGGAAACATGGATCATATCAATGGAAAGCTTGCCAGAAGGAGAGTTGTTCTAGACAAACAGGAATCAAATATCAATTTTATTCTAGAAGTTATTCTGACCAGAAGATGGCCTGGCAGTGAAAAATTACACAGTTCAGACTTGTTCCAGACTTGACTAGAAGGTATGTTTATGAGTCCAGAACAAGAGGATCAATCCAGATTTGGCCCAGACCATAAGATAGCATGATTCAGGGCATGGAACTAAGTCCAGACCAAAAGAAATGAGTTCCAGAATCAATCCAGACCTGGTCCAAAATTAAAGGTAAAATGTCCAGACTGAAATATTTTTTGTTCAAGTTAATTTCCGTTTGTTCCAGACCAAAGTCCAGAATCTGTCCAGATCAGAGTAAAAACTTCCAGATCAATGGTTCAGAAATAATTATTTGGTCCAGTGATGGTCCAGATCAGAAAATCAAACCATAGCCCAGTGGTGGCCGAAATCAGAGGGACAGGATGTGCAAGTCCAGAAATGGCCGAGTCCAGAAGATTTCAGCATATCAGGCGCGCATCCAGGCTGGCAGAAATCAGAAGATCAGAGGGTTAGGAAGTGTGGTCCAGGAATGGCCGAAATCAGAGGATCACAGCATATCAATTCGGCTGGTCCAGTTGTGGAATATCGCATGAAGATCCAAGGGTGCAAATTTGATCATGGGGATTAAAGGTGAAGATCTTATTTTATTTTTATCAAAGTATTATTAAAGATTTGTTATAAAAATAAAGTGGAGTAGCATGGAAATCAGGTGCTGTGGCGGGAAGCAATGAAAGGATTTGATTGGCCAATAAGTTTTTGAAAGAAATCTAAGGCTTAAAAAAGATGTTTTTTAATTAGTTGAAGCCTAATTGGTCAATATATTTTTGCCAGAAAATCTAGCAAGATTCAGTCGAATTTAAGCATTGGAAGAGGCCCTAATCTGCATCTATAAAAAGAGACTCAAGGCAGATTACTTAGAATCGAAAATCACAAAAGAGTCATACACTTCAAAAGCAAAAACTCTCAAATTTTCATAGAAGTCAATTGTGAGTCTCAGTTTTGAAGAAGCAAGTACTCTTGTTGTTTTCGTTCCACTTTGTTAAATCTAAGTTGTTGAAGTAAAGTCTACAAACTGAGGGAGTCAGTAGGGGTAGCAGGTTACTTGGCAATTAGATTTATAGTGTTGTGATTTCTTCTACAATCTGGGATTGTCATATCGGCTGAAGACAGGAGTTGCATTCCTCAAAGAAGTCTAGGATTGTTAGACTGTTTGAGAAGACTGACTTGGAGGGTCAGTAGCACGGTTGTAATTCAAGGTTTGAATTAGTGAAATCTTTCAAGGCGAAGGGACTGGACGTAGCCTCGATAACGGTGAACCAGTATAAAATCTATGAGTTTTATTTTTATTTTTATCCGCTGCTAACTCTGTTTTAATTATACATCAAGTTTTGTTTTAAAAGTATTAAAACAGAAAAAGTATTCAAGTTAAGTCAAACACAATTCAACCCCCCTTCTCGTGTTTGCACCTTCAGGAATGAATCCATTTGGTAACTTAAGTAGTAACCATAGTTCATAGTTCGTTCTCTTAATTATTTACAAGCTACCTCATTTGATTTGCGTGAAGTGCAAATTCATTATTTTATCTATGATGATTTCGGGTCCAAGGCAACTTGGAAATGACATAGATGTTTATCTAATTCCCTTGATTTAAGACCGGAAAATTCTTTGGGAGGAAGGTTGGTGAAACAGAATAAGATCTACATTTTTTATGAAGACAAAAGACTATGTGTAATGATCAAAATGCAAACTTAAAGGAAAATCATCTTTCAAGTCATATTAGGTAACTTAGGCTTTAAGGGACATGATAATAATTCAAATTACATTTCAAATACAAGATTATGTGAACCTTCTATATTTAGCATATGCATTAAAAGTATTTTCTAAGTATTTAAATGCACAAACAAATATTTAAAAATAAAGTTTTTGACAAAAATCAATGTTGTATTCGACTACAGCTTCTCGTAGCCGGATACAAACGCTAAGTCAATAGCAAAAACTGAAGATCTGTATTTGAATACAGAGTGTCGTAGCCGAATACAGATAGCAAGTCAGTAGCTAGAACTGAACTTTTGTATTTGACTATGTAACACCCCGAGTTTAAAACACAGCGGGAGTGTATTTTTTTTTAAAATAAATAAAATAATTTTCAGAAATAATAAAATTAATTCATTTCCTAGGAATAATTTGCCGTAAACCAAACGACCAAAGGTAATTAAATAATTACATCACGATTACTCAAGTAAAATATTTTTGGGAATTAAATCTTCAAATTATATCAAAATAGAGATACATCCAACAACAGTATCCTAGACCCACCAAAATATTTATCAGAGTGCGGAAGAAAACAGCGGAAAAGTTATACAATAATTCCCAAAATAACCAATTACATTTCCCAAACTCAAGACCCTATACAAAAAGTCTAGCCTGATTATGCACTAAGCTATAGTAGCACGGTTTACACCACATCCTCTGCCAATCTCGTCTTCACCCAGCTGTCTTCCCCTCTGTGTTGTCTACAAATACGCCGTGCGTAAAGATCAAGGAAAACTAACGACGTCTCCGTCGTTAGTGTAACCGTCGGTGGGAAGGGTTTGGGTATCATTTGAGGGCAAAGCCCAATTTCCACAATAATAGTAAAGGGTCACCGACTGAAATTAACAAATAAGCACATAGCATTAATATCACAGAACAAATACACCCATGGTATAACATATGACAATGATGAAAATTAAGGATGCTCATTTGAAATTTCATGATATGTATACCTTTTCAATACAGCAACCTATTAATATGAAAAATATGTGGTAAGTACAGCCAACACTTCAGCAATCACAATCATTTATCAGAAATTTAGATTTCGTAAGGTACTCACACAGACCAGTACTAGTGCAGTTGCTGAACAGACCAGCACTCGTGCAATCGCTCAACAGATCAGCACATTTCACGTATGTTAGCCTCTCACAGACCAGAACATACAGAAGTTAAATCCTCGCACGGATAGAATGGACCGTCTAATACACGCGGAACCACTCTGTAGCCCGAGTAGAATAGACCGTCTAATACACGCGGAACTACTCTGACCCCGGATAGAACAAACCGTCTAATACACGCGGAACTATTCTATAACCCATGGTTATTACTTAACTTCGCGGCCCATCACGGTCACCGCATCAACTCTGTGGCCCATCGCGGTCACCACCTAACTATGCAATGCATGAATATGCAGTGTTTTCTCTTCACTGAAACAGTATGCATTATTAGGAAAATTCAACCTTTCCATCATTTTTCAAAACAACTCAACACAATCAATATCATCATCATCACAACCATGATTAAACAGTCAAGAAATCATTAACACTTTACATTATCTCACAATTCCATTCTTAATTATCATAAGTCTTTCCCCCAACTCTTAAAATTTATAAAACAGTGTTTAAAACTGAGATTTCTGGAAAATACGAATCTGTATTCGAATACAGCTTCTCTGTATTCGAATACATAAGCCAAAAAAAGTGCAGTATTAACACTCTGTATTCGAATACAACCTTCTTGTATTCGAATACAGAGGTTGTCACAGTTTAAAAATCAGTATTTTTCACTCTATCAGTAAAGTCTCAAAAACTTCATCACCACCATTTCAAACTATCACAAAAATTCCATTTTAATTCATCACAAACCCTCCCAATATTCCCCAACACTTAGGGTTTATAAAACAATGTTGAGAACTAGGAATTTTTGAAAAACCTGAATCTGTATTCGAATACAATCTCCCTTGTATTCGAATACAGAGGCATGAAACTGCAATTTCAACATTCTGTATTCGAATACAGCATGCCTGTAGTCGAATACAGAAGACAAAACATTGTAAATTTAGCATTTTCTCCCAGGTCATTAAAGGTTTCCAAAACATCATCATCTCCTCTTCAAAACTATTTCAAAACTCCATTTCAAAATCATTTCAAACCTTTTCAATGCTTCCCAACACTTTAAAATTCACATGACAGTGTTTAAAACTTGATTTTTTGGAAAACACGAATCTGTATTCGAATACAACTTCCTTGTATTCGAATACAGAAGCTGAAAACTGAGTTTCTGGAAAAACCCCGAATCTGTATTCGAATAAAGCTCCCTTGTACTCGAATATAGAAGCAAAAATTGTGAAAGTCAGCATCCTGTATTCGAATACGAGACTGTCGTAGTCGAATACAGATGCGAATACAGTGTTAACATTTCACTTCTGTATTCGAATACGACAGAGTCGTAGTGGAATACAGATGCTAAGTCAGAAGCAAAAATCCTTCCTATGTATTCGAATACAGGGGCCTGTATTCGAATATGTAAGACCCTTAAATTTAATATTAATATTAAGGGTATTTTGGGAATATTTGTAAAATATTTAATATATGTATGTTTTGAGTGAATATATATATATATATATAAATATTTATTTTGGAAGATGAATTAAAATTATTGGATGAAGATTAAATTAATTTAATTTCGAGTAATTAAATTAATCGGACCATTAATTAAGGATTAGTGGCTAATTGCAAAAGGATTAAGTGCTGAGAAATCCAGCTGGAAAATCCAGCATTATTGTATGATTGTTTCAAAGGAGGTGGCACTCAAGTGAGCCTATAAGTACACGTGAGGGGCTGGGCTGAAATCAGAACTCCATACCTCCCATTTTGCATGTAATAGTGTTGCATGTAACAGTAACCTCTTCTCCCATTTCTGCCTCCTATTTTCTGAAAAGCAGTTTCACGATTTCAAAATACCAAAGTGAGAGTTCCTCAAAAGTTCCATGTAACTGGAAATACAGACACCAAACCAGAAAACCCCCAGTATTAAAGTTAATCCCCACCCCATTACGGAGCTAAAGAACCCAGTTTCGTAGCAGCAAACGAAAGCTGCAGTTTCACCGGTTTTGGACGCGTAAACGGGAGCAGAATCAGAAACGAGAGGAATAGCAGAACACGTAACAAGGGTAAGGGCACCTTCCAACTTTCTAGTTGCATTAGGGCTGTAAAATGCTTGTTGTTTCATTCTGTTTTTGAAGAAAAACTATTTTACAATCACATGTTTGAAAATGGTTTTGAAATGCAAAAATGTATTCTGTTTGTGTGTTGCTGCTCTGTGAATGCTGCATGTTATTTTGATATGTGTGAAAGTTGAAATGCTTGCATGTTCTCCTGATGTGTTGTGGGAACTGAAATGCTTGCATATTATTCTGATATGTATGAAAGCTGAAATGCTTGCATGTTAATCTGATGTGTTGTGAAAGCTGAAATGCCGTATGATGTTATGATGTTTTGAAAGTCTGGATGACTTGTTGTTGATAATCTTGATTCTGCTCTATTTTAAGTGATTCTGGTGATGTTGACGATTTAAAAAAAAAGGGATTTTAAATGAGCAAAGTATTGTCTGGAAAAAATGTTGAATCTGTTTTGAGGTTAGTTGTTTGTTTTTAAAAGAAAACAGTTTGAAAAGGGTTGAAAAATTACTGGTTTTCGAAGGTGTATTCGACTACGACATGTGTGTATTCGAATACAACCTTCCAGGTTTTCTGTTTTACTTAAGTTTTCAAACTTGTATTCGACTACGAGCCCCTGTAGTCGAATACAGAGGAAGGATTTCTGCTTCTGATGATTCTGATTATCATCTTGTTTCTGCTTCTAATGATTCTGATAATCATTCTGTGTTGTTTCTGATGATTCTGATATTAATGATCCTGTTTCTGCTTCTGATGATTCTGATAATCATCTTGTTTCTGCTTCTGATGATTCTGATAATCATCTTGTTTCTGCTTCTGATGATTCTGATAATCATTCTATGTTGCTTCTGATGATTCTGATAATCATTCTGTGTTGCTTCTGATGATTCTGATAATCATCTTGTTTCTGCTTCTAATGATTCTGATAATCATTCTGTTTCTACTTCTGATGATTCTGATAATCATTTTGTTTCTGCTTCTGATGATTCTGATAATCATTTTGTTTCTGCTTCTGATGATTCTAATAATCATTCTGTTTCTGCTTCTGATGATTCTGATAATCATCATGTTTCCTGCTTTTGATGATTCTGATCATCATCCTGTTTCCTGCTTCTGATGATTCTGATAATCATTCTGTTGTTTCTGCTTCTGGTGATTCTGGCATGAACCATTCTGCGCTTCTTCTGATCAATTCTGGATGAAGTATGGTCGAAGTCTGGGTTATTCAAAATTCGATTGTCATGCCATGTTCTGATCAAATTATCTTCTGGATTACTTCTTGCTTTTGACAACTTATGGCCTGGAACAACTCTCCACATGGCAGGCTTCACAATAGTATGGTCCAAAGAATCTTCTGATATTTATTCCCTCTGATATAGTCCATCAAAGATATCTTCTGGTCACTTCTGGACAAGTATGGACTGTGTTGAAATTACACTGACAGACTATGTTCTGATCGGTATAACTTCTTGATTGCTTCTGATATTTGAATCATTCTTGTTTGGAGCAATTCATATTCTGGCAGGCTTCCCTATGATGTTTTCCAGATGTTCTTCTGATTTTGTTTCTGTTTGATATAAGCCTCAAAAGTTATCTTCTGGTCGGTTTTGGACATTCTGGTTTATCTTCTGATAATTCCAGAAATGCATCTTCTGTAAATTCAGAATGTATTCTCTGATACATTCATCTTCTGATGGTTTTTACCGTAGTAATTCAAGTTCAAAATAAGATTCCATCAAGTGTATTTGTACACATCAAAACCCAGATTATTTAGAACCAACTTGGTTCCAACATCACTCTGTGTTGTTTCTGATGATTCTGGTGAGAATCATTTTGTGTTGCTTCTGATGATTCTGGGTGAATCATTCTGTTGTGTCTGCTTTTGATGATTCTGGTGTGAATCATTCTGTGTTGCTTCTGATGGTTCTGGGTGAATCATTATGTGTTGTTTCTGATGATTCTGGTGAGAATCATTCTGTGTTTCTTTTGATGATTCTAGGTGAATCATTCTGTTGTGTCTGCTTCTGATGATTCTGGTGTGAATCATTTTGTGTTGCTTCTGATGATTCTGGGTGAATCATTCTGTTGTTTATGCTTATGATGATTCTGGTGTGAGTCATTCTGTTTTGCTTCTGATGATTCTGGCGTGAATCATTCTGTGTTGCTTCTGACGGTTCTGGGTGAATCATTCTGTTGTTTCTGCTTCTGATGATTCTGGTGTGAATCATTCTGTGTTGCTTCTGATGATTCTGGGTGAATGAGTCTGTTGTTTATGCTTCTAATGATTCTGGTGTAAGTCATTCTGTTTTGCTTATGATGATTCTGGTGTGAATCATTCTGTTTTGTTTCTAATGTTCTGACGTTGATCATTCTGGTTTTGTCTTCTGTATTCGACTACAGGCATGCTGTATTCGAATACAGAATGTTAAAATTGCAGATTTTCACTAGTTTCAGCTTCTGTATTCGAATACAAGGGATCTGTATTCAAATACAGATTCGTGTTTTTCCAGAAACTCAGTTTTTAGCTTCTGTATTCGAATACAAGGAAGCTGTATTCAAATACAGATTCGTGTTTTCCCAAAAATCAAGTTTTAAACTCTGCCTTGTGAATTTTAAAGTGTTGGGAAACTTTGAGAAGGATTAAAATGATTTAAAATGGAGTTCTTGATATAGTTTTGAAGAGGAGAGGATGATGTTTTGAAAACCTTTACTGATGTAGTGAAAAATGTTGATTTGTGCACTGAGACTGCCTCTGTATTCGACTACCAGGGGACTGTAGTCGAATACATAGTGTTAATTCTGCACTGTTTTGACTATTATATTCGAATACAGAGAGGTTGTATTCGAATACGGATTTGTATTTTCCAGAAAACTCAGTTTTAAACACTATTTTGTGAATTTTAAGAGTTTGGGGAACAATGGAAAGACTTGAGATGATTAAGTATGAAATTTGTGAGATGATGTGAATTGTTAATGATTAATGGACTTTTTAATCATGATTGTGATTCTGACTATGCTGAGATATTTAAGCATGATGAAAAGCATGAATTTTCTGAGTTTGCATTCTGTTTCTAGAGAAGTGAAACACTGCATATTCATGCATTGCATAGTCAAGTGGTACCTGCGATGGGCCACAGAGTAATGCGCAACCACGTGCTGATCTGTTGAGCGATTGCACGAGTGCTGGACTGTTGAGCGTCTGCACTAAGTACTGATCTGTTGAGCGATTGTACTTTGGTATATAGGTGTTGGTCTGTTGAGCAACTGCACTGGTACTGGACTGTTGAGCGTCTGTACCCTGAAATGCGCAGCCACGTGCTGATCTATTGAGCGATTGCACGAGTGCTAGTTTGTTTTGAGCAACTACACTGGTACTGGACTGTTGAGCGTATGTACCCTGGAATGCGCAACCACGTGCTGATCTGTTGAGCGATTGCACGAGTGCTGGACTGTTGAGCGTATGCACTAAGTACTGATCTGTTGAGCGATTGTACTTTGGTATATAGGTGCTGGTCTGTTGAGCGACTGCACTGGTACTGGACTGTTGAGCGTCTGTACCCTGAAATGCGCAGCCACGTGCTGATCTGTTGAGCGATTGCGCGAGTGCTAGTCTGTTGAGCGACCGCACTAGGTACTGATCTGTTGAGCGATTGTACCTTGGTATATGTCAAATGTGCTGGACTGTTGAGCGTCTGCACTGGTGCTGATCTATTGAGCGATTGCACCCTGGTCTTGAGGGCCATTAAAGTCAAACATAATGTGCTGGTCTGTTGAGCGACTGCACGTTGGTGATTCCAAGAAAATTGTATACATGAGCACATACATATTGCATTGGGGGATTGACCGGTGGGTCACAATTAGATTATGATGATGAGTGGAAATTGAATGTGTGTGAGTACTGTTAAGAATCTGAATTTCTGATTTAATGATTGTGATTTGCTGAGGTGTTGTTTGTACTTACCACATATTTCATAATAATTGGTTGCTGTTTTGAAAAGGCATATATGTCATTAAATTTCAAATGAGCATTATTATTTTCCTCATCATTGTCATATATTATGCCATGAATATATGTGTTGTTGTGAGATATATGCTATGTGCTTATTTGTTAATTTCGGTCGGTGACCCTTGCTATTATATTGTGGACTTTGGGCTTTGCCCTCAGATGTTACCAAAACCCGTCCTACCGACGGATACACTAACGATGGAAGCGTCGTTAGTTTCCCCTGATCTTTACGTACGGAGTCTACGTGGACAACGCAGAGGGACGGACGATTGGCTGAAGACGAGACTTATAAAGGATACGGTGGAGACCGTGCTACTGTAGCTTAGTGCATGATCAGACTAGACTTTTGTATAGGGTCTTGAGTTTTGGGGAATGTAATTTTATTTTGGGAATTAATGTATGACTTTTCCGCTGTATTTTCCGCACTCTGAAACTGTTTAGTGGCCACATGCCGGGTGTGCTATTTTGAAATGAACTGATGAAAATTTTATTTTAATTCCCTTGACATTAATTTTGGAAAACCCATTTTAATTATTTAAAAAAAATACACTCGCGCTGTCTTTTAAACTCGGGGTGTTACAGAATACAAGTTTGAAAACTTGAGTAAAATAGAAACGTGGCAGGCTGTATTCGAATACACGTTCGAATCAGTGAAATTTTCCTGAGACTTCAACACATTTCAAACTGTTTTCTTTGAAAAATCAACAAAACATCAAAACAGATTCAACACTTTTCCAGAAAAACACTTTCATCATTTAAAATCCCTTTTCTTTTGAAATATCAGCAACACCAGATTTTCATCAACAGAACAGAACCAGAATCATCAACATCAAAAGCAACATCACAGTTCTGCTTAAATCCCCCAAACAGAATATCAAACTCAAAACAGAACATGCATTTCCGAACGTTTACATTTTGAGCATTCTCAAAACAACATGCAGAGTATTTCCAACATTTTTACACAACCAATCACAACATGCAAAGCATTTTCAGCTTTCTCACACAAGCAGAGCAACATTGAAATAATCACTCAAAACAGCACATCACATATTTTTAAAACCTCAACAGAATGCATTTTCTTTCATCTTTCAAATGTCATGTAAGACATTTTCTTTTTCAAAACAGAAACTCAAATATGATCACACCTCAAAACATGCATTTACATTCCTAAAATGCAACTAGAAAGTGGAAAGTGCCCTTACCCTTGTTGCGTTTCTGCTTCTGCTCAGGTTTCTGTTTTCGTTCCCGTTTACGCGTCAAAAATCGGTGAAACTGCCGCCTACGTTTGCTGCTACAAAACTGGGTTCTCTAGCTCCGGAATGGTGAGGGGAATAACTTTTGTACTGGGGGTTTTTTGGTTTGGTGCTTGGATTTCCAAGTAATGACACTTTTGAGGAACTCCCTTTCTTTTTATTTTCTTAAACGTAAAACAGATTTCAGAATGGGAGGGAAGGGATACTGTTACATGTAGTATGGGCAGTGAGGGAGGAGGAATGGTGTTCTGCTTTCACCATCCTTCTAACTCCTATTTATAGGCTTGTGTGGGTGCCACCTCACCTGACACTTGTCTGATCCTCAACACTTAACTAGTCCCGTCGCAATTAGCCGATAATCCCTTAATTAACTGTCCGTTAATTTAATTACTCGTAATTAAATTAATCTATTCTTCATTCAATAATCTTAATATATCCTCAAAAAAAAAAATATATATATATATATATTTACTCAAAACATACATATATTAAATATTTTACAAATATCCCCAAAATACACTTAATATTAATTCCATAATTTTAATTTAAAAATTAAGGGTCTTACAGACTACAACTTCGCGTATTCAAATACAACTCAAGTCAGTGGCAAAAATCACATACTTGTATTCGACAACGAGGTTTCGTATTCAAATATGAAGTGCAAATTTTGAATAAAACTGAACGTTACAGAAATGTATTCGAATACACTGAGGCTGTATTCGAATACAACTTCGAAACAATGCAATTTTTCAGTTTTGGATCATTGCATAATTTCATCAAAACTTATGGGAACAATTGCCACTGATCTGAAGTGTTGTCTATGGAGTATAAATACCTCATAGCTTCAGTTCTTACTAACTAACCCGACCTACCAATCTTAGAACTATTTTCTGAAATATCAAAAACTTTCAAAGCTTCATTTTCATATTTTCAAGTACATGCTTTTCAATTTCATATCATTAAGAAATGTTCTCAGTTGTACTTGAAAGTGTGCTTGATTAGCATCATTATACTTAGTGTTATATTCTTGTTCTTAGTTAAGAAAATAGTCACAAAATCATTTGAAGTTATTGTATTATTTGAAGAACTTAGTGTAGGTTCTTCAAGTGTTGTAAACTAAGATAGTGGTGTGCTATCTTAGGCAAAGTTTTAGGAATTTGTAACTGAAGTCTTAGTGTTAGACTTGTAACTTAGTCTAACAAATAGTGGAAAATCTCTTGTGGTGTGCAAGAGGACCGGATGTACCCTTGGTTGTAAGGGGAACCAGGATAAATTTTTGTGTGCTTTACTTTCAGTCATTTACAAAGTTTTCATACACTTAACACAATAAGTAAAATAACTCACAAAACTCTAAAAACCAGAAAAGTTTTTTAAACACCTAATTCACCCCCTCTTAGGTGCACCTCTGTACTTACAATTGGAAGTGTTTGGTGGCTATTTCTGTGATTATTTTAAAATGCGTGCAATTTTATTTTGCACCTTTAGTGATTTTCCTGCGTATGGAAATGTGAGCAGTTATAGTGTTAATTGACATAAAGTGTGTCCTATATGTGAAGAAGGAACATGCTACAAACAATTGAAATTTGGAAGGAATACTGTCTACATTGGACATCGAAGATTTCTTAATCCTAATCACCCATATCATAGGTTGAGAAAAATGTTTAATGGAGACCAGGAGAATCGAATTGCTCGAAAAGCCTTAAGATGAGAGAAAATTTATCAAAGGTTGAAGGATGTCAAAGTTATATTTGAAAAGAATAAAAAATGGGCCATTGAGAAAAATGTATGGAATAAGAGGTTTATGTTCTTAGATCTTCCTCATTGGTCTAGTTTAGATGTTAGACATTGTATTGATGTGATGCACATGGCGAAAAATGTGTGTAATAGTGTAACACTTATCAACATTTCTGGAAAAATAATGAATGATCGTTTGGATAAAAAAGTGAGAGTCTCTACGGGGCATAAAAGTGACAATGGGTTATTCTTCAAATGTCAAGAATCTAATCTTAATGAAAGATCTTAAATTATTTGACTTAAATTCTCACGATTGTCATGTATTAATGCAACAACTACTACCAGTGGTTATTCGTGGTATATTGCTTATAAAAGTGAAAGATGTTTTAACTAGGTTTTGCTTATTCTTCAATGCTATATGTATCAAAGTCATCGATCCTAAAAAATTATATGAGTTGGCAAATGAAGTTGTTATTTTTTTGTGCCAAATGAAGATGTATTTTCCTCTTTCTTTTTTTTGACGTTATGGTTCACTTAATTGTTCATATAGTGGGAGAAATTAGATTGTGTGGTCCTCTTTATTTAAGGTGGATGTATCCAATTGAGCGATGCATGAAGATCTTAAAAACATATGTGAAGAATCCACACCGCTCTGAAGCATCTATTGTTCAAAGATACATTGCAGAAGAAGCTATTGAGTTTTGTTCAGACTGTATGTCAAAAGCAGAAGCTATAAGAATCCCAAAGTCTCGTCATGAGGAGAGATGGGAATGTAAGGGTATATTAAGAGCATGAGGTGTGAGGAATTAATTCAAGCACATTTGTATATATTGAATAATACTGATGACGTTCAATCTTACCTTTCAGCTCTTGTCAAGGAAAAAAATATCTAATGAATGAAAGATGATTGTTGAATGAGCATAACAAGACTTTATTAAAATGGTTTAAAGAAACCATTTTAACCGATAACACATGTTCTGTTACATTAAAATGGCTAACAGATGGGCCTAATTTTGATCTCATTACTTGTACTGACTACAATATCAATAATTTTACGTTCTATACAAAGACTTAGGATAACAAAAGTACAATGCAAAATAGTAGAGTAATGGTCGTCGCTGAGTCACTGCACTTCTCAAGTTCAAAAGATAAAAATCCTATTATGGCATCGGTATCTTACTTTGAGATCATTGAAAATATTTGGGATGTCAATTTCATTAAATTTAAAGTTTCTATTTTTAAACGTAAATGGGTTGACATAAACAACAATGTTAAAAATGATTAATTTGGTTTTACATTGGTGGACCTTGAAAAAGTAGCTTACAAGAATGAACCTTTTATTATGATGTTTAGGGTTTAAAACTGATAAATTTCTTGAATTTGCTTTTCAAAATTCACAAATCAATGAAAAACTAATGTACCATTATACAAAATGTGCCAATTGTCACTCTCATTCTCGCGCATATGTGTTTATGAACACTTAACTGATCCATATTGTGGATTTCTTAAAGGCTATAGGCAATGGATATATCATGGTGAAAAGCCTACAACTTCAAGTAACACTACTAAACAACATGTAGAAATGGAGCATGACATGGATGGATTAGTTCATGATGTTTTTGGAATTCATTCTACAGAAGATTCAGTTTGTGGTGAAGGAAAAAAAATCCCAAAGTTAGAGAAAACTCTAAATTTTATGAATTTTTGAAGGAGAATGAGCAAATGTTTTACCCCAACTATAAGAAGTATAGAAAACTATCATTTATGGTACATTTGTATCATTTAAAGTATCTTAATGGGTGGAGTGACAAGTCATTCTCCATGTTGATTGACTTACTAAGAGATGGTTTACTAGAAGAAAATGTTTTTCCAAAGTCATATTATGAAACTAAAAAGATGGTTTCAGGGTTAGGTTTGGGGTATGAGAATATTCATGTTTGTCCCAATGATTGCATATTACATTGGGATGATCAAATATAAAGTATGTCCAAAGGGCGATACGTCAAGGTGGAAAACAACAAATGAAGATGTAAAAGCTAATGGAATGGAGACTTTTAAGAAGGGATAGAACATACCAGCAAAGATCCTTCGATGGTTTCCATTGAAACCAAGGTTGAAATGGTTGTTCATGTTCTCCAATGTTTTAGAATCGATGAGATGGCCCCATGGGAGTAGATTGAATTATGATTCTCTTAGGAATCTAGCGGATTCCCTTGCTTGAAAGAGGTCAATGGCATATGGCCCTATTAAAATAGAAGAAGTTGCATCTATCATACTAGATGATAGGGTTGACCCAAATCAATATCTTAGTATGGTTCATTATTGGTTTTCTGATGAAGGGCAAGTAAGTCATACATATTATGAGTAGTATATTATAGAATTTATTGTTTAGACTAATATTTTGTATCAATTGCAGAAAATAAGTAAAATTAATAGGTAAAATTGTGCTAAGTTTGAAAATGTCCATTGTATGGGTACAAAAAAGTCTCCAAAAACTTATTGACGAGAAGGTTTTTTCTATTTGTATTTTCATGGCTTCAATTTGATTTAAAAAACAAAATGCATTTAACTTGTTTGTTTGGTTTTGGATATAAAAAAAAGCAAAAGAGTGTTGCTTAGACGTAAAGAGATTTACATTGATACATGCACTCGTAAAGACGAATCAATTGTCAATGAAAATGATGCAAAATTGATTGTAAGTTTTTATTATAATTAAACGAGGCCAATATATAAAATGTGTATAAATTATGTTTGACAAAGTGTTGAATTTTATTTTAGTTGTCCATTTTGTTTTCACTTGAGACTGAGAGTTGACTAGAAAAACTTATTTACTTGATGATTGTATTGGTATTTTAACTGGAGTATTTAGGAGATGTTGTACTTGTTAGTCTAGAGGTAGTGTTGGTGTTTTGATGGCTGGTTTCTGCTTGGTTTCGATCACTAATTGCTTGGTCTCTACTTGGTTTTTGCATTATTACACAATTCAATCCAAAATGCATCCAATTTCTTTAAACTCATATCTCATTACTTGTTTGGTTTCTTTCAAAGTCTTACAGTAGTACTACTATTAAATCACAAAACATGCGTTGAATGTCAATTCAGTTTAACATTTTCTTAGATGAAACTTAAAACGTGGAGAATGGACAGAGATATAAAAGCTAACATTCATATTGATTATCACTAATATTTTTTTCAATATCTATAATAAATTGAATCCTAATTTTTTCAATCATAATCTTTAGGATCTTGTTCAGTAATTATTTAGTATGTAGTTTTTTAATGTTGTGACCTTGAGAATTTGAATGTTGTAATCCATATTAGATGTTTTATTAATAATCTTTATTTTATTTTTTAGGAAGAACTAAATAAACATAGTAATGAGGTTGAAACAACACAATCAACCCAAAATACACAAGGTTCTATGTTTTGGAAGGATGGCATATTTTATCAAGAAGTACAAGGACTTGTTAAAAAGGGACATGTGCAATGTATGGACAAGATTTCTCATTCTATAAAATTGAAGGTTTATGTATCTGAAAATGAAAAGTTATGTAAAAGAGTTAAGAATATAAAAAACTTGTTAGCACATGTAATGACTTTAATTCAAAATCAATTTTCTGGAGAAGATGAAAATGACATAATACAAATTGTTCACCACTCTAAATGTCCAACTTCAACTCTTGTTTGAGCCACCATCCTAGGGCGAGCCCATACCGAAGCCACTACCCATCATACCTCCCATGGAGGAACCACTCACTTAATCTCCTTATAATAAGCTCTCATCTAAAAATTCCTCCTCAGTGTACCAGACTCAACAATAGAAATCACCAATTTATGATCGAGCAACCTCCTCTAGTGAAGCCACTGCAACTTGATAAATCCACTTACACCATCAAAATATTGTACCACTAAATAATGTACAATGTGTTGATTTGGAAAATAAATACTTTATTTTTCCTTAAATAAATTAAATAAATAATATACTTCATTTATTCATGCCTTTATATATGTAGTACTGTCTAAATAATATATCATATATTTTGAAATTTTAAAATATATTTTAATCATATATTATCATTATTACATCACAATTAGAAATTAACGTTTTTCATGCGGATTTTCCTGCTGAAACGTATCCGCAGGTAATACTCAAGGATTTTCGGTTTCACATTCCGCAGGTAAAACGACAGATAAAGTTTTCTTTAACTGCAGATTTACATAAGGTTATGCGTCCGCAACAAAATTTACCTTCTTTCCTTAGAATTTATCTGCGGTAAAAATCCGCTTTGATTGAGTGTGGATGTGGGTTTTCCTCGAAATTAAAATTTAAGAGCGAAGACGGTCTGAATGTTGATATTCACTCTGCGACGCTAGTAAGATTATTGTAATTTTTAAATTTTATAATATAGTATCTATTAAATTAACTAACTTAAGAGTTTTGATAAATTTATTTATTCAATTTTGAACTCGGTAATTAAATAAATTATTTTCATAATTAAAATTTTATTTTTAATTAAAATTATTACAAAAAATGTTATTTTAAAATAGAATCAACAGATAATATTTAAAAATTTGAGGATATTAAATCTAAAATATAGTCAAACTAATTGACATGTTATTTAACTATTGATGATTTAGTTTAATAGTATAAAAACATATTAATTTTTAAATTTACTATAAAAGTCTCTAAAAATAAATTTATTATATTTATTTGTAAAAAAATAAAGGAAAATTATGTGTTAAAGTTATTCAATTTTTTAGAAGAAAAAACAAATTCTACCAACAAATTATATCTCATTGTGTTAAAGAAAAGAGAAAGAACTTAAAATGAGTTCACTGGAACACAAACCATTAAACTCATAACCACTCACTCATACAAATCAACAATACCTTGATAAACCCTAAACTCAAGACCTCTCTTCTTCTTTCTCCCTCGGCGTGTGGATTCTTTTCCCTTCCTCATTTCGTCGCAAATAGCGATCACCAAAGCCTTCACCGTCCACGAAGGCGCAAACCGAGACACCAATACCTCAACCTTCAACTACAGTAAACAATCATCAACTCAACAAGGTATGGTATCAGAAAATTACATTGTTTAGGGTTTACTGATTTGGTTGATTCATTATTCAATTGAGACTATTAGTAATATATTTGTGTTCTGAAATCATTGCTAGGGTTTTTATATTTTCAAAATTAGGGGTTTTGTGTTATTCTTCAAAATTATGGATTTGCTTATCATATTTTCATTTTCTCTCCCACAGATTCTTCACGCTTGCGCTTCTCATTTACGTTGATTTGCGCTTCTCATTCTTCAAATCTTTCTCGGCTTCTCAAGCCAATTTCAGTTTCAATTTATTGAGGTATTTGATTCTATCAGTAATGCTATTTTCTCGTTTAGATTTAGCAAACATCCGAAGAATTTTAGCCTATTTGCAAGAACAAATATCTACATAATGTGCTTTTTATATTTCATTTGCCTAATAATAATCTTAATGAAATATTAGCTCAACAACGAGTGTTTAATTTTGTTTTATTACTTTAAAAGTACTTTTATTTAAACAAAGAAAATATGATAAAATGTCATCTTAATATAACACCTCTAATATATTTTGAAGGTCAAGCTTTATAATCAAATGATCTATGTGTTTTGGAGGGAACTTAGTTTTCATATTTAATTCTCACTTTAGAAATTTTAAACTGCGAGACAATAATTTTTTTCCCTTCCTTATACAAGATTTATATTCAATAACAATATTGATGTTCATATTTATCTTAAAAGTAATAACTTTTAAATAAAAAAATTAATTCAATTTAATATATCCTTTATTAGCTTGAAGAGAACAAAAGTAGCAACACGTAATCACCAAAGTACCAAGTGCACCATTAATCTCATGTCTTTAGACAATAAAAATCAATTGCTATTAGTATTTTGTTACAATGATCTAACACTGACAATTAGTATTGTTTAAACAATAAATACTTATAATTCTCATACATTTACCATGATAGTGTGTAGATTAAATTCGGTCAAATAATTGAAGGATTTAATTAGATACACAATTTTAGAAGGCTCATAAAAAATTATTTGTAAGAATGTTTATAATTTATCTTTATTTGTAAATCAAAAGATCAACTAAGATACCAAGTGCATCATTAATTCGCAATCTTTTAATTGCATGAATTAACTCTTACTACAATGATAAAATATTGGTAATAAGTCCCGCCAAATAATGAGTGTCTTTTGACATCCTCATTACCCACATGAAAAAATTTAATAATTATCACATATTTATCATCATGGGTATAAAATTATTTGGCCAAATTGTGTATGCCTTTTTGCCGACCATAAGAGATCGCATGAACAATTTCATACTACATCTTTTATAATTTTCGTTGGATAAAATATACGCAATGGAGGTTGCTTTGTGCAACTTGTTGTTTCAACTTATTCAACAAAAATTACTAAACAATTTAATAATTTACAGTTATTTAACTATCCAGCCAAGACACATCTTCTTTCGTGCCAACAAAAACTCACACGAACAATTTTATAATACATCTTTTTGCATCTTTTCTAAATAATAATATTTTCAAACCTTACAATCATGCTATAAGCCCTATGTTCAATTTTAAATTAAAAAAAAATGAATCTTAAAATGCCAAAATGACTTACATAAATAATAAATAATTTTTTTAATGAATGACCAAAAACTTCTAGAATTAGTATTTTCCGAAAAGAAATCAATCTTTATTTTCTGGATTAATGACCAAATAATTATTTTATCTTAAGTATGAATTTTTGGATACATTTAGTACAATTGTTGTTTAATATAATTATTTAGTGTATATATATATTGTCGTCTAAAATATAAATTTCTAAACATATTTGGTGCTATTGTTATCAAAATTTAATTTTTCAGAGTACAAGTATCATAACCAAACAAAACAAAAATAAACTCATTTAACATTACTAGAAATAAGTGTTTTTCCTGCGGAAACGTATCCACAGGTAATACCCATGGATTTTTAGGTAAAGTTTTCTTTTATTGCGGATTTACACGTGGTTATGCGTCCACAACAAAATTTACCTTCTTTCCTTAGGATTTATTTGTGGTAAATTTCCGTAGGAAATAACCGCAGTAAATTCCGCAGGTAAATACTTTATTTTTATTTAAATAAAGTAGTTTTTATTTTTATATAAATAAAGTAGATTTTTTTTAAACAAATAAAAACGTAAGACAAGTTTTATAGTTAGAGATGACAATATAATTTGTACCGCAGTACCCACCCAAACCGTTTTGATATGGAGGAAAAAATCCGCTTTGATTTAGAGTAGATGTGCGTTTTCCTCGAAATTAAAATTCAGGAGCGAAAACGGCATGAATGTTGATATTCACTATACGACGCTAGTAAGATTATTGCAATTTTAAAATTTTATAATATAGTATCTATTAAATTAACTAACTTAAGAGTTTTGATAAATTTATTTATTCAATTTTGAACTCGGTAATTAAATAAATTATTTTCATAATTAAAATTTATTTTTAATTAAAATTATTACAAAAAACTTTATTTTAAAATAGAATCAACAAATAATATTTAAAAATTTGAGGATATTAAATCTAAAATAGAGTCAAACTAATTGACATGTTATTTAACTATTGATGATTTAGTTTAATAGTATAAAAACATATTAATTTTTAAATTTACTATAAAAGTCTCTAAAAATAAATTTATTATATTTATTTGTAAAAAAATAAAGGAAAATTATGTGTTAAAGTTATTCAATTTTTTAGAAGAAAAAACAAATTCTACCAACAAATTATATCTCATTGTGTTAAAGTAAAGAGAAAAAACATAAAATGACTTCACTGGAACAAAAACCATTAAACTCATAACCACTCACTCATACAAATCAACAATACCTTGATAAACCCTAAACTCAAGACCTCTCTTCTTCTTTCTGCCTCGGCACGTTGATTCTTTTCCCTTCTTTATTTCGTCGCAAATAGCGACCACCAAGGCCTTCACCGTCCACGAAGGCGCAAATTGAGCCACCAATACCTCAGCCTTCAACTACAGTAAACAATCATCAACTCAACAAGGTATGGTATCGCAAAATTACATTGTTTAGGGTTTAGTGATTTAGTTGATTCATTATTCGATTGAGACTATTAGTAATATATTTGTGTTCTGAAATCATTGCTAGGGTTTTTATATTTTCAAAATTAGGGGTTTTGTGTTATTCTTCAAAATTATGGATTTGCTTATCATATTTTCATTTTCTCTCCCACAGATTCTTCACGCTTGCGCTTCTCATTTACGTTGATTTGCGCTTCTCATTCTTCAAATCTTTCTCGGCTTCTCAAGCCAATTTCAGTTTCAATTTATTGAGGTATTTGATTCTATCAGTATTTCTACTTTCTCGTTAGTTTGCGACATTAATCTTGGTACATTTCAAATCGATTTTCTGGTTCACTTGATTTTGTGTTTGTTTAGATTCAGAGATTTGAGTTGAAGTTGATTTTAACTTCGCTTAGGGTTATGGATTTTCAATTTGTTGTTGTGTATGTTTTAGAAATGATGTTTCTAACTTGATCTCATTTTGTTTATATTTATCCTCATCAACCAATTCTTGCAGATCTTCAATAGTTGTTTCATCTTCAATCACTGATACTCGTACAACACTTCAACTCTTCAATTATCAATTATCATTACGGTAATTCAATAATTCCTAAAATTACATGTTTCTATGTGGAAATTTGCATGCAATCGTATCTCGTTGTTTTGGATCTTTAATTTTTTTTATTTTTTTTTCGGTATTACGAGTTTTAATTATTCAATTTAGTCTAATCAGGAACATAAAACATGTTAAATATTGGAAGTTGAATTATGATTCTTCTATGTAATATGTAATTTCAGATTCAGTGAAATCTGCATAGAAATGAATGTTAAGATTATGCCATATCTATAACTTTAAAGCATCAAGTGAAAATAGAGGAAATCTTACATAAGCTTTGAAAGCAGGGCGGTGAGCACGCATCTCATATATACAACACCCTGAACAACAAAAAGGTATTAAAACAATAGTGAAGGCCTTTAATCCACAAAAAGGAAATTATTTAAACTATGTCTCGATCCTTTCAAAATATGAGAAATAATAATGAAAGAAAAGTACATTACACCATAGTTTTCAAGTAATATTAGATTAAATAGAAACTAAAACCTTTTTATTGCAAATAGTAATAACCGTTGGTCTTGCCTATTGAATTTGGACACAAGGAAGCTAATTTATGTGCCAATTATGGAATATTCTTCAGACTACAGACACGAGTTTTAAGTACTAAATACCATCTTGGTTACATTAACATACACCTATTCAAAGATTTTCAAGCAATTAAAGCGGAGACAACATTTGCTTCAGCTATTCAAATTGGTGACTCTGTTTCAATTGATAGGGCAGTGTTTGCTTTGAAGAATTGTAATGGGATAGTCGAGGAAGCTAGTGAAAAGGAATTTATGGATGCAATGTCACTTGCTGATTCAACTGGGATGTTTACTTGTCCTCAAATGGTGTGGGCTTTAACACGACTTTGATTAAGCTTAGGAATTCTGGGGTTATTAGAAGTACTGATAGGATTGTGGTTGTTAGTATTGCACATGGTTTGAAATTTGCATAGAGTAAGATTGATTATCATTCTGGAACTATTCCTGGTATGGGTAGGTATGCTAATCCACCTGTTTCTATTAAGGCTAATCCACCTGTTTCTATTAAGGCTAATCCACCTGTTTCTATTAAGGCTAATCCACCATGTTGTTACTATCTACTTGCATGTTGCGATGTGATCATCACTAGATATCGTGTGCACTATGTTACAAATTTGTTGATGCTGCATGGTGCTGTTATCAGCCTCTTAAATGAACGAAGTTGCATTTGTTGATGCTGCATGGTGCTGTTATCAGCCTCTTAAATGCACGGAGTTGCATTTGTTGATGCTGCATAGTGTTGTTATCAGCCTGTAGTGTACATCAAACATGCCTAATAGTTTTATGGATTACATTTTGTTGCTTATTGCTCATTTTAATGTTAGAAGACCTACATCCTAAAGTGTCTTGATTTTTTTGAAAACAGACTAGTGTATTGGATTATACTTTAATTAATACTTAGTGATGATATGTGAATTTTGTTTGAGAGTATTACAATAGTTGAATCATACTTTAATTAATATTTAGTTACGGTTTGTGAATATGATATAAATATTTTAGAGTATTTGCAATAATATTCTAATTAAAAACTTATATTAAATAATTCAAAAATGTATTGATGATAATATAAATTTTCATATCAATAAAAAATAAAAATAAAAATAAAATAAAAAACAGCACCATATTTCCTGCGGCTTTTTCTTTGAAAATAGTTTTGATGCGGATTTACCTTCGGTTATCAATGCGACATTACCTGCGAAAATACATTTGAAATAAATTCGCAGAAATAGTATTGAATATTTGTTTCGCGCGAAAATGCGTAAGATAATGAATTAGGTTTGTTAAATATTAGTTGCGGATTTACCTGAGGATTAATTCGCAGATACTTTACCTGCAGTTTTAGAAATCCTTATGAAACAATTATCCACGAAGGTTTTACGTGGGAAAATACTACCGCCGATAAATCCGCAGGTAATGGTGTTTTCTGAGAAAGTTTAGCTTAAATATGCAGGAACATCCGCAGATAAAACCTTAATTTCTAGTAGTGTAATTTGAAAATAAGAGATTTAGGTCAATTTGTAACATTGGTTTTCAGGTAAAAATAAGCATTTAACATCGGTGTAAATATATACTTCTTATACCTTTTTGTTTTACTAAAGTGTTAAAAATCGAGTCTATTGTGTTAAATTGAGAAATTATTTTGAATGTGCACGTTTAACATTGATAAAATCGGTGCAACATGTGCGTATTTACCACACTGGCAGCTATTACACCGGAATCAAAATCGATGTTAAAAGTATAAAAGATCAATGTAAAATACCCTTTTTGCTGTTTGTCCGTCTAAGCTAGTGGTACCTAGTTAAAATGACTATACCTTTCTTTTGCTTCACGCCTTTTTTAATTTTCTTTAAAATAGAGATAAAATACTATTAAATTAGTGTTTTTGGTAGGTTTTAGGTTTTCAATTCTAAAAATCTGCTTAAAAGTGTGTCCATTAGCTCACAAATTCATGGAACAATAATATTTTTCTATTATGTAGTAATATTGGTGTCTAATTGAGTAAAACTACATCATCACTACTAGAAATTAAGGTTTTACATGCAGATTTAAGTTAAATTTCCACAGGAAACACCATTACCTGCAGATTTACCGGCGACAATATTTCCCCACGTAAAACCTTTGTAGATAATTGTTTTATGAGGATTTCTAAAACCGCAAATAAAGTACCTGTGGATTAATTCACAAGAAAATCCGCAACTATTATTTAACAAACTTAAGGCATTTTTTTTACGCATTTTCACGCGAAACAAATTTACAATACTATTTTTGCAAATTTATTCCAAATGTATTTCCGCAGGTAATGTCGCATTGATATCCGTAGGTAAATCCGCATCAAAACTGTTTTCCAAGAACAAGCTGTAGGAATATGGTGCTGTTTTTTTTTTTTTGTTTTTTTATTTATTTTTTATTGATATGAAAATTTATATTATTATCAATACATTTTTGAATTATTTAATATAAGTTTTTAATTTGAATATTATTGCAAATACTCTAAAACAATTTATATCATATTCACAAACCGTAATTAAATATTAATTACAAAATTTACATATCATCACTAAGTATTAATTAAAGTATAATCCAATACACAAGTCTGTTTTCAAAAAAATCAAGACACTTTAGGATGTAGGCCTTCTAACATTAAAATGAGCAATAAGCAACAAAATGTAATCCAGTAAACTACTAGGCAAGTGATGATCACATCGCAACCTGCAAGTAGATAGTAACAACATGTTATAAAATACCATCATGACATCAATAAAACCAATTGCTAAAAATTATCAGAGGAAAATACTTCAAAAACTTGCCATAACCATCTATTCTGAAAAGCCCATCAGAATTATGCTTAGTTTTGTTGGGACAAACCGCATATGCTTGTAGTTTTTGAATTTTGAATAAGGGAATCACTAAATTGTAAGGCTAAATTAACACTAAACATGAATTCATTAGATAGCTATGCCCATTAATGTTGCCTATAAGATTAGAAAAAAAATGTTTAAGCTTTAAATCTAATTGATGCATCTTTATTTTTCTGCTCCCCTACTTCAAGAACAGATATTTGAAAAGAAAAAAAACTTCTATTTCAGCCAGTTAGCTTGAACTGCATAATCCTTTCACTAATGATTCTGTTATTGTTCGCGCATTTGTGGAAGGACAAACATGGCTATAATTTATGGTACAAACTATTATGTGCCAAAGATAAATAGGACTCCCAAGCTTCGACATAATATTTAAGCTTTCGAGTTGACCAGTTGGTCTTTGATATTGTATACGAGTTCTCAAGTGTTTGACCTTTATGACCCTCATTGTTCTAAAAAAATTGAGGGTCATAAAGGTAAATTTTGTTTGACCAGTTGGTCTTTCGCTTTCCTGAAAAGTGAAAGGCCATACATCAGAAACTCTTAAAAATCCTCAAAGACATGCAAGAAAGTTAAAATGTTAACAATGATAGATTGAAGTTCTATTCGTATTCCAATATTGTTCTAAAAAAACTTACACAAACTATATTTTTACATGTCATAAATCTAAATGTATATATACAAAATAAAATTCCATTTTGAAATATATATAGCATAACGAGAATGATTCCATGTACACCTCTGTAATAAGAGCATATCACTGTTCCAAACCTCTCTTGTCCAGCTGCCATAAAAACTAAATATTAATCTAACTGCAACAGGTCATAATGCCATGTTTCATATAAACTTACGGATGAAGAAAAATCATCGCTACTGATCACTGACAAGTTAGTGCTATCACAGATAAATGCATATTTCTTCAAGTACTTTCTATCAGTCAAAAGATGTTGATGCCGAGTTTTGTTTACAGACTTTGGTGGTACAATATTGGAAGAGGAAATGCAGTACATAAACTATCGACTAAGGCTAAACTATTTAAAAAACTACTTTCTTCATTCATATTTCTTGTTAATAATTACATTCACCAATTCCTTACGTATAGTATTGACATATTTTGACAAACTAACAAATGACTCGCCATAATGGATTTCGAAATTGGTGACTCGTCATCTAAAATATCTCATGGAACTTGGATCGAGGGCTTAACATATTTACGCCATAACATTTATGTTCTCAGCAAAGCAACATCTCGAGAAGTATATGTTAGACTCAAGGCTAACTCAAATTTGGTGCATTGAAGTCGAGGTTGAGGTTGAGCTTGAAGTGGTGGAGGGTGAGATTGCTTGGATTTCGGTCTTGATCGAGGTTGACCTTGAGGTTGCGGTGGTGGAGGGTAAGATTGAGTGGATTGAGGATGAGGTCGATATAGGAGTGGGGGTTGAGATAGTGGAGGATGAGATTGGGGTCGTGATTGGGGTTGAGAATGGATGAATTGGTTGGATTGTGGTTGAAATAAAGGTGTACCGGGTTGAGGTTGAAATAAGGATGGAATGAGTTGTGGTTGAGGTTGAAATAGAAGTGGAATGGGTAATGGTTCAGGTTGAGTGAGTTGAGGCTGAAATAAGGGTGGAGTGGGATGAGGTTGAGTAATGGAAATTGAGTTTGAGGGGGGAATATTAACCTTTGCAACTCTCTTATTTGTTGACTTTTTAGTTTGCTTCATAATTCGGTACCTGACAAAACAAGGAATAAATCATCAAGGAATTAAATTAACAAGCAAACCAGGATTTATAAATTGATAACATTATGTCCAATGGCAACTTATTTTATATTGCAGTAAAGGCTTCAAGAAAATAAAGAAGAGAAAAAGGTCCTATATGTTGAAGCAATCTTAGATGCTTCTTCTGCTAATACTCCTGAGGCAAACAATTCATCAAGAGCAGAAAAATTATTAGAAATACAGAAGTTGTTCTGTTAGGATATAGAACAAAGGGAAGTTAGGGAAACCAATACTTGGATTCCTAAGAGATTCACGCATGTAGCAATGAGATTGTTCAACTGCCTGGCCTATAACTGCAAGCCATAACCATATTAACCATATACATGCAAAATCTCAATTCAACTTTTAAACACCAACAGTTTCAACACCTTGAGGCTTGAATACAAAATTAGGTTAAATCACATGAAAACATTCTTCTCGCAAAACCGTTATAAGTTCAAATAAACTATCAAGTTCAGTAAATTCCGAAATCTACAAACAAATTAATAGGCCTGAATTTCTAAATAGTTTTCACCAAATTTATTGAGTAGAAGAAATCATATTTATGAGAATAATAATTTTAATTATTATAACACAATAATACAAGTATGGAGTCTGGCAACAAAACAAAACACAATAATCTAAGCTCTATATTGAAGGTAGGTGTATGTTAATGTAACCATGATGGTATTTAGTACTTAAAACTCGTGTCTGTAGTCTGAAGAATATTCCATAATTGGCACATAAGTTAGCTTCCTTGTGTCCAAATTTAATAGGCAAGACCAATGGTTATTACTATTAGCAACAAAAAGGTTTTAGTTTCTATTTTATCTGATATTACTTGAAAACTATGGTGTAATGTACTTTTCTTTCATTATTATTTCTCATATTTTGTAAGGATCGACACATAGTTTAAATAATTTCCTTTTTGTGGATTAAAGGCCTTCACTATTGTTTTAATACCTTTTTGTTGTTCAGGATGTTGTCTATATGAGATGGCTGCTCACCGCCTTGCTTTCAAAACTTATGTAAGATTTCCTCTATTTTCACATGATGCTTTATAGTTATAGATATGGCATAATCTTAACATTCATTTGTATGCACATTTCACTGAATCTGAAATTACATATTACATAGAAGAATCATAATTCAACTTCCAATATTTAACATGTTTTATGTTCCTGATTAGACTAAACTGAATAATTAAAACTCGTAAATACCGGAAAAAAATAGAAAAATTAAAGATCCAAAACAACGAGATAAGATTGCATACAAATTTCCACATAGAAACATGTAATTTTAGGAATTACTGAATTACCGTAATGATAATTGATAATTGAAGAGTTGAAGTGTTGTACGAGTATTAGTGATTGAAGATGAAACAACTATTGAAGATCTGCAAGAATTGGTCGATGAGGATAAATATAAACAAGATGAGATCAAGTTAGAAACATCATTTCCTAAACATATACAACAACAAATTAAAAATTCATAACCCTAAGCGAAGTTAAAATCAGCTTCAACTCAAATCTCCGACTCTAAACAAACACAAAATCAAGTGAACCAGAAAATCAATTTGAAATGTACCAAGATTAATGTCACAAACTAACGAGAAAGTAGCAATACTGATAGAATCAAATACCTCAATAAATTGAAACTAAAACCGGCTTGAGAAGTTGAGAAAGATTTGAGGAATGAGAAGCGCAAATCAACGTAAATAAGAAGCACAAGTGTGAAGAATCTGTAAGAACAGAGTTACACCTAAGAGGGGGGTGAATTAGGTGTTGGACAATTTTTCTGTTTTTAGAGTTTTAGAGAATGTTTAAGTGACTGTTTAAAGTTTGTTTAATCTTGCTATGTTAGTAAATGAAAACTGTAAATGACAGAAGGTAAAAACACACAAAAATTTATCCTGGTTCCCTTTACAACCAAGGGTACATCGAGTCCTCTTGCACCCCACAAGAGATTTTTCAATATCTGTTAGAATAAGTACAAGTCTAACCCTAAGACTTCAATTACAAATTCCTAACACTCTGCCTAAGATAGCACACCACTATCTTAGTTTACAACACTTGAAGAAAATACACCACTTTCTTCAAACAATAACTTTAATGATTTTTACAACAATGTTCTTAATTAAGAACAACAGGATATAACAGTTTGTGCAAGGATACCAATCCAAAATACTTTCAAGTACAATAGAGAACCTTTCTCAATGATATGAAAATGTAGAGCATGTACTTGAAGTATGAAAATATAACTTTGAAAAGATCACAAAATATTTCAGAAAGTTGTTCAAAGTTCGTGGTAGGCTTGATTGGTTTGAAACTGATGTTTTGAAGTATTTATGTTCCAAGGTAACACTTCAGATCAATGGCAATGATTCCCAAACATTTTGATGAACTTGTGCAATGTTTCAAAACTGAAAAGTTGCATTGTTTCAAAGTTGTATTCGAATACAGTCTAGGTGAGTTCGAATACACTCCTATAACGTTCTGTTTGTATTTGAAATTTGAACCTTGTAGTCGAATACAAGTACGGGATTTTTTCCACTGACTTGAGTTGTATTCGAATACACAAAGCTGTAGTCGAATACAAATGTTTAAAAATAGCTACTGACTTGCAATCTGTATTCGACTACGACACTTCGTATTCGAATACAAATCTTCAGTTTTAGCTTCTGACTTGTAGTCTGTATTCGACTACGATACCTCGTATTCGAATACAGATTTCCAATTTTGTAAAAAAACTTTATTTTCAAACAAGTTTATGTTATTAGATATTTTCATAAAATATTTTAATGCATATGCTATCAGAAGGTTCTCATAATATTGTACTTAAACTGTATTTTGATTTAATATCAAATGCTTTTACCTAAATATAAATTTGGAAGATAAGTTGCTTAAAATCCTTTTTCTTTTTTATCAAGGATCTTTTTGTCTTCATCAAAAATGTAGATCTTTAAATTTCAGAATCTGCGGGAGAGAAAATGAAAATATGATAAGCACATCCACAATTTTGAAGAATAACACAAAACCCCTAATTTTGAAAATATGAAAACCCTAGCAATGATTTCAGAACACAAATATATTACTAATAGTCTCAATCGAATAATGAATCAACTAAATCACTAAACCCTAAACAATGTAATTTTGCGATACCATACCATGTTGAGTTGATGATTGTTTACTATAGTTGAAGGCTGAGGTATTGGTGGCTCGGGTTGCGCCTTCGTGGACGGTGAAGGCCTTGGTGGTCGCTATTTGCGACGAAATGAAGAAGGGAAAAGAATCAACGCGCCGAGGGAGTAAGAAGAAGAGAGCTCTTGAGTTTAGGGTTTATCAAGGTATTGTTGATTTGTATGAGTGAGTGGTTATGAGTTTAATGGGTTGTGTTCCAGTGAACTCATTTTAAGTTCTTTCTCTTTTCTTTAACACAATGAGATATAAGTTGTTGGTAGAATTTGTTTTTTCTTCTAAAAAATGGAATAACTTTAACGCATAATTTTCCTTTATTTTTTAACAAATAAATTTAATAAATTTATTTTTAGAGACATTTATAGTAAATTTAAAAATTAATATGTTTTTATACTATTAAACTAAATCATCAATAGTTAAATAACATGTCAATTAGTTTGACTATATTTTAGATTTAATATCCTCAAATTTTTAAATATTATTCGTTGATTCTATTTTAATATAAAGTTTTTTGTAATAATTTTAATTAAAAATAAAATTTTAATTATGAAAATAATTTATTTAATTACCGAGTTCAAAATTGAATAAATAAATTTATCAAAACTGTTAAGTTAGTTAATTTAATAGATACTATATTATAAAATTTTAAAATTGCAATAATCTTACTAGCGTCGTATAGTGAATATCAACATTCATGCCGTTTTCGCTCCTGAATTTTAATTTCGAGGAAAACGCACATCTACTCTAAATCAAAGCGGATTTTTTCCTCCATATCAAAACGGTTTGGGTGGGTACTGTGGTACAAATTATATTGTCATCTCTAACTATAAAACTTGTCTTACGTTTTTATTTGTTTAAAAAAAATCTACTTTATTTATATAAAAATAAAAACTACTTTATTTGAATAAAAATAAAGTATTTACCTGCGGAATTTACTGCGGTTATTTCCTATGGAATTTTACTTCAAATAAATCATAAGGAAACAAGGTAAATTTTGCTGCGGAGGCATAACTACATGTAAATCCGCAGCAAAAGAAAACTTTACCTAAAAATCATTGGGCATTACCTGCGGATACGTTTCCGCAGGAAAAACACTAATTTCTAGTAGTGTTATATGGGTTTATTTTTATTTTGTTTGGTTATGATACTTGTACTCTGAAAAAATAAATTTTGATAACAATTGCATGTTTAGAAATTTATATTTTAGATGACAATATATATATATATATATATACTAAATAATTATATTAAACAACAATTGTACTAAATGTATCCAAAAATTCATATTTAAGATAAAATAATTATTTGGTCAATAATCCAGAAAATAAAGATTGATTTCTTTTTGGAAAATACTAATTCTAGATGTTTTTGGTCATTCATTTAAAAAATTATTTATTATTTATGTAAGTCATTTTGGCATTTTAAGATTCATTTTTTTTTTAATTTAAAATCGAACATAGGGCTTATAGCATGATTGTAAAGTTTGAAAATATTATTATTTAGAAAAGATGTATTATAAAATTGTTCGTGTGAGTTTTCGTTGGCACGAAAGAAGATGTGTCTTGGTTGGATAGTTAAATAACTGTAAATTATTAAATTGTTTAGTAATTTTTGTTGAATAAGTTGAAACAACAAGTTGCACAAAGCAACCTCTATTGCGTATATTTTATCCAAAGAAAATTATAAAAGATGTAGTATGTGTTGGAACCAAGTTGGTTCTATACTTAGAATTTTGATATCAACAAAAGTATTTTTTGTAAATAGTATTTTGACTTAGAAGAACAAATCAGAAGCTGTGCAAATTTAGAGGATGACACAACCAGAAGATACATCAAGAGGAAGCAACCAGAAGATAGAAATGTCACCAGAAGGTTAGGCCAGATAATGCATCCAGAAGGTACTAGAGGATGCATCCTGAAGGCACAAGAGGATATCAAAGGATGTCAACAAAGGTCAACTAACATCATCAGAGGATATCTTTCCTGGCCCAGATCAGAAGGAAGCAGAGTCCAGAAGGAGACCTAGTCCACACCAGAAGGAAGCTTGTCAGAGGGAGACTTGGTCCAGACCAGAAGGAATCATAAGTCAGACTTGGTCCAGAATTAATCCTGACCAAAAGATAGTCTGGTTGTGAAATAAGAATCAGTCCAGACTTAATCCAGACCTAATCAGAGCAGAAGATAACTAGTCCAGAACAAATGACTTGGTCCAGACCAGAAGATAGCATGGTCCACAACATAAAACTAAGTCCAGATCAGAAGAAATGATTGTCCAGATGTAATCCAGACTTGATCCAGATCATAAGGTAAATGTCCAGATTAAAATATTATAAGTCCAGATTTAATTCAGTTCAATCCAGACTCAATCCAGACTCAGTCCATACTTGGTCCAGGTTAGAGGGAAAATGTTCAGATCAATGGTCCAGATTTAAGTATCATGGCCTAGTGTTGGCTGAGATAAGATGATCAGATCATATGGCCAGTGTTGGCTGAGATCAGAAGATCAGACCATACGGCCCAGTGTTGGCCGAGATCAGAAGATCAGATCATGTGGTCCAGTGTTGGCCGAGATCAAAGGATCACATAATTGAGGCAGATCAAATTGTATGGTCCAGAGGTGGTCGAGATCAGAAGATCATACGGTCCAGATTTTAATCATGATGAAAATCAGTGATAACTTGATTAAAATTCGAAGAATAGTTGATTAATTTTTGATAGAAATTTGATCAAAGTATTAAGGGGATTTGATTCAAAAATTACTGAAGACTTGGAGAAATTCAAATGCAATCTAAAGATTAAAAAGATATGGTTTGAAATTAAAAGAAACAAGATTGGTCAACAGAATTTTCAAATGCAATATGGAGCTAAAAAGATACGTTTTTTATTTAAGTGAAACCCGATTGGCCAAGTTATTTTTGCAAGAGAATTTGGTCAGATGCAACTCGAATTAAATCATGGAAGATACCCTAATTTTCATCTATAAAACGAGGCTCAAGGCAGAAGACATAGCATCGAAAATCAGTGAAAGAGTCATACACTTCCAGAAGCAAACACTCGAGTTTTCAGTGAGGTTAATTGTGAGTATCATCTTTCTAGAAGCAAGCACTCTTGTTTTCATTCCCTTGTGTGAAATCTATATTGTTGAAGTAGAGTCTACAATTTGAAAAGTTAGAAGAAGTAGCAGGTGACTTAGCAATTAGATTCAAGGTGTTGTAATTCCTTCTACAATCTGGGGTTGTCAGATTGGTAAGAGAAGACTTGACTTGTGAAGTCAAGGTGTTGTGCTCTTCAAAAGTCTAGGATTGTTAGACTCTTTGGGAAGACTAACTTGGAGGGTCAGTAGTGTTGTTGTAATTGAAAGGTTTTGAATTAGTGGAAAAATCCTTCGAGGTGAAGCGACTGGATGTAGCCTAGTTAATGGTGAACCACGATAAATCATTGTGTGATTATTTTACTTTATTCGCTGCTAACTCTACTTGATTATATTTCAAATTTCAAATAATCATCAAAAATAGAAAAAGAATTCAAGTACTACAAACACAATTCAGATTTCAAATACTCACATTCAAAGAATTTGACAGATGCACCAACAAGGAAACAACAAAAAGCATCTATGACAGTCTGGTTCTGACCTATGAAGGAAGTCAACAGGTTCAAGAAGCAAACGCAAACATACTGGTCAAACAGTATAAGCTGTTCAAGATGGAAAAGGATGAAGACATTGAAGCAATGTTCACCAGATTCCACATTCTGGTATCATGTTTAAAAGTATTAAAGAAAAGCTATACCACTGCAGATCATGTAAAGAAGATCCTCAGAAGCTTACCAGCCAAATGGAAACTAAAGGTTACTACAGGACAGGAAGCTAGGGATCTGAATAACTTGAAGCTTGAAGATCTGATCAGCTCCCTTAGGTCTCATGAAATAGAGCTAATTGCAGATGAACCAAAGAAGAAGAAGACTTTAGCCCTTAAGTCAAAACAGAAGAAAGCTGCAAAGGTTGTATCAGAAGAAAGCTCATAGGAAAAATGCCAAATACTCCAATAGAGGAAAAGAAGAAGCTGACAAGAAGAGCATTATCTGCTATGGATGCAATGAACCTGGGCACATCAAATTAATATGCACAAATCTGGAGAAAGGAAAGCACCAGAAGAAAGACTCCAGACCCAAGAAGAAAAATCTAATGGCAACATGGGATGATTATGATGAATCTTCTGATGATGAAGAAGTCGAATTAGCAATGATGGCCCACATCAATTCTGCCTCTGGATCCAACATTAAATCTGACTCTAGAAGTGAATCAGAAAAAGCAGAGATGACTCTGATGGCACATATCAACTCAAGTTCTAGATCCAGCACAGACTCTGGAACTGATTCAGAAGATGAAAACGAAGAGGTATTCTCTGATCTTACCAGATCTGAATTAATTACTGCTCTTAAAAACTTTCTAAATGCCAACAACAAGATGTCTTTAAAACTGAAAACTCTTAGGGAAGAAAAGAAAATTCTTACCAAAGAAGTACAAATTTTAAAGAATCAGAATGCTGAGTTTGCAACTGAAAATACTAATTTTAAAACTGAAGTTGCCAAACTCGATTCTGAAAATCTAACTCTCAAAAGTAATATTTGCTCTACTTCCAATATTGTTTGTGAATCTGATATGCATGCAAGAGCTTTTCAAAACTTTATTGCAAATGGTATGGAAAGAAGTAAGTACGCTTCCATGATTTATGGAGTTAGTAACAATGGCAAAAGAGGCATAGGATTTGATGAAACTATAAATGTAACTAAACCTATTTCCTCTGATGTTTCATGTGTTGTTTGTGCTAAGAAAGGTCATTCAAAATTGTCTTGTCCCATGATAAAATCAAGGAAAGATAAGAAACCTCTTGGAACCAAGTTGGTTATATACTTAATTTTGATGTTAACAACAGTATTTTATTTGAACTTAGAACAAAAAATAAGAAGCTGTGCAAAATCAGAGGATGACACCACCAGAAGATACATCGAGAGGAAGCAACCAGAGGATAGAAATGTCACCAGCAGGTTAGGCTAGATAATGCATTTAGAAGGTACCAGAGGATGCATCCTGAAGGCACCAGAGGATACACCTCCAGAGGATATCATCAAAGGTTAAATAACATCATCAGAGGATATCTTTCCTGGCCCAGATCAGAAGGAAGCAGAGTCCAGAAGGAGACCTGGTCTAGACCTGAAGGAAGCTTGTCAGAGGGAGACTTGGTCCAGACCAGAAGGAATCATAAGTCAGACTTGGTCCAGACCAGAAGGAATCATAAGTCAGACTTGGTCCATAATTAATCCTGACCAAAAGATAGCCTGGTCGTGAAATAAGAATCAGTCCAGAGTTAATCTAGACTTCATCAGAGCAGAAGATAACTGGTCCATAACAAAGGACTTGGTCCAGATTTGGTCCAGATCAGAAGAAATGATTGTCCAGATTTAATCTAGACTCAGTCCAGACTTGGTCCAGATCAGAGGGAAAATGTTCAGATCAATGGTCCAGATTTCAGCATCATGGCCTAGTGTTGGCCGAGATCAGAAGATCAGACCATATGGCCCAGTGTTGGCCAAGATCAGAAGATCAGATCATGTGGTCCAGTGCGGCCGAGATCAGACGATCAGAACATGTGGTCCAGTGTTGGTTGAGATAAGAGGATCACAGAATTGGGGCAGATCAGATTGTGTGGTCCAGAAGGGGTCGAGATAAGAAGATCATACGATCTAGATTTAATCCTGATGAAAATCAGTGATAACTTGATTAAAATTCGAAGAAGACTTGATTAAATTTTGATAGAAATTTGATCAAAGTATTAAGGGGATTTGATTAAAAAAATTACTGAAGACTTGAAGAAATTCGAATGCAATCTAAAGCTTAAAAAGATATGGTTTGAAATTAAAGAAACAAGATTGGTCAACAGAATTTTCAAATGCAATATGGAGCTAAAAAGATACGTTTTTTATTTAAGTGAAACCCGATTGGCCATGTTATTTTTGCAAGAGAATCTGGGCAGAAGATAGAAGACTTAGTATCGAAAATCAGTAAAAGAGTCATACACTTCCAGAACCAAACACTCGAGTTTTCAGTGAGGTTAATTGTGAGTTTCAGCTTTCCAGAAGCAAATACTCGTGTTTTTCGTTCCCTTGTGTTAAATCTATATTGTTGAAGTAAAGTCTACAATATGAAGAGTTAGAAGAGGTAGCAGGTGACTTAGCAATTAGATTCAAGGTGTTGTAATTCCTTCTAAAATCTGGGGTTGTCAGATTGGTAGGAGAAGACTTGACTTGTGAAGTCAAGGTGTTGTGTTCCTCAAAAGTCTACGATTGTTAGACTGTTTGGGAAGACTGACTTGGAGGGTCAGTAGCGTTGTAATTCAAAGTTTTTGAATTAGTGGAAAAAATCCTTCGAGGTGAAGGGACTGGATGTAGCCTAGTTAATGATGAACTAGGATAAATCATTGTGTTATTTATTTTTATCCGCTACTAACTCTACTTGATTATATTTCAAATTTCAAATAATCATCAAAAACAAAAAGAATTCAAGTAGTACAAACACAATTCAACCCCGCTTTCTTGTGTTTGCACCTTCAAATCCTTTCAAGACTAACAAACCTGGACCCAACCAGTTTTGGGTACCAAAAGATAAAATTGTTTATGTTGCAGATGTTTTGAGGATCACGAAGGAAACACTTGTTGGAACCAAGTTGGTTTTAAGTACTTAGGATTTTGATGTTTATAAAAACACTCCATGTAATCTTATTTTGTACCTTGAATTATAACATTAAATGCCACTAGAAGATGAAGTTTCCAGAGGCAGAAGATGAAGACATCAGATAATGCATCCAGAAGGTACCAGAGGATGCATCCTGAAATTACCAGAGGATATCTTTGGTGGCCCAGATCAGAAGGAAGCAAAGCCAGAAGGAGACCTGGACCAGACTAGACCAGAAGGAAGCCTACCAGAAGGAGACTTGATACAGACCAAAAGGAATCATTAGTCAAACTTAGAACATAAGTTATTATGACCAGAAGATGGCCTGACAAGGAAATGATAAAACAGCCCAGACTTGATCCAGACTTTATCAGAGGATAAATTAATGGGTCCAGAACAAGATATTCAATCCAGATTTGACCCAGACCAGAAGATAGCAGGGTTCAGGTAAGAAACTAAGTCCAGACCAAAAGAAATGATGTCCATAATTGATCCTGACCTGGTCTAGAATCAAAGGTAAAAGTCCAGATTTAAATATCCTTTGTCCAGAGTTAATTTCAGTTCAATCCATACTAAGTCCAGAATTGGTAAAGATTAGAGGGAAGATATTCAGATCAATGGTTCAGTTTTAAGTATATGGCCCAGTGTTGGCCGAGATCAGAAGATCAGAGCATGGCCCAGTGTTGGCCGAAATCAGAAGGTCAGAATGTGTGGTCCAGCATTGGCCGAGATCAGAGGATCACAACAGATCAGTTTGCTAGACCAGGTTGGCCGAGATCAGAAGATCAGAAAGTGTGGTCCAGGGTTGGCCGAAATCAGAGGATCACAGCAGATCACTTGGTATGGTCCAGATGTGGACTAGCGCAAAAGATCAAACAGTCCAGATTTAATCATGAGGATTAACGGTGGAGATTTAATTAAATTTGATCAAAGTATTAAAAGGATTTGTTACAAAAATAAAGTGAAGTCGTATGGGAGTTCATAAGCTATTGGCGGGAAGAAAGATTTGTTCCATAATTAATTAAAGACAGGATTGGCCAGTTATTTTTTAAAACAAATCTGGAGATAAAAAGATATGTTTTCTTATTTATATGAAACCCGATTGGTCATAGTATTTTTGCAAGAGAATCCAGCAAGATACAGCTCGAAATTCATCTTGGAATAGACCCTAATTCGCATCTATAAAAGGAGGCTCAAGGCAGAATACTTAGCATCGAAAATCACAAAAGAGTCATACACTTCCAAAGCAAACACTCAAGTTTTCAATGAGGTGAATTGCGAGTTCCAGCTTTCCAAAAGCAAGCACTCGTGTTATTTTCTTTCCCTTGTGTTAGATCTAAGTTGTTGAAGTAGAGTCTACAATCTGAGGGAGTCAGAAGGGGTAGCAGATTACTTGGCAATTAGATTCAAGGTGTTGTAATTCCTTCTACAATCTAGGGTTGTCAGATTGGTAGGAGAAGACTTGACTTAGGAATTCAAGGTGCTGTATTCCTTAAGAGTCTAGGGTTGTTAGACTGTTTGAGAAGACTGACTTGGAGGGTTAGTGGAATTGTTGTAATTCAAGGTTTGAATTAGTGAAATCCTTCAGACTGGACGTAGCCTCATTAACGGTGAACCAGTATAAATTTATGTGTTTTTATCTTTACTTTATATCCGCTGCTAACTCTGTTTTATTCATACATCAAGTTTTGTTTTAAAACTGCAAAAACAGAAAAAGTAATCAAGTTAGTTAAACACAATTCCACCCCCTTCTCGTGTTTGCACCTTCAATTGGCATCAGAGCTCGGTTTCAAGGCTGAGCACTAAACAGTGTTTGAGGAAAGGTCCAACGGGTTCAACATCGCAGAATTCATTCAGAGATGATTTGGGAGGCAACATCAACAGACCACCACTATTTGATGGAGAAAGGTTTGAGTATTGGAAGGACAGAATGAGAAGTTTCTTTATATCTCAAGATCCTGAACTATGGAAGATGGTAGTCAAAGGATACACTACACCTATAGTTCCAGGAGATCCAACTAAAGAACTGGACATGGATGATATGAAACCAGACCAGAGCAGATTATACAAACTTCATCACAAGTCCAGAAACATCATGATCAGTGCTATCACATTCAACGAATTTGACAAATGCACAGATAAAGAAACAGCAAAGAGCATATTCGACAGTCTGGTTCTGACCTATGAAGGAAGCCAGCAGGTTCAAGAAGCAAGGGCTAACATACTGGTCAAACAATATGAGATGTTCAAGATGGAAGATGATGAAAACATTGATGGAATGTTCTGCAGATTCTAGACTCTGATATCTGGACTAAAGGTCTTGAGGAAAAGCTACACAACAGTAGATCATGTCAAGAAGATTCTAAGAAGCTTACCAACCAAGTGGAGACCAATGGTTACTGCAGTTCAGCAAGCCAAAGATCTGAACAACTTAAAACTTGAAGATCTGATCAGCTCACTCAAGTCTCATGAACTAGAACTGGAAGCAAATGAACCAAAGAAGAAGAGGAATTTGGCTCTGAAATAGAAACAGAAGAAAGTTGCAAGGGCAACATCAGAATCAGAGGATAGCGACAGTGACTGTGATGATATGGCTTACTTAACCAAACAAATGGTTAAGATCTGGGAAAACAGAAAGAGGAGAGGCTCCAAGAAGAAACATAACAGCAAAGGAAAGGAAGAATCTGACAAGAAAAGCATCATCTGTAATGGATGCAATGAACCTGGACATATCAAGTCAGAATGTCCAAATCTGGAAACAGACAAACAGTACAAGAAGAGTTCCAGATTCAGAAAGAAGGGTCTGATGGCAGCCTGGGATGTATCTGAATCAGAAGCAGAATCGTCTGATGAAGAAGAGGCAGAAACAACAATAATGGCACACATCAGGTCTGCCTCTAGACTTCATAAAGGCACGATTTCAGGAAGGAAAGCAGGCAGAAGGAAGAATGATCGAAGCAGTCATTCAAGCAAGTCTGGAAGCACATTAGAGGGAGCAATTCTGGCTCTGATGGCTCATACGAACTCAAGCTCTGGATATGGCTCAGGCTCTGGAACAGAATCAGATGATGAAGACAATGAGGTATTTTCTAATCTCATATAGATCTGAATTAATTGAGGTTTTAAAAGACATTTTACATGCAAACAATAAGATGACTTTAAAACTGAAAACTCTTAAGGAAGATAAGAAAAATCTAACCAAAGAAGTCCAAGTTTTAAAGAATTGAAATTCTGAGTATGCAACTGAAAACAAGGATTTTAAAACTGAAGTTGCAAGACTCAAATCTGAAAACCAAACTTTCAAAAGTAATATGTGTTCCACTTCCAAAACTGTTTGTGAATTTGATATGCATGAGCAATTTTTTCAAAACTTTATTTCCAATGGAATGGAAAGAAGTAAATATGCATCTATGATTTATGGAAACAGTAACACTGGAAAGAGAGGTCTTGGTTTTACAGAAACGATTGCTGAAAGTAAAGTTGTTCATTCTAATGTTTTATGCATTGTTTGTGCTAAGAAAGGTCACTCCGAACTATCTTGTCCAATGGTAAAATCTGAACAAGATCAGAGAGTTGTTAAGACTAACAAACCTGGATGCAATCAGTTCTGTGTACCAAAAGATCAAATTGTCTATGTTGCAGATATTCTGAGCAACGAGAAGGAGACACCAACAATGGTGCCTGGACAATGGATATTGGCAATGCACAAGAAGAAGAAGGTTTATGTTCCAACATCTACCAAACAGAAGCAAATTGACTCTGGTAGAAGAAAAGCTGGCCAACACAATACCTATCGGAACCAGAACCAGAATCATAGGAGGAACAAGAAATATCAAAGAAATCACACACATCACACGAATAAGAACAGGAACTGGAACCAGTATCAGAGGTACAGGAACTAGAACCAGAACCAATGCTGGAACCAGAACCAGAACTGGAACCAGTATCAAAGGCACAGGAATTGGAACCAGAACCAACACTGGAACCAGAATCAGAATCAGTACCAGAACCCGAACCAGAACCAGAACAAGAATTATCAGAATCATCAGAATCACCAAATTCATCCAAATCATTAGAATCACCAGAACCATCAAGGTTATCAGAATCACCAGAACCATCAAGGTTATCAGAATCACCAGAATCACCATAAGTTCCAAAATCACTAGAGGAACATGGTGTATCAGCCAAAGCATAAAGAGAAGAATCAGAATCAGGAGAGTTCTTCAAACACTCCAGTGAGATTTATCAAGACTACAAACCTGGAAGGGAATTCAAATCCCCTCATCCAAACCATGTAATCACAGAACATACAGATTCGGAGTATGAAAATCAGAAGCAAAAGGATTTTCAGAGTAAAACTGAAACTGTTGACATAGAGGTTACATCTTGCTGTAAATACTATTATCATTTGATATTTATGTTTACTGTGATAACAAGAAGCTTGACCTTAACAAATCAAAGCTAGATAAGTATTCTGCAGGTTTTCAAACTGTCAGAGGAACCAGGTGATTCACACGAATTGAACACTTCAGCAGAAATAGCATTCCAGTGGTTTCAAAAACAAGCAGAAACCACCAGAAGCAGAATTAATGGTTTGGTTGTATTGAGTTCATTTTTAAATGATTTGATTTGTATTATGTTATGACAAACTGCTTGATCTTGACAAATCAAAGCAAGATAAAGATAGTGCAGGTTCACCAAAACCAAAGGGAGCAGAAGCAGAAGAAACAGAAGTACTTGGAAAGGTAGAGGATAAAAACAAGTCAGCAACACATGACAAATCTTCAAAAGATAAATCTGAAGAGAAATCTGGATATTTACCAGAAACTGAATTATTAGAATCATAAGCTGTTACAGATTTACCAAAGCCAGAAGTTGATTTATCAGAATCAGAATCTGTTACAGATCTTCCAGAAACAGAAGTTGATGCAGACAAACCAATATTGATGAAGCTTTGGCAGAGGAAGGTTGGATACTTGCAATGCAAGAAGAGCTGAATGAATTCCAAAGGAATGATGTTTGGTATCTGGTATCCAGACCAAACAAAAACATTATTGGAACCAAGTGGGTGTTCAGGAATAAACTCAATGAAAAAGGTGAAGTGGTAAGGAACAAAGCCAGACTTGTAGCTCAAGGATATAGTCAACAAGAAGGTATAGATTACACTGAGACTTTTGCTCCAGTGGCCAGGTTAGAAGCAATTAGAATTCTCTTATCATTTGTTGTTAATCATGATATAGTTCTGTATCAAATGGATGTTAAAAGTGCATTCTTAAATGGCTATATAAGTGAGGAAGTTTATGTCAAACAGCCCCCTGGATTTGAAAATTCTAATTTTCCAGACCATGTTTTTAAACTTAAGAAATCTTTATATGGTTTAAAACAAGCACCAAGGGCATGGTATGACAGACTTAGTAACTTTTTGCTTAAGAATGAATTTGATATAGGCTAGATTGATAATACTCTATTTAGGAAATCCATTAAAAATGATATTTTAATTATTCAAGTTTATGTTGACGATATCATCTTTGGATCGACTAATGGCACTTTGTGCAAAGAGTTTTCTAACCTAATGCAGAAAGAGTTCCAAATGAGCATGATGGGAGAACTCAAGTTCTTCTTGGGAATTCAGATTCACCAAGGTAAATCAGGTATGCTCATTCACCAATCTAAATATACTAAAGAACTTCTTAAAAAGTTCAAAATGAGTGAATGTAAGCCTATGGCCACCCCCATGCACCCAACCTGCTCACTTGAGAAAGATGAAACCAGCCAAAAGGTAGACCAGAAATATTCAGAGTGTTTGTGTATGTGCGCGTTTTCAAGCTAACCCTAGGGAATCTCATTTAACTGCTCTCAAACGAATTCTGAGATACCTTAAAGGAACCACCAACCATACCCTGTTATACAAGAAAACCCCCACCTACAAACTCAGAGGTTTTTGTGATTCCGACTATGCTGGAGACAAGCTGGAAAGGAAATGTACAAGCGGCAACTGCACTTTCTTAGGTGATAATTTGATCTCTTGGTCAAACAAAAGACAAAGCACCATTGTTATGTCAACAGCCAAAGCTGAGTATATATCAGCAGCAGGATACAGCTCACAGTTAATCTGGATGAAACACCAACTTGAAGATTACAACATCTTTGAAACCAATATCCCTTTGTTCTGTCATAACACTTCAGCCATAAACCTAACCAAGAACCCGATCTTACACTCTAGAGCCAAACACATTGAAATAAAACACCATTTCATTAGGGACCATGTTCAAAAAGGGACTTTAAGCATCCAGTTTGTGGACACTGATCATCAATGGGCTGACATCTTCACCAAAGCATTACCTGAAGACAGGTTCGAGTTCATCAAGAAATATCTCAACATTGTCACCATATCTGACTAGCTCAAGTAGTCTTCTTAGGAGTTTTTTTAATTTTCTTGTAATTTTAATTTTATGTCTTTTATTTTTTGTTTTTAATTTCTGTACTTTGTAAAGAGAAAAACAAAAATATAAAAATAGTAGGACCTCTTTTTGGCTGATGACAAAAAGGGGGAGAAAGAGAGAAAAAGGAGAAATAAGTAGAAAAGGAGAGATAAAAAGAAAGGAGGAGCGAAAAAGAAAGAGATGAAATGAGAAGGAGTTGAAAAGGAGAAGAATCAGGGAGAGAGAAAAAGAAATAGTGAAAAGAGAAGGAGTTGAAAAGGAGAAAAAACAGGGAGAGATAAAAATAAATCAGAAAGAGATGAAAATAGAAGGAGTTGAAAAGGAGATGAGAAGAGAAGAAAAGAAAGATTGATTCTAGAAGGAATTGAAAAGGAGAAGAAAAAGTCAGTATCAGACTTAGGGGGAGAGATTGGTCTGAGGGGGAGTAGAAAAAAAGAAAGAGTGAAAAGAGAAGGAGTTAAAAAGGAGAGGAGAAGAGAAGAAAACAAAGAGTGATTCAAGAAGGAGTTGAAAAGGAGAAGAAAAATACAGTATCAGACTTAGGGGGAGAGATTAGTCTGAGGGGGAGTATTTCAAGTACTTCGAGTTACAAGCTAGCAAAATAAGTTAAGGTTTTGTCATCATCAAAAAGGGGGAGATTGTTGGAACCAAGTTGGTTCTAAGTACTTAGGATTTTGATGTTTACAAAAGCACTCCATGTAATCTTATTTTGTACCTTGAATTATTACATTAAATGCCACTAGAAGATGACATTTCCAAAGGCAGAAGATGAAGACATCAAATAATGCATTCAGAAGGTACCAGAGGATGCATCCTGAAATTACCAGAGGATATCTTTGTTGGCCAAGATCAGAAGAAAGCAAAGTCAGAAGGAGACCTGGACCAGACCAGAAGGAAGCCTGTCAGAAGGAGACTTGATCCAGACCAGAATGAATCATTAGTCAGACTTAAAATAGAAGTTATTATGACCAGAAGATGGCCTGGCAGTGAAATGATAAAACAACCCAGACTTGATCCAGACTTAATCAGAGGATAAATTAATGGGTCCAGAACAACAGATTCAATCCAGATTTGACCCATACCAGAAGATAGCATGGTTCAGGTAAGAAACTAAGTCCAGACCAGAAGAAATGATGTCCAGAATTGATCCAGACCTGATCCAGAATCAAAGGTAAAAGTCCAGATTTAAATACCCTTTGTCCAGAGTTAATTTTAGTTCAATCCATACCAAGTCCAGAATTGGTCCAGATCAGAGGGAAGATATTCAGATCAATGGTTCAATTTTAATTATATGGCCCAGTGTTGGTCGAGATCAGAAGATCACACCATGGCCCAGTGTTGGCCAAAATCAGAAGGTCAGAATGTGTGGTCCAGCATTGGCCGAGATCAGAGGATCATAGCAGATCAGTTTGCTAGGCCAGGTTAGCCGAGATCAGAAGATCAGAAAGTGTGGTCCAGGGTTGGCTGAAATCAGAGGATCATAGCAGATCACTTAATATGGTCCAGATGTGGACTAGCACAGAAGATCAAACGGTCCAGATTTAATCATGAGGATTAATGTAAGACCCTTAAATTTAAGAATTAAATTATGGAATTAATATTAAGTGTATTTTAGGGATGTTTGTAAAATATTTAATATATGTATGTTTTGAGCAAATATATATATATATAAATATTTATTTTGGAAGATATATTAAGAGTATTGGATGAAGAGTAAATTAATTTAATTACGAGTAATTAAATTAACAGACAGTTAATTAAGGGATTATCGGCTAATTGCTACGAGATTGGTTAAGTGCTGAGGATCAGACAAGTGTCGGGTGAGGTGGCACCCACACAAGCCTATAAATAGGAGTGAGAAGGATGGTGAAATCAGAACACCATTCCTCCTCCCTCACTGTCCATACTGCATGTAACAGTATCCCTTCCCTTCCCATTCTGAAAGCTGTTTCACGATTTCAAAAAAAAAAAAAAAGAGGGAGTTCCTCAAAAGTAACATTACTTGGAAATCCAAGCACCAAACCAGAAAACCCCCATTACAAAAGTTATTCCCCTCATCATTCCGGAGCTAGAGAATCCAGTTTCGTAGCAGCAAACGCAGGCAACAGTTTCACCGATTTTGACGCGTAAAAGGGAACGAAAATAGAAACGTGAGCAGTAGCAGAAATGCAACAAGGGTAAGGGCACCTTCCACTATCTAGTTGCATTAGGGCTGTAAGTGCATAACTGCCATGGCATTACTAGTGTTTTCATTATTGTTTTTGAAGGAAAACTGTTTTGCCTGTTGATTGAAAGAAATGAAAAATTGCATTATGTGATGTTTTAAAAGTTCTGTGATGATTGTTGTTTGGGCTGAATGCACTAAAGTTGTTTTGTTTATGTGGGGAAGTGGAAAAATGTCTTGCATGTTATTTGAATATGATTAAAATGCATGCTCACAAAACTGTTTTGAAAGTTGTTTTAAAATGCGAAAATGCATTCTGTTGGTGTTTTGCTACTATGTGATGCTTGCGGTTTGGCTGAATGTGTTAATGTCGTTCTGATGGTTTAAGAAAGTTGAAATGCTTTGCATGTTGTTCTGTTTGTGTGAGAAAGCTGGAAATGCTTTGCATGTGTTTTGAGAAATGATCAGAATGTAAATGGTTAAAAATGTCTTTTGCTGTGGTTGACATTCTGTTTGAATGGTTTGAGCAAAACTGTGATGAATGATCTGGTGTTGCTGATGTTTTCAAAAGAAAAGAGATTTAAATGATGAAAGTGTTTTCTGGAGAAGTTGTTATTTATGAAAAATGCCTGAGTTTTGTGGTTCCAAAGAGTGCTGAATCTGTTTTCGGGTTTTGCTGAATTTTCAAAGGAAACAGTTTGAAAATATGTTGAAGTCTCAAGAAATTTTCACTGAATTCAAAGGTGTATTCGAATACAACCTGCCAAGCTTCTGTTTTACTCAAGTTTTCAAACTTGTATTCGAATACAGAGGAAGGATTTTTGCTTCTGACTTAGTATCTGTTTTCGACTACGACTTTGTCGTATTCGAATACAGAAGTGGAATTTTAACACTGTATTCGCATCTGTATTCGACTACGACAGTCTCGTATTCGAATACAAGATGCTGACTTTCAAAATTTTTGCTTCTGTATTCGAATACAAGGGAGCTGTATTCGAATACAGATTCGGGTTTTTCCAAAAACTCAGTTTTCAGCTTTTGTATTCAAATACAAGGAAGCTGTATTCGAATACAAGGAAGCTGTATTCGAATACAGATTCGTGTTTTCCAGAAAATCAAGTTTTAAGCACTGTCATGTGAAATTTATAATGTTGGGGAAGGTTTGAAACCATTTAAAATGAAGTTTTTGAATAGTTTTGAAGAAGAGATGATGAGTTTAATAAAAACTTCAATGGTGGTGGGAAAATGCTGATTATACACTGTTTTTGGCTTCTGTATTCGACTACAGGCATGCTGTATTCGAATACAGAATGTTGAAATTACAGTTTCAGCTTCTGTATTCGAATACAAGGGATCTGTATTTGAATAAAGATCCGTGTTTTCAAAAATCCAGAGTTTTAAATATTGTTTTATAAACCTTAAGTGTTGGAAATCATTTGGGAAGGTTTGTGATGAATAAAAATGGAATTTTTGCGATAGTTTGAAGTGGTGGTGATGAAGTTTTTAAGACTTTACTGATATAGTGAAAAATACTGATTTTTACACTGTGACAGCCTCTGTATACGAATACAAGAAGGTTGTATTCGAATACAGAGTGTAATTCTGCACTATTTTTGGCTTCTCGTATTCGAATACAGGATACTGACTTTCACAATTTTTGCTTCTGTATTCGAATACAAGGGAGCTGTATTCGAATACAGATTCGGGTTTTTCCAAAAACTCAGTTTTCAGCTTCTGTATTCGAATACAAGGAAGCTGTATTCGAATACAGATTCGTGTTTTCCAGAAAATCAAGTTTTAAGCACTGTCATGTGAAATTTATAGTGTTGGGGAAGGTTTGAAACCATTTAAAATGAAGTTTTTGAATAGTTTTGAAGAAGAGATGATGAGTTTAATAAAAACTTCAATGGTGGTGGGAAAATGCTGATTATACACTGTTTTTTGGCTTCTGTATTCGACTACAGGCATGCTGTATTCGAATACCGAATGTTGAAATTACAGTTTCAGCTTCTGTATTCGAATACAAGGGATCTGTTTTTGAATAAAGATCCGTGTTTTAAAAAATCCAGAGTTTTAAACATTGTTTTATAAACCTTAAGTGTTGGGAATCATTTGGGAAGGTTTGTGATGAATAAAAATGGAATTTTTGTGATAGTTTGAAGTGGTGGTGATGAAGTTTTTGAGACTTTACTGATATAGTGAAAAATACTGATTTTTACACTGTGACAGCCTCTGTATACGAATACAAGAAGGTTGTATTCGAATACAGAGTGTAATTCTGCACTGTTTTTGGCTTCTGTATTCGAATACAGAGATTCGTATTTTCCAGAAAACTCAATTTTAAACATTGTTTTATGAATTTTAAGAGTTTGGGAAACATTGGATAGACTTAAGATAATTAAGTATGGAATTGTGAGATAATGTAAATTGTTAATGATTACTTGATTGTTTAATCATGGTTGTGAGTACTTTATGAAATCTGAATTTCTGATAAATGATTGTGATTGTTGAAGTGTTGGCTGTATTTACCACATATTTTTCATATTAATAGGTTGCTGTTTTGAAAAGGTATACATGTCATGAAAATTTCAAATGAGCATCCTTAATTTTCACCATTGTCATATGTTATACCATGTGTGTATTTGTTCTGTGATATAAATGCTATGTGATTATTTTTTAATTTCGGTCGGTGACCCTTTACTATTATATGTGGAACTTGGGCTTTGCCCTCAGATGCCCCCCAAACCCATGCCACCTGTGGGTCCCGAGACGACGGAAACGTCGCTCGACTTCATTGATCGTTTCGTGCCTACTGCTTGGGTATACGACCCCACCTCAAGCAGGCCTACAAACACGGGGCGATTGAAGAGGACCTGTAGGACCAATGGAGTGGTGCACTACGTGGAGCACAGCTATGCGAGGATTGACTTTCCTGTGCCTTCCCGTTTGATTTTGGAGGCGCACGGAATTTTTGATGATGCGGAGGAGCCAGCTAGAGGAGTTGAGACGGAGGCCACCGTAGGAGTGGTGACTCCTATCCCGGTGATTAGAGGAGATGGACGTGATTCTGAGGCGGAAGTGAAGAATGCAGAGCCGAAGCTAGTAGCAGCTGATATTTCGGGTCCGTCTAGGATATCCGTTGATTGTTATGAGATTCCGGCACCGCCAAAGTGACCAAGACTGTGCATTGATCTGACAACGGAGGAGACTGATCCCTCTCTGTATGATGAGGAGAAGGAGGTTACATCGAGGCAAGCGGCAGAGTCGGATGAGACTTGTTTGGGATGCGGAGGAAATCCGTGCTACTGTAGCTTTAGTGCATGATCGGTTAGACTTGATGTATAGGATTTGAGCTGGGAATGTAATTTGTTTATTTTGGAAATTATTGTACTACTTTTCCGCTAAACTATTCCGCACTCTGATATTTTCTGTTGGTATGATATGACACTGATATTTTGGAATGTATTAATGTTTAATATTAATTTCCAAAGATAAGTACTTAGTGATATTTCTGATGAAATTATTTAATTACGTTCATCAATTAAATTACGACGTATTATCTTATGAAATGAACTAGTGAAAACTTTATTTTAATTCTTTTTGAATTAAATCTGGAAAATCATTTTAATTATTGATTTTAAAAAAAAAATAAAAAAAAATACACTCGCGCTGTGCTTTAAACTCAGGGTGTTACAATTGTGGTATTAGAGCATTTGGTTAAAGTTTTGCGTTAAAACTCTGATTTAAAGTATTGTTTTGAGTCTTTATCTGATCATGCATAGGAGCAAGTAGTTAAAGTGTCAAGTCTTGTGTAAGTTGTGGTGTGACTGAAGTGATGATGGTTTTGTAGGAAACAATGCCTCCACGAAGAGACGACACCACAAGAGCCAATGTCAGCCGGGAAGATAGGATGGCTGAGGCGATGAATAACATGGCTGCATCTGTTGCTGCACAGACGGCTGCAAAGACTCAACGAGACCTGGAGAAGAGAGAAAGAGAGATTCGCGCTGCTGAATCTAGAGGACTAGAGGATTTTCGCCGTCATAATCCTCCAAAGTTCAAGGGTGATGAGGGTCCAAAAAAAGCGGACCAGTGGATTTAAGAGATGGAGAAAATCTTCGAAATGATTAATTGCCGAGCAGCGGTGAAGGTTAACTATGCCACGTATCTGCTGATAGGGGATGCAGAGTATTGGTGGAGAAGTACAAGGCTACTGATGGGGTCAGCTCAAGAGGAAGTGAACTGGGAGTCGTTCAAAAAGAAGGTTTTGGACAAATACTTCCCGATGAGCACTAGGACCAAGTTGGGTGACGATTTTCTAAAATTGCACCAGGGAAACATGACGGTGGGGGAATATGCAGCTAAGTTTGAATCCCTGTCAAGACATTTCAGATTCTTCCGGGAAGAAGTTGATGAACAGTTTATGTGCCATCGCTTCCAAAATGGACTGAAGTATGAGATTCAGGACTCGGTCTTACCTTTGGGAATTCAACGTTTCCAAGTGTTAGTGGAGAAGTGTAGAGAGGTTGAAGAGATGAAGAACAGGAGGGCCAACAGATGAGGGAACTTTAATTCTGGAGGGCCTAGTCGAATGCACAATCAGAACAATAGAGGAAAGCAAGTTGCTAAGCCGTATAACCGGCCCCAAAACAACAAGAGAGGCCAGAATTGGCCGGGAAATCAGAATTTTGGACGGCAATTGGGACAAGGAATCAGGTGTTATCGATGTGGGAAAGAAGGACATATTGCTACTGCTTGTACCACAAGGGATCTTATGTGTTTCAATTGCCAGAAGCCAGGACACGTGGCGAGGGATTGTCGGGCTCCAAAAGTGGAACCAACAGTGAACGCAACCAGGGCTACTCGTCCTATTGCTAGAGGTCGCGTCTATCACATGGGTGCGGAAGCTGGGAATCAAGCTCCTAACTTAATCCAGCGAGAGTGCGAGATTGCAGGTAACATCCTAACTGCACTTTTTGAGTCGGGGGCAACCCATTCTTTCATTGCTATGGACTGTGTGAATCGTTTGGAGTTGTCTGTGTCTGCTTTGCCTTTTGATTTGGTCGTTTCCACACCTGCTAAGACTTTAACTGTAAATTCTGCATGTTTACACTGTACTGTAACGATTTAGAATAGAGATTTCTTGGTTAATTTAATCTGTCTACCCCTACAATCACTCGAGATCATTCTCGGCATGGATTGGATGACGTATAATTACGTAGTCTTGGATTGCGCTCGAAAATTAGTTCTTTTCCCCGAACCTGGAGTCGTTCGGTATTTGGCTGGTAACAAACTCGAAGTATCACTGAAAGAAGGAACTCAAGAATTTTTATAATTGGCTAACGTGGAGACCAAGATGGATGTAAACATAGAAGATGTGGTGTTAGCCAAAGAATATCCGGACGTATTTCCAACAGAAATTCCAGGATTACCCCCGGTGAGAGAGGTGGAGTTCTTCATTGATTTGCACCCAGGAACTGGACCTATTTCAATTGCGTCGTACCGGATGTCGCCATTGGAATTAAGCGAGCTTAAGGGTCAAATTGAAGGTTTATTGGAGAAAGGATTTATCATACCAAGTGTTTCGCCATGGGTAGCTCCGGTGTTGTTGGTTAAAAAGAAGGACGGAAGTTCGCGTTTATGTGTGGATTATAGGCAACTTAACAAGGTGACTATCAAGAATCGTTATCCTTTACCACGCATCGATGATTTGATGGATCAATTGAGGGGAGCAGCGGTGTTTTCGAAGATTGATTTGAAGTCAGGATATCATCAGATTCGGGTAAGAGAAGGAGATATTCAAAAGACTGCTTTCAGGACTCGTTACGGAGATTATGAATATCTCGTTATGCCATTTGGAGTTACGAATGCACCAGCGATTTTCATGGACTATATGAATAGGATCTTTAGCCCATTTCTGGATAAATTCGTGGTGGTGTTCATCGATGATATTCTGATTTATTCAAAGGATGAAGAAGAACATGAAGAGCACCTACGACAAGTTCTTGAAGTCTTACGCGAGAAGCAATTGTATGCCAATTGGTCGAAGTGCGAGTTTTGGCTAGAGAAAGTGAACTTCTTGGGACATGTGATAACAAAAGAAGGAATTGTTGTGGATCCGGCAAAGATTGAGACAATTCTTGCCGGGAAAGCGCCCCAGACTATCACAAACATACGTAGTTTCGTCGGACTAGCAGGATACTACAGGAGATTTATTGAAGGGTTTGCTAAGATTGTAGCTCCTTTGACACAACTCACCAGGAAGAATCAACCGTTTGCATGGACGGAGAAGTGTGAGGAAAGTTTTCAGTTACTTAAAAAAAAGTTGACAACCTCGCCAGTATTGGTTTTGCCACAGCCGGAGGAACCATATGAAGTTTACTATGATGCATCTCACCAAGGTCTGGGATGTGTTTTGATGCAACACAAGAAAGCTGTAGCCTACGCCTCAAGGCAGTTGAAAACTCACGAACGAAACTATCCTACTCATGATTTAGAGCTTGCTGCAGTAGTGTTTGCGTTAAAAGTCTGGAAACATTACTTATATGGATGCACGTTCACGGTGTTTAGTGACCACAAAAGTTTGAAGTATCTGTTCGATCAGAAGGAATTGAACATACGTCAGAGGATATGGATGGAGACTCTCAAGGATTTTGACTTTTCATTGCAGTACCATCCTAGAAAGGCCAATGTGGTGGCTGATGCATTGAGTCGGAAAAGTGTGTCAGTATCTTCAATGATAATGGCCAGACAACAAGAGTTGTGGGAAGCATTTAGAGATCTACACTTGGACGTGAAGTTTGCACCAGGAATTTTAAAGTGTGGGATGATAACAATTTCGAGTGGTCTATTTCAGGAGATTGCAAACTTGCAAGATGAAGCATTGATCCAAGAAAAGAGGAATCTGATAGCGCAAGGACATACAACTGAGTTCAGGGTTGGACCAGATAATATTCTGAGATGTAATGGAAGAGTTTGTGTACCGGAAGTTGTAGATATGAGAAGAATGATTTTGGAAGAGGCTCATAAGAGTAAATTGAGTATTCATTTTGGAGCAACCAAGATGTACCAGGGCTTGACGCAGAATTACTGGTGGCCAGGAATGAAGAGAGACGTAGCGGAGTATGTATCAACTTGTTTAACTTGCCAGAAAGTGAAAGTGGAACATCAACGACCTGCTAGAATGTTGCAACCTCTGGATATACCGGAATGGAAGTGGGACAGCATTTCCCTGGATTTTATAACAGGACTGCCCAAGACAAGGAAAAAGAATGATTCAATTTGGGTAATAGTGGATCGATTGACAAAGTCCGCACATTTCTTACCAGTAAGGACCACTTACAAAGTAGATAAGCTAACGGAAATCTACATCGCTAAGATTGTGAGGTTACACGGTGTTCCATCGAGTATAGTATCGGACCGTGACCCAAAGCTCACATCTCATTTTTGGGGAGTGCTGCATGAAGCTTTGGGAACGAAACTGAAATTGAGTTCCGCTTATCATCCGCAAACAGACGGACAGACTGAGAGAACAAACCAGTCCTTGGAAGATCTATTGAGAGCATGTGTGTTGGATGATAGAGGAAACTGGGACGAGGTGTTGCCATTGATTGAGTTTACTTACAACAACAGCTTCCACGCAAGTATTGGAATGGCACTCTACGAGGCTTTATATGGACACAAGTGTCAGATGCCTTTATGCTGGTATAAGAACGGAGAAAGTATGATTGTTGGACCTGAGATGGTGGAACAGACCACAGAGAAAATCAAGAGGATACAAGAGAAAATGAAGGTTTCGCAAGATCGTCAGAAGAGTTACGCGGACAAGCGTCGCAGACCTTTGGAATTCGAGTAGGGTGATCATGTATTTCTAACGGTCACGCCTACAACTGGTGTTGGCAGAGCCATTAAGTCGAAGAAGTTGACTTCGAAATTTATTGGACCATACCAGATTACTGCACATATTGGACCATTGGCCTATCTGATTGCTTTACCTCCCATACTGTCCAATATTCATGACGTATTTCATGTGTCGCAGTTAAGGAAATACATTGCAGACCCGTCACATGTGATCGAAACAGATACAATTCAGCTGAAGGATAACCTGTCATTTGAAGTATTCCTTGTAAGGATTGAAGACGGGAAGATTAAACAGTTGAGGAACAAGGAAGTCCCACTAGTCAAATTGATTTGGAATCTGACTAATGGAGACGCGACTTGGGAACTAGAGAGTAAGATGAGGGAACAATATCCTCAGTTGTTTATTAACATGTAGTTTCGAGGACGAAACTAATTTAAGGGGGGTAGTAATGTAAGACCCTTAAATTTAAGAATTAAATTATGGAATTAATATTAAGTGTATTTTGGGGATGTTTGTAAAATATTTAATATATGTATGTTTTGATTAAATATATATATATATATATATATAAATATTTATTTTGGAAGATATATTAAGAGTATTGGATGAAGAGTAAATTAATTTAATTACGAGTAATTAAATTAACGAAATGTTAATTAAGGGATTAGCGCATAATTGCGACGAGACTGGTTAAGTACTGAGGATCAGACAAGTGTCGGGTGAGGTGGTACCCACACAAGCCTATAAATAGGAGCGAGAAGGATGGTGAAATCAGAACACCATTCCTCCTCCCTCACTGCCCATACTACATGTAACAGTATCCCTTCCCTTCCCATTCTGAAAGCTGTTTCACGATTTCAAAAAAAAAAAAAAAAAGAGGGAGTTCCTCAAAAGTAACATTACTTGGAAATCCAAGAACCAAACCAGAAAACCCCCAGTACAAAAGTTATTCCCCTCATCATTCTGGAACTAGAGAACCCAGTTTCGTAGCAGCAAACGCAGGAGACAGTTTCACCGATTTTTGACGCGTAAAAGGGAACGAAAACAGAAACATGAGCAGTAGCAAAAACGCAACAAGGGTAAGGGCACCTTCTACTTTCTAGTTGCATTAGGGCTGTAAGTGCATAACTTCCATGGCATTACTGGTGCTTTCATTATTGTTTTTGAAGGAAAACTGTTTTGCCTATTGATTGAAAGAAATGAAAAATTGCATTTTGTGATGTTTTAAAAGTTCTGTGATGATTGTTGTTTGGGCTGAATGCACTAAAGTTGTTTTGTTTATGTGGGAAAGTGGAAAAATGTCTTGCATGTTATTTGAATATGATTAAAATGCATGCTCACACAACTGTTTTGAAAGTTGTTTTAAAATGCGAAAATGCATTATGTTGGAGTTTTGCTACTATGTGATGCTTGCGATTTGGCTGAATGTGTTAATGTCGTTCTGATGGTTTAAGAAAGCTGAAATGCTTTGCATGTTGTTTTCTTTGTGTGAGAAAGCTGGAAATGCTTTGCATGTGTTTTGAGAAATGATCATGATGTAAATTGTTAAAAATGTCTTTTGCTGTGGTTGACATTCTGTTTGAATGGTTTGAGCAAAACTGTGATGAATCATCTGGTGTTGCTGATGTTTTCAAAAGAAAAGGGATTTAAATGATGAAAGTGTTTTTTGGAGAAGTTGTTATTGATGAAAAATGCCTGAGTTTTGTGGTTCCAAAGAGTGCTGAATCTGTTTTGGGGTTTTGCTGATTTTTCGAAGGAAACAGTTTGAAAATATGTTGAAGTCTCAAGAAATTTTCACTGAATTCGAATGTGTATTCGAATACAACATGAGTGTATTCGAATACAACCTGCCAAGCTTCTGTTTTACTCAAGTTTTCAAACTTGTATTCGAATACAGGCCCCTATATTCGAATACAGAGGAAGGATTTTTGCTTCTGACTTAGCATCTGTATTCGACTACGACTCTGTCGTATTCGAATACAGAAGTGGAATTTTAACACTGTATTTGCATCTATATTCGATTACGACAGTCTCGTATTCGAATACAGGATGCTGACTTTCACAATTTTTGCTTCTGTATTCGAATACAAAGGAGCTGTATTCGAATACATATTTGGGTTTTTCCAGAAACTCAGTTTTCAGCTTCTGTATTCGAATACAAGGAAGCTGTATTCGAATACAGATTCGTGTTTTCCAGAAAATCAAGTTTTAAGCATTGTCATGTGAACTTTAAAGTGTTGGGGAAGGTTTGAAACCATTTAAAATGAAGTTTTTGAATAGTTTTGAAGAAGAGGTGATGAGTTTAATAAAAACTTCAATGGTGGTGGGAAAATGCTGATTATATATTGTTTTTGGCTTCTGTATTCGAATACAGAATGTTGAAATTACAGTTTCAGCTTCTGTATTCGAATACAAGGGATCTGTATTCGAATAAAGATTCGTGTTTTCAAAAATCCAGAGTTTTAAACATTGTTTTATAAACCTTAAGTGTTGGGAATCATTTGGGAAGGTTTTTGATGAATAAAAATGGAATTATTGTGATAGTTTGAAGTGGTGGTGATGAAGTTTTTGAGACTTTACTCATATAGTGAAAAATACTAATTTTTACACTGTGACAGCCTCTGTATTCGAATACAAGAAGGTTGTATTCGAATACAGAGTGTAATTTTGCACTGTTTTTGACTTCTGTATTCGAATACAGATTCGTATTTTCCAGAAAACTCAGTTTTAAACACTGTTTTATGAATTTTAAGAGTTTGGGAAACATTGGATAGACTTAAGATAATTAAGTATGGAATTGTGAGATAATGTAAAGTGTTAATGATTACTTGACTGTTTAATCATGGTTGTGATGATGATGATATTGATTGTGTTGAGATGTTTTGAAAAATGATGGAAAGGTTGAATTTTCCTGATAATGCATACTGTTTCAATGAAGAGAAAACACTGCATATTCATACATTGCATAGTCAAGTGGTACCCGCGATGGGCCACAGAGTAATGCATAAACGTGCTGATCTGTTGAGCGATTGCACGAGTGCTGGTCTGTTGAGCGACTGCACTGGTACTGATATGTTGAGCGATTGTACCCTAAAATGCGCAAAAACGTGCTGATCTGTTGAGCGATTGCACGAGTGCTGATCTGTTGAGCGACTGCACTGGTGCTGATCTATTGAGCGATTGCACCCTGGTCTTGAGGGTCGTTGATGTCAAACATTTAAAATGTGCTGGTCTGTTTAGCGACTGCACCTTGGTAATTCCAAGAAATTGTATACATGAGCATATACATATTGCATCGGGGGGGATTGACCGGAGGGTCACGATTTGGGTTTATGATGGTGGTTGGAAACTGATGTGTGTGAGTACTTTATGAAATCTGAATTTCTGATAAATGACTGTGATTGCTGAAGTGTTGGTTGTACTTACCACATATTTTTCATATTAATAGGTTGCTGTTTTGAAAAGGTATACATGTCATGAAAATTTCAAATGAGCATCCTTAATATTCACCATTGTCATATGTTATACCATTTGTGTATTTGTTCTGTGATATAAATGCTATGTGATTATTTGTTAATTTCGGTCGGTGACCCTTTACTATTATATGTGGAATTTGGGCTTTGCCCTCAAATGCCCCCCAAACCCATGCCACCCGTGGGTCCCGAGACTACGGAAACGTCACTCGACTTCATTGATCGTTCCGTGCCTACTGCTTGGGTATACGACCCCACCTCAAGCAGGGCTACATACACGGGGAGATTGAAGAGGACCTGTAGGACCAATGGAGTGGTGCACTACGTGGAGCACAGCTATGCAAGGATTGACTTTCCTGTGCCTTCCCGTTTGATTTTGGAGGCGCACGGAATTTTTGATGATGTGGAGGAGCCAGCTAGAGGGGTTGAGACGGAGGCCACCGTAGGAGTGGTGACTCCTAACCCGATGATTGGAGGAGATGTACGTGATTCTGAGGCAGAAGAAAAGAATGCAGAGTCGAAGCCAGTAGTAGCTGATATTCTGGGTCCGTCTAGGATATCCGATGATTGTTATGAGATTCCGGCACAGCCGAAGCGACCGAGACTGTGCATTGATCTGACATCGGAGGAGACTGATCCCTCTCTGTATGATGAGGAAGAGGAGGTTACATCGAGGCGAGCGGCGGAGTCGGATGAGACTTGTTTGGGATGCGGAGGAAATCCGTGCTACTGTAGCTTTAGTGCATGATCGGTTAGACTTGATGTATAGGATTTGAGCTGGGGATGTAATTTGTTTATTTTGGAAATTATTGTACTACTTTTCCGCTAAACTATTCCGCACTCTGAAATTTTCTGTTGGTATGATATGACACTGATATTTTGGAATGTATTAATGTTTAATATTAATTTCCAAAGATAAGTACTTAGTGATATTTCTGATGAAATTATTTAATTACGTTCATCAATTAAATTACGACATATTATCTTATGAAATGAACTAGTGAAAACTTTATTTTAATTCTTTTTGAATTAAATCTGGAAAATCTTTTTAATTATTGATTTTAAAAATAAAAAAAAAATACACTTGCGCTGTGTTTTAAACTCGGGGTGTTATAATTAACGGTGGAGATTTAATTAAATTTGATCAAAGTATGAAAAGGATTTGTTACAAAAATAAAGTGAAGTCGTATGGGAGTTCAGAAGCTATTGGCGGGAATAAAGATTTGTTCCATAATTAATTAAAGACAGGATTGGCCAGTTATTTTTGAAAACAAATTTGGAGATAAAAAGATATGTTTTTTATTTATATGAAACCAGATTGGTCAGAGTATCTTTGCAAGAGAATCCAGCAACATACAGCTTGAAATTCAGCTTGGAATAGGCCCTAATTCGCATCTATAAAATGAGGCTCAAGGCAGAATACTTACCATCAAAAATCACAAAAGAGTCATACACTTCCAAAGCAAACACTCAAGTTTTCAATGAGGTTAATTGTGAGTTCCAGCTTCCCAAAAGCAAGCACTCGTGTTATTTTCTTTCCCTTGTGTTAGATCTAAGTTGTTGAAGTAGAGTCTACAATCTGAGGGAGTCAGAAGGGGTAGCAGATTACTTGGCAATTAGATTCAAGGTGTTGTAATTCCTTCTACAATTTGGGGTTGTCAAATTGGTAGGAGAAGACTTGACTTATGAATTCAAGGTGCTGTATTCCTCAAGAGTCTAGGATTGTTAGACTGTTTGAGAAGACTGACTTGGAGGGTCAGTGGAAGTATTGTAATTCATGGTTTGAATTAGTGAAATCCTTCAAGGTGAAGGGACTGGACGTAGCCTCGTTAACGGTGAACCAGTATAAAATTTTGTGTTTTTATCTTTACTTTATATCCGCTGCTAACTCTGTTTTATTCATACATCAAGTTTTGTTTTAAAACTGCAAAAACAGAAAAAGTAATCAAGTTAGTCAAACACAATTCAACCCCCCCTTCTCGTGTTTGCACCTTCAATAACACCAACCATGGTGTCTCGTCAATGGATGTTGGCAATGCACAAACAGAAAAAGGTGTATGTTCCAGTTTCCACCAAACAGAAGCAAAATGAGTCTGATGAGTATAATTCACACCAGAATCCGAACCAAAACCAGAATCACAGAAGGAACAGGAAATATCAGAGAAATCACTCATATCAACAAAATTAGAACTACCAGAAGAATCAGAATTATCATTAATTCCAGAATTATCATAGGAACCAGATATATCAGTAGAAAGAGAAAAATCATAATCAGGAGAGTTCTTCAAACACTCCGGTAAAATTCATCAAGACTACAATCCATGAAGGGAATTCAAATCCCTTCATCCAAACCATCTAATCACAGAACATACAGATTCAGAATCTGAAAATCAGAAACAAGAGGATTTTCAGAGTAAAACTGAAACTGTGACATATAGGTTATATCTATCCTTAAATATAATTATTGTTTGATATTTATGTTTACTGTGATAACAAGAAGCTTGATCTTAAAAATCAAAGCTGGATAAGTATTTTGCAGGTTTTCAAACTTACAAAGGAATCAAGTGATCCATATAATATGAACACTTCAGCAGAAACAGCATTCCAGTGGTTTCAAAAACAAGCAGAGACCACCAGAAGCAGAACTGATGTTCTGGTTGTAGTAATTTCACTTTTAAATTATTTAAGTTGTATTATGTTATATGACAAATAGTTTGACCTAAAAAGTCAAAGCAAGATGAAGCTAATGCAGGTTAACCAGAACCAGAATTAACTGATGCTGGTTTACTAGAACCAGAGGAAACTGAAGCTGGTTTACCAGAACCAGAGGAAACCTATGCAGGTTTACCAGAACCAGAAGCTGATGCAGACAAAAGAACTTGAAAAAGCAGAAGCTTCAAGCAAGAATACGACAAATCTTCATATCTGAAGAAGGATATAGATGGAGTCTACCAATGCAAGAAGAGCTAAATGAATGATATTTTGGATCTAGTTCCAAGACTAGAAAAGAACATTATTGGAACCAAGTGGGTTTTCATAAACAAGCTGAATGAAAAAGGAGAAGTTGTCATAAATAAGGCACGATGTGTTGCACTAGGATACAGTCAGCAAGAAGGTATTGACTACACTAAGATTTTTGCTCCAGTGACCAGGTTATAAGCTATTCGTATCCTACTTTCCTCTGCTGCTAATAATAACATCTCATTATTTCAAATGGATGTTTTTAAATGGTTATATAAGTAAAGAATTCTATGTTGAACAACCCCCAGGTTTCGAAAGTTCTGAATTTTCCAAACCATGTTTTTAAACTTAAAAATCTTTGTATGGTTTAAAACAAGCACCTAGGACATGGTATGATAGACTTAGTAACTTCTTACTAAAAAATGACTTTGATAGAGGCCAAATAGATAACACCTTGTTTAGAAAATCCATTAAAGATGATATTATGATCATTCAAGTTTATGTTGATGATATTATCTTTGGATCCACTAATGGCACTCTCTGCTAAGAGTTTTCTGATTTGATGCAGCAAGAGTTTCAGATGAGCATGATGGGAGAACTTAAGTTCTTCCTAGGAATTCAGATTCAGCAAGGCAAAACAGGTATACTCATTCACCAATCTAAGTACACTAAAAAGCTTCTCAAAAAGTTCAAGATGAGTGATTGTAAGCCTATGGCCACCCCCATGCACCCCACCTGCTCACTTGAAAAAGATGAATCCGGCCAAAAGGTAGACCAGAAAACATACAGAGGTATGATTGGATCCCTTCTTTACCTAACTGCTTCTAGACCTGACATTTTGTTTAGTGTTTGTGTCTGTGCTGGTTTTCAAGATGACCCTAGGGAATCCCACTTAACTGCTGCCAAAAGAATCCTTAGATACCTTAAAGGAACCACAAATCTTACATTGCTCTACAAGAAAACTCTCACATACAAACTGAGTGGATACTGTGATTCTGATTATGCTGGAGACAAATTAGAGAGAAAAAGCACAAGTGGCAACTGTACATTTCTAGGTGATAATCTGATTTCTTGGTCAAGCAAGAGACAAAGCACCATTGCCATGTCAATAGAAAAAGTTGAATACATATCAGCAGCATGATGCAGTTCACAGCTAATCTGGATGAAACATCAGTTGGAAGACTACAACATCTTTGAAACCAACATCCCTTTATATTGTGAAAACACTTCAGCCATCAACCTAACCAAAAACCCTATCCTTCATTCTAGAGCCAACAACATAGAAATCAAACATCACTTTATCAAAGACCATGATCAAAAGGGAACACTAAGCATCCAGTTTGTAGACACAGATCATCAATAGGCTGATATCTTCACCAACCATTGCCTGAAGATCGATTTGAGCTCATTAAGAAGCATCTCAACATCATCTCCATATCTGACTAGATCAAGTAGTCTTTTTAGAGGAGTAATTTTTTTTTAAATTTTTTGTATTTTATTTTCTGTCAGTTATAATTTTTTTACTCTAGAAGATATTAAAAAAAGGTCAGAAGATCAATCCTTTTGGGCTGATGAAAAAAGGGGGAGAGAAAGAAAGAGTGAGAAGGAGTTGAAAAGGAGAGGAGAAAAGAAAGAGTGAAACAAAAGAAGGAGTTGAAAAGGAGAGGAGAAGAGAAGAGAGAAAAGAAAGAGTGAAACAAAAAAAAGGAGTTGAAAAGGAGAGGAAAAGTCTGGGGCATTAGACTTAGGAGGAGAAGCTTGATCTAAGGGGGAGCCTAACAAAATAAGTCATAAAAAAATACAAGGTTTTGTAATCATCAAAAAGCGGGAGATTGTTGGAACCAAGTTGGTTCTATACTTAGAATTTTGATGTTAACAAAAGTATTTTTGGTAAATAGTATTTTGACTTAGAAGAACAAATCAGAAGCTGTGAAAAATCAGAGGATGACACCACCAGAAGATACATCCAGAGGAAGAAACCAGAAGATAGAAATGTCACCAAAAGGTTAGGCCAGATAATGCATCCAAAAGGTACCAGAGGATGCATCCTGAAGGCACCAGAGGATATCAGAGGATGTCAACAAAGGTCAACTAACATCATCAGAGGATATCTTTCCTGGCCCAGATCAGAAGGAAGCAGAGTCCAGAAGAAGACCTGGTCCAACCAGAAGGAATCATAAGTCAGACTTGGTCCAGACCAGAAGATAGCATGGTCCACAACATAAAACTAAATCCATATCAGAAGAAATGATTGTCCATATTTAATCCAGACTTGATCCAGATCAGAAGGTAAATGTCCAGATTAAAATATCATAAGTCCAGATTTAATTCAGTTCAATCCAGACTTAGTCCAGACTTGGTCCGGATCAGAGGGAAAATGTTTAGATCAATGGTCCAAATTTAAGTATCATGGCCCAGTGTTGGCCGAGATAAGAAGATCAGATCATATGGCCCAGTGTTGGCCAAGATCAGAAGATCAGACCATATGGCCCAGTGTTGGCTGAGATCAGAAGATCAGATCATGTGGTCTAGTGTTGGCCGAGATCAGAGGATCACATAATTGAGGCAGATCAAATTGTATGGTCCAGAGTGAAGGTGCAAACACGAGAAGGGGGGTTGAATTGTGTTTGACTAACTTGAATACTTTTTCTGTTTTTGCAGTTTTATAATAAAACCTGATGTATGAATAAAACAGAGTTAGCAGCGGATATAAAGTAAAATAAAAACACAGAATTTTATATTGGTTCACTGTTAAGGAGGCTACGTCCAGTCCCTTCACCTTGAAGGATTTCACTAATTCAAACCTTGAATTACAACAATACCACTGACCCTCCAAGTCAGTCTTCTCAAACAGTCTAACAATCCTAGACTTTAGAGGAATGCAGCACCTTGACCTCTAAAGTCAAGTCTTCTCCTACCAATCTGACAACCCCAGATTGTAGAAGGAATTACAACGCCTTGAATCTAATTGCCAAGTAATCTGCTACCCCTTCTGACTCCCTCAGATTGTAGACTCTACTTCAACAACTTAGATCTAACACAAGGGAAAGAAAATAACACGAGTGCTTGCTTCTGGAAAGCTGGAACTCACAATTCAGTTCACTAAAAACTCGAGTGTTTGCTTTTGGAAGTGTATGACTCTTTTGTGATTTTGGATACTAAGTATTCTGCCTTGAGCCTCCTTTTATAGATGCGAATTAGGGTCTCTTCCAAGCTTAATTTCGAGCTGTATCTTGTTGGATTCTCTTGCAAAAATATCTTGACCAATCGGGCTTCACTTAAATAAAAAACATATCTTTTTAAGCTTCAGATTTGCTTTAAAAAATAACTGGTCAATCATGTCTTTAGTTTCTTCCCTCCAACAGCTTCTGAATTCCACAAGACTTCACTTTATTTTTGAATCAAATCCTTTTAATACTTTGATCAAATTTAATTAAATCTCCACCGTTAATCCTCATGATTAAATCTGGACCGCTTGATCTTCTGCGCTAGTCCACATCTGGACCTTACTAAGGGATCTGCTGTGATCCTCTGATTTCGGCCAACCCTGGACTACACTTTTTGATCTTCTGATCTTCTGATCTCGGCCATCCTGGACTTGCAAACTGATATGCTGTGATCCTCTGATCTCAGCCATTGTTGGACCACATATCCTGACCTTCTTATTTCGGCCAACACTGGGCCATGGTCTGATCTTCTGATCTCGGCCAACACTGGGCCATATACTTAAAACTGAACCATTGATTTGAATATCTTCCCTTTAATCTGGACCAATTCTGGACTTGGTATGGATTGAACTGAAATTAACTCTGGACAAATAATATTTCAGTCTGGACATTTTACCTTCTGTTTTGGATCAAATCTAGAGATCATTTCTTCTGGTATGGACTTAGTTTCATACCCTGAACCATGCTATCTTCTGGTCTGGGTAAAATCTGGATTAATTCCTTTGTTCTGGACCCATTAATTTACCCTCTGATTAAGTCTGGATCAAGTCTGGGCTGTTTATTATTTCACTGCCAGGCCATCTTCTGGTCAGAATAACTTCTGGATTAAGTGTGACTTATGACTCCTACTGGTCTGGATCAAATCTCCCTCTGGCAGGCTTCCTTCTAATCTGGTCAGGTCTCCTTCTGACTTTGCTTCCTTCTGATCTGGGTCAGCAAAGATATCTTCTGGTGATGTTTTGACATCCTGGAGTATCTTCTGGTACCTTCAGGATTCAATCTCTAGAACCCTTTAATTTTCTGCTTCTAATTACTTCAGCTTCTGGTGGCATTTACTTTAATAATTCAAGGTACAAAATAAGATTACATGGAGTGCTTTTGTAAACATCAAAATCCTAAGTACTTAGAACCAACTTGGTTCCAACATAGAGGTGGTCGAGATCAGAAGATCATACGGTCCAGATTTTAATCATGATGAAAATCAGTGATAACTTGATTAAAATTCGAAGAAGGCTTGATTAAATTTTGATAGAAATTTGATCAAAGTATTAAGGGGATTTGATTCAAAAATTACTGAAGACTTGGAGAAATTCGAATGCAATCTGAAGATTAAAAAGATACGGTTTGAAATTAAAAGAAACAAGATTGGTCAACAGAATTTTCAAATGCAATATGGAGCTAAAAAGATATGTTTTTTATTTAAGTGAAACCCGATTGGCCAAGTTATTTTTGCAAGAGAATCTGGTTAGATAAAGCTCGAATTTAATCATGGAAGATACCCTAATTTTCATCTATAAAAGGAGGCTCAAGGCAGAAGACTTAGCATCAAAAATCAGTGAAAGAGTCATACACTTCCAGAAGCAAACACTCAAGTTTTCAGTGAGGTTAATTGTGAGTATCAGCTTTCCAGAAGCAAGCACTCTTTTTTTCGTTCCCTTGTGTGAAATCTATATTGTTGAAGTAGAGTCTACAATCTGAAGAGTCAGAAGAAGTAGCAGGTGACTTAGCAATTAGATTCAAGGTGTTGTAATTCCTTCTACAATCTGGGGTTGTCAGATTGGTAGGAGAAGACTTGACTTGTGAAGTCAAGGTGTTGTGTTCCTCAAAAGTCTATGATTGTTAGACTGTTTGGGAAGACTGACTTGGAGGGTCAGTAGTGTTGTTGTAATTCAAAGGTTTTGAATTAGTGGAAAAATTCTTCGAGGTGAAGGGACTGGATGTAGCCTAGTTAATGGTGAACCAGGATAAATCGTTGTGTGATTATTTTACTTTATCTGCTGCTAATTCTACTTGATTATATTTCAGATTTCAAATAATCATCAAAAATAGAAAAAGAATTCAAGTAGTACAAACACAATTCAACCCCCCTTCTCGTGTTTGCACCTTCAGTATGAAATTGTTCATGCGATCTCTTATGGTCGGCAAAAAGGCATACACAATTTGGCCAAATAATTTTATACCCATGATGATAAATATGTGGTAATTATTAAATTTTTTCATGTGGGTAATGAGGATGTCAAAAGACACTCATTATTTGGCGGGACTTGTTACCAATATTTCATCATTGTAGTAAGAGTTAATTTATGCAATTAAAAGATTGCGAATTAATGATGCAATTGGTATCTTAGTTGGTCTTTTGATTTACAAATAAAGATAAATTGTGAACATTCTTACAAATAATTTTTTATGAGCCTTCTAAAATTGTATATCTAATTAAATCCTTCAATTATTTGACCGAATTTAATCTACACACCTATCATGGTAAATGTATGAGAATTTAAATATTTATTGTTTAAACAATACTAATTGTCAGTGTTAGATCATTGTAACAAAATACTAATAGCAATTGATTTTTATTGTCTAAAGACATGAGATTAATGGTGCACTTGCTACTTTGGTGATTACATGTTGCTACTTTTGTTCTCTTCAAGCTAATAAAAGATATGTTAAATTGAATTAATTTTTTTATTTAAAAGTTATTACTTTTAGGATAAATATGAACATTAATATTGTTATTGAATATAAATCTTGTATAAGGAAGGGAAAAAAATTATTGTCTCGCTATTTAAATTTTCTAAAGTGAGAATTAAGTATGAAAACTAAGTTCCCTCCAAAACACATAGATCATTTGATTATAAAGCTTGACCTTCCAAATATATTAGAGGTGTTATATTAAGATGACAATTTATCATATTTTCTTTGTTTAAATTAAAGTACTTTTAAAGTAATAAAACAAAATTAAACACTCGTTGTTGAGCTAATATTTCATTAAGATTATTATTAGGCAAATGAAATATAAAAAGCACATTACGTAGATATTTGTTCTTGCAAATAGGCTGAAATTATTCGGATGTTTGTTAAATCTATGACATTTACTTTAGTTGCTCCCAAGAAGAATTGTTCGTGGAAAATTGTTTCTAAATGGTCCTAATTTGGAAGCGAGTTGAATGGTAAACCATGTAAACACATCTTTGGTCAAGGAACTTGGAAAATATTTCACTTTCCAATATTCATTGTTAGCTAAATCTCCATATTCAATATTCAATCTAATATCTAGCAATATGTTCAATAATGGGCTCACTAGCCTCCCCAAAGAACTTAAAAAAATTTGGGACTTGATCCCTTAGGAAAACTCAGATTGTAGCATTATATAAGGGAATGTTGAAACGAAATAAGGTCTATTTGCATATCCTATGTTATAACTATGCCTATTCAAGACTCTTTCTACAACATTCTCGGTATGATGTCCCCATCATTTTGCCTTATTTGATGAAGCATATCATCTGCATTTCTAGTTTCTATTAACCATTGCCACATTTCTAAGATTTATTCAGACGAGTTGATTTGTCTGAAGAACTTCATTGTTGATTAACCCATTATTAATATCACCCTCATTTGGTGCCCTAAAAACGTATGCAATTTAACCCATTTTCCTATTTAAGACTTGGTGTGTTGCATAATTGTTTTCTATGACCAAATTAATTAACACAATAGAGATTTGATAGGTAATCATGATCATCATCTCGTGGTTACTATCATTCATTTGTTATTTGAAAGACTGCAGAATGGTATTAATTTCAGATATCATTCAATTTTCCATTCCATAAATATAACCAGCGTTGCTCGTTTCTATATGATTTAGAACACCATATTCTCCTATTGCATATGACTCTGAAAAAGTGTTGGCCACATTTGAGGAAGGAAATGAAACTTGAGAGGGAGGAACAAACCCTGGTGGAAGACAATATGGGTGTATCGTGGAACTTGGCCTTCGAATTGGTGAATTCAAAGGTGGTGGATTAATGCTAATTTGTCTAATTACTCGGTTAGAGGGTAACTCTTCAGGACCTATGCGATCTATATTCTGAGACACATTTTCTTCTTGATTATCATCATTTACATTATCACTATTTTGGCTATTGTTGTTGTTAGGAGAATTAGCATTCCTTCTTTTAGTATTGCTATTTTTACCATATCTCAAACACATAAACTTAAATGACACCAACTATCTTTAACTTCGTCCCACCGGACGTGCCAATTTGTTGACAATGAATTTTAACCACTTCAACAAATGAATTTGAAGAACAATATAGTATTCGAATTTGATCCTTATAGGTCCTAAGTTGATAGGTTTACGTGACCAATCCAAATTTTTATGCAAACTAGAGTAACCAATACATAAATATAAACAAGATAAATGAAATTATAAAGAAAATATAAATTTATTAATAAGAAAAGTGAACATACATTAACATTCGAAAAGCCAGGCATACAGAAAATCTGAATAAGGGGGATGTGTACATGATATAGGTAGTTTTCTAAATAAAAAATATATGATTCCCTAAAAATGAAAAATGACTTTCATATTTATAGACTAGAACCTAAAACGAGTAGTCTTTATTTTCATGAGACATGCTATTTTGTGCATAACTTCCCTAACTAACTAATGGCTTCCTTTCTAAGCCTTATTTCCCAATCTTCTAAGTACTTATCTTTGAAGACTATGCATGGCAACATAACCCGTCCTTATTTGATAGGAAAAATCCACTTTGACTGAGTTTGGGTTCGAGTTTTCCCCAATTTTAAAAGATTGAGTGGGGAGGGTAATAAGGACAGCGATACTCGGGGCATAATTACCCCTCTTAAATTAAAAACTCTCAAATAAAATCCTAAGTTAGAAAACCTCCTTGTTTTAATCCTAATGAAATAGTGAAGAAAAGATGGATTTTTTTTTACTTTATATGCCAGAGTCGAAAATGGGTTCAGTGTTCAGGGCAATGACTATTTTTTAAATAAACTGTTGATTTTTATTTGGGGATTGGGCAGGGCGGATATATCTAATCCCCATTGAATATGGGGTTAAAGTTATGTTTTCATCCCTATCAAGGGTTAGGGAGGGGAACAACCGAACAAGGAAGTATCAGGGTGTCGAGAAAGGCGATGGGGAATGTAAAAACTATATCCGCTCCGCCACATTGCCATACCTAACAAAAATCCGTCTTCTCCATGGGATGTCTAATTTAAATAATGAGCATATCTTGATGAATTAATAAATTAATTTTTGTTTCAAGTTCAAATTCAAAACATTACATTTATGTGTAAATTTATATATATAATCTTTTTAAGAGGAAAAAAAAATAGAAAGAGTGGTCTACCAAGAACACAAACACAACAATTGCCATTTGCCAATTTCTATAGATTCGAACCGCGTTATTTTTCCCGGTTGGTGTACCGTCAATTTTCCGGGGACCGCCACGCACTCACCACTTTATTCTTTTCACTCTCTTCTTTTCTTTATACATTTGAAATTCATTCGAATATATTCTTCACTTCAACTTTTCTACTTTTTATACGCTCTTCTAATAACAACAACATTAAAGAGTCTCTCTCCTTAATTAGTTATTTGACTTATATTTGTTTTTCGAAGTGATCATCATCACAAAACATCAAACTTTTGTTGTTGTTATTCGTTTGTCCTTATAAGCAAAGCAAGCAAGCTTGACTTTTGAAACCTCAAAAAAACGAATTAGAATGGAACGTGGGGTTCTTGATGGTATTATCAATAAGTTGCTGGAAGTCAGAGGAAGACCCGGGAAGCAAGTGAATCTTTTAGAGACAGAGATCAAACAGCTTTGTCTTGTCTCCAAGGATATCTTCTTGAACCAACCCAACCTCTTGAAACTAGAGGCTCCTGTTAAGATCTGTGGTATATTTTCTTCTTCAATCCCATGTTTCTATCTCGCAGTTAATTTTTATATCATGGTGTCGTTTATATCTAAACAAAACCAGAAATAGGGTTAAAATTATAGTTTTAAATTGTGATTGTGTATAGGTTGCAAACATTTATATTGCATGAAATGGTTGTCGATACGGCCTAAATTGAAGTTGTTATTCTTCTGTTGTTGAGATTTCAAAATCTACAATATTACGATAGCAATCGCAGTTGTGTAAAACAATTTAAAACCATGATTAAAACAATAACAATCAAAGATGAAATCGTGTTCGGTCTTAGAGACTTATACTCCACCAGAGAGAGAGTAACAAAGAATCCACTTTGACGAGAAAACAAAATCAAAGTCAATAAAATATAATTCCCTTGATCCCTTCTTTGCCACTGTTGAGAAACAGCGCCAAAAACTCTCAAGCCCCTTTCACACTCTATTTTTCTCACTTCCCGTTCATCTCTTAATCTCTCTGATTTTCATTTCATAATTAAATTGCCTAACATCTATATTTTCACATACCCATGAATACAAATTCTTAACTATAACACATTCAGTTACATCAGTTATGGGCAGTAATTGATATAACAGTTTGTAACATAATTGTAAGAAATTGTAATAGACATCTATCTACAATACTGAAATTCCAACGCTATATCTTAGATATAGTTGAAGTTAGTTATAAATTAGTTAGTTGAGATTTGTTAGTTTGTTATAATAACAGTATAAAGTGTATCTTATATTTATTGTAAATTTGTAGTCAAATTTTCTTATTAAATCAATTACAAATAATTCAATCTTTTTTTCAATTATTTCTCTTTTTGGACTCCACTATCCTTTTCAATACTATAGGAGTTATAGGAGTTATGCTTGTAACAAATTTTGAGACACTCCCTATATTTCAATTAGAGCTTCTATCATTGGTAAATCCTACTCTGTTTTTTGGTTGGTAAGATTGCATAGATATCATACCCTCTATGGACTCAACAATTCTTGTATATTCCAATTAGAATAAGATAATTTCTAGAAACTTAATTATTATATTAGTGGGACTTTAATCAAGCAAAACTTTTGAGGGTGGATTTTATCACACAAAGTATGCAAATGAAATTATCATAGTCTATATCTTATCAAATTTATTATATCTCCATTTGTTTTACTTATACACAAATTATTATCGCGGTTGATGTTGGTTATATTTATAGAAATGGAGATATGTTAGATAAGTTCTCCTTACTAATTATTATTGTGGTCTTTGCTAATATCTTGTAATTCAAGATTAATGCTAATGTCTTGTTTCATTTTTATTTTCTGTTACCAGGAGATGTCCATGGCCAATACTCCGACCTTCTGAGACTTTTCGAGTACGGTGGATTTCCTCCACGTTCGAATTATTTATTTTTAGGTGACTATGTAGATCGCGGAAAGCAAAGTCTAGAAACAATATGTCTTCTTCTAGCATACAAAATAAAATATCCTAAAAACTTTTTCCTTCTAAGGGGAAACCATGAATGTGCTTCAATAAACCATATATACGGATTTTACGACGAATGTAAAAGGAGATTCAATGTGAGGCTATGGAAACTTTTTACAGATTGTTTCAACTGTTTGCCTGTGGCAGCTCTCATTGATGAAAAGATTATTTGTATGCATGGTGGACTATCTCCTGAGTTACATAATTTACATCAGATAAAGAATTTGCAACGTCCGTGCGAAGTTCCTGAGAGTGGTTTATTATGTGATCTCCTGTGGTCTGATCCTAGTTGTGATATTCAAGGTTGGGGAGAAAGTGAACGTGGGGTTTCATATACATTTGGTGCTGATAGGGTCAAAGAATTTCTTCAAAAGCATGACCTTGATTTAGTTTGCAGGGCTCATCAGGTTATTTACATATCCGTTTTAGATATGAAATTGTAACATAATTGGAGTCCAAATTAATTCTATGTTTATATTACATTTGAGATGATATTTGAAAAGTTGATGTATCTGGTATAAATTTTTGACCAAACATCAACTTTTCAAATACCATTTTTAGTCTATATTTTATTCTCGATAAAGTATTTTATAAGCTTTCTGATTGTAGATTGTATTTCTTCATGTTGCAGGTTGTGGAAGATGGATATGAGTTTTTTGCTAATAGACAACTCGTGACAATTTTTTCAGCACCTAATTACTGTGGAGAATTTGACAATGCTGGTGCTATGATGACAGTTAATGAGTCACTTGTGTGTTCTTTTCAAATATTGAAGCCTCTAGATAAAAAGCCTAAGTTTAGCTTTGGAAGCACAACTACAGTTAAGATTAGTACTCCAACACAATTCAAGGTATTTTGATTTCCTGAATCCACAACTTAGAAGATTTTGAGTACAAATAGTAATAAAAAATAACAATATACCAAAATATGGAAAAATCATAAAAGTTATTGTTTAGTAATAAAAATAAGTGAACTGTAAGCACAACTTATAAAGTAGTTGGAAGTTTAATATGTTGGTGTTGGAGAGCGAGTTCAAATATGAGATATCCGTTTTTCTCAACATTTAGTGTCTGCAAATTTTGCTGTTAAGCTCTTTGAAAAAACAGACGTGGATAGCATGAATTTATTTAGTTAAAATATTTGCACTAAAAAAATCTAGGTTGAAGAAAAGGCATAAAATTACTTTGACTTGTAGTGTGTGTTTACATTTATATAGGCACTATCTCTTTAAAATTTTAAAATATTTCTTTTGTTTCCCCCACTTTCAGCAAGCATTTCTTGGTGCTAAAGCATGACCTGGTGGACATAATTTTGATCGGTAATGTTTGGGACGTAGAACAAAGCTATTATAGTTACGTAGTTTGTAGAATTAGTAATTTTTTTTTTTTGTCTAAATATAAATGCTACTTTATTATCCCATCAAAGAAGATTTCTGGATCTGCCGCGGATCTCAATCTCCTTTTGTAGTGTAAAGAATTTTAATATTATATAGTATAGTTTGATATTATGTTTTCAGATTCAAATGTTAGAAATTAGTTGTTCTAATTTGTGGTATATAATATTCATCATTGCAATCATTTTTCTCATGTGATCAATACAAAAGTTATTTTTATTTTTCTCTTTTTCACATTTAATATCAATAAAGCAGATGAAAACTTGTCGGCAAGAAACATCAGAGTGCAAAGTAGACATCATATTACAAGAGCTTAACCAAAATTAACAGCGACACTCGTAAATGAATTACATGTGATGTTGTTTTCAATAGAAAGGTCGTGTTTGCGATGCATGCACAAAATTCACATCCAACTTTGGTGGATTGAAGTTGACCTATCAAGAACAAAATGCTTCACAGTTGACATTAAAACAATTTTAAAAACCATTTTGAATGCTACTTTTGCTTAAACAAAACAAGCAAAACTGTTATCGAATTTAAAACATGGAACATAAAGTGAGATATCTCGCTTCAAAGGAACATCAAGAGCTACGAAATTACCAAAAGACTAAACTACAACCAAACGATTCAAGTTGAATCAAACCAACAAGAAGGAAAGAAGAAACACAAATAATATATTCTGTTGAGAAACGAAAACATTAGAAAGTTTCAGTATTTTGATATTATATTGATCTACTAAAAACTGAGTGTCCAAGTTGTATTTATAGTGTGGGATGAGGGTCATCACAGGTCTGTTACAATATCACACTTGCATAGCTTATCTAACACCAAGTAACAGAATGCAGCTAGCTGATAACTACCGACAGATGTGCTGATTTCTAACAGCTGTCAGCTTGTTATTGTTGAGGATATTGCAATTACAGAACTGCTGTACATACTTAAAGATTCAATTAAAATGTAAGTATTGTAAATGTAACTAGGGGTTTAAAGTGGTGGTTGCATAGGTGACAGCAGACAGGTGGTCGGAATGGTGGTTGACGTCGGTGAAGTGATAGTTGATGGTGGTCAACGGTGGTTAGAATAATAGTCCAATTATTAGTAGATGATGATCAAAATAGAGATAACAATGGTTGTCCCCCATTAATTGAAGTGATGACCGAAGTTGAAATGTTAGAGTTAAAATAAAAATAAAAATTATTTCCGTGTTGATTTTTGAGTTTTAAGATAAAACTGTTTTAATAATAAATGAAAAATCAAACTTAATATTATTTTATTCAAATATGTTTTGTTTTCAAAATAATATTTAAAAAATTGAAAAACTCAAAAGCCATTAAAGTTGGAACTTAACGGAAAAAACTTTGAATTTTTTTGAAATATATGAAAATAACTTTTCTTGAAAAAAAAAAACAAAGTTACAACCAACAAACTTTAAAGAAATTTCTTGTATTTTTTTAAAAAGAACTCCTAAAAGAGATTTTTGAGCAAGAAAATTTTAACAACATCTTCATTAGAAATTTAATTTAAATTTTTCAAAATTTATTTGTGTTTCAAAAAATTTAAACTTTAAGTTTTTTGAAAAATATTTATATTTCAATCAATTTAAATTGAGTTTTGTGAATTTAACTTTTGAAAATTTTAATGAGTTTTTTTAAAATACATTTAAAATCTTGCAGTATAGTTAAAAAATTTAATAATTTTTTTAAAGATGGGGTAAAGCTGAATTTTTGGATAATTTGATGTATAATTTAGTGGTACGAGATAAAATCTTGAGCATTTAAACCTTCTTTTATAGAGAATTAGATTTCATACCTCTATATTATATCATTTTTTGTATAAACTTCTAAAAATATCCTTATAAAAATCAAAAATTTTAAACAAAATGAGCTTGTTTTTTCTGCCCCACATCTTACATATTGGAAATTAAATTTTCAAAATTTTTAGTATGTAAAATTTTTTCTTAGTTTTTCCTACATGCTAGAAATTGAGTTTTTGAAATTTGTAGTTTGAAATTTTTTTTCAGTTTTTTTATATTCTGAAAATTTTGAAATTTTTAATATAAAAAGTTTTTTCTCAATTTTCTTTACATACTAAAAATTTTGATTTTTGAAATTTTTGATATGTAAAATTTTTTTTAATTCAAAATTTTTTATAATTTTTTTACATATAAAAAATTTAAAATTTTAATATGCTAATTTTTAAACTAAATTTTTGAAAAAAAATTCTATATCGAAAATTTCTTATTCAAAAATTTCGTATTCGTGAGGTCAAAATCCAATTTTCTCCCTATTACATAATAAGCCCGTACGAAACGTGGCAGTCCAACCCGTAAGGCTCTGATTAGAAAACTAAAAGAAAACTCATCGCTACCAGATATTTTTATCTGATGTGAAACGGTGAATTTTTAACTACTATTTTCACTGGTACTAATTTATCTGAAGTGGTTCGAGTACTCACTAATACCCTCGAAACCTGAAGTGTAATTCATTGCTCATCCCTCTTTTTCTCCTTATTCATTGCTCATGATACTCACGTTTCTCTATCTTCTGATACAATGCCTTCACATGCTCTTCTATTGAGACTACATGTGCTGTAAATGGGAGAGTTTGCTTTTACTAATGTATTTTTTAGTTTTTGTGCTTTTCTAATGCTGACTTGAAAACAAAATTCAAAATTCAATTGAAAACAAAAGGACCTGATTTCTGTGTCTGGGTAGGTTGTCACCCTAATTCCTGTGGCTTGTTGTTTCTATTTCGAAGAGAACAATGATATTCATTTTGAAGTTGTTTGTATCCATTATTCTGTATGCTGTTTGCATGTCTGATGATGCATATTACACTCAAATTTAATGATTGGCATAATTATAAGTTGTAGGGCAAGGGGGTGTGTGTGAGTTGCCTGTTTTGCTTATTGTTATGGTAAATAATTTTCTTCATAGTTTTATGTATATTAAGTACGTGTTGGCTATTACCTTATGCTTCCTATGCGGTATCTATTCTTGTTGTTTACAAATTTAACTGATAGATTAAATAGTCTTATTTTGATTTCTATTGCAAATTATTTTTCAAAAAATATTGATTATTAATGATTTTGCAAGAAAAAATACACTGAGGTATCAGTTCTAATTATCACGAGACTTCATTTTTTTAGTTCGTCCAGGGCACCTAAAATCTTAGGACTGACCCTGTCATGGAGAAGCCCGAAAACCATTTCAATAATGACAATAACAAGAAAAAGTAAGCTCACATATTCATCAATTATTTTCAGCTTCGTTTTTATTTTTTGGAATCCACTTTAGGTTAGTTCATTCAACATTCAATTTATTTACTGTGTTTGCAGAGAAGCATCTCAGCTTGCTGCTTTGTTGAAAGAAATGAAAGAAGGACTTGATACTGTTAGGCGTAAAATTCAAACTTTAGCTACCAAGGTTATAATGTATTTTTTTTTGCTTCAAGCTTTATTTTGCACATTGACTAAACGCTTTATAGTTGTTAGTTTACCAAAAAAGTACATAGTTACTTTAAATTATTGTATAGTTTGGTCATTGACCTGTCAATTTTTCATTGATACTTGCTTCCTTTTAGTTTTCACTAGTACTACTATATTCTTTCTGGAATATTCATGTTCGGGATATTTTCAATAAATTGTTTCTGTTATTAGTGAATTTCATTGTTTGATAAGCTTATTTTGATAGCAATAAATAAGTTGATTTTTAATGTGTATTTGAATGTCTCTTATACCAGGTGAAAAGTCAAAATTCTACGGCCGATGGGTTCAGCTATCTTGAAGCTAAAAATATGCTGCTTTTGAATTATTGTCAGTCCCTTGTTAATTATTTGTTGCGAAAGGCTAAGGGATATTCGATAGAAGAACATCCTGTTGTTCGAAGTATTGTAGAGATAAGATTATTTTTAGAAAAGGTCCGTTTTATTTTGTGTTTCACCTCTGTATATTTACATAAGACAATTTGTATCTGAAATCCTGCAATTTGCTATAGATTCGTCCAATTGACAAAAAACAACAATACCAAATCCAAAAACTAGTTAAAGCTAGTGAAAATGCAACAAATCATATCAGTGAGAAGGAGCCAGTTGCATCCAATAAGAGCGAGGACGCATCGAAGTATCGTCCAAATCCCGACATGCTTGTTAGCAAAGTAGAACCAACAGCTCAGGTGAGTTTATTTAATAATAATATCAAGTGCAAATTTGTGGCGTGGTAATATGATGCAAAAGATAAATGTCCGTCTCTTTATATAATTCATTTATGCTATAGGATGGTGATGGTGTGTATCATGGGCCTAGATTTGCCCCAACATCTATGGATCTAGATAAGCCTTCTAAGGGTGAAAGAAATGTCAGCCGGAGAGACAAAGAAATTCTGAAACAAGCTCAGAACAGTGATTATATAAAGACATTAATGAATGATATAGAGGAAAGACCTGAAGAGGTGACATTATTAGTTTATTTTGGGTGTGGATTCATAACAACTTAGCGAGTTTATGTAATAGTTAATGTTTGCTGCTTACTACGCAGATAAAAGATATTGAGGGAGCTAGCAGAGAAGTGGATAATTATATTAGGAAAATGGAGAAGCGTGCGAAGGTGGAGGTGGATGGGTTCATGCGCATTCCTCTTACGAAAGAGGAGAGGAAGAAAGAGAAGTACTTGAAGAAAGCGAAAAATGGGTATGGGGAAGGCCTGATATCTCTACTGTCATGAAAGCATGATGTGTATGATGACATGTTTCCTTATTTGTTTATATATTCACTTACATTTGTGTTTATTATTTTCCAGGATGCAAGGTCTAACTGATAGTTTATTTGATGAAATCAAAGGATTACCCTTTGAAGATAATACTGGAGATCATGCAATGGGCTATAAAAGTGGCAGCAGAAGAAATGGGAAGCTGAAGAAACGAAAGGCATGTCCTACAATATAAATTTATGGAATATATCATTCTATGTGATGATCTCATGTTGTCTAACCTAATGGATGTTCATTAAAATCACAACTTATCTGAGCTAATAAATATTTATTTTGGGATCCATATCTTCCAAATGCATGTTATTTACTGTTACCTTTTGCCTCTGGAGTAAGCATGATGATTTGGTTATTGGTCTATTAAAAGTTGTTGTCATGCCACACTCAAAACCAATTTCTGGTGATGATAATTTCTACTACATGCACCAGTTATGCATAGATTATTTTGAACTATGTCTATAAAAAAAATCAAAACTAGTTCTAAGATGACCATGGCAAAAAATACAATTAAATGCTCTTTGAAATAATTTACTCATCAACCCAAACTTCTTTTGAAAATTAAAATTTCTTCCTTCAATGGATGGATGTACACTTTTCTTTTATTGTTGTCTGACAATTTTTAATTCAAAAGTTAGGAAGCAAAAGTGATATTGCTTCAAGCTCTGTGCCCTTTTCCTTTTAACTACTTTTAACATCCTGTGTTATACTTATTGTATGTAATATGTGTTATGTAATTTAGTGGTTGAGTTATACTGTTTCAGTTAAGGCAAGGACTAACAATTTTGGATTCCTTGCAGAGGTAACATTGAAGAAAATTTGGGTTTCAACCTACAGCACTGAACTACTATCTGGAAATCACTACATGCTGTTGGAGGAAGTAATACAAGGGAGTATTAGAGCCACAAAGTTGGATTTGGTGGGTTCTCTTCCTTTCGTAGATGTGAGGTGAGGAATTGTGTAATCAACTAGGGTTTGTAGATTTAATATTTTGTTGTTGTTGTTGTTGTTGTTGTTGTTGTTGTTGTTGTTGTTGTTGTTGTTGTTGTTGTTGTTGTTGTTGTTGTTGTTGTTGTTGTTGTTGTTGTTGTTGTTGTTGTTGTTGTTGTTGTTGTTGTTGTTGTTGTTGTTGTTGTTGTTGTTGTTGTTGTTGTTGTTGTTGTTGTTGTTGTTGTTGTTGTTGTTGTTGTTGTTGTTGTTGTTGTTGTTGTTGTTGTTGTTGTTGTTGTTGTTGTTGTTGTTGTTGTTGTTGTTGTTGTTTTTGTTGTTGTTGTTGTTGTTGTTGTTGTTGTTGTTGTTGTTGTTGTTGTTGTTGTTGTTGTTGTTGTTGTTGTTGTTGTTGTTGTTGTTGTTGTTGTTGTTGTTGTTGTTGTTGTTGTTGTTGTTGTTGTTGTTGTTGTTGTTGTTGTTGTTGTTGTTGTTGTTGTTGTTGTTGTTGTTGTTGTTGTTGTTGTTGTTGTTGTTGTTGTTGTTGTTGTTGTTGTTGTTGTTGTTGTTGTTGTTGTTGTTGTTGTTGTTGTTGTTGTTGTTG